>JAPQVY010000023.1:17387330-17999830 GCA_028535165.1 Quercus tomentella
ATCCTGAATATCATTAAACACCACGTTCATGCGCTCAAACTGTTGTTGCATAGCTTGCAACATGAGGGATGACTCCTCCCTTCCTTCCCTATTTGATGTTTCGTCCCTGGAAGACATATTTTTGAAACTATAAAGAAATTTTAGAAATAATTCCTCACAACACTCCCTCATGTGTTTGCACTCAAATTATGTCACTCACACTCGTGTTTCACTCTTAAATTGGTTTTTTCCCGATATTAGTCTCACACTCTCTTGCCTTTTTCCACTCGTAACTTCTCCTTTTCAGTTTTGCTTAAACTAATAAACTTGATCAAGAAATTCAACTTGTAGTATTTAAACTAATACCAATGGCAAGAAAATTTGACAGAAACACTAAATCAAAGGAAGAGGACAAAAGAAAATAATATTTTGGTCTGAGTGAATTGAAACTACAAACAATATTTTTTATTTTTTATTTTTTTTGTTTTCTATTTCTTTTTTGAAGTCTCTTCTTTTTTTCTATTTTTTTTTCTATTTTTTTCACATTTTTTTTTTTGGGAGCTTGGTGCACGATTTTAACCTAGTGCACGTCACAAAATAAGAACAAGGAATAAAGAACACAAAAGGAACAAGATAGGATGATAACAAGAAACAAAAGATAAAGGGATAGAAAACTGATTTTAGAACTTGTGCTCTGATACCAAATGATGCGAACCTCAATCGACACGCTTTGAGACCCAACAAAAATATTGGAATACTTGCCCAAGAAAGCTAAAATTCAGATTTTTGATAGAAACCCTGACCCAACGTTTATAATCGAAACGCGAACCAAAGGTATAAGTATAACACCTTGACCCAATGATTATAATTGAATCACGAATCAAACGTATAAAGTTTGAACGCCACAAGGAAGAATCCCTGATAAGTTCACAGTTCTTGAAGAACCAAAAGAAGAGCAAAGCCTCACCTTTTTCTGATTTTTATTCAATAATTCATCTTTATTACAACGAGTGCATGCTATTTATATGTCATGACTGAAAATATAAAAAAAACGTAGTAAATAATAAAACCCTAAATAAAAGTTGATTTGGTTTGAAATTAGTAGATCCAAAATAGGAAAATAGTTAAAAAACGTTCTAAATAATAAAAGCCTAAAATTAAGGTAGATTTGGTCTGAAATTAGAAGCTCTAGAATAGGAAAAATGACTATTAACTGATATGGAGGCTGAAAGTCAATCAACCATTGATTCACGCCATAAATCACGCCCAATCAAGCTAGATCAGCCCTCAATAGCTTGGATTAAATTTATTACTCCTTCATCTTCCTTTGGGCCAAGCTTGGAATGTCCTGCGTTAAAATCAGCCCAAATCTCTTGAATCAACCCATTAAGTGCTTCTTTGATCTTCTTGGATCTTGCTCTAATAATAGGACCAACTGGAACATGCAATGGATCATTGAATGCTTGTTGATTCTCATCAATACCTTATCTGAATTCTTGTGCCCCACAATATTTATCTATATTTGTAAATTAATATATCATATGTTACACATAATAACATAATATGGATTTATAATCCCAAGTGAAAATGGCTTTGCTACTAGTTATTCTAGTGCAACTTAAAATAGAGGAAAATGTAAAAGGAAAAGTAGTATTAAAATTTAAAATACCCATACAAAATATGAGATATTAAGACACAAAAATAAAACGATTATTTTTCTTTTTTTAGGCTAAATAATAATATCATTGAGAGGAAAACCATACAAACAAATAAACCAACCCTTTTAGTTTTTTCAAACATAAGAACATAGATTTTTTAATGAATTATTTTTATTATTTTCCAAAAGAAATTTTAAATGGTTCTTCCATCAATTGGTATTTTGAAAGCACAAAGAAGAACGGGGTGAAAAAAAGAACACTGTTTTTTTATTCACCAACAAATATTTGAAATCAATATTATTTTTTAAGAAAGAAAAATGAGTATTTGTTTTTGAAAATCTTTTTTTTTGTTGTTGAGAAACCAGACCTCAAGCCTGGGCTTTTATTGAAAAAGAAAACAAAATCAATGAACATCAAACAAGACTAGGGGTTGAATGTCTTCAGGGAGGTCATCCAACCAAACCCGAACCCCCAACAAATCCTTAGCTTTTTTGGCTAACATATCAACTACCACATTACATATTCTTTTAACATGATGAAACTCACACCACTGAAAATCATCAGCAAGAACTAAGATGTCATCAATGACATTCCCATATGAGGAGAGACAGCCAAGCCCTAGTAAGATGGCGTTGATCACCACCAACGAGTCGCCTTCGACAACCACTTTCTGAAGACCTAAATCCTTAGCAAACTAACCACTTTCCGGCATGCCATAGCCTCCATTTCGTTCACTGTTTGGGAGAGGGAAATGGGCATGGACATGCTCCAATCACAGCTCCATTCCAGTCTCTAGCTATAACACCGATGCCTGCCATATTCAGAGAGTTGAACACTGCTGCGTTGAAGTTCAACTTGACATGCTCAGGCTCTGGAGGTCGCCACTGCTGCATCACGGGAGGAGGAGAAGGAGTTGGTGCAAGCTCTTGGGCATCGAGGTACTCCTGCATCGAGTCTCCCGCCATGGAACAAAGCTGTTCAAGAGGGTGCACAGGCTGGCCAAAGTGTTGAGCATTTCTCCGGTTCCATAATAACCACGCTGTGATAGAGAAAATTTCAGCGTAATACTCATCATGTACCTGCAAAAAACTAGAAAGCAGGTTAGTGAAATCAGAAGGGGGGGAGGTGACCACATGATGGAACCATGTAAGTGAATTCCACACACAGGCAATCTCCCCACAGGACCATATAGCATGCAGCGTGTCTTCCTCATGAGTTTTGCACAGTGCACACACGGCTGACTCGGTAATTTGCCGGCGCCGAAGGTTGGCCATAGTGGGTAGTGCATTGTGGCAAGCTCTCCAGATGAAGAGCTGAATTTTTCTAGGTACTCGGAGCTGCCAGATACCTCTCCAGAACGTCCTGGTTGGGCCTAAGTTAGAGCTACCTGCACGCTCACTCGAAGCATACGCAGCCAGCATTTTGTATGCACTGCTTGTGGAGAATTGGCCAGATGGGGTAAGGGACCAAGTGATGCGGTCAGGGGGTACTCTTTCACTTAAAGGGATGCTTAGTATGGCCTCCGCTTCATGTGGCAGAAAGTTTGCCTGAATCACTTCAGTCTTCCATTCTCCATTCTCCTGGTTTATAAGACTACCGACTGTAGCATCTGGGGGCAAGTCTGGTAGAGCTGAAATAGGGGTTCTGCTAGGTTGATTAGGCAGCCACTGATCTTGTTTAATCCTCACTCAATTCCCATTGCCAATACGCCACACCATGCCTTTTCGGATTACATCACGGGCACTGATAATGCTTTTCCTATTTTTTGGAAATCAGCATTTCATTTTGGGTTGAAAGTCGCACGTGCAGCGCTCATGTCGCTGAGGCCAGTCTTTTCAATTTTTTTTTCTCTCTCTCACTTTCCCTCCCCCTTTCTTCACTTTGAACGCCGTAACCGATACAAGGTGGCGGTGGATGCCTATGAGGGTCACCGGAGATCCACAAGAGCAAAAGCGAGGAGAGCTTACAGAAGAAGCGCCTTCGAGCCACTCACTAGCAATCCTTCTCTTCCTCTCTTCACCACCACCGTAAAAAAGAAGGTAACTTCTACTGCTACTGTCATCCAATTCAATGTTGTTGACGATCATCCGTGCTTTTCTAGGGTTTCACAGTTTGAAAATTCAAAAACCCTAGATTTGGAGTTTCGGGAATAGAGGTTTTTGCTGATATTCTGGTCCAGCGGTTGATTCATTGTAAGAATTCTTTCCACTTTTTTCTATATTTGTTCAATTTTATTGTTCAGAGGTATTGAGTTCTGTGTTTTTTTTTTCTTACGATATTTATGATTTTTTTTTTTGGCTTCTCTTTGGATCCGATTCTTGTTGCTCTTTTTTGGCTTTGTGGTGGCTTTTGGTTATTGGGTTTTCTGGGTTTTGTTCAAATTTTGGTTTTAATGTGTTTTTTGATAAATCTGTTTGGGATTATAGTTCAGTTTTCTGTAGCTTCTGTTTCAAACTTTAGGTTGAAATAAATCCATATTGAATATCTCTCTGTGAAAATTATGTGTATATAACCATGTATAGGTTTATTGATTAATATGATCTTTCATGTATAACTACTTTAAAAAAAACTGATTCCTTGTGTTTACAAAGAAAATTTATTTGGATCTTGTTACGGAAGCTTATCTTGTAAAATATTGTGAGAAAAGAGAAGTAATAATCAAGGAAACATTTATCAACACATTTTAAGAATAGCCAAAGAAAATGTATCTGAAATGTGATGATCATATAGATTCTCCCATCAAAATTTATAGTTTTCATGTTTGAAGATTACCCATCTGGAATTTTTGTTATTTTCCATTCTGTATTGATTGTATATATTATTGAATGGTAGTCTTAGCTGTTCCCCTTTGGTTTTTTATTCTAATTGGTGTGGAATATCCTTTCAACTGCATACGGACTTGAATTGATTATCATGTTCCTGTTGTTTTAAAAGATTTTTCATTTATTTTCTATGTTTCTCCTTTGAAATTTGTGGCATGAAGTTTATTGACTCTATGAAATTACACTAGTAAAAATATCTACATATGAATTGACTCTATGAAATTTTGAACAGAAGTACTTTTTGTTCATTTTTGACATCTCCCAGGTTATAATACCATGTATCTCCCTAAAATTAGGTTACAGCTACGATTTACGAGTGATCTCCTTATGGAGCTGGATGCTGGTGTGGAGTTGGCAACTGCAGCTGTGCCACACCCTTTTCTTCCTTTGGGTGGTGCTGCTAACATAGTAAAGGTTTGATGGCTTTTTCATGACACCATCTGTCATGGTCATGTTAGTTGTGCGCTCTCATATTCTGTACTCTTTGCTTGTGGAATGTGGTTGCTGTAACATTAACATCAACTCGTACTCCAATTTACAAAGCCTTTGCCAAAGGAGAAAACATTGGGGATGTAACTGCTAAAGGAGAATGTGTTGGGAATATTGCAGATCTGGTATGCTTATCAAACTTCTCGTTCTATTTTTAAAAGGATGATATCTATATTTGGAATGAGAGATAGGTCTATCCAATGAAATTTATTGCGACATGGGTTTGTAGACTCAGATACTGTTTTGACATCTTTCTAGAAAAAAAAAAAAAAAAAAAAAAAACAGATTTGACATCATTACATCTAACATAAGAACTCTCCAAAATCTGTATGGAGTAACCTAAATCTTGGTTCATGTATCAAGGATCGAGATGAATTTTAATTTCTCTATTCATTTGACAAGTCATGGCCACAAAAGGAGGATTTTATGCCAAGTCTAAAGTCATTGGGAACATTAAAGCCGTTGACCTCTCCACAGTACCATGCAATAAAAAATTAAAAATCAACCACACAGCAGTGTTGCCCTACCCACAAGTTTTGACTCTTATTAGTGGTAACATTTCCTTTCCCCTCACGTTAAAAATGGATTGAGTTCGTACGTTATGCAATATACTCTCAAGTCGTTTACATATATAGTAATTTAGATCATGCTTTGGTGGCTTAGCTTTCAATACTTTTGGGGCATGCATACTTTGTTTACACTCCTCATGATTAATGAAAGTGAAACCATTTGCCTTGGTTTCACGCCAAATTTTATTCAGTCTAGTTATGGAAAATTGAAGTCTTAGTGCAAAAAATTGACGGTGAAACTCATGTCCAATAAATCAAATCCTTCAAGTGATAGCTTTTAAGGTATAGGATCCTTTCAATTATTTGGTTTAAACCAAACAAATCATATTTGCCAAAGCAATCACAACTAGTTTGAATTCAATCTTTTTATATTTTGATCACGAAATATACTCGAGATGTATCACAGAAGAATATTCCATAACTGCACATAGACAGAAATTATTTACTTTTGTGATTTGAATTCTTATGTACTTGATACTACTAAAGTTTGTTCCTCTCTCACTTTCTTGATTGTCTTTTCCAGCCCTTTGATTCTATTGTATTGCCTTAGGCATCAATCAATATGTCTAGATATATCTCCAGACATTGATCTTTTACAGGATATTCTCTTGCAGCCTGCAGGATTTGTACCCTTCTTTCACCCTCTTTGATTTTTCATTTTTGTTTTTCAATATTTGATTATATTGTTTCTTGGCAATATTTTTGTTCCAAAATTTGATCTTGATTCAGAAGTAGCAAGGAGGAACTATGTGTTGCCTACAACAACTCACAAATTCTTGCTTGGTATGTAGGAATGTGGAGAACAATCTATTCTCTGGAAGTATACCTGCAAAATTGCTGAGTGTTCCAAATTTTAGGTGCTGTTGATTTTTTTGTTCTGCCTTTCATATATATATATATATATGTGCGGGTCAAATCGTTGGTTAATGGGTTGACTCCTTTATTGGGTTCACAATTCATTTGTTATGGTGGGTGTACGAGTATCCTACGATGGGAAGTCCCTTAGAAATGAAGTCAGTGTTGGTGAATCACTTGTCTACCTTCCCCTTATTACCCTTGGTTCTCGGTTTCTCTCTCTCTTCCTACTCTCGGTTTGTAATGCTCTGGTTTTGTACTCTCCAATGTCTAACCCCTTCTCCTTCCCCTTCTTTCCCTATTTATAGCCTTCCCTTAGTGGATTAGAAATGATTAATTTTAGTTATTTTCGTGCAGGTGGGGCCCTTCAGGATTATTCTTGTCGGACCTGGGTCCCACTTTAGAAATGGAGATTCAGGCTTTTGGGCTTAGAATAGATGCAGGATATTGCTCGGCAGCGATACTCCCCATGGGCCTACCAATATTGGGCCAATGACAGTACAATAGCCCCCCCTTGATTCTGTCCTGCACCTCGGGGATGGAATCAAAGATTCTCATTAAATCACCTGTTGCTCCTCTGGCATACCAATTGTCGTCCATTAAATGCGGACAAGACAGCTTGGGATTTTGACGCATATGACAGCAAGCTGTCCAATCCAATAGTCATCATTATCTGACGGTTCATGTATCGAGGCTACGCGTGTAATAGCTTAAAAAAGGAGGAATTAATGTCATTCCCGCCTAAAACCTATTTAATGTTTTCGTTATCCTCTCCCTTATAAATTGAACTTTCCTCCCTCACTGACCATTTCTTACTTCCTTCTCACTTTTATTGTTTGTAGTTCCCGAGCACCTTACTCCTCCCCGAGATCGTCCTTCTTAGCGTGCCTACTGTAAGTTCTTTAATCCCTCTTTAATCCCTGCCTTTTTTCTTTAAGTTCCCCTCTTATACCCTAATAGAAATGGGTTTTGCACACCTTCTCAAGACCAAGACCGCTTTAGCTAATTTTAGGGCTAGATTTAATGTACCCGTAGACGTAAATATAGAATATTTCCATGAGGGCAGTATAGAGAATGATAGACGCCCTCATGTAGTGTTTTTTCCTTTGATGGCCATACTAAAGGGTGGGGTTAGATTTCCAATGGATCCCTTAGTACTTAGGACACTTAGGTTTTACAGCCTCTGCCTTGACCAACTCCCACCAAATTTCTACAGAGTGGTGAGTTGTGTTAGTCTGCTCAACAACCTGTATGGTTTGCATCTCGACCAACATGACATTAATTGTATGTATAGTTTATGTGGTAACCAAAGGTCGGGGTATTACCTTAAGGTTCGGGACACTATGGTTCATGTAATATTGTGCCTCCTCGACTCCAACAGGAACTTGGCGGGAGAGTACGTCAAAGTGAGCGGCAATTGGCTTGCCAGCGATCTAACTTGTCCGACCTCACCCCGGGAGATTGGTTAGTATCACCCCCCTTTTTATCATTATTCATATTTTTGTTATTTATCACTTGTTAAATGTTATAATTTTACTTGAACATTTTTATTCCTCTTTGTTGATGTAGACACCAAATGTTACAAGCCAAATCCCAGCGTTATACACATCTGAGACTTGAATTTGTGCTGCGTTTCGAGATCTTCATGCATTACGACGGTCAATTGAGGGCTTCTCACCTCATTCTCAGGTGTACCCTCTCATACACGAGCTATCAGGATCCAGGGCAGGCGCTGACCGTCGGTAGTCCGTTGCTCTCCTACCTTGACGTATGTCCTCGTGGATTCCTCCCGAGAGGACTATCTCTCGAAGAAGTTCGGCGCCTAGGTCCTCGACAGATAAGGGAGGGATCATTGCTCCCAGTCAGGGACGGCTTTGTTGATCAGGTATTCCATTGTTGTGTCAAGCATATTCCCCTCGAAGAGCTGGTTGGGGCAGATTAGGCCGAGCACGTTCCCGTCGAAGAGCCGGCTGGGGCACGTTAGGCTGAGGGACTAGAGACAGTACAACTTGTTGACTCTTCCTCCGAAGGTACAGAGACCAAGGACCCTACAGCCGAGATGGTAGTCAAGCGAAAAATGACAGCGGACTGTTTTCTACCCGGGGGGCAGTTAGCCTCCTAGAAGTAACCTCCTCCTCTAGCTCACCGTGGACGCAAAAGGCCACGGGAAACTACAGAGTCAATTGAGCGTCCAAGCGATGCACCATTCAGTCCCCTTCCTCCCTCGAGTAATGTTCCTCTGGTTATCCAAGAGCCTCCCTTAGACCCGAGGCCCGTAGAGATGATAGGCTCTAATGTAGCCTCCTCCTCGGCACCACCTGCATTGGGCTAGCAGAGTGTGTTCATGCTAGGCGACCAACCCCTCTCGGTGAACTCCAGTATCCGGAACTAGGCTAGTGGGCAAGGTGGCCGGATTGCAGAAAGCGTAGGACAGGCCTTGCTGCTGCTCAATGACATGCGCTACTTTGAGGAGGGTACTGATGAGTCAATAGCTTTAAGGCTCAAGTGGCACACCATCGCGGTAAATCTCAAATTCTTTTCTTCATTTCTCTTATTTTCATATTTACTATGTTTGCTTGCCTCTTGTTGCTATCTTAGCTTTCTCCCTCTTTTCTTTATGCCTCAGTAGGCCGCTCAGATGACTCATATGCTTGAGGGGAGGCTAAGGTTGCCGTGGAGGAGGCCGATAAGGAGAGAGCCCGCAAGGAAGTATTTGAGGCCAATTTGCGAGATTTGGGAAACACGTTGGCGACTGCTGAGCAGAAGGCTGCGGAAGCTGAGAGTGCCTGCACTTTGGCCGAGCAACGGGTAGCTGGCTTGGAGGGCAAACTGGGGGAAGCCGAGATGAAGCTGGCACAAGCCGAAAGCATGATTTTTGCTCAGAACAAGGAGGTGGTCGATCTAAAAGCGGTGGTGGCAAAGAGTGAGGACAGGTTTTACAATATGGGGTTTGCTGACGCCGAGAACTCCAGCGAACCCATCATGGTCGAATCTCAACGGTACGGGTTCAGGGAGGGATGGATGGCTGCTGTGAATGCCATGGGCCTTCTTAAGGATTCCGCTTTTAGGGACCCCGAACAAATACCTTACCTCGAGGGGCTGATCCGTCCCCCTGTTCAGACCACCAATCAGCCTGAAGAAGAAGAAGATAGCCTCAGTATGAGGGATCTGGTTGAAGAGATTGACTCTCATGCCAAGGTGGTTGAGCTGGATGGGTCAACCAACCCCATTGCCATGGAAGATCAAGTGCCGCCCTCCACCCTGCCGAATCCCGACCTTCAAACTACCTCAGGCACATCTCCTAATCCTGCAGACCTTGCCCCAATCCCAGAAGCTTGAAGTTTACCTTCTTAGTCATTGTTTTTTACTTTTCCTTGTTTATCTTAGGTGCCACCAATGTTTGGTGGCCAAATGTTTAAATTAAGTTCAATTCTATTAATGTTTAAACAAATACACTAGGAGTGGATTTGCTCATGTTTGGTTAGTTAATTTATTTTATCCTTCTTCTTTTGTTTATTGCTACTCTATGTTTAGTCCTAACTCTTATCGAATGCACCATGTGGGTTTAGTCTTGAATAGGCCGAGAATTGCCTTTGTGATTTTAAACTTGGAAGAAATTTTCAGTAAGGTTTTCACCTAGTCGATGACTGGGGTTAAGCCGAGGTTAGGCTTCCATCCTTAGAAAATTTTCAGTAAGGTTTCCACCTGGTCGGTGGTCGGGGTCAGGCCGAGGCTAGGCTTTTGTCCTTAGAAAATTCTTGATAAGGTTTCCACTTGGTCGGTGAGCGGGGTCAAGCCAAAGCTAGGCTTCTGTCCATAGAAAATTCTTAATAAGGTTTCCACCTAGTCGATGACCGAGGTCAGGCCGAGGCTAGGCTTCTGTCCTTAGAAAATTTTTGATGCACTATCTTTAAGCAACAAGGGTTAGACACACTACACAGATATACAATACCACATATAGAGAAGTGATTGAGTACAACGCTCTTTAAGGCTTTACATATTTAGTGATAATATTTTTTCAGGTTTTGAACATTCCATGGTCGGGGAAGTGGTTTCTCCTCCATATCCTTTAGGTAATATGCCCCTACCCTGGCAATGGCAGTGACTCTATACGACCCTTCCTAGTTCGGGGCAAGTTTCCCAGCGTTGATGTCCCGAGCACCTTCTACTGCCCTGCGTAGCACCAAGTTCCCCATACAGAATTCCCTCGATCTCACCCCTTTATCGTATCTTTGAGCCATCTTCTGTTGATAATTTGCTAGCCGAATAGTTGCCATTTCTTGGTGTTTCTCTAGCAAATCAAGTTGCATTGTCATTAACTCATCATTCACGGCTGGAGAAAAATCCGAGATCCTCATGTTGGACAAGCTTATCTCCATGCGTATAACTGCATCTGCTCTATAAGTTAGGGAATAAGGGGTCTTGCCAGTTGATCTTCACGGCATTGTTCGGTAAGCCCATAGCACGTTCGGCAATTCCTCAGTCCATCTACCTTTAGCTCCTTCTAACCTCTTCTTCAATCCATTCATGATTGCTTTGTTTGTCGCCTTGGCTTGGCCATTTCTCTAGGGATACACTGGGGTCGAATACGTGTTCTTTATTTCAAGGTTGCAGCAATACTTACGAAAAACTTTACTATCAAATTGTAGTCCATTATCCGACACCAAGGACTCTGGCACTCCAAACCCTTGTGTCATAGCTCAGTGAGCAAGTGACTGGCCCCCAATGTGGCTGCCACATATCCCTTCATGTAATTCGGTTAAAAGATCGTTAACTTTAGAGGGATGAAGGCACAATAAATAGGGTCCTCCAAATAACCTCTTGTATAACCTTCGGTCTTGGGACAACTAGAACTGTGCAGCAATTTTGTGCACCCTGTTAGCTTCTTTACTTTCACTCGGTAGACGATCCTTGGCCAGAAATACTATGATTGGATCCATCCAACTTGGTCCAAGCGACAAAACCACCGAGACCCCCACTTGTGGATCAATGCTAGGCTCATGTAGTACTTCCACCATGATCAATCGAGGAATTTCATCATCTTTGGAGGATGCCAATGTTGCTAAAAAATCGGCGTGTCTATTTTGTCCTTGGGAGATTTGGACTACTTTCGCCTTATGAAACTTGCCCATCATCTGATTTACCAGCCTTAAATACTCGACCATTCGGGAATCCTTAGCCTCAAAACTTCCCTCAACCTAACTAACTACTAACCAAGAATCCGAATATATCTCCACATCTGCCGCTTCCAGGCTATGTGCAGCTCTAATTCCCGCAACAAGTGCCTTATACTCAGCTTCATTATTTGATGCTCGGAAACCTAATCTCAGAGAATGTTCCAGCCTTTAGTATTCCCCAATTCGCCTCATCAACTAGTGCATGTTCTTGGGGGGCCTTATGGTCAACGAATCCTTTAACTTCAAATCCTCTAGAAGCCCCAATCTGAAAGTGTTGGCTGCCACCTTCTCGTTCCCCCCCTCCCCCCCCCCCCCCCATTTCATTATACAATTCCCGATAGCTGTTAGCATAGCTCCGAAGAGTTTCTCCTGCCCCTATCCTGAATTAATTCACCAAAATTATGAATCGACCCCTTCCTCAGCCCATTGAACTGTCTCAAAGTCGTGGGTCTGGGGCTGGAAGGAAATACCTTACACATAAGGGCATTGTTTTGATTGTATAATGACATCATCTAGATGCAGTGACTGACATGTTCAACAGGATCAGCCTTTCCGTTGTATGAAAAGAACGGGGGTCGGTTAAAACGTTGTGACATTTGAGCATGCTCAATTTCGTAAAAAAAAGGTGATTGGGCCACCCATCGTAAGGTTGCATCCATTGATGCGTTGCGACGCCTTCGTCGGTCAGGCGAATTCGACAGATGCTCGGCAAACTCACGCAACCTCTCTCTTGATCGACGGGAGCCACTGCGGTGAGAGGACTCTCTTCGACTCCCCCTTGTACTGCCAATGTCTCCGGGGGATTCAGCATTATTTCTTCTTCGATGCTTGCCCCGAACTTCCAACTCCAAGTCCCTAACTTGTTTACGCAAATGCTTTAATTCCTGATCCCTCCTATCATTGTGCTCCTGCTCGGGAATATCGAATGCTGATCTATACGACTGCGAGGACCCTTCTCCCGAGCCGCGCCACTCCCCATTCTATTCATACCAACGGTCTTGATCTCTTTTTTGCCTCCTTTCTTGCCAACTTGAACCCCTGGACGAACTTGCGGACTGATTGTTTGCAGAACCTCCCGAATGCTGGTCGGCCATACTTGACAACAGCTGATTTAGCCTAGAACTACATTTAAGTAGGAGATTCCCACAGATGGCGCTAATTGTGTGGGTCAAATCGTTGGTTGAAGGGCTAACTCCTTTATTGGGCTCACAATTTATTTGTTATGGTGGTGTACGAGTATCCTACAATGGGAAGTCCCTTAGAAACGAAGTCAGTGTTGGTGAATCACTCGTCTACCTTCCCTTATTACCCTTGGTTCTCGATTTCTCTCTCTCTTCCTACTCTCGGTTTGTAATGCTCTGGTTCTGTACTCTCTAGTGTCTAACCCCTTCTCCTTCCCCTTCTTTCCCTATTTATAGCCTTCCCTTAGTGGATTAGAAATGATTAATTTTAGTATTTTTCGTGCAGGTGGGGCCCTTCAAGATTATTCCTATCGGACCTGGGTCCCACTTTGAAAACGGGGATTCCAGGCTTTGGGACTTACAATAGACGCCGGATATTGCTTGGTAGCAATACTCCTCAAGGCATTATCGAGGTGCTCTCCGGACCGGACACTGGACAAGATTGGACCCCAAGAACAAATCGATCCAGGGCCCACTCTCCCAAGCACTATGGGTTGGGCCCACTGTGAAATTGGTATCAGGCCCTCAGCCCATAGGCCTACCAATATTGGGCCAATGACCGTACAATATATATATATATATATTTATAGATGGATTGCCTTTTAACATGGATTTGGTTTTGTCGTGTATGCCAAATCTTGGAACTAGTTATGTTAGTGCTTCTCTCATGGTCTCTTTTTAATTAATACAGAACTCGATACTTCTTTATTTTTTTATTTTTGAATTTTTTGTTTCTTTTTGGATATTGAGCTAGTCTGCAATGGTATGGTTTTACCTAACTTGAGACATGGAGATTGTTAGATGCTTATATAGAATGCTCATGTTTGGCTAAGTGCTTAGAAATAGATTTCTTTGTTCATTAAAAAAGAAACAGATTTCTTTGTTCATTAAAAAAGAAACAGATTTCTTTGTTGTCTCTTTTATTGCTAACCTAGGAAATCACAACTTGTAGATTTCACACTTTTGTAGATTTCTGTCAACCACCCTCTGTTCACCGAAGTTTCAAGTCTGCGAATCTTTACCATAATGACAAGCTTGAATTACGTGTTTCAGACTTCGGTTTGGCTCCTCTACTATTGTCTGGTTTTGCGTGTCAGGTAATTTTGTGTGTATGATATTTAAATCCCGTTGATATAAAATGCTACAAGTTACTATTTTTGATTGATGTTTGTAAATGTTTATTGAGACCCTGTGTTTGCATCCAACTTTATGTTTTATAGCTTTAATTAGAAATTGACAGAGTGCAATTGAACAATTTTACAAAATTTTCAATAACTGTAAAACTTTGTGGCAAAGATGCTGAAGAATTTGAAATTGCCAGATATTGGATCTTTTAGGAATGTAACTTGGGATATGAAACTGGAGAAAGGAAATCATTTCCTTTTTGGGAGATTGGGGATACTAATGTCCAGGTTTGTGGACATGAATGTCCGGGTTTGTGGACAGGAACAAGTTGATGTTCTTGCCCTTGGACGTTTGGAGCTTCTTTAAAGATGTATGCTTGTCTTTGTTGATATTTGTTATTTGATCACAACTGGAAAATAAATAAATAACATGGTTCACCATGATTGCCTATGTCCACATGTGATGGACAAGACCTCGCCCTTCTCTCTCTATCTGATATAAGCATCATGGCCCATGGTGAATCTAGGCCTCTGGCTTCTGGAAGAAACCTTTTTGCATTACTTGATAGAGCCAAGTCCAAAACACAAGACACCTCACAACAATCTTTCGTATTCTCAAATTCTAGCATTTACTTTTTATGGACCAGTTACCATAACAATCCAAAGTTTTAGTATAAGTCAATATTCAGTGATGTATATTTTAATTTGTGGGGCTTGCTGACCTGTGGTGTCCCTCAAGAATTGGTGTTTTGTAGAGCTTGTTGCCTTTCACTCCACTTTCACTTCTACATCAGGTGTTTCTTCCTCTTTTCCTGTTTTTGCTTGTGAGTTTTAAATCTGAAATATATTCAGTTTTAGAGGAGAGGGAAGATGGTCTTCAACTTTTCAACACAGTTGTTTTATGTTGTTAGTTGAAAAGAATTTTTTAAGAAATTGAATATCTATATTTTTTTTGATGGTGGCGACAGGTTCAACTGTCCAAAATCTGCCTCCAATGGGTCTGGTGTCCGCTTTCCCTCTTGGGAATCCGATGAAACTGACCTGTCCAATGAAGATGCAATACCGGTAAAATATTTTCCTAGATTGGCGGAGACGATCTCCGATATCTGGTTGGATCTTTTAGGAGTTTAAATTGGGATATGAAATTGGAGAAAAGAAATCATTTCCTTTTGGGAGATTGGGGATACCAATGTCCAGGTTTGAGGACAGGAACAAGTTGATGTTCCTTGCCCTTAGACGTTTGGAGCTTCTTTAAAGATGTATTATCTCAATTGATATTTGTTATTCGATCACAAATGGAAAATAAATAAATAATTAACAAGTACAAAATAGAAAGGGACAGAAATCTAACCTGGTTCACCATGATTGCCTATGTCCACATGTGAGGGAGAAGACCTCACCCTTCTCTCTCTATCTGATACAAGCATCATGGCACTTGGTGACTCTAGGCCTCTGGCTTCTGGAAGAAACCTTTTTGCATTACTTGATAGAGCCTGGTCCAAAACACAAGACTCCTCACAACAATCTTTCGTATTCTCAAATTATGGCATCTACTTTTTATGGACCAGTCACCATAGCAATCCAAAGTTTATAGAATAAGTCAATGTTTGGTGATGTACATTTTAATTTGTGGGGGCTTGCTGACCTGTGGTGTCCCTCAAGAATTGATGTTCTGTAGAGCTTGGGGGCTTTCTGTCCACTTTCACTTCCACATCAGGTGTTTCTTCCTCTTTTCCTGTTTTTGCTTGTGAGTTTTAAATCTGAACTAAATTCAGTTTTATTGGAGAGGGAAGATGGCCTTCAACTTTTCAAGCCAGTTGTTTTATGTTGTTAGTTGAAAATAATTTTCTAAGAAATTGAATATCTACATATTTTTATAAGTGAAAAATAAATACTAATTTTTATATCTTTTTTATTGATATGGTGTCCCATAACGAATAATATATATATTGTCCTGATTCTGACCTGTAGTTAGATGTGTCAATATTGCGAACAAATTTGTTAGAATATTGTAGAAACTGACCAGTTAATATAGTAGGATGCTAGAATTTGTTTTTATTAGTTTTTTGTTTGTTAGCTGAAAGGTTCCTGGATTTTGTGCAAGGACATATGAAATGTTTATTTGGTACCTCGTGACAGAAAATTAAGCTGGAATGGTGAATTTGTGACTTGATATACTGATATTGTAACATGTGGCTGCTGATGTTGTACTGGATCAGTACAATGTACTGGGATGACAAATATGGTACTCACAGTGTATCTACTGATGTAAGTCGTGTACTCACAGTGTAGTTTCTTAGATATGTCTTGAGGCCTGGCTACCTCGAATTAGTCACAAAACTTATGGTTTTTCTCTGTTGTTATGGGAGGTTCAATTTTCTTTTTCATTGAGTCCAAGACTTTTGAATTCTCAGTTGAGGAGGGAGGTACTTATTTCATGTTACGCATTTTTGAGCGAAATCGGGACTTTCTCCGATCAGTTTTCATGGGCAAAGAGAGTGCAAAGCGTTTGTTAGCTATTGTGTAGGATCTAATGTCTAATACAACTCTTGGTAACTTTGCATGAACCTTCAGGGATGGTGAGAAAGTTTTTATTTTGCAATTGGGTTCCAATGCACATGGCAATTTTTTAATGATCTTGGAACTTATCCATGGCTGTTGGAAAGGCTTTCTCGTGGTGCCAGAAGGGAAATCGGGGTAGTGGGTGGCGAAGTTTTGGATTTCATCTACGGAAAGCAATTGCTCCTGGGACGCTTGCCATCAAACAACCATTTAATTCTGTCTTGACACCGATAGTGGAGAATTCCAAATCTTTTCTGCTAGTAGCGGCAGAGGATGATCGGAGAGAGGGTAGTGGTGTAGTAGGAAAGGAAAACAATTAATGCAGAATTTTCAAATTTCAACCAAATCAAATTTGAGCAATCAAAGCCATGATACGTGTGACTTGAATGCTGGGAAGAAACAAGCAATGTCTAAGGCTAAATTGTTGGTTGAGATTACAGAGAGCATTAGCGGTGTTAATGGTTCGCTTTTAACGTTGGATGTGGGCCTGAGATTGGAGCGTGGGCCGGATGGTGGGTGGGAGGTAAAGTGGTCCAAAGTCCAGGAAGTGGGCCGCATAGAAAAACCCAAAGATAATAACAATAAGCCCGAAGATAAAAACCATAATTTTAAACCCAAAGTTCCCTTCAATGCAAGGCCCAAATTTAATCCCAAGCCCATCACAGTCTGGCGGCCCAAACCAAAACAACCACTTCCAAATGGTGAGACCCAGAACCCAGGAAACTTGCCTTCGACTTCGACGAGCTCAATGCGTGATTCTAGAAGATGTGATGTAATTGCGGACTCAAAACAATCTCAAGCTGATTCTCGAAGCTTGTTGAGGCTAGCCCAGTTGATGAAAGTCCCCGATGATGCTGATATTGACTTTATCGGTGCCGATGAGCCTGATAATGAGATCCTCAGCTCTGATGGGACTGATACAAAGTTTCTTTGCTCTGATGAGCCCGATGAGTCAGCAAATACCTCCGATGGAGAAGAGAACTTGCAGCGAGACATTCGTTTGATCCTTTAGGAGCATTCCGGCAATCTTAGCAAGAAGTGGGGGAATTCAGAGCAGTGGGTGCTTGAACTCCGAGATGGAAGAAGAGTGGCGGTTCTGATTCAGATTTCTCTGCCTCCAAGTGATGTCACAGAGGTTTTGGAAGAGCAAACCCAATTGGCCTTGGTCCCGTTGAAGTCTTTAGACGTTTTGGAGGTGTCATTAGCCCAATTTGATGGGAATGAAGTACTTGTGGAGGATTGGGTCTCAGACACTTGTTCAGAGTCTGCTGAGCTACCTAATGAAGGGGGTTTGTTGCCTCTAGTTATGGAACCACTGGCCTTTTCCGGCAATGGAAGGACAGGAAGTGGTGGGTGTAGAGAATCTAGTGAGGGAAGAAGCTTACTTTGAGTGGTTCCAAAGCAGATTTAACAGGTTTGATAACTTCCTGGGCACGTCCCTAAAAGGTTTGGAAAATCAAGCAACCACCTTTTAATTGGCTGTTGAGGCTGAATTACACCATAGGGCTGCTTTGGAAAAAAAAGCACGTGACTTGAAGAGCTCTGAAGTGAAAGGTTTGAGAGAGCTAAAGGGTCTATTTAGCTTGATTAATTATGGTTCTACTTCAACTAGACACAATGGTATTAATAGGGAGTGGGCTCTTTTTGTTCCTAAATGAACTTGAAGATGCTTTCTTGGAATGTCAGAGGATTGAATGAGGTTGAGAAGAAGCTTCAGATTCCTAATTTGTTGCGTGCGTGGAGGCTTGATATTGTATGTTTGCAGGAGACTAAACTTGAATGGATTACTAGAGGAATTGTCAGAAGTATGTGGAGCTGTCCATATGTAGACTGGTTGTACTTGGGTTTAGAAGGTGCTTCTGGAGGTGTTGTCTTGATGTGGGATTGAAGGGCAGTGGAAAAGGTGGAGGAAGCAGTAGGGCGTTTTTCTGTTTCATATTGATTTAAAAATGTAGGCGATCAATTTGAGTGGGCTTTTATAGGTCTATATGGGCCAAATTTGAACAAGAGGCGTAGGAAAATGTGGGAGGAGCTAACAAGGTTGATTAGTTGGTGGGATGTGTCATGGTGTCTAGGAGATGACTTTAATATAATCCACTTCCCATCAGAAAGATTAGGGGCTACAACTTGTACTCGGGCTATGTATGGATTTTCTGATTTTATCTCTCTTCATGGGCTGATGGATATAATATGGAAGGAGGCCTTTATACTTGGTCCAATACTTCCTCTGCTTCTAGATTAGTTCGGTTTCTTTTCTCCCCACTCTTGGCGGATCACTTCATTGTATTTGCATAGAGAAGGCTGTCGAGGGTACTTTCAGACCACTACTCAATTTTGTTGGAGAAGGGGAGTCATCGGAGAGGTAGAACTCCTTTTCGTTTTGAAAATATGTGGTTAAGGGTGGAGAATTTTGTTGATAAAGTGATAGCTTGGTGGGCGTCTTATTTGTTCCAAGGAAATCCTAGTTTTATACTAGCTAAGAAGTTGGCAGCTTTGAAGTTGGATCTAAAAAAATGGAACGAAGCGGAGTTTGGCAATGTCACTTTGAAGAAACAGCAACTCTAGAACAAATTGAATGATTTGGATGTTAGAGAGGAGACTCAGCCTTTAACAGTTGAGTAAAAGTTGAAATAAGTTAATTTCTGTATCAAGATTGAAAAGCTTACTCTTTTAGAAGAGATTAGTTGGAGATAGAAGTCTAGGGTGCTACACTTGAGGGAGGGGGACGCAAATACCAAATTTTTTTTATAGAATGGCTAATTCCAATAGAAGAAATAATGGTATTGAGAGCCTTATGGTTGATGGAATCTTGTCTTCCGATCAAGGTAGGACTGCTGACTATATTACTCAATTCTTTATGAATTTATACTCTGAGCAGCAAGTTGTTCGACCATTTCCAGAAGTCTTGGTATTTCTAAGGATATCCGGTGATAATGTAGATTGGCTAGATAGACCCTTTGAGGAGGCAGAAATTTTTGATGTCATACAAAATTTTAATGGGGATAAATTGCCTGGACCAGATGGGTTTCCAATGGCTTTCTTCCAAGCATGTTGGGGTATTCTCAAAACTGATCTTATGGCTGTATTTAATCATTTTTTTGCTAAAGGTCAGTTCGAGAAAAGTTTGAATGCAACGTTCATCACTCTTTTCCCTAAAAAAAATTCAGCAATTGAAGTCAAGGATTTTCGCCCCATTAGTCTTGTTGGGGGGGTTTATAAAATCATTGCTAAGGTCTTTTAGCCACCGGACTTCACACGGTCATGGAAGATATAATTTCATCTTCACAGAATGCTTTTGTGAGGAACAGACAGATTCTTAACCCTGTGCTTATTGCTAATGAATGCCTTGATAGTAGAGTGAAAATTGGTTTGCCAAGGATACTTTGCAAATTAGATGTTGAGAAGACTTTTGATCACGTCAACTGGGGATTTCTTATGCAGTTACTAGAATGGAGTGGGCTCTCTGCTAAATGGAGGCGGTGGATTTTCTTTTGTATATCTACAATTCGCTTCTCTATTGTAATAAATGGCTCCCCTTGTGGGTTTTTTGAGAGCTCCAAGGGGTTGAGACAAGGTGACTCATTGTCCCTTTTGCTGTTTGTCTTGGTTATGGAAGCCCTTGGGAGAATGTTGGATAACGTTGTCCATGATGGTCACATGTCAGGCTTTGGTGTGGGTCGTTTAGAGGGAAGATCTCTGGCGGTGTCTCATCTTCTCTTTGTGGATGACACTTTAATTTTTTGTGATGCTGATCTGGATTAGGTTTTGTTTCTTCGTATGATTCTCATTTGATTTGAGGCGGTTTCTGGTCTAAAGATAAACTTGGGCAAGTTAGAGTTGGTTCCTGTTGGTATGGTTCATAATTTTGACTTATTGTTGAATGTCCTTGGCTGTAAACAAGGTACTCTTCCAATGAATTATTTAGGCTTTCCTTTGGGAGCTAAATTCAAGGATAAGACAATATGGAATCCAATTTTGGAGAAGATAGAACGGAGATTAGCAGGATGGAAACGCTTGTACTTATCCAAGGGAGGTAGAGTCACTTTAATTAAAAGCATTCTATTTAATTTACCCACTTATTTTCTATCGTTATTTCTTATTCCTACTTCTGTGGCTAACTGAATTGAGAAACTTCAGAGGAATTTCTTATGGGGTGGCATTGGTGATGATACCAAAATTCCATTTGGTTAAATGGGCTCCTGTTTGCACTCCCATTGCTTCGGGTGATTTGGGGATAAGGAAGGTAAGACTTTTTAATGAAGCTTTGCTTGGGAAGTGACTATGGAGATTTGGGATGGAGAGGGCTGCCCTTTGGAGGCAAGTGATAGAGGTGAAATATGGTTGTGGATGGGGTAGCTGGTGTACTAGGCCTATTAATGGTCCATATGGTGTTGGCTTGTCGAAAAATATTAGTCGGGGCTGGTCTTCTTTTTCTCGCCACATTTTATATGATATTAGGGATAGGTCTAGGGTAAAATTTTGGTAAGACCGTTGGTGTGGTGAAACACCTCTTGCTGCTAGCTATCCTGAATTGTTTAGATTTTGTTGAGATCAGGAGGTTAGTGTGGCTGAGATTATGAAGTTTGATAATAGAATCTTGTTTTGGGATGTAAGTTTCTTTAGGGGTATGCATGCTCGGGAACTAGAGGCAGTGGCCGGTTTCATGGATACCATATATGGTGCTTCGGTGAGAGGGTTTGGTGAGGATAAGATGTGCTAGAAATCTGATAGAAAGAAGGGCTTCACGGTTAAGGATTATTACAATCTCTTAGTGGGCTCTAATGACTATTGCTTTTCTTGGAAAAGCATTTGGAAACAAGATTCCTTCTTGAGTAGCTTTCTTTGTTTGGACTGCTACTTTAGGGAAATGCTTAACGATTGACAATTTACGAAAAAGGAAGGTTTGGATATTGGATTGGTGCTACATGTGCAAGTGTAATGGTGAATCGGTTGATCATCTTTTTCTTCATTGTCCGGTTGCAATGGATATGTGGGCTATGGTGTTTAGTTTGTTTGGAGTGAGCTGGGTTATGCCACAATCTATAGTGAGGCTTCTAGCATGTTGGCAAGGTAGATTTGGCCGTCATCGAATGGGTATATATGGTTGATGGTTCCCCATTGCTTACTGTGGTGCCTTTGGATGGAGAGAAATAGTCGGTGCTTTGAAGATAAGGAGAGATCCATATCAAACTTGAAGCTATTTTTCTTTAGGACTTTAATGGCAAGTTGTCTGCTTTGCAGAACCAATCATTTTTATCTTTTCTTGATTTCTTAGATGCTTGTAATTTTTGTTCTTGACTGTTTGACCCCTTGTACACTCCCTGTGTACTAGGGTGTTCCCCTTTTTTGATATCAATAAACTTTTACTTATCAAAAAAAATGTGGCTGCTGATGGTGTTTTTACTGCCAATTGCCTAGATGAGTTTCAGCTAAAAATGTCTTCTCAATCCTCACTAAAAAAAAGGCCAAGTCATGGCCACAAGGAGAGCAATTTCTAGTTAGATGGGCAGTTCCCCAGCTTCATGATATTGATGAATTAGCAAGGAAGGTTGATCCCTCAATAAAAGGAGCATGTCCTATGAAGTTGTTATTACTTTTTGCTGATATTATTTCCTCATGTGTATAGGGGAGGTATTTTTGCACGCTTAGCATACGGGGTGTTTGTGGAATTTTTTAAAGTTCTGTATGAACTATTTGGCGTGCTGTCTGTACTTTCGCCTGGCCTTTGAATTCTCCACTATTGTTTTTGTCTAGGAGAAACAGATACATTTTTTTTTTTTGGCATGAAAATTGCAATTCCCTCTAGGTGAACAAGTTAAATCAAACCCGTTTCATCATAAATGTTTCTCACCTTGAGTTCCTAATAAATACTTTTCAACCATCAACCAAAACACATATTAAAAAAAAAAACCATCAACCTTAATTAGAGTTATAAGAAAGAATGAGAAAACGATATCAAATTTATACAAAATAAAATGGGTAGAAGAAGAGGCAAATTATAAAAAAAGGAAGGAAGTATAACGGTAAAGTAATGGGGAGATAAAGAGACAAAAAGGAAAGGGAAAGGTTGGAAGAAGTGTAACAGTAGGTGTAAAAGTAGAAGAAGAGGCAAATTATAAAAAAGCGTAAGGAAGTATAACGGTAAAGTAGTGGGGAGATAAAGAGGCAAAAACGAAAGGGAAAAGTGGAAGAAATGTAATAGTAGGTGTGTGAACTAATAAGGAGAAGAAAAGTTTAAATAGAGAAAAGAAAATAAAAAAAATAAATGAATGATGTGGCTGTTGATGTGGCTGCTGATGTGGCTCAACAGGAGTGTAGTAATAATAAATGCTATGCTTCAACTTTTAGTAATATATAGATTAGGAGGAGATGAGATGGAACCGTTCAAATGAGGAATTATCTTAATTACGAAATGTGTACAACTACAATAGGTATCAGCTGAAGAGGAGCATGCAGTGGTTGCAAATTTGTTCTTATAGTTGCTCTCTAGAGGGAAGTATCTACATAATTGAAGCCTCTTAACATAATTTACAACTCATTATGTCTTATTGCCATAAAGGTGCTAATGTAATTGTTTTATGACCATTTTGTGAATACTGCTTAGCATGGAAATATTTATGGTGCATAAATGTTTATAACTCAATTTTGTGTTCAATTTTACATTTTATATATCTATCCTTTTGACTTTGTCCATGTTAAGCTGGCTTGAGCTATATGGCTTGTGTTCAATTTGGTGTTGATGACCAGTTTGAGCTGTCTGGCTTGCTTGGTTGTAATTGATAGGAATGTGTGCTAAACAATTCTGGTTTTCGAGTCCCTTGAAGGGTTTATATGAGCTAATTTGCATGCTCCTATGAAGTTGTTATCACATTTTGCTGATATTATTTCCTCGTGTGTACTGGTGAGGTATTTCTGCACAATTAGTATACGGGATGGTTCTGGAATTTTTTAAAGTTCTATACGAACTATTTGGCATGCTGTCTTTACTTTCTCCTGGCCTTTGAATTCTCCACTATCGTTTTTGTCTAGGAGAAACAGATAATTTTTTTTTTGGCATTAGAATTGCAATTCCCTCTTGGTGCACAAGTAGCATTTTTTTGTCCCATTAGATTTGATTTGCTAATGAAGTAGCATAATTCAAAGTCAAAGCAATTGTAAAATCTTTTTCTTAAGTTGGAATTAATCCACTCTATCTTTTTTCTTCTTTGAGGTTGTCAAATATCTTTACCTGAATTAAACCCCTCTCTTGAATGTTATTGGTGTTGGAAAATCTGGTTTTGCATCTCATACAAAACATATAGCGGAAGCAACAAACACGGATCTATTTCATTCATGAGAGATAACATATAGACTTGAATTCTAGAACAAAGAATAGAAAACGTAACTTGATGCAGTGAAATTCAAAACCAAGACTTGAGAATACTTCTAATCTTCATCTCAATTCCATATGAAGCCCAAGAAGTGTGGTCTCTCAATCAGTTTACATGTATGTGTTCAAGGGAGAATAAGAGAGTGACTTATACTCACATACACACCATTTCCATAATCTATGTTCTTATAAAAATTCTGTATGCTTTTCTCCTTATATATAACTGATTATCTAATTGGACTAGCTTTTTGGGCCTACCCAATTGGGCTTTAGTTTATGGCTTGAGATGGGACCAAAGGGAACAAATAAGACTCTAACTCCAATGAGCCTTAGGTTTATCTATCAACTCTTGATAAGTCCAAAATTATCATTAATTATATTTAATACCATTATATAAATATAATTGCACTCTAGACTTTATTAATAAATTATATCCCAAGACTCTAAATATCATTTGACCTCTCCATGAAACATCCATAGTGAACAAAGTCATAATGAACTGTCACTTTGTAAACAACTATTTTATTCATAAATACCCGGTTTAATCTTTTAGTTATTCACATTTATTGAAATCCGATTTCAATAAATATAAGCTTTAGTAACTCCTTACTAAAGTGGGCGCCCTGAATAACCAGTTCCCGTTAAACTTATCTCAAGGGGATATTTCGTGTCTCTATAAAAAGAGATAATGGATTTCATCTTGAAAAAATATATGTTCCCTCAACACTACGTGTGGTTACCCAACAGATTGAGGTTTTGATCGTGAATATTAGATCTCATTCCTGATATATCAAAGTAACTTACATTTCATAATCGAGTTCATTACCCTCTCAGGATTGAGAGTATATGAAATTAGAAGTAGTGAGATTAATTATTCAGGTGATAGTTGTTAATTGAATAATTAATCTCACAGCGGTCCAGTTCAATATGTCTTAACTCTTAAGACACATCAACACATTAACTAGAAGTCTCCACTTCCATGACCAAGACATACCATCTTAGTTGATGTGTTATAGTCTTTGCAGATGAAACGCTCAATTTCATCATTGACTAAACATAAATCACATACAATACATCTCAAGGACTATGATAATGTCCCATTAGTTCATTTATAAATAGTTTCATATAATTAAACAATTAATTATTTATGACATGCCAATAAATTGGATTTTAGGGCACAAACTCCAACAATTGGTTCGGTGTTAAATATTTCTTTCTGATGCTCTAACCTATCAGATTTTATGTTTTGTTAGCCTCTGTTGATGTTCAGTTGAGACTGGTGGAAATAAAAAAGATTCTCATGATTTATACATATGTTCACTTGCTTTGATGATTCTCATGTTCCTAATTAGCTGTTGATTTATATTCATGCATATATATTTATATTCTATTGATTTTGTTTTACATAATAGTATAATTAAGATTGATTTACACATGAAATCATTTATCCTTTTAAAATTTTTATGATGCTTATAAGTCTAGAGTTTGACAGGACTTGAAATAAATTGAAATTGTAGTGTTTATGAAAATATATTCAAAACAATGACTTAGATGGTCATCATGTTCCGAATTAGTCAATTCAGATTCATGCAATGCATATTTATATTCTATTGATTCCAATTCACATAATAGTATAGTTAAGATTGATTTACACATGATATCATTTCTCATTTTTAAAATTGTATAATCCTTATGACCTTTTCGATTCATGTGTGCATCTAATCTGCATTATGGATGAGAGAATTGCTTGTTGAGAGAAGATGCTGTGTGAATTAAATGTCTGCTAGCTATTGGGTTGGAACATTCTTTTGACCATAGCTGGTTTTGGTTTTGTCCTTATATTTTCATTACCCCTTTCATTTAGAGAATGAAGATAATATCTGATCTACGGAAAATCCCAATAAGGCAATCAGCAGTCCATATCTGTGGATGCAGTGGTTTGTTTGAAGCTCACCCTTCTGTTTTAGTTTGTTGCTAGTATATATTTGGTTCTTGTACCTGCCACTTAAGCCACCGCCAGATGTCCAAGGGTTTGCTGCTCTTTGACAATACCCCCTAATTTTAGTTTCTGAATTTTATTTGGGAATTAAGTAAAAGTTTATAAATGATGAATCTTTTTTCTTAATGAAAGGGGTTTTGTGGAATGATGCAGATAAGAAAGTTAATTTTGCTGTGACGGTCCATGGTTTTGAGGTATCCCCTACCCAGTGGTGTGTGCAAGCCAGCCACCTTTAACATCTCGGCCCAACTGGCAATTTCTTCTATCTGTGGTCTTTTTTTGTGTGTTGTTGGCATAAATTTCTTTCCATTGGGGTGATTTTGATATAAGTAAGATTGGATTATGTAATTTTATAATGTAACACTTGTTTTGATTTGAACAATGCTCCAAAGGTGACATTATAAATCTCATGTATGACATCTAATGCCAGAACAATGCTCCATCTCAGACTCAACTATAAATTTCTTCTATTTTAGTAGGAAAGTTTGTGCTCTCTCACACCCAAACTTTACCTGGATATACATCACCTGAGTCTCATTTTACTATATATCGACTCTTTCTCAATGTATTGACATTTAATTTAAGGGGTGAACCTTTAAACATTCTCACTGTGTGTATGCCGTCTTATACAGTGACTCGAACAAAGGGTTAATCAATTTCCTATTATTTTAGGAAAGATGATTTGTGAATGTAGATATACAATCTTGTCCTGTAGGCATATAGCTATCATACTGATAGTGGCCTCCTCCTTTTACATAAGTGACCTCCCTGTATTACCATGTCTCCAACAAAAAATCACCTTGATTATAGGGTTTTCAAATTCTAAATGTAGCTCAGAGTTGTCCTACTGCTCCATGCAATGCATCCTGCCACTTACCTCTTTTTGGTGGTGGAGGTTTTTTATTATTATTGGGGAAGGGTAGTTGTTTTGATGCTCTTTAATTTGTTTGCTTCATTGTTTTCATTGAAGATATGAAAACATGGTTTTGCATGATGTAGAGTCTAGACATGATAAAATGCAGGCTACTTGGAGATACAAATGCTCAAGAAGTTAGAGCAATGGTTCTTGATATGCAAGCAAGGTTGTTGCTGGGTATGGTGGGGAGAGGAATTGCAGCAGCTTTAATAAATCCTTCGTCATTAGTACCTGAGCCATGGCAGGCATCTGGTGAGATGTTATTTGGCATTGATCCTTAAATAATAGAATTTTGAACTATTTTTTTCAATTTGATCCGTGTTACCTAATAATAGAATTCTGAACTATTTTTTTCAATTTATTTATAAATGTGTAGGATTAGAACGGAACTCCTTATAAATTTGAAATAACAGGAGTGCACTTATTCAATCTATATTGCCACTGTAAATTGTTTGTTCTATCTCTAAAGGAAGCTAGAAGCTTGAGTGGTTTATTTACCATCTGATCTATGTGGTTAGCATAAGCTTTGACAAATTTTATTTGCGGTTTCCGTTTCCTTTATTTATGAATTTCTTTAGTTAATTGTTTTTTTATTTTTATATTCTTTACAGTTTTACACTTTCACTTAGCACAGGGTAACTTTTATTTCTAGAGTATTTTTCTATGACTTTAAAACCATACAACAAATTTACACCCTTAAGCTGTGGTATGGGCCTTGTTGTACTTTCTTGTTTTAGATGATTTTAGTGCCTGTGGGGTACCAAGTAAAAGAGAATTTGGTTTAATCCAAACAAATCATATTTGTCAAAGCAATCACAACTAGTTTGAATTCAATCTTTGTATATTTTGATCACGAAATATACTCGAGATGTATCGAGGAAGAATATTCCATAACTGTACGTAGATAGAAATAATTTACTTTTGTGATTTGAATTCTTATGTACTTGATACTTCTAAAGTTTGTTCCTCTCTCTCTTTCTCTCATGGTCTCTTTTTAATTAATACAGAACTTGATATTTCTTTCTTTTCTTTCTTTTTTTTGAATTTTTCCATTTCTTTTTGGATTTTAAGCTAGTCTGCAATGGTATTGTTTTACCTAACTTGAGACATGGAGTTTGTTAGTTGCTTATATAGAATGCTCATGTTAGGCTAGGAGCTCAGAAACCCCTTTTTTTTTTTTTTTGTTGTTGTTGTTGTTGTTGTTGTTGTTGTTGTTGTCTCTTTTATTGCTAACCTAGAAAATCACAACTTGTAGATTTCAAACTTTT
Source organism: Quercus tomentella (assembly GCA_028535165.1). NCBI lineage: Eukaryota > Viridiplantae > Streptophyta > Magnoliopsida > Fagales > Fagaceae > Quercus > Quercus tomentella. The sequence goes on from JAPQVY010000023.1 coordinate 17,415,299, forward strand.
GTGAGGAAGCCTTTTGTCACCCATGTTTAGTGAATTAGAAACTGATTTTTTTTTCTCTCTTTTTTTGTGGTATATGTATCTGCATGAGATCTGTTCACCAAAATTTCAAGTCTCTGAATCTTCTCCTTAATGACAAGCTTGAATGACGTGTTTCAGACTGCCGTTTGGCTCCTCTCCTATTGTCTGGTTCTGCGTGTCAGGTACTATTGTGTGTATGATATTTAAATCCCGTTGATATAAAATGCTACAAATTACTATTATTGATTGATGTTTTCTGAAGACGTTTTCATAGGATTGTTCATATTCTTCCACTACTGCATAGTGCAAAGTCATATTTTCAGATGTCTTAGCATATTGTATAGTGATGGTCTCATCCTTCACCACCGTAGGACTGACATAATGTGTTTGAGTCCAAACTGACTTGATCCGACCTGTCGACACCCCTAGATATGAAGACCATTTTGTTCCTTTCTAAATGCGAAGCCTTTCATTTGAGTAATATTATTGTCCCTTCAAAAAATTTTCTTTTCAAGAGCTTTTAGCAGGTGCTTCATAACTTATTAGATTTCTTCAATTAAAAAGATTTTTTCTGAAGATGTTTTCATAGGCTTTTTCAGTTTCTTCCACTACTGTATAGTGCAAAGTCATATTTTCTGATGTCTTAGCATATTGTTACTTTTTTGCTTATGGGCAGTTTGGGTAATTTTTTATATCATAAATGGTCACTCTATGTTTTGTTTTAAGTCATTGTCATGCAAGTTCTGGTATGTTCTAGTGCTTCCACAAGCTCAAAGTCAATTTTTGAGGAAAAGTTCCTTTCATAGCAGTCTCAAACTTCAGGTTTGTTGCTCTTAGTCTTTGCAATCTCTTTTTACAGTGTTTGGTTTATGATGCTGCCATGGCTCATGAGACTAGGAATTTTAAGTTATGTGGTGCATTTTTTCATATGTAACTTGTAGATTGTGGTTGTTTGTTAGTAACAAGCTTACAACAAGGTGAAATGGCATCGTTGCCATTTTAATGGCTTGGAAGGGGTTATTTTTGCTATATAATGTGTTTCATGGAGACATATTGGCCATTTCAATAGTATTGGGGAAATATTTCAGCAAGTCAAGGGGTTTTTAGGAGGCATGTTGTCCATTTATATGGTTGTGGAGTAGTATTTTCGCAACTTAAGGAGTTTTGAAAGGGCAGTTTGGACATGTCATTGAATTTCGCGAGGTACTTTCTAATTATTGTGTTTTTAGGGAGAAGTTTGGTCATTTTAAGGGTTTTGGTTGTATAGTTTTGCATTTTAATGAGTTTTGGGTCGGATTTTGGCCATTTTAATGAATTTAGCTACAGAGTGAATTTTGGTGATTTTAACGGTTTTGGATGAGAATTTAAGCAGTTTAATGGGTTTAGAGGGGGCAGTTTGCTCATTTGAATGACTTTGATATTGTAAATTAATGGGTTTTCAGCTGGCATTTTGGCGCTTTTAAATGTTTTTGGAGGTGTATGACTTAATCGGTTTTGGGGGGCAAATTCTTGCATTTTAATGGGTTTATTGGGGGGGGGGGGGGGGATTTCAATTGTTTTGGTGGGGATATTTTTACAACTAGATGATATCCCTCATGATGCGCAGACTACTTTACAATTTTATTTGAAATCATTTTTATGTATATTAAATTCTACATATAATACTTTTAACACTTATTTTTTTTGTATAATATTTATGTTTGCCCACAATATTGTTAATTTTGAAACTTGATTTTTTTAATTCATACTTTCTTAAAAAAAAAATTTATAACACTGTAAGATTATAATATATTATAATATTTACTGTTAAAAATAGATTTTATTTTTCAAACTGATTAAATGATTTTGAAATCTACAAATAAGAATTTAAAGTATATAATACTTTTATATCCTAAAATTACATAAATTTTAGCAACCTATCAAACACTTTCTCAACTACTCTATTCTCACAACCAAATATAGAGACCTTGATCACAAATATCCAATTAATTATTTCAATGAAATTAAGGAAATCATTTGTAAGTATCAACATAAAGAGAACGTGATTAAACAAAGAGAAATTTGCTAAAAACATATTCATTTATCAAAATTCAATCTTCTTTAGTTGGACTTTTGTATCCTTAAAAAAAAAAAGCAAAAAACACTTTTAAATCACCATTGATTTTTGTTTTTATCACTATGGCTCATACCGCACAAAATAGCAGTAAAATAAACTTACAAAGAAACCTACAAATTATGAATTCTAACACAAAATTAAAAAAAAAAAAAAAGAAGCTAACTTCATAAATAATTAATTAGAATGTTTCTTTTTCTTTTTCTTTAGTTCTAAAAAAATACATTTATAACTTTTCCAAACCAAAATCTCAAACACCCAAATGACTCCAAGCGAATCATAATCTTCATAAAATTTACAATGTTTGACTTCAACATCAAAACTGTAAGCTACCATCACTGAATAAAAAACGCAAGCCCCTTTCCTTGGTCATAACCTACTCATACGGGTTACGATCAAATGATACTACAATGTTGGAGTTACGTAGGTGTCATTGAAAGGTTGAAAGTAAATGACATTGTTTTTTGTCTAATGTATTTGAGATGAGATGGTATGAAAGGCTATGGACATATGTATATAAAGGAGTAGAAGTGAAAAGGGTGAATGGAAATGCAAAGAGTTTTTTGTGTGTGCGAGAGATGAAAAGTCTTGAAACATTGAACCAAATAAAACAAATAGTAGTCTTAAAACATTGAATAATAATGTAACAAAAATAGTCTTGAAACATTGAACCGAAAGAAATAAAGAGTCGCTATTTTTAAATTTGTTCTTATTTTTAATGTGGCTTAAGGGTATTTTAATTCTCTTCATAGAGTGCGCCACATGGCAGAACCTCATGCTCTCTCGCATGAGGTCTCTATTTTTATATATATATTGATTGATTGATTTAATGGGTTTTAGGTCGTATATTAATGAATTTAGTAGCGAGACTTTTGCAATTGAGTGGGATTTAGTGGCCATTTGGCCGTTAAATTGGTTTTTTTTAGGGGTTTTTAAGCAATTTATAATTGGTTTTTAAGGGGTCAATTTAGAATTTTAATTGTTTTTTACTGGCAATTTGGCAATTTCAATTGTTTTAGCTGGGTAATTTTGCAATTTAATGGGTATTATGGGAGCGTGTTGTACATATTAATGGTTTTGGTGTAGTATTTTTGCAATTTAACACGTTTCTACCATGGTTTTCGCAGTTTTCTGAAGTAATTATGGATTTTTCGGTGGGGTTTCGGGGATTCCAAAGAATTTGGAGGGGTATTGTTTGCAATTAACTTGATTTTTAAATGGCATTTTTGCCATTTTAATTGCTTGGGGGGGGGGGGGGGGGAGGGGTTATCTTTGCTATTTAATTTGTTTCAAGGGGACATATTGGCCATTTTAATAGTTTTGGGGAAATATTCTAGCAATTTAATGGGTTTTTAGGGGGGCGTGTTGTCCATTTCTACGGTTGTGGAGTAGTATTTTCACAACTTAATGCATTTTGATGGGGCAATTTGGTCATTTCAATGAATTTTGTGCAGTACTTTTTATGGGCCATTTTGGCCCTTTTAATGCTTTTGGAGGGATGTTTTCGCAATTTAATGAGTTTTGAATTGGAATTTGTCCATTTTAATGAATTTTGTTATAGTGTGAATGAATTTTTCGTGGGAATTTTGGCGATATTAATGGTTTTGGATGAGAATTTTAGTAATTTAACGGGTTTAGAGGGGGCAGTTCACCCATTTTAATGACTTTGAAAGGGGTATTTTTGCAAATTAATGGGTTTTGATGTGGAATTTTTACCCTTTAATTGTTTATGGTGGTGTATTTTGTATATTTAATTGGTTTTAGGGGGGCAGATTCTAGCTTTTTATTAGGCTTATTGGGGGGTATCTTGTTTATTTCAATTGTTTTGGTGTGGATATTTTTCCAATTTAGTGGGTTTTTGGTTGTATTTTGGCCATATTAATGAATTTGGAAGCTTGCAATTTAGTGGGTTTTAGAGGCCATTTGGCCGTTACATTAGTTTTTTAGGGGTAATTAAGCAGTTAATAATTGTTTTTTTTTGGGTCATTTTAGAATTTTAATTGTTTTTTCTGGGCATTTTAGCAATTTCAATTGTTTTAGCTGGGTAATTTTACAATTAATGCATTTTTACCGAGGTTTTGGTAGTTTTTTTTAAGTAATTATGGATTTTTCGGAGGTGTTTTGGGGATTCTAATGAGTTTGGAGAGGGGTATTTCTGAAATTTGCTTTATTTTTCAATGGCATTTTTGCCATTTTAATGGCTTGGGAGGAGTTATTTGTGCTATATAATGTGTTTCAAGGGGACATATTGGCAATTTTAATAGTTTTAAGGGAATATTCCAGCAATTTAATGGGTTTTTTGGGGGGTCGTGTACATTTATATGGTTGTAAAGTAGTATTTTTGGCAACTTAATGCGTTTTGATGTGGCAGTTTGGCCATTTCAGTGAATTTTGCATTGTACTTTTTAATTTATTGTGTTTTTAGGGGGAAGTTTTGTCATTTTAATGGTTTTGGGTTTTGAATTTTAGCGATTCAATGTGTTCTTAGGTGTTTTTTTTTTTATTTTTTTTTTATACCTTTTTAACAAAATTGAGAGGGTATTTTTTTGCAATTTACTGGGTTTTATGGGCCATTTTGGCCCTTTTACTGGTTTTGGAGGGATATTTTTGCAATTGAATGAGGTTGGGATAGGATTTTGACCATTTTAATGAATTTGGTTATAGACCAAATTGATTTTTTGAGGGAATTTTTGCGATTATAGTTGTTTTGGATGAGAATTTTAGTAATTTAACGGGTTTTGTTCCCGTAGTACTTTTTAATTTAGGGTCCGTTTGGTTCGATGTAAATCGAATTCCGAGTGTAAAACGAATGCAGGGGAAAATGAATTCCCATAAGGAAATTAAAATCTGGGCGTTTGGGTGTGCAATGGAAAATAGTCTGGAAAACGATTTCTAGTGTTTGGTAACATTCTGAAAATGCTATTTTCCTAGAATTTTTTCACATTTTCTCAGCTTCCAAACAAATTTTATATCAGAAAATCCACCAGAACCCACACACCAGCACCCACAGTAAATCCACCACTATCCACACAAAACCCACCACCACACAACACAAAAACCACCAAAACACCACCACCTACACCACCATAACAAAAAAAAAAAAAAAATTAGAGATTAAAGAGAGAAAGATTGAGAGATTGAGGGAAAGAGAGATAGCGGTGACGTTGAGGAACAACCACCATTGAAACCCACAAACCACCATAGCCAACGATTTACCACCCCCAATCGACCACCATCAACGCTTAAACTCACCCCTAACCCACCACCATTGAAACCCATGAATCACCCTAACCACCAATCCTCCAAAACCCAAGCAAAAATGTTATTTTACAATAAAAAAAAATAAATAAAATTTAAGGCAGCGACGGCGTGGGTGGAAGAAGGATGGGTTTGATGAGTGAGAGAGAGGACGAAGGTGAAGTAGATGTGAAACTACCTTCACCGGCAGAGGGGCTTGCAGGCATGACGGTGAGGCTGTGAGTCGGGGACTGGGATGTGGTGAAATCGAGGTGGGTTTAGCTGGGTTCATCGGAGATGGGTTTGAGCACGACGGAGAAGCTGAGGTGGCGCGATCAGATCGGCGATGGGTTTGAGCGGTGCGATCAGACCGGCGGGGCCGTGGGTCGGGGACTGGATCTGGGCTTCACCGGCGATAGCTCTCTCCGTCCTTCGGCTTGGGCTTGGCGTGAGTGATGAGAGTGAGTGAAGGGAGAAATTTTCTAAGGAGGAAATGGTTTGAAGGTAAAATAAAATTGTAATTGGTTTTTAGTTGTGAGGCTCTCTATTTTACGGTCAACTGAAATTCATTTTCAGTTTGACCGAATTTTCATGCGTACCCAAACACCCTTAAGGGTGTAAAATATTTTCCTGATTTCCTTTACCACCGAAACAAACGGACCCTTATTGTGTTTTAGGGGTAAATTTGGTCAATTTAAGGATTTTGGGGTTGGATATTTAGCGATTCAATTGGTTGTTTAAGGGCATTTTGGCCATTTAAACGAAATTGAGAGGGTATTGTTTTGCAATTTAGTCGGTTTTTATCGACCATTTTGGCACATTTAATGGTTTTGGAGGTATAGTTTTGCAATTTAATGAGTCTTTGGTTGGATTTTGGCCATGTTAATGAATTTTTGGAGGGTATTTTACAAAGTCAATTGATTTTTTGGGGGAAGTTTTTTAGGCATTCCAATGAATTTGGAGGGGAATTTTTTTGCAAGTAACTTGATTTTTAAATGGCATTTTTGCCTTTTTAATGGCTCGGGATGGGTTATTTTTGCTATTTAATGTGTTTCAAGGGGATATATTGGCCATATTAATAGTTTTGGGGAAATATTCTAGAAATTTAATGGGTTTTTAGGGCGGCATCTTGTCCATTTCAATTGTTTTGGGTGGGATATTTTTACAATTTAATGGGTTTTAATCGTATTTTAGCCATATTAATGAATTTGGAAGCGAGTCTTTTGAGATTGAGTGAGATTTAGGGGGGCATCTTGTCCATTTCAATTGTTTTGGGTGGGCTATTTTTTACAATTTAATGGGTTTTAAGTTGTATTTTAGCCATATTAATGAATTTGGAAGTGAGTCTTTTGAGATTGAGTGAGATTTAGAGGCCATTTGGCCGTTTCACTGGTTTTTTAAGGGTTTTTAAGCAATTGTTAATTGGTTTTTGGGGGTCATTTTAGAATTTTAAATGTTTTTTACAGGCATTTTGGCAATTTCAATTGTTTAAGCTAAGTAATTTTGCAAGTTAATGGGTATTTTGGGAGTATATTGGACATTGTAATGGTTTTTGAGGGGTATTTTTGCAATTTAATGAGTTTTTACTTGGGTGTTTTTTTTTTTTTTTTTTCCTGAAATTTAATGGATTTTTCGGTGGCGATTTGGGGCTTCTATTGAATTTCGAGGGGTAATTTTTTGCAATTAACATGATTTTTAAATGGCATTTTTGCCATTTTAATGGTTTGGGAGGAGGTATTTTTTTTTTCTATTTAACGTGTTTCTAGGGGACATATTGGCCTATTTAATAGTAATGGGTAAATAATCCAGCAATTTAATGGGTTTTTAGTGGGGAATGTTGTCCATTTTAATGGTTGCGGTGTAGTATTTTCGGTGTTTTGACGGGGCAACTTGGCCATTTCAACGAATTTCGCTTTGTACCTTTTAATTTATTTTGATTTTAGGGGCAAGTTTGTTCATTTTAAGGGTTTTGGGGTTGGAATATCTGCGATTCAATGTGTTTTTAGGGGTGTTTTACCATTTTAACAAAATTGAGAGGGTATTGTTTTGCAATTTACTGGGTTTTTATGGGCCATTTTGGCCCTTTTAATGGTTTTGGAGGGATATTTTTTCAATTTAATGAGTTTTGGATAGGGTTTGGCTATTTTAATGAATTTGGTTACAGAGTGAATGGATTTTTCGAGGGAATTTTGGTGATTTAAATGGTTTTGGATGAGAATTTTAGTAATTTAAGGGGTTTAGAGGGGGCAGTTTGCCCATTTTAATGACTTTGAAAGGGGTATTATTACAAATTAATGGGTTTCAGGTGGCATTTTGGCACGCTTATAATGGTTTTGAAGGTGTAGTTTTTATATTTAATTGGTTTTGCCGGGCAGATTCTTGCATTCTAAAGGGTTTATTAGGTGGGGGCATCTTGTCCATTTCAATTGTTTTGGTGTGGATATTTTTTCAATTTAATGGGTATTAGGTCATATGTTGGGCATATTAATTAATTTGGATGCGAGTCTTTTGCAATTTAGTGGAGTTTAGAGGCCATCTGGCCATTACATTGGTTTTTTAGGGGTATTTAGGCAATTGTTAATTGGTATTTGGGGGGTCATTTTAGAATTTTAATTGTTTTTTACGTGCATTTTGGCTATTTCAATCGTTTTAGCTGGGTAATTTTGCAATTTAATGGTATTCTGGGAGTATGTTGGACATATAATGATATAAATGGTTTTGGAGGGGTATTTTTGCTATTTAATGTGTTTTTACCAGGGTTTTGGCAGACTTTATTTTTGTAATTCTTGATTTTTCGGAGGCGTTTTGGGGATTCTAATGAATTTGGAGGCGTATTTTTTGCAATTAACTTGATTTTTAAATGGCATTTTGGCCTTTTTAATGGCGTGGGAGGGGTTACTTTTGCTATTTAATGTTTTTCAAGGGGACATATTGGCCATTTTAATAGTTTTGGGGAAATATTCCAGCAATTTAATGGGTTTTTAGGGGGCATTTTGTCCATTTCTATTGTTGTGGAGTAGTATTTTTGCAACTTAATGCGTTTTGACGGGGCAGTTTGGTCATTTCAATGAATTTTGCGAGGTACTTTTTAATTTATTGTGTTTTATGGGGGGAGTTTGGTCATTTTGAAACGTTTTGGGGTTGGAATTTTTGCGATTCAATGTGTTTATAGGGGTGTTTTACCATTTTAACAAAATTGAGAGGGTATTTTTTTTTATGCAATTTACTAGGTTTTTATGGGCCATTTTAGCCCTTTTTATGCTTTTGGAGGGATGTTTTTGCAATTTAATGAGTTTTTGATTGGAATTAGGCAATTTTAATGAATTTGGTTATAGAGTGAAAGGATTTTTCATGGGAATTTTGGCGATTTTAATGGTTTTGGATGATAATTTTAGTAATTTAACATGTTTAGAGGGCATAGTTCGCCCATTTTAATGACTTTGGAAGGGGTATTTTTGCAAATTAATGGGTTTTGAAGTGGAATTTTGACTCTTTTATTGTTTATGGAGGTGTATTTTGTATATTTAATTGGTTTTGGGAGGGGGGGGGGGGGGTTAGATTCTAGCTTTTTCATGGGCTTATTAGGGCGGCATCTTGTTTATTTCAATTGTTTTGGTGTGGATATTTTTCCAATTTAGTGGGTTTTTGGTCGTATTTTGGCTATATTAATGAATTTGGAAGCTAGTCTTTTGCAATTTAGTGGGTTTAAAGGCCATTTGGCTGTTACATTGGTTTTTTAGGGGTAATTAAGCAATTGATAATTGTTTTTTAGGGTCATTTTAGAATTTTAATTGGTTTTTTACGGGCATTTTAGCAATTTCAATCGTTTTAGCTGGGTAATATTACAATTTAATGCTTTTTTACTGGGGTTTTGGCAGTTTTTTTAAGTAATTATGGATTTTTTGATGGCGTTTCGGGGGTTCTAATGAATTTGGAGTACTTTTGAAATTTGCTTTATTTATAAATGGCATTTTTGCCATTTTAATGGCTTGGGAAGGGTTATTTTTGCTATATAATGAGTTTCAAGGGGACACATTGGCAATTTTAATAGTTTTAGGGAAATATTCCCTCAATTTAATTGGTTTTTAGGGGGGCATGTACATTTATATGGTTATGGAGGAGTATTTTCGCAACTTAATAAGCTTTGACGTAGCAGTTTGGCTATTTCAATGGATTTTGCATTGTCCTTTATAATTTAATATGATTTTAGGGGGAAGTTTGGTCATTTTAAGTATATACTGTATAGTATCTACACACTGCTTACCCCATCCTACATTTCTTCGGAATAGGAAAAATCCGCGCAAGAAAGGAGGGATCAACGATCAAGTGGAATAAGAAATTTTTGTCATCCCACATGTTTGAGCAATAAAAAATAAAAAATGCTTTGGAAGCCACACTGTTCCAGTTTCTCTCTTTTTTTTTTCTTTTCTTTTTGAGATAAAAGGTAGGTAGAGGGGGCCTATTTTAATGGCTTTCTAAAGTCCAGTTTGTGTGGCTGTTTGGGCCGAGAGTTGCCATAAATAGCAAGTGGGCATCACCAAAATTGTCCTGTCCAACTTCCTATTCTTGGGCCAGGGTCACTGCCCATCTAGTTGCTGAAGCTTCTCCTGCTTGTTTGGCCCTGATAATTGAGATCCACTATCTTCAAGGAAATAATAAAAAATAAAAATCACCGAAATAACCATTTTTACTTTTTTACATTCTTTTAGTCAATGATCAAAATTATATCATATACTATATAATAAAAGTTGGGCTTAGAAACCGTGGTGACGCCAAGTGGCTTCACCAAATTGCAAAAAAATTTTAATTTATAGTATCTACACACTGCTTACCCCATCCTACATTTCTTCGGAATAGGAAAAATCCGCGCAAGAAAGGAGGGATCAACGATCAAGTGGAATAAGAAATTTTTGTCATCCCACATGTTTGAGCAATAAAAAATAAAAAATGCTTTGGAAGCCACACTGTTCCAGTTTCTCTCTTTTTTTTTTCTTTTCTTTTTGAGATAAAAGGTAGGTAGAGGGGGCCTATTTTAATGGCTTTCTAAAGTCCAGTTTGTGTGGCTGTTTGGGCCGAGAGTTGCCATAAATAGCAAGTGGGCATCACCAAAATTGTCCTGTCCAACTTCCTATTCTTGGGCCAGGGTCACTGCCCATCTAGTTGCTGAAGCTTCTCCTGCTTGTTTGGCCCTGATAATTGAGATCCACTATCTTCAAGGAAATAATAAAAAATAAAAATCACCGAAATAACCATTTTTACTTTTTTACATTCTTTTAGCCAATGATCAAAATTATATCATATACTATATAATAAAAGTTGGACTTAGAAACCGTGGTGACGCCAAGTGGCTTCATCAAATTGCAAAAAAATTTTAATTTTTTAAATTTTATGAAAAAATATATATAATTTTTATTCTCCTATAATTTCTAAATTGATAAAAATCTTAATTTGATTACAATCCAAATTCTTCATCTAATCCTTATAGATAAAATTTAAGAAAAAATATATATAATTTTTATTCTCCTATAATTTCTAAGTTAATAAAAATCTTAATTTGATTATAATCCAAAATTTTCATCTAATCCTTATTGATAAAATTTTATCATCTAAATTTTAGAAATTTTAATTCTACACTAATTAAAAGTATTATAAAAATTTCTAAATTTAAATCTAATCCCATCCCACGTTTTCATTGTTTTTATTTTTCTCAAGTTGCAACTTACATTTTATTTATTATTATTAAATTAATAAATTTTATTAGAACATCAAACTACAAAACTCTTGATTAAGGGATAAGATTTAACAAAAATTATAATCCTACAAGATGTAATCCATATCACAAAATTATAATCATACAAATCTGCCCACTCACACCACGAAAACAATGCAAGAGTATCTGTGCATAAGAGGAATTATGGATAGACTTACAATTCTTTAAAAACATTAGGTGTGAAGAGTTGGAGGCCTTCTTTCAATCAAACTTCTATACGATGTATCTAACACCTATATAATATAGGTGTGACTTTCAATGAAATAATAAAACTTCAATCACGATGCTAGGTAAGTAATGAAAGCTTCAACGATGCTGATGGATGTGTGATTTTTATTTTCTTTTCAAGTAAGCTTTTTTTTTTTTTTTTTTTTAGTGGTTTTCATTTTATAATGAGACATATTTTTATATAAAATTTCCGCCTACTTTCAATTTGATCTTTGCTTCGTTTTACATAGGATATACAAATTATTTTTTATTGATTTTACTCATTATACAAATTGTTGTTCACAATAATAGCCTAAGAAGGATGCACTTTTGGCATGCAAGACCTCGCCAAAAGGTATTACTACTCAATTCTCATCTTATGTTAATGTTAATGGAGGTGTTTTTAATTATCCATGAAAACTTATTGCCAAAGTCATAACTCTTAATAACATGCTTGCAGTTACGAGTGATTCAATTTTTGGCTATGATCTTCAAATTTCAGGTAACATACTACAAGTATTGCAACCCTTCTCTATTTTTTCTTATATCATTAGTGTTATTTCTATATAGATATAGAAGTGGGACACTACGAAGCTTTGGGTTAGAATACTTGGTGCACTTATCAATGGTTTTGCTTAAAGGGTTTGGATGCTTATTGTTCGTAGTTTGCTTCTTCATTTTGGTATTGGATGTGCCAATCAGGTAAATTAACCTTGATCTCTATCCTTGATTTTCATCATACAAAAATCACTTTGTTTTAGTTTCTAATATTTAGATTTGCACGTCTTAGTGCATTGCCATTTCTTTTTATAAAATTTAGGTAGATTTATGCTAAACATAAAGGTATGGTGTTTCATAATAACCCTTAATAAAATAAAAATTCTAATCAATAACAACCAGAATTATTGTCATGTTGATTAGGTTTTGTGCATATAATAAATTTCATGTAGTTTGAAATATTGGCTTAACTTTCAAATTTGTTTATAAGAAGTTATTTCTATTTTGATATCTTCATTCTTCTTCTTTTTTAGGTATTTTAGTTTATTTCATGCAATTCATGCTTTGTGAATTAAGCCGCACGGGAGTATATATATATATATATATATATATGGTTTAGGTATTTTTTTTATTCATTTTGCTCATCATTTATTTTATTGATATTTATAAATATTTAATTTTGCAAAAAAATTCGTAAAGGGTTCTATGAAGCCAAACATGTGGAGCATAAGGGCGAGATATTTTTAATTTTTAATTATTTTTTTTAATATTGGATATGTCTTATTGCATTTTTTTTCCTCCATTTTTTTGGGTATATTTTACTTATTTGATCCTCACAAGTTATGGAGTCATGAAGTTTCTAAAAAAAAAGTTAGGTTGTATAAAATGACTCAATTATATTTATAAATTAATGTGACTTTATTCCTATGGTTCATTAATTATGATTTATTTACATATAATTTTTTAATTAAACTGTGCATCGCATGGATATAATACTAGTATTTTATAATAATTAATGAGGGGCCAAAAAGGCATTAAAGAAACCAAAATTTTTTTTTTTTGCTGGAAAGTTGAACAGTCCAAAGCATTTTGGCTGGAAAGAGAGTCCAATCTCCAAAAGAATATGCTATTCTCTAGATATCTCTCCTATATTCTCGTTCTCTCAGAATATATACCAAGTGCTCAACGATCGAACTTGGCCCCGAACAATTAAGTGTTAACAAGATCGTCAGTTTATTCGTGATAAAATTATGGTATACATCTTCATATTATAATTGTAAGGGCGGTTTTTGGGGCCCAGGCCCAGCAAGCAAGCGATTCTGGCCCAAAAGACCCTCGACAATGAATTTGTAGAGAGTGGGACTCAGAGCTAGATCTTGACAGAGTGGACATGATTAATGGTGAGCCATGCAACAAATGGGACGTGAGAATATTTTGTTCAGTTTCATGAGATAACAGTCCATGGGGCTGCTTTAGTGTTCCTACTGCTCTCTTTTTAGAAAGTCTCTCTTTTCTTCTTTTTTCTTCCTCCCCCTTTCTTGGGGACTTTTTGCTCTTATATATCCTCCTTCAATTGATAATGGCCTTACACTTGTTCACCATCTAGGCCTCTACTTGAGTGCCTGTCCCAAAGGACATCCTCCTCCTTTTTCTGTGAGTTGCAATGGCCGAGATAATACTATTTTCCTGTCCAATCCACATTAATGCGGCTGGAAAAGTAGTTTCCTTGCATTTAATGCGGCAGTAGTGGTTGCTCCCTGCCCGTTTAGCATTTTCCTTCATTTAGAAGGATTCCTCACCATGGACAGGGCACGCGCTGGACGTCCATTTAGTGCGTCCGAGGAGACACTCCTCCTCGGACGACCCTTAAACAAACCCGGCCTGGCCCAACAGGATTGGGCTGAAAGTCTCCCGACCCTGTTTTCGCTTCCCGCCATGGCTGGGCTTCATCCTGGTCCTAAGGCCCACTGTTGACTGACAAAGCTTGCCCCCCACAATAGCCCCTCAAAATTCCGGTTCTTTCTTCTTGATCCGAGGAGGAGAAACGAGATTTTGATAATTGCTGGACAGTCCATTGTGGTTCCCTACTTTATCCAGGCGAGCGTGTGTCCTCACGTGCCTCATTAATGCTGAAGGCATTTAATGCCCCGGGGGGAGTTAACTGCAGCTTTTGGAGTTTTACGCCCTTTCAATCCAACGGTTGGAGACCAAATCAACGGCGGACAACGTTTTATTTACTCTAGGCGGGAGTATGTCTGTCCAACTTCCTCTGAGTATATAAGGTTTTGAAGGTGTTTACTCCCCATTTTCGACGAAAACGCCAGTACTCAGAAGACCTTAGTGCATTCTTCTTCAGTACGCCCTTATCTTCGCCATCATTTTATTGAAGATTCCGTCAAGTTTCTTACCCGTAAGTGTGCGTTTCTTCTTCGTTTCTCTTCTTTAGGCAAACTGCCTTCGCGTTACCTAGGATTAGGGGGAATGGGTAGGCTTTCAAAATTGGTAGACTCTCCGGCCGGTATGGCGGGCTTCAGGGCGAAGTATCATATTCCACCGGAGGTAGGTTTAGAGTACTGCCACAAGGAGGAAATTTTCTTCAAAAGGAAGTCAGGGCAGGTCGTGATTCCAATGATAGCCTTCGTGGAGGGAGGAATGACGATCCCCATGGGGAGAATAACTAGGGACTACCTGCGTGGTCATAGATTGACCCCCTATCAGTGCACCGCAAACCTGCTCCGGATCTTGGGGTGCACCGACGTATTAAACGACCAGATGAACCTCGGCCTAACTTGGCGCGACGTGGTTCATCTCTATGAATGCCACAAGCTCGGTGACTCATACTACCTAAAATCCAGGTCCGATGAAGTGAGGTTGATATCCTGCCTCCCCAAGTCCAGCAAAGGCTTGAAGGACGACCATTTGATCGTCTCCGGACCATGGCATGACGGCATTCACTGTCCGACCAGGGCAGGAAAGCCAGGTGGGGTGCCATAACATTAGGTTCCGCGAAGAGGACCCTAGTTTGAGTTTCCCCCCTTTGTTTTGCTTTGTTTGTGTTGTGTTTTCTTTTTTATGGCTGCATGTCTCCTCGGACTAACATAACTCACTTAACGATCTTTGCAGACAAAGAGCACACAACCCCTCGGCTGAGCTTGGTCAACGTTCCTGCTCTAAATTACCTCTTGAGATCTGAGATTTTCGTAAGCGAGGACAGACAGTTATGGTCGGCTCCGTTGATTTTGGATTTTGTTCCCTTTACTCGATCCTTGGTGGAAGCTGGTCAAGCTATCAGGGCTGGAAGTCCGAGATTGGCACGTATAAACGTTTCCATACCAGGGTTTCTTGCTTCGTCAGATTTGCCTCCTGTTCAACTGCCTGATCACCGCCCCATTCCTGTAGCGATTGTCCCCGAGGAGGAGGCTGGTTCTTCGCATTCTTCCCTAGAGGAACAAATAGACCGTTTCCAATTTGCCGAGGAAGGGGAGGTGTCGGCCAGAGTTGTAGAGCTCTCGGACTCTGACACAGATTTAGACCGTGCTTCAGCAGCCCCTGCCCTCGGTCTAGTCGTCGCACAAGTTGATACTAGCCAAGAGGTTGAGGAAGAAGGGATGGACTTGAAGCCCAGGTCTGGCCTCAGGGGCCTTCTATCTAACAGGAACAAGGGACAGTCCTCTAAGGACGCCCCCAAGGAGCAGGCTCCGGCTAAGCTTCCCCCTCCTCCTCCTTCATCCACCGACCCCCCACTTCAGCCTATGCCCAATCTGAGGCGGAAAAGGCCAGTGGAAGAACTGGAGGAGGGTGAGGTCGGCCCTCAGCAACCCAAGCAGCAAAAGAAAGGAAAGGAGCCCAAGGATAAGCGGGCCAAGTCCACTGACAGCCGAGACGAAGCGGCGCTGAGGAGGGCGCAACGTACTTGGAGCCCACGGCTGGAACTGGACGGTGCTCCCATTCCCTGGGATGCCACAATTTGGGAGTCCACACGGGGGCAGGCGACTAACCTCGCCGAGGCCCTGCAGC
Source organism: Quercus tomentella (assembly GCA_028535165.1). Lineage (NCBI taxonomy): Eukaryota > Viridiplantae > Streptophyta > Magnoliopsida > Fagales > Fagaceae > Quercus > Quercus tomentella. Next base: position 17,431,159 of record JAPQVY010000023.1, read on the forward strand.
AACCTCTGCTCTTGCCCCGCGACATGGACGGGCTCAAGAAAACGGGGCAACCAGACCTCTTCAAGTCTTTGAAGAGGGATCTCGCTATGGTAAGCAACAAGTCTTGGCTAGATTGGACACCTTGCTCCACCTTCACCTAGCCGTTGTTTTCGTTTTAACGACACTTTTATTAACTCTATGCAGATCACCTAGCAAATCTACGTCGCCGAAGAGCGGGCGAAAAATGCACGGGACGAGGTTAATGGCGAGGTTCAATCCCGCGTAGCCGCGGAGAAAACTGCTGCTGTCCTCAAGCTGGAAAAAGAGAGCCTAAAAGAAAAACTTAAGGAGGCTATGAGGGAACGGGACAGCGCCAATGCGGGCCTTGAGAGCACAATGAAGCAGGCCGAGGACATGCACCAACAGCTTCACTTATCTGGGATAAACCTTGCGACCGAGAAGCAATTGGTCCTGGATCTTAAGGCGCAGCTGCTACAAGTGAAGGAAGGGGCCAGATTGGCCAGGGAGGCAGCTGAGGTTGCGGTGGCGGCCTCTTATGAACGGGGTGTGGTGGACACTAAAGCCAGGCTGACCGAAGAGATAGTTGTGGTTTGCAGGGACTACGTTACTGAGTCCTGGGGAGTCGCCATGGACCGAGCAGCAGTCCCTGTGGATTCCGACCTTAGGAGGCTCGAGAGTATCTTCTTCCCAAAGGATATTCGCGAGATCCCTGGCTCGGATTCCCCAGGGGATCTCGCCTCTGCCCAAATCGTTCCTCTCGGCGCCGACATCCCAGAGGGCAAGAATGGAAACGAGGAGGTGCAGCCATCAGCCAGGGGCAAATCGCCAGAAGACGCCCTTACTATAAGGGACGTCGTTGCACAGGCTAAGGAAGCCGGGCCTAAACCAGCGGCCGAGGAGGAAAACCCCGTAGCCGTTGCCCCCGAGAAGAGCTCGGCCCAGGACATAGTTTAAGGCATTAGTGTAGGGATTTGCTTGTAGTAGGTTTTGCTTTTTGTTTGCTTAGGCTTCACAAATATGTGCAAAACGAAATATTTTGGGATTTAATGAATGATATAACTTCGTTTCGTTTTGTTTGCTGCTTCCATTTTGCCTTTGTTATGAATGAATCTTGACCATGTCAGTAGACTCCCAAGGTTGAACCATTAGTCGTAACTTAAACAATGCGATTAAGTATCAGCTAATAAAGTAGTAGTTAATTTCACCAAGGCTGTGGTCCGAGGGGAAGAAGAAAGACTTGGGTTCCTTCCACCACTTAGATACATGTGGTTAATTTCCCCCAAGTCTGTGGTCCGAAGAGCCAAGCAGGACTTAGGTTCTGTTTAACGCTTAGGTTTTCTTAACGTAGCTAGTTTCCCCATAGGCTTGAGTCCGAGGACCATGCGAAACCTTGGTTCTGTCTAGTACTTAGATATATGTGGCTAATTTCCCCCAAGTCTGTGGTCCGAAGAGCCAGGCAGGACTTAGGTTCTGTTTAACGCTTATTGAGAACGGCTTAGCAGTTAATTTCCCCCAAGTCTGTGGTCCGAGGAGCCAGGCAGGACTTAGGTTCTGTTTAACGCTAAGGTTTTCTTAACGTAGCTAGTTTCCCCATAGACTTGAGTCCGAGGACCATGCAAAACCTTGGTTCTGTCTAGTACTTAAATGTATGTGGCTAATTTCCCCCAAGTCTGTGGTCCGAAGAGCCAGGCAGGACTCAGGTTCTGTTTAACGCTTATGGAGAATGGCTTAGCAGTTAATTTCCCCAAAGTCTGTGGTCCGAAGAGCCAGGTAGGGCTTAGGTTCTGTTTAACGCTTATGGAGAACGACTTAGCAGTTAATTTCCCCAAAGTCTGTGGTCCGAAGAGCCAGGCAGGACTTAGGTTCTGTTTAACGCTTATTGAGAACGGCTTAGCAGTTAATTTCCCCAAAGTCTGTGGTCCGAAGAGCCAGGCAGGACTTAGGTTCTGTTTAACGCTTTGGTTTTCTTAACGTAGCTAGTTTCCCCATAGGCTTGAGTCCGAGGACCATGCAAAACCTTGGTTCTGTCTAGTACTTAAAGGAAAAAATAGGATACAAGGCAGAAAATCACAAGGAACCCAGAACTCAAATGAAAAAGATACTTTTATTAATAGTGATACCTTTTGAGGTTATTTACATTCCAAGGGCGTGGCACTACACGTTCGTCCAAGTCTTCCAAGAAGTAGGCTCCTATGCCGGCTACGGAAGTGATATGGTACGGTCCCTCCCAGTTTGGTCCGAGCTTTCCCCACGCAGGGTTCTTCGTGGTGCCCAAGACCTTCCTCAATACTAGGTCTCCAGGCGCCAGCGGTCTGGGCTTTATCTTGGTGTCGTAACCTTGCTTGAGCTTCTGCTGATAGTGAGCTAGATGGACCGAAGCGCTTTCCCTTCTTTCATCGATGAGATCCAAGCTCTTTTCCAGAAGTTTGTCATTGGCAATGGGGCAGAAAGCGGCAGTTCTCTGGGTGGGGAAGTTCACTTCCAGTGGGATGACAGCCTCGGCTCCGTAGGTCATAGAAAAAGGGGTTTCCCCGGTAGACCTACGGGGTGTGGTGCGGTATGTCCATAAGACATGGGCTAGCTCTTCGGCCCACCTTCCCTTTGCGTCATCCAATCTCTTTTTAAGTCCGTTCAGTATTGTTTTGTTGACAGCTTCTGCTTGTCCGTTACCCTGTGGGTAAGCTGGCGTGGAATACCGGTTAATAATTCCTAGCTCACTGCAGTATCTTCTGAAGGCTTTGCTGTCAAACTGGAGTCCATTGTCGGACACCAGGGTGTGTGGGGTGCCGAACCTAGTGACAATATTCTTCCAAAGAAATTTCTTGACATCGACGTCCTTAATGTTTGCCAGAGCCTCAGCTTCCACCCATTTGGTGAAGTAGTCAGTGCCGACGAGAAGGAACCTCCTGTTCCCCGTTGCCTTGGGAAACGGACCAAGTATGTCTAGGCCCCATTGTGCGAATGGCCAGGGGCTGGACAACGGGTTCAACTCTCCGCCAGGCTGGTGTATATTTGGGACGAACCTCTGGCACTGGTCGCACTTCTTCACATACTCCAGGGCTTCCTTGTGCATGCTCGGCCACCAGTAACCGAGCGTTAGGGCCCGGTGGGACAAAGACCTACCCCCTGTATGGCTTCCGCAAATTCCCTCATGTAACTCTTCCAGGATGAGTTCAGTGGCCTCTGGGTGTACACACAGCAAGTACGGCCCCGAAAACGAGCGTCTGTAGAGCTTGGAGTCCTCGGACAACCAGAATCGAGTAGCCTTTCTCCTGATTTTGTCGGCTTCCATCTTATCGTCCGGCAAGGTGTCATGCTTTAAGTACAGCACTAGAGGATCCATCCAGCTCGGTCCTGTTCTGACAGTATGTACTTGAGTTTCGCTGGCCTTCCCGGTTAAGGGATGGGTGAGGTCTTCCACCAGAATGACCCGAGGAAGGGGTTGGGCCGAGGAGGTAGCCAACGTCGCGAGGGAGTCAGCGTGAGTGTTTCCATTTCTGGGTACGTGCGTCAAGCGGAAATGATGAAAATGGGTCTGCAGGTGCCTTACCCGAACCAAATAGTCTTGCATCCTTTCGTCCTTAGCTTCCAAATCTCCGTTTACTTGCCCCACGATGAGTCTCAAATCCGAGAGTATGTCCGCGGATTTCCCCCCCCATTTTCAGAATCATCGACATTCCCTCCAGTAGCGCCTCATACTCGGCTTCATTATTCGTGGCTGAAAATCCGAGTCTCAATGACTTCTCTATGGTTATGCTTTCGGGTGAGAGCAGAACGAGTCCTACTCCTGAGCCCCTTTGATTCGCTACGCCATCGACGTACGCTCTCCAGCAAGTGTGTTCATGTTGAGAAATTATGTTGATCATCTTCCCATCAGCCCCTAGCATGACTTCTAGCGTGGGTTCCGCAAACTCTGCCACGAGGTCGGCGAGGACCTGGCCCTTTATCGCAGTGCGAGGCATGTATCTGATATCGAAGGCACCCAGGATCGTCCCCCACTTCGCAATTCGGCTGGTGTAGTCCGCACTGCGTAAGATGGCCTTTAAGGGGAGTTGCGTTAGCACCACTACAGTGTGTGCTTGAAAGTAATGGGGAAGCTTTCGCTTGGCTTGTACGATGGCCAAAACAGCTTTTTCGAGGGGAAGATAGCGGGTTTCTGCCTCCTGCAGCGATTTGCTCACGTAATAGACTGGTCGCTGCGTGCCGTTGTCTTCTCGGATCAACACCAAGCTGACAGCGTGAGGGACGACGGCGATGTAGGCGAACAAGACCTCGTCGGCATCGGGGCTGGACATGATAGGTGGTCGGGCGAGGTATTCTTTTAGCTGTTGGAAAGCTGTAACGCACTCCTCATTCCACTCAAATCCCTTCCACTTGTGTAATAAGAGAAAGAATGGCCTGCATCTGTCTGCTGAGCGCGAGATGAAACGGTTTAGAGCAGCTATCATACCCGTAAGCTTTTGGACCTCTTTAGGGTTCCGAGGAGGTTGCAGACTATGGATGGCTCTTATCTGGTCGGGGTTAATCTCTATGCCTCTGTGAGTGACCATATAACCCAGGAACTTCCCAGATCCCACCCCAAATGAACACTTAGTTGCATTGAGCCGTAGCTTGTACTTTCTCAGAATTTGAAAAACGTTGCCGAGGTCTTCAATATGGTCGGGCACTAACTTGCTTTTAACCACCATGTCGTCTATGTACACTTCAACGCTCTTACCCATCTGCTGTTCGAACATCCTGGTCATCATCCTTTGAGAAGTTGAGCCGGCATTCTTCAGGCCAAAAGGCATCACCTTATAATGATAATTCCCAACCGGCGTGACGAAAGCAGTCTTCTCCTGGTCTTCAGCGGCCAAGGGTATTTGGTGATAGCCCTGAAAGGCGTCTAGAAAACTCATTCTGGGGTGTCCGACAGTTGAATCTACCAACCGGTCTATCCGGGGCATAGGGAAGGGATCTTTTGGGCAGGCCTTATTTAGGTCTGTGAAGTCTACGCAGACCCGCCATTTCCCACTCTTCTTTCTTACCACGACCGTGTTGGCTAGCCACTCGGGATAGAAGACCTCTTTGATAGCCCCTGCTTTCTTCAGTTTTGCGACCTCTTCTCTTACGGCGTCGGTATGTTCTTTCGACGGTCGCCGAGGAGGCTGCCTTTTAGGTGTTATAGCCGGATTCACATTAAGGTGATGGCAGATGAAACCTGGGTCGACCCCGGGGGCCTCATAGGGGTCCCACGCAAACACATCTACATTCTGTCGGAGAAAAGCAATCAATGCTGACCTCTCCTGGGGCGGTAGTTCTGAACCAATTTGAAAGAACCTCTCAGGGTCTGATCCGACGAGTACTTTCTCCAGATCCTCACAACTTACCTCCGGGGCTGGTCTTCCCTCACCCGCGGTTGGGGTTAGGTTCATTAATTGCTATAATCCCTTCTCGGCTGATGTGGAAGGCTCACCACTTTGCCGTCGTGAAATCGCCGACACCATGCATTGCCTGGCCATGCCCTGGTTCCCCATTATTTCTTTTATTTGACCTCCGGACGGGTATTTCACTTTTTGGTGCAGGGTTGATGGTACAGCCCCTAACGCATGAAGCCACGGCCGGGCCACGATAGCTGTGTAGGGGGAGTACACATCTACTACAATGAAGTCCACTTCCACCACTTCCGAGTCCGTTTGCACAGGAAACCTGATCATGCCTTTCGGGGTGACGATTGCTCCTTCGAAGCTGACCAGAGGAGAATCGTACGGTGAAAGGTCTTCCGGCCTTAAATTCAGCCCCTTATATAGGTCGGGGTACATTACTTCCACAGCGCTACCTTGATCAACTAGCACCCTTTTCACGTCATAACCTCCGATTCTGAGCGTGACGACCAGGGCATCATCATGGGGTTGAATGGTACCCCGCTTATCATCCTCCGAGAATCCGATTAAGGGAGCGGCATCCACCTTGGCCCTTTTAGATACTCTGCTGTCCGGCTCAGCTGGGATACCGCTCACTGACATTACCCTGAAAGGGGCAGAACCTGTCCTTCCAGGTGCGGCGAGGATGACATTAATTGTGCCGATGGGCGGCCTCAACGTACTTTGTCTGGTCTCATTGTTCGACGGTTCCTATCCTCCTTCAGGGCGATGCAGTAGATGCCTCAGCTTCCCTTCTCGGACGAGCCGATCTAAAAGGCTCTTCAGACTTCTGCAATCGTCCGTGGTGTGACTTGGCTCCTGATGGTACGCGCAATACAGGTTCTGATTGCGCCTCAACGGATCACCAGCCATCTGGTTCGGCCACTGAAAGAAAGGTTCATACTTCACTTTCTCTAGGATTTTATGAAGCGGTTCTCGGAATACAGCATGGACCGCCTGAGCCCCAGTAGATCCGTGATGCCCTATATAATCTCCTCTCGGCCTGTTACTATTGTTAAAACGATCCGACCTGAAGTCCCGCCTCTCCTGAGGGACAACCTTCGCCTTACCCTTCCCCATCTGCTGGTCTTCCTCGACCCTTTTGTACTTGTCAATCCTGTCCATGAGTTGACGCACGCTGGTGACCGGCTTCCCAGTGAGGGACTTTCTTAGGCCATGATCTGTCGGCAGGCCCCTCTTGAACGTGCTGATGGCGACATCATCATAATTCCCTTCTATCTCGTTATACATCTCCCAGTACCTATCTGAATAGGCTTTCAACGTCTCACCTTCTCGCATGGACAAGGATAGGAGGGAATCCAGGGGCCGAGGAACTCTACTGCTGGTTATGAAGCGGGATCCGAAAGCCTGTGTCAGCTGCTTAAAGGAGTCAATGGAGTTTGGTGGGAGGGAATCAAACCATCTCATGGCCATAGGTCCCAAGCTGGACGGAAACACCTTACACATTAGCGCCTCATCCCTGGAATGGACGGCCATGCTCTGATTAAATTGGCTTACATGTTCTACTGGGTCGGTCCGACCATTGTATATGGCGAACGCCGGTTGATTGAACCGCTGAGGGAGCACTTCCCTCTCTATCCTTCGCGTGAAAGGCGATTGGGATATGCGATCCAAAGCACGGCTCGTGGCATCATTGGCTGTGCCGTGGTAAGATGGACTCTTGTGGCCGCGCTTGTAAGGCCGCTCTTCTTCGTAAGAAAAGGTCTCGCTCGGAGGAGTTCTTGATGTTTGCTTGTATTCGTTGTCCCCATCACTGCTACTGTCCGAGCGGAGTAAAGGACGTTTTCGCTGTGCTCGGCGCAACTCTTTCTTTAAGGCATCAATCTCTTGCAGCAGAATCCTTCGATCGTTTTGCTTAGGGGATGCGCGACCCTTCCCCTTTGAACGGCTTTCTCCTGTGTGGGAGGTGTTCACACTTCCCTCTCGCTGTTTATTTTGGTCCTTCTCTCGTTCAAGATTCATAACATTGTCCTGTCGTTGGGAATCTGCACGTCCTATTTGGCGTGGACCTGATCCTTCCATTTCTCGCGGTTTCACTTGTCGAGACACAAGTTCTCCCCACAGACGGCGCCAATTGTAAGGGCGGTTTTTGGGGCCTAGGCCCAGCAAGCAAGCGATTCTGGCCCAAAAGACCCTCGACAATGAATTTGTAGAGAGTGGGACTCAGAGCTAGATCTTGACAAAGTGGACGTGATTAATGGTGAGCCATGCAACAAATGGGATGTGAGAATATTTTGTTCAGTTTCATGAGATAACAGTCCATGGGGCTGCTTTAGTGTTCCTACTGCTCTCTTTTTAGAAAGTCTCTCTTTTCTTCTTTTTTCTTCCTCCCCCTTTCTTGGGGACTTTCTGCTCTTATATATCCTCCTTCAATTGATAATGGCCTTACACTTGTTCACCATCTAGGCCTCTACTTGAGTGCCTGTCCCAAAGGACATCCTCCTCCTTTTTCTGTGAGTTGTAATGGCCGAGATAATACTATTTTCCTGTCCAATCCACATTAATGCGGCTGGAAAAGTAGTTTCCTTACATTTAATGCGGCAGTAGTGGTTGCTCCCTGCCCGTTTAGCATTTTCCTTCATTTAGAAGGATTCCTCACCATGGACAGGGCACGCGCTGGACGTCCATTTAGTGCGTCCGAGGAGACACTCCTCCTCGGACGACCCTTAAACAAACCCGGCCCGGCCCAACAGGATTGGGCTGAAAGTCTCCCGACCCTGTTTTTGCTTCCTGCCATGGTTGGGCTTCATCCTGGTCCTAAGGCCCACTGTTGACTGACAAAGCTTGCCCCCCACAATAACCATAACCAGCCGTGGAAACTAATTTCTTAACAAAGTTTCATCGTACTTAATGCACCAAGCTTCAAATAAAAGCATTTTTTGTTTGATTGAATAAGTAAAAGTTTGTTAACCAAGTTAAGCAATAGCTTGCGTTTCCTTCTCTACGAAGTCTAGTCTAGAACATTTCGGTTTCTTCCACTTCTCAAAATCTCTCAACAGTAAACTCTCATCCGAAAATCAAAGTACACGTGTCACTCCCTCCTCCAATTGCCATAAAAAACCACACGTGTAGTCCCGACTCATCACGAACTTTCTCTAACTCTCCAAAAAATTCGAAACGCCATTTTTATTAACCAAACTCCCTAATTCAAACCCCCCAAAAAATCAAATTCCCTCACTTTCCTGAGAAAATCCTTACAAATCTAACTAAAATTCTTGTTTCTTGAGAAAATTTTAAAAAAAATGTGGGCCAGGCCATTTCAGAAGAGTGACGTGGAGGCCGGAGCGGGGCCTCTATACCCAATGATGCTTGAAAGCCCAGAGCTCCGGTGGGCCTTCATTCGCAAGATCTATTCGATCTTAACCGTCCAATTGTTAGTCACAATAGCCGTTGCCGCAACAGTCGTTTCTATCCCTCCGATCGCTCTCTTCTTCGTCAGCAGTGGGGCTGGCCTCGCTCTCTACATCGTACTCATCATCACTCCCTTCATCGGTATGTTTTACAGTTACTTTTTCAGTTATTCTGTTTTTCAATCTTTTCTTTGGAAGTACTTTTGATTTTTGACTATGATTTTTTTTTTTTTTTTTGGTTGGTGTTAGTGTTATGTCCCTTGTTTTATTACCACCAGAAGCACCCGGTGAATTACGTATTACTTGGGATTTTTACCGTCTCGCTTGCCTTTGCGGTTGGATTGACTTGTGCATTTACCAGTGGTAAGTAATTGGTAGAATTTCATTTTCTTTGTGAATTGAATTTGAAACCCTAATTTTAAGTTTAGGATCTTTTTAATTATGGTATTAGGGTGAAAGTTAAAGAATTGGAAATGATATAATTGTATGCAGTAATGTAGGGACTATTTTGAGTGGGGGGTTTATTGCATTCTTGATTTAATTTCTTGATGCATGACACATATGGTGGTGAGTAATTTGGCGTCAGCACAATGTGTAAGATGTAATTGTTATTATATTAAAACATGAAATTATGATAGATGATCGAAACAATTAAGTAAATAATCAATTTTTTAAATTATTAAAAAAAATCTTTAAACTTTTGTTAATAGAATTTTAGTTGGAGTGGAGTGGCATTTTATATTTTTTGAAACATAGGGTAGTTGAGTTTTATGAGCTCTTGTTCAATCGGCATCTCCTCCTCTTATAAGTTCTAGGTGAAGGGTGAGGTCGCTAGTTCAAAACCTATTGGGTCGGGTCATTGGATGTGTGTATAACGTACCAATATTAATAATATGTTTTTCTAGAGTAAACTATATTAGCAATTAATAAACTACTTGATATTTTGGTAGTAGAGTTTATTTAAAGTAAATTATCAAAAATCTTGATAATGAGCAATATGGTGAATCCTATTATTGGACATGTAAGCACATACATTGGGCCATTACAACCACAGATTTAATGATTCAATTTTTATTATGTGGTATGTACTTCATGGCTTTAGAAGTATTATTCTTAAAAGGGTAATTAGTGGCAAAGCTTTTTTTTTTTTAAGAAAAAAAAATCAATTTTAGGAACTCATTTGATCTGATTTAAAACCTTGCAGAAGCAGGAGCCTTTGTACATTGGGTAAGACTTCTATTTAGTCCAATGCAAAGCTCTTAGAGCCTTTTAATTCCCGCTAAAAATTTAGCAGACTAGGCTAGATGGAGACTAATGCTATCTCACCTCTTATCTCATTTCTTATCTCTTTGATTATGGTTATGAAAACTGTATTGTTCCGATTGTCAAGTCATCAAACCATTGTGCTGAATTTGGCTTTGGCATTTTTGAATCATCAATGCTCAAATTGTTGAACTGTATTAAGTTTTGATTCAATGGGAAAGAAGTGCCATATTTGCAAAACCCTACTAAACAACAAAGAATTATTTGTTTGCTATAAAAATACTGCCTGATTATTCAACGAGCAATGACTCAATAGTTGAACCAATAAACCATTCTGCCTGTCCCTTGATTGTCTGATGCTCAGTACCCTTTTTATAATTATGTTTATTTATTTTTAATCATTTTTAACAACTATGCTTTGAATTTCAATAAAATAGTAAGCACATATTGCCCGTGGTTTCTATGATGTTCACATTGTCTAGCAAGATTGGTGTCTACTGTCTAGTTGATAGTTGATTTACATAATATTTAATTTGTCTAATCTTGTGAGATCTTTGATTTTTAACCACAAACAGGGAAGGTTATATTGGAATCCGTCATTCTAACAACTGTGGTCGTCGTGAGTCTCACTCTATACACATTCTGGGCAGCAAGGAGAGGCCATGATTTCAACTTCCTTGGACCCTTTTTGTTCGGTGCTGTGCTTGTTCTTATGGTCTTTGCAATGATTCAGGTATGTGGATTATCCGGCATTAGTTACCTGTATATTTAAGACACCATTTGCTATTTGTAAGTGGAAGTGAAAGTATTTGTTGCATTTGGTTTTGTGGGTTGATATTCATATATCTGGCTGCAGATTCTGTTTCCGCTGGGTAAGCTATCTGTGATGATCTACGGGTGCTTGGCATCGATCATATTCTGCGGTTACATTGTTTATGACACAGACAACTTGATCAAACGCTATTCCTATGATGAGTACATCTGGGCTGCCGTCTCCTTGTATTTGGATATCATCAACCTCTTTCTATCTTTGCTAACTATTTTCAGAGCTGCTGATAGCTGAGAAATTCATGTTTACTCGTATATGTTTTGGAATATCTCTGTATGGTAGAATGTCAAAATGTTGTAAACCACTCTACTCTGTAAGTTGGTAAATAGTTAATCGAGTGGGATTTTGTTCATTTGCATATCTGTTTCTTGTTTTCTGTTATTTGCCCATTTTGCTGACAATGGAAGCAATTTGAATCAGTTGTGTATTGCTTTTGCCATTGCTATTGCCTTGCATTTGGGCAAAAGGAGTGAGGTTATTGGTTGATTGGGTTGGACTGAATTCTGCAGACTAAAATATTGGTTTTCTCTCTCTCAAAAAATATATATATATATATATATATATATATTGGTTTTCCTCCCACATGTATGAATTGTGATTTTTTTTTTTTTTTTTTTTTTTTTTTTTTTTTCTGAAATATGAATTGTGATTTTCGATTTCTAATAAAAAGTGAAAATTATGCCATCTGGGTTTATATATTGAACTTGCTAGATAATTGTTCTATGTCGTGGACTAATGAACATTCTGTTTGCTTCCATTCTATGAGTGGTCATTTGGTGAAGGGTCTGACTGAACCTTGAAGTAAGAAGATTTTTCTCAATAAACTTGGGGAGACTTCCGTTAAGGTTTGCTTAACTTGGTTTCCATCTTCGCTGCAATCCGAAAGTACCTCCTCAAAACTTATGGTGTGCAACACCTCTCTCTATATGCAACATTTCTGTCTGATGTGTGCTGGGTAACGTGTTAATCAACTGAAAGGATACCATACTTTAAAAATATATATATATATATATATATTTCTCAGAAATTTAGATCCCGATTGATTTAAATTATCCGAATTGATTATTATTCAACATTACTTTACTAGTTATTATTATTACTAGTCGCAGACCCGCGTGTTGCGCGTGATAATTTTTTAAATAAAATATTATTTTAATCCCTAGATTTTATAAAAAGTTTTTTTTTTTTTTTTTTTTTTGGTATTATTATATTTAGTTGTTGATTTGATTGCACTATAAAATTTTTAATGTCCTCTGTGTAGCCATCTCTATTTTATTTCTTACTCCTCTTTACCACCATTTTATTTTTCAAATAACAGTTATTAATTGGCATTTGATTTCATTTCTTTTTTTCTTCCTTCATTTATTCTTTATTACTTTGTATGTTTCCTTGTTAGTTGTAAATTTTATGGTTATTAATAAGAAATAGATATCATTGATGGCTTAAATAGTTATAAATGTAGTTATGTTAGTGGTATGTCAAAGTTTTTTTTTTTTTTTTTTTAATGGGGGATGTGGCTGAATTTAAATGTTAAATAAAATGATATGAGAAAAAAAAAATACATAACAATAAACACTAACTTATCCAAATAATTATATGTAATATAATAATAGTACATTCTTATATACTATTTTTAATTATTTATAATGCAATATGATAATATATAACAATCAAAGTCATAAAAAAAAATAATAATAATAAAAAACTTAAAACACAAAACTAAATCCCATCAACCAAAATAGAGTTCTAAAGAATACAAAACTTTATCAAGCTAAAATAGAGATGCAAGAAAAATAAAAATAAAAATCCACCAAAAAATTGAGGGAAAAAGAGTAGGAAATAACCACATTTTTGTGAGAGAAAATTATGTAAAGAATGGAAGAGCGAATGACAAATTTATACTAAGAGGATGATAATAAAAAGAAACAAAATAAAGGAAGATAGAAGGAAAGAGGAAGAGTGATATCAAGGGAGAATGTTTGGGGAGATGAAAAGGTAAAGAGAATGAGAAAGGTTGGAGAAAGTGTAAATGTTAAAAAAAATGAGTACAATTTGATGAGCACAATAAAAAATTACATTTTTTATTTTTTAAAACAAAAAGAGAGAGAAAATATAAATAATTTAATGATAAGGAGGATGTGGTTGAATTTCAATATTGAGTAAAATAGAAGAGAAGAAAAAAATAAAAAAAATAAAAAGATATAACAACAAACACTAAATTATCCAAATTATGGTATGTAATGGAATACCATTTTATTTTTATCTACTATCTTTAATTTTTTATAATGTAATCGGATAAAATTTAACAATCAAATCGCAAAATAATAATAATAATAATAACTTAAAACACGAAACTAAATCGTATCAACCTAAATTAGAGTTCTTAAAAACACAAAAATTTATCAATCTAAAGCGGAGATGCAATAAAAAATAAAAATCCACCAAAACATTGAGAGAGAGAGAGAGAGAGAGAGAGAGAACCTTTTTTGTGAGAGAAAACTATGTAAAGAATGGAAAAGAGTGACAAATTTATAGTAAGAGAGAAGAGATAAGAAGAGACAAATAAAGGAAGATGAATAGCAATATTAAAGTAGAGGGTAGTGGGGAGATGCAAAGGTAAGGGAAAAAGAAAGGTTGAAGAAAGTGTAAATATTTAAAAAATAAGTGAATGTAAAAAAAATTATAGGAAAATTGGAAATAAAAAAGAAATATATATAGATGTTAAAACCGACAAAAATGAATATGTAAAGTCAATAATCTATTTATATATATATATTTATTTATTTATTTGTAAAAAAATAGGAATAAATAATAAATAATAATTATGTGGCTAATGACGTGACAATGAGGTGACGCAACAGGAGCTCAGTAGCAATAAATTTCACACTTCAGTTTTTAGTAATATATAGATTATTCAATAGTTAGGAAAGAGGAGTATATGCCCCCCATATTAGGGGCTCAAAGCACATCGCTGCTGGTGCCAGGCATTGTTTAAAACTCTTTGTACACAAAACACTACTATAAAAAATTATCATCATAAATATTGTCCAGTAAGTAATTAAATCACTAAATTGATGAACAAGTTACTGATAAACTCGAAGATATTCATTACCATATCTTTGAATTCATTTTGCCTATATATAAACCAGCAACCTTCTATCTAGATAACAAATATTCATTCGTTACAAATTTTGAGAAAGTCTGTAGGATCATAGGATATCTTTTGACAGCTAAAAAACCGAGTACACCCACTATCCACTAAGGAATATCCATATAACTTGTTTATTATTTAGCCAAAAATATCCCTTTTTTTACTTCAAGACCAGTTCGTTTAACAACAACCTATGTATCCTTTTTTAGCTTTTTTGAGATAACAAAAAGATCATCTAAATTAATTCATTGAGTGGATGGAATTGATAAAATCTGGTAGGATTTGTGTTAAAAATAGAGAATGGAAAATAATTATAAGTGGATCAAAACTTTTTAGTTTCTAGACTTGTACAGCCATGCAAAAACTAACGTACTCCCAACTCCTAGGCGGGTCTATATATGTATATATATAGAACAGTGAATTAATATTACCTGAATTATTTTTTTTCTCAGATTGAAAGGCTAAAAAATCAAATTGAGAGATGTCTAGTGCAATGTTGAACGATCTTCCTCAAGATGTATTAATGGACATATTTTCAAGATTACCCGTCAAGTCACTCTTGCAATTCAAGTGCGTTTGCAAATCATGGTGTAATCTTATCAAAGATCCCATTTTCATCACCAAGCATGTTAACCAATCTGCTTCTAGCAACCATGACTAACTTGCTGTCACATGTCAAGCCGGTACTTTTGGTAGTACTTGTTTGATATCCTTGATCTCTTATGAAACTTTTCGTGAAGCAATTAGGATAACTATTCCATCTAAGGAATATGGTAAGGCACCTTTTAGAATTGTAGGTTCATGCAATGGCATCTTGTGTCTAAATGTTACAGAAATTGGAGACACAATTTTTTTATTTAATCCTGCCACTAGTGAATTCAAGGAGCTCCCAAAACCTGATTATCCAGTACATGAACTTAAGGAAGATAAAGTAATGGGTCTTGGATTTGGTTATGAACGGGAAAGTAATGACTACAAATTGGTCAGAATTTCTTTTTCTAAAAAGTTGGAAAATCAATTTTATTCTGGAGTTGATGTGTATTCATTGAGGGCTAATTCTTGGAGAAGAAAGAACAGGCTTGTGCTTGGAACTGTTGTGGTGAATTCTTTTTCCAAGGTATTCATATCATTTGATATACGAAGTGAAGTGATTCAGTACATAAAGTTACCTTATAAAATTGACATGGCTACAGAAGAATTGTAGCCTTTTGTTAGGAATGGATCACTTGCTGTTGTTATTAGATCAAAAACTACAGAGTATCGTTATACATTTAGCATATGGGTGATGACAGAATATGGGGTTAAGGAGTCTTGGAAGTCGGATCAAACAATAAACTGTTGGACCTCTGTGTTGCAAAATTGGTGGAATGTGGCATGAATGAAGAACTCCTCTTTGCGACTCACACAACTCTGTACCTTTATGATCTACAACGGGAAAACCTCCTCATGATGAAATTATATACGCTGATGTTATTGGTGATAATTTTATACCCAACATTGAGGTGGTTAATCACATTGAGAGCCTAGTTACAATTGAAGGAACAAAAGTCCAGGTCAAAAGAGAGCGTAAAAAATCTTGGTTCGGGAGGATTTTATTTACTTTCGAGGCCTTCCAATTTTGCTAGTTACTATATGTTTGCTCCCCTTAGTGTTCGAAAGGTATTCAACAAGTGCAAGCGAATAAAGAAGCTGGTGGCTGCCGCTTAATGTTCTCCTCTCTCTTTCTGACATTATGTTTTACATGAAAGCTTTGTCATTCAAAAGAATGAATAATTTATTTGTTTCTGTTTTTTCTTTTGTTGCCTATTTCACCCAACTTATTCAAGGAGGAAAATAGAAAATATCTTTACTTTTTCTTTTTTCTTATGTATACTTTTCAACGGTGGGAGGAGATTCTTGATATACTGTGTAGTAGTGGAAGTTGCAAGTTTAAGCAGGACAATTGGCACTCAAACCAGATCGGTGTAAATTCTTCTAACTATTTGCTTCATGCAAAATCTTTGAATTGAATCCATACATATCCTAACATGTAGGAGAATTATTAGGAGTAATGCTTTTCTCCATTCACATAATAAAGTTATATGTTGAATTTAATTAATGAGATTTATTAATAATAATTCTTCCTTTTATATGAACAAGTATTGTAGTTTTTTATTTTATTTTATTGGATGAGTATAATTATTTAAGGGTTGACTAGTATTACTAGCCACAGACTCACGCAATGCGTGGAAATAAATAATTATTTTGTATTGTAATATAATGTTTACTTTTTTCTCTAAAATTTTTTGAAGATAATTTTTTTTTTCCCAAAATCTAAATAATTTCTATTCGATCCAATTAGGTCTACTTCAGTTCAATTTGGTCCACTTGGTCAATTTGGTCCCCCTTCAGTTCATTTTATACTAATTAGGCCTTAAATTGATTCTTTTTGTAGGTTTTCTTTTCAAATTTAGCTCAAAAATTCTTTTTTTTTTCTTAATTTTTGGATTGAAAAGTATGAAATTTTATTATATTTAGGATAAACTAGTTTTGTATTAAAAAATACAATGAAAAATACTAAAATAGACATTAGAAAATAAAAATATGAGCCCTAAAAATGCAATAAAAATGATAAAGATTCAAAAGTCTTATTCGGTCCACATTGGTTCTATTGATCTATTTTGTCCTTTTCGATCCAATTTGGTCCTATTCAGTCCATTCAGTCCTATTTAGTCCATTCTATCTACTAAAGTTATATTCAGTTCAATTTAGTCCATTTGGTCTTATTCAGCCCACTTCAGTCCACTCAGTCCACATTGGCCTTATTGGGTCCTATTCTATCCACTTCGGTCCTATTCGGTCCACTTTGTCCTATTTGCTCAATTATGTCTACTTTGGTTCTATTTGGTCCATATTGGTCATATTCAGTCCATTTTGTCCACTTTGATCCACTTCAGTCCTATTTGGGCCATTCGGACCACTTTGGTCCTATTCGGTTCATTTTGTCCACTTAGGTTCTATTCTGTCCACTTCGATCCTATTCAGTCTACATTGATTCTATTCAGTCCAGTATGTCCACTTCAGTCCTATTCAATCCTATTTGGTCCTATTCTATCGATTTGGTCCACTTTCGTCCAATTCGGTCCATTTGGATCACTTCGGTTCATTTTGGTCCACTTAGATCTATTTTTGTGCACTTACATAATGGGAAAAGACTTGTTTGAGTTGAAAGCACCTAATCTAAATCCAAATTTATTATCAAAATTATATTGCTGCTACGCTTATGCGCTTGCACTTATTGTTGCTACGTTTTTGTTGGAAAAAGACTCGTAATATCTAAAATCTTAAGTATAGCATTTATTATTGCTACGTTTTTGTTAAGCTACATTAATGTAATATTTCAGTCCACTTCGGTACGACTAAATTTAAGTAAAATTCTTTCTAAACATAAAGGCTATGAATATACAAATGTAATTTTAGGGCAATTATTCATTTATTTTAACATTTTTAATTTTAAATGAATTGCACGAAGTTGATTATATATTTAAGCAAAATAAATAAATATATATACTATATATAAGAGAATTCCCCTCTTTGAATTGAACTTTTAAATAGTTCAAAAATACTCTTATTAATGAAGGGTAACTTCTTTTAGAAATAGGGTCATAAATGTTAAATAACAAATTTCATTTTGAATTCAAAAAGAAAACTCCTAAAATTTAGGATTTTTTCCCCTTCACATTCATCTTTTTATTTCCTAAAATTTAGCTTTTTTTATTTATTTTTTTTTTTTTATAATAGATGCAAATTATTAACCTTTACCCAAAAAAAATAGAAGAGCCTCTAATCACACACAACGCACGTGCTTAGAGACTAGTATACATATATGTGTATGTATAATTTTTATTTAAATAAATTATTCAAATTATTCATTCTCATAAAAGAGATTATCATGATAATAAAAACTCATATCAAACTTATACTAAATATGTATACTTTATTCTCTAGTTTTTATTGAAGAGAGAGAGAGACTATATGTGATGGGGAACTAAAAAATATAACACCAAAACGTATGAACCCAAAATACAAAACTTAGAGAATATCAAACTAAAAAAAATACAAAAACTTATAGAATATTTTAACAAAACTCTATTTTGGGTTCATATGTTTTGGTGTTATATTTTTTAGTTCCTCATCACAAGCTCTCTCTCTCTCTCTAATAGAATTTAGAGAATAAATTATACGTATTTAATATAAGTTTGATATGAGTTTTGATTATCATTATAATCTCTTTTAAAAGAATGAATAATTTGAATAATTTTATTACAGAGTTAGTTTGAATAATTTGAATAATCTCTCAATGAATAATCTCTTAAGATTTTAGATATTCTCTCAAGTTTCTGTTAAGTTTGTTAAAATTAGTTACAGAGGTAGTTTTAACTGTAACAGTAAATTGAATTAGTTAAAATGGTAGCCAGAAGCCAAAAAGAGAAGATAAAGAAGAAAGAGAAGAAGAAGCCAGAAGGCAACAACAGCCTAAATTCTAAAGTTGAGACGCTATTTTTTATTTTATTTTTTTGGGTTAGAGATTTGGGTAAAATTGGAATTTCAAAAAAAAAAAACAAGGGTAATTTAGGGATAATATGCAGAACTAGCAACGGTAACAATGCAAGCTTGGAGAGCGTTTTCGTATTCCATCTCAGATGGTCCATTACCAAAACGTGTTTTTGGGTCGATTGCGATTTTAAAACGCACGATTTGGAAATCTGACCAAACGCCAAAGATGAAAAAATCACGATTTAAAATCACAATCGTGCATTTTGGCCCGAAAACACTGAACCAAACGGGCACATTTTCTCTCTTTCTTCCCTTTTTAGCTACATATGATTAGTTACATACGCTATGTAGTGGTTGACATAAGCTAAGAAAACAGCTGTCGTATAGTTAGTACTGCTTCATGTCTCTGTACTCGTGACAACGATACACCACGGAAGGCATCTCAACTTTATATGAATCCAAGCAACTCCAAATGGTTTTAGCAGCCAACTTTTGAAGTACATACAATTTATGCCCTTAGAATCAGCCTTAATCCCTGACACATTTCATCTCCTATATTTTTCAAACAATGAAAGCTGAATCACATGATTTTTTTTTATTGCTTTTGCTTTGGCTTTTACTTTTGCTCTTGCTAGGACCTTTTTCAAATGCTTCTAGGATACTATTTCGTTCTCATCTATAAACAACCTACCAAACTTTGAATATCTCTTAATTTAAGTCAAGCACCAACTCTAAATATTTTAGCTTTCTAATTTCAATTGTTCACTATCTTGCATGTGATTCAAAGTCGCTTCCATTTCCTTTTATCTTAAAAGGGCATATCCAATGGGGTTAGGGGACAAAGCAAATTCCAACTAGATTAACATGCACCTGTTTGATTGAAAACAATATGAACAATAATATACACCCATAAAATAACTAATTAATTAGTATGCCCACATATGATGTCATAATTTAAAAGCAGGCCAACTGATTGATTGTTTACCCTTACCTCAACCCAAAGCAAACTTTATACCCTTCCTACTACTCTTTTCTCCTTTCCTTCTAAAGCATTGAAAGCTGAACCCTATTATCTTTTGCTTATGCTTGGGACCATTACCTATGTCCCTACTTAAATAAAATTAATTGTCCTAATACTTATTGTCCAGCCAGTTGGCATAAACTTCATGCAACTTTTCTGTTCTCTCTTTCTGCCACAATGGAGAGAAGCCTTGAAACTCCTTGAGTCCAGATATCATATTCTCTCTGGTTCTTGCACTCGAACTCCACAATACCTCGCAGTTCAGTCTTCAATCCGAAGTAACGACGCTGCTCTCCCCCATCAAACAAGTGTCTTCCCGGCCATGCTGGCATGTCCTTGTACACTTCCATCACCACATCTATAATTCCAAAATCACTACTTATAAAACTAGCTATTCTTGACTCCTTACTTATCAAATGGAGAATCTGTTTGTATTGAAAAAAGAAAAAGATGGAAAAGACGATAAAGAAAGCAGTGATTTTTACTCTTTTTCTTTTTGGTGATGGTCCCTGCGACATGTTTGCTCTTCATCTTTAGCATTACCTGCAGAAAGTGAGAGCAGAGTATAGTACTACTCACTGAGTGTTATCATTAGTTGTTTTTGACTTTTGATTAAGAGAGCTAACCTGGCCTGTTCGATGAATATAAACAGATACAATCTTCCAATGAAGATCACCTGCAGAATTAATTCAACATTAGCTTATGTCTAGGATTTGAGTATCATAGAATTCAGTTTTTGAAGATTACCTTTGCGCGTGCGTTTAAGGAGCTCAGTTCCCTTAGCAAGAAAGTCTTGGCTACAGATGCCTAGATAATTCTCTCCAGGAGCAAGTTCTCCACTAGAGCTACTACTAGGATGACCATTATTGACTTTACCACAAATTCCAATTCCCATTCCTTTCTCCAGAGGTGTAACTGCTGCAATATTCCACACTTCCTTTAGAGCTCTTGCCTTCAAGGTAGCTGCCCCACGTAGAGCTGCATACAAAGTAGAGTGTAAGAACAGGAATGGCATTTTCTCCCATAATGCCATGTCTATAGATTCAATTCAATGACAAAAAATGAAACTAGATGCTTTAGGTATGTGTCCAAGATGCTGATACTCAAGATAACAGCTAATGCATTATGAAAGTATTCTGTGATAACTAAAGTTACAACCTAAAAGATATCACTCAGCCTGTTTTAGAGTTGCTTAGTGTGTCCTATTTTATATGAAATAGAAATACATTGAATTTCCATCACTTAAAAATTTGAACTCTCACTATGATGTAAAAGCAAGCTGTGCAAACAAGCCAATATCATTGTCACTAAGCTCCAAAATCGATTTCTTAAATACTTAGAAAACTTTTACCTCCCATGAGTGCAAGGTGGTGAGTAAGGTCACACCTTTATGGACAGATGAGTTAATTGCCAAGAAAAAAAAAAAATCCTTTAAGAGAAATATTTAGGGTGCTAAATTATATTACATAAATATTATAAATTGAGATAGTATTATTTTGTCTAGTCATGTATATCACAGCTGGTCACTTGTATAAATTTAGTACAAAGTGTAACAAGTGAATACCACACATTGTATTTGGCAACATAATAATTAACCACACAAATATATAATTAAATTATAGAAAAATTTGTAGCACTTTAAGCATAGCTAATTTAGCTTATCACTCATCACACCTTACCTGTAGCTGCTGCTGCATTAAGAGTAAGGATATCATCATAAGAACGCACATTGACAGCAGAGCTGACAACCGAAGCAAGGTGATCACGCTCAGCTCCCATGGCTTCTGCAGCCTCCACACATTGTGCAGCTACTAATGTTGCGGCTGATGCCACGGCCATGTCAGTGTTGGCCAACTGCTCATTCTTTGCTGAAGCTGAAGAGGCTGCTGTGGCTGCTGCAATGGCTGCTATGGCTGAAGCCACTGCAGAAACTGAAATGGCAGCATGGAGCTGAGCATTGTGGGCTCTGGTTTCCTCTTTCTTTTTCTCTTTCCTTTCCTTCAACCACCTCCCAACTGTCTTGGCTCCACCACCAGGGTTGCCATTGGCATTGCCAGCACTAGCACGACCACCATTGAATAGGGGCTGTATGGTATTGTTGGCACGGAAAAACTACGTGCACAAAATAAGTAAAACAACAACTAAGCCTTAATTCCTAAACTTTATTAGGAGCGACCATAAATAATCAACATACTAATCAAGGTTTGGCTAACCTCAAGTGTAATATATGTTCTTATCAGTTGAATATAATTCAAGAATCATTGGCAAAAAATAAAAGTGTGGTTTTACTTGTGAAAGGTCTCAATAAAAATTAAAATTGTCATATGCTTTTTACATAGTCATCATATTAAATAGGACAATCATTAATTGATCATATTCACAGCAACAGTACTAGCAATTCAATCATTACTTTTTTTTTTTTAACAATAGCAATTCAATCATTACATAACCATCAGTCTACTGGATAGCTTCAATAATTCCATATTCTCAATGGTTGAACATAAAATATTATTATTTCATTGAATAAAGTACTATAGACACTTTTTTTTAAAAAAAATTTTAAGAAACAAAGTACTATAGACTCTATAGAGTACTAAACTACTACTAGTTACATTCATGATCTTTTTTTTTTTTTTGGGTAAAGTATGATCTTTTAATTTTGATTACTTCAAGGGTATATCCGTGAAGGAGATAGAATAGAAGACAAAAAAAGAAAAATTGCTATCGTCACAACAATACTTCCCCTACGTAACCAAGTCAAGATGGCTGATTGGCTGGCTTCCTCTAACAGTTTTCACTCTCAAGTGAAAGGGATTGATTTACATGAGCAGGGACTGCTTTGAGATTAACGAGGGCTTTCATATTTCATGTCTATTTCAGAATTGCCTTAAATCATTGAGCATGTGACTATGAAAGCCAAAAGATTATGGAGATACTACAGTACAATACAGCTAGCTAGCACCGTCAGAAGCAAAAGATATTAATTGTTTATCATGTGTGATGAGATGGGAGAGAAGCGGATAACTATGCAGAATCAGTGCCGGTTACTCTATGACTATAACCAAAACAGGCAAAAATTGCAGACAAATGTGACAACATGACTGATCCTAGCATAGTAATTACCTAGCTTCACACCTAGCTTCACTACAACTTGCACACATTTGGGTCAGTTCTTGCTTAGCTAAGCTACAACTCAATTCACCTAAATGAGTGAAACAATTTTTTTCTCAACTTATTTCATATCTTACTGAGATGTTAATTATATTTATGACCATGATATCATTCTTACTATATGTTACCAAAAAAAATAGCAATAGATTGCCTCAGAAATTGTGAGAGAATTTGTGAAAATATGTGTCACTATAATTATTACACAAATTATAGTCCGTATCTAACTAGAATTTGATCAATTAGTGCTGAGCCCACACAGCCCAACCTCAATAGCAACCCCTCTCTCTCTTTACAAGGAGCCTTGGTTCATAGGAAGATTGTAACCAAAAGCTTTTATTGAAAGAAGATTTATTTAATCATTTGTGCCAAACTAATATTCTTTTTTCAAAGAAAAAAGAAAAGAAAAGGAAAAGGCAAAACAAAACCAAAATAGCAACAATTATGTGTGGCAGAGAGAGAGAGACAGTAAAAAGCTGAGATATTGGTCTCCTTGTTGGATACAGAGAAAACCACAATAATATGAAATTCTGTATTATTTTGAAAAGAATATAATATAGCACAGTCTTGTAGAAGATAAGAAAAAGTGAAAAACCTTAACAACGTCGTCGAATTCCTCAGATGGAGAAACTGGGGGACTATCTGTTCCTGTTAAAGAACCAATGCCATTCAAAGGTTCGCTACTGTGAGATAGCCTTCCTGATGTTAGTGGCGACACTTCCTGTTAAAACAAAAGAAAAAAACAACCCCATTTAGAAAATAGAACCCAAATGAAAAAGGAAGCCTCCTAGATTGAGTGCTCCTCTACATTTTATTATGTCCCGTTTGGTTCCCGGGAAAGAATGGAAAAGAAAAAGCTTAAAAAAAAAAAAGTGTTCTTTTTCACAAACATACATGCATTTTCTTTTTGTTCCTCTCATTAGTGCAAAAGGCAATGTATGCGGGAAAGAAATAAATGGGATTTTCTTCTTTCTTAAGCATTTGTACTTTGTGTTCACATTAACATTAATATTTATCATGCCATAAACCATTAAAAAGTACCTCTCTCACAGACTGTGACATAATGCGCTCAAGAACTAGCTGAGAAGTGGCACATGAAGCAAAAGAGAACTGGTTCGCTGAGAGACTGTTATCAGTTTGAGGAAGCTCCTCACACTCTCCAGCTATGTCTTCTGGTATAGATTTGGTGGTGCAAGAAGAAGCTCCGCTAGTAGACTTGGAAGCCATGCATGAAGAAGCAGTAGTAGTAGAAGAAGAAAGAGCAGGAGGAGGAGCTAGAGCTTTGGAAACTTCAAGAGCAGAAGCGCTCCAAGACCTTGACAGAAACTCCATTGGGGCTCGTGGGCTCTCCGGCAATTGGGTCCCTCCACGAGGTGTAGGCCCAGAAGCCCGGCGAGAATGTTTTGGTAGAAGTGTCTCTTCCATGAGAGTGAGTGGTTGTGGCATAGAGGTGTGGTGGGGTTTTGGTTATGTTATATATGGGAGGGGTTGGGTTTGGAAGTTCGTGTTTTTTGGATGTTTCTTATGGGATGTGGTCAATAATGGCTAAAGTTGGTCAGGATGTGGTCAAATGGTTTGAGGTGGTGTAGCTTTCAACTGCCACGGGGATGGTGTTGGGGCCCATTGACAATTCTCCTCCTATTTCAAAGATCAGTGGTAAAAGAAATAAAATTCCATTGAGAAGCTTTAATGGCAAAAATATAAAGAAGAGAATAAAGAAAGCTTTGTTGATCAGGTGATCAATCTTTGTTAAAAGAAGGATGCCCACATGGGTTTTATTACATTTCTCATCATGTGATCAAATCTTATTGTAGATTATTGAAAGTCATTGTGGTTCACATTGATGTTTTATTTGAGATGATGCAACCTACACCCCACATATTTGAGACACTTTTGGGCTAGTATATCCATGGGGAAAGAGTCCAAACTGGATGAACCATATCTAAAGTTTTATTGGACGAACCATTTATTACATGAAAGAATAAACCGGTTAAGAGAGAGTTTCTAAAGATAATAGGTCTTAATGATCACAAACTTATATGTCTTAATTGTTCTATATACACACATCATGAATGAAAATTGGCACTTAGAGAAGATATTTTTGCAGTCGCATGCTTGACTTGTGCCTTTCAGATTTTGAGCTTCTTGTTGGCTGTGTGGACCAGTTCGTTCCCACCTTTTTAAATGGGGTTCGCCCTTCTAATTCTGAATTCTGACAGTACTACATAACATGTCAGAGAGAGGCAAGTAATCTAATATATATACAACAGTGCAGCGACCCTAGGTGGTGACCAAAGTGATTGTGTTTCTTACATGTCTTAAGGTCTTGGCAATGTCCAAGGCCGACAAGCTTAGAGGTACAGACAAAATTTTAGCTCAAGCATTTTTTTTTAATCTTCCACCAGAGTCTTGGACACAAAGCTGAGCACCAGAGCCCAGAGGTAGACTTGTGCTAAAATGCGCGTGCCATTGAACTAGGTACGTCATTTTCCTACGCGTCTTCATCCCCAATAGCATACTTTATTTTTCGTTTCTTTAATTTTTTGGTCAGCTTTGTTTTTTAAAGGTCATGATTACTGACTATATAGAATAGAGACCCTTTATTCCTTTTGCCTCGTTTTCTCAATTATCATTACCACTTTTCGTTTACCATTGCATTTCAAATGTGTATGAGACCCCTTTTGTAGGACAATTCAAATAGCCTAGTTTTCAGCTTTTTCTATCTAAGAATAGGAAAAGGAGCCATTGTGTTAGATTACTTTAGTATTTCATCGAGACAGGCAATAATTAGATGCTAGTTACCAATTATAGTATGAAGGTTGTGTTAATTTTATTTGTACGGAATGGAAAATGCACCTTGATTAGAAAAAATCAATTCGGAGTTTAAAAAGCTAGCTTGAGTTTTCTTTTTCTGAATTGAAGCCCGATCCTTGATTGCAAGCTAAACATGTACTTTGCACACTCAATTGCCCATTGGGCATCAGCATCTTGTTGTAAAGCTACAGGAACAATCTCCATCTTTTCAATTAAGAGCATGGTTTTAAAAACCGGTACGATGAAAGAACCGGAATAGAGAGTGTTTATCGGTTTTATGGTCCGACCGGGGTTCGACCAGTGGTCGAACCGATGATGTCATAAATAATTATTAATTATAAAAATAAATAAATAATTTTATAACTAGTCATTTTAACTAAAAAAATTAATAATAGTAAAACATTAAATATTAACTTTCCAACTTTTGGACACCACTTAACAAAATTCAACAAAAAAAAAAAAAAACAAAACAAAAAACACAACCACAAAAAGGTGAAGTATAGCAATTACAAACAATTTTTAATTATTTTTTAATTTGTCAAATAACCAAAAGAAAGTCACCAATAGGTAACAATATCATTGCCCTTGATACTTTTTTCCCACCTATCCTACACTTACACGTTTATATCACACACACCACACATTTATTCAAACTTTCAACAACTCTCTGGACATATTTCTTTCTCATCCACTTTTTGGTTTTGCTAGAGTCTCATTTCCGGATTTCCTTCATCAATATTCTCTCCCTCTCTCTGTCTCTCCCATTAATATGGGTATGTGCAAGTGCAACTGTGCAAGAGCAGAACACAAAGGCTGAAGTGGAGTGCAGACAGATAAAGTCATATAAAATTTGTTTCGTTTTTGGTCTCCTTCCTCAACACAAAAATAGGAGATCTGATGTTTTTGGAGTAACTGTTGGTGTCTTAGGCTTCACAACTTCAAGTTTGAAAACATTTTCAAAATCAAAATCTCTACCCTCAAATCTGAAACAAAATCTCTCTTTCTCTCTCTCTCTCCCTCTCTCTCTCTCTTTTTTTTTTTTTTTTAAACACAGCATCTGTAGTTTTAAGTTTTAACGAAGACCTGCTAAAAACCGGTTTAACCGTACTGGTTTCCGGTTTTTCGGTTAAATAGACGGTTTTTCGGTTTTAACGGTTTTTCTTCTATTTTCAGATTTAAACAATAACCGGACCGGATTAGTGTCCGGTTCCCGGTTAAACCGGTTGAACCGGCCGGTCCGGTCCGGTTTTTAAAACTATGATTAAGAGTCTAAGACAAAGACAACTTTAAAAGAAGTGAGAAAAATTTTTAGTAGTACTATCAAACGGTAGATTTTAATTCAGGTGGAGTATTGGAAAAATAAAATAAGTTAGATAGTGCTTCTTTTAACAAGGAGATTCAGTAAATAGTACTGTCCAATACGATCGATTTTAATATAACTTAAAAGAGCATGAACTAACGGGGATCTAATTCTAAACCATGCTGAGCAAAAAAATACCACATTAAAACCAGACCTAGCTTACAAGCACTCAACCTTGTCCCTAGACACCCAATTTGAAAAGGACTAAACACCCAGAGATTAGCCCATTACCTTAAAGTCACCACAAAGATTATTCCCAATAATTACTCATAATGTATGGGACAGAAGTACTCCACACCCTAAAATTAGTCATGAAGAGTCCTAGACAGGAAAATGAAGAAAGAGCATAAAATGCAATTCACAGTCCGACAGGAAAATCAATTAAAGGCCTGTTTAGATACCACTTATTTTGCTAAAACTAAAAACTTATTACTGAAAGTACTGTAGATAAAGGCAAAAGTTAGTTGAAATAGTACAGTGTGACCCATGAATAGTATCAAAAAGTGCAGTGAGACCCATAAATAGTAACAAAAATAAGTTGAATAGTAAAATAATTTATAATTTTCATCCAAATCCAAACGCACACTAAATGTACATGATTGCATAATTAATTTTCTTCAGTAATAACAACTAATTGTGGTTCAACCCCATGTAAAAAAAAAAAAAAAAAAACTAAAAATGAAATCCCAGGAATCCTCTTTGCTTCAGTAACCCTCCCACAGGCTATACCCTGCAACATGAACCCAAAATGGTTCTCTTTCCTACTTCCACTTCTTTCAAATAACATCAAGTGTTGGGCGTTGTTAAAAGCTCACCTGACCTTCAAGTGTCAAACAGTTGAGATCAGTTTAGTTTGATTGCTGGCAGTCTTTACCTTCATTTTTAAATATTTTATAACAGTCTTTTGAAAGCAGCATTGAACAATTCCAAACTTGCAAGTAATACTCTAGGAGTGGGGTGCCAATTCAATAAAGTACAAGAATAACATCTACAGACAATTAATTGTTCAGATTAGAGGCTTACTAAACAGCACTCGCCATTTCTTAGCTACAAAAATAAGGGAGCACACACCATATGTGAAACAAGAAGAAGTTTCTGCAACAGGGAAGCATTCCCTTGAGGGGTTCCCCCACCTTTTATTTTTATTTTTTATATATATTTAAATCTTAGGCAACATATATAAAATGGTTTTCTCCACATAAAAATGGGGCAACTAGACAGCTACAAACAACACGACTGTGTAAAGAAGTGAGAAAGACTGAATAGAATCAGAAATACATGTTAGGCTGGAAAGAAAACCAAAAATCAGCAATGCAATTGCAGGATAGATATTGAAAGAGGGCTCAATAAAAATAGCATTCTGCAGAATATCATAGGAACTACTTATCTGTTAGATTGCAAACCACTGCCACCATAGTATTGCTTGGTGGTTTCACATGAGAATTCCGCAAATGTCATCCCATCCTTTAATCGTGATGATAGAGGGGGAATTATTTTTCCAATTTCTTGAGTTAGTTTATTATGGTCCTGCTCAGAATGATTTGTTTCCTCATGACATGACATAAATTGTTTCATAGGATAATCTGAGATTGAGAAAGTTTTATTCCATGCAGGCTGCAAGAAAACAACAAAGGTTTCTCTGCTCAAACTTCCCAACTTGGAAGGTCTAGAGACAGAGTGAAGGGTTGAGCGAAGCTTCCCTTTCGATATGATATCAGCCGATTCACCCACCTGAATGATAAAACTTTCAGGAGAGGCCTTCACCATGCAGACATTATTCTTGTAGGGATTGAAAATTTGCAAATATGTGTGGCCACTAGGGGATGGACATTCTTCATTGCAGGATAATGAAAATGGATCATTTGGTTCTGTTGCTTGTGAGGAAAGAAATAAGGGAGATGTCAAAACAGTGAAGATACCATAGTCGTAATGCCATTGCTGCCACAGATTGGAATGAATTCCACTGGATCCAACTTCACTACCATTTGAATCTAAGTTAACTACACCTTTTGATTGACCTTGTCGATTCCTTGTGGAATTCTTATCATCCCTTCTACCATTTGCCTGTCTTTTTGTGGTTGCCTTGCTCTCCCCAGCTTCACTTAAAACAAGATTGTCCAGAGCAGAGTGATAGTGTATAAGACGCCCTTTAGCTGCACAGGACTCCAATAAGCTTTGCTCAAGCTCTTGCCCACCAATGGCCTTGTCACATATACGCGCAATGCGAAGCCCTAGATCCATCATGCAAAATCCAAGCTTTCTAAAAGTATTTCCAAGATTTTTAAATTCAATATCATGAATTTCTCCCGTTGTACCAACATCCAGATGTTCTTGTTCTGAACTCAATAAGGTATCTACACTATGACTTGGTTTACTTTGAACAGATTCCAGACCTTGCTCGTATCTGAGTTGCATAGCAAAAGATGAGACACTTCTATCTGGATTTTTCAAAGGAACATCACTCCCCAAGTTATGCTCCTGAAAATAGGTGCACAGAACAAATAGAAGTTAAGAACAATGAAATACTTGTTAAAAAAAATTACTTGAGAACAAAACATCCATCTCTGTGTTGAGAGAAATATCTAACTTAACAAATTGCACACAGAAATGACAATGTAAAGCAATAGGAAGAAGTTATATGATGGTGTATGAGGCATCTCATGGAGGGCCCTAAACACAATCTATTGCTAGAGAGAACCATAGAAATTTACACCCTAAAAAAGAATAAAATTGTTATGAAATGGGCCAATGATGTATATCAAGCACACAATAACAATCTTGATAAAAAAAATTTAAAAATCCCTTCTACATGAGCAAGTTTCCTTCTTTTTCAAGGACACATAAGTTATTTTATTATTAAATTTGACATAAATGAAAAAACCATGATTTATATTAAAATATAAAAATAATGACATTGGCTAGATCTGAAATGAATCAGATGTTGGACTAAAGCCTTCTAATTTGCTAAATTCTTTATAATCACATCAAATATATGTGTGCTGAATCGCAATTTCCCTTTAAAAAAAATATTTAGAATAATTATCATCAACCCAGGAGAAAAGACAGTGATGACTCAAAAACTTTCAGGGGCGTTTGGTTCGCTGTGATGTGCATGTGCCCTTGATGTGATGCACATTAAGATGATGTAACATTAAGGATTTTGGTTTATTTTATTTTTTCTAACATTACCATAATCTAAAATTACAAAATATATCACACCATCTTAATCTCGGCACCTTCCTAAACAATGTAATATTGTATTCTTGTATTGAGATTATATTAATGTAAGATTACAATAAAATATAATATTACCCTACAATGTAACATCACGGTGAACCAATCGTCCCCTCGAGGGAAAGCATAAAGAGTGCAGCCAATTTCTGGTTTGCAAGCTTGGCATATTTACCAATCCTACATTTAAATTTAGTCCATTGACATGATCTTTTGGTAGTGGAAAAGGAAAACTAGGAAAGATGATATTGTTATTATTATTATTAGTCAAAGTTGAATGGACAGAGATTCTTAGTCAATGAATAATCCCATTTCAAATGGCTCTAACAATACTTGTCCACCCACCATGTAAGTTTAATCATAAAATGCAGAGTTTATATAATAAAATGAAGTGCAATACTAATCTCTAAGCGTAAATCATTGCAATTTGTTTCCTTTACCAATACAATTCTA
The DNA here is from genome assembly GCA_028535165.1 of Quercus tomentella. Classification (NCBI taxonomy): domain Eukaryota; kingdom Viridiplantae; phylum Streptophyta; class Magnoliopsida; order Fagales; family Fagaceae; genus Quercus; species Quercus tomentella. The sequence goes on from JAPQVY010000023.1 coordinate 17,461,758, forward strand.
ATCACTCTTCCTTTCTTTCACCATTAAATACCAGAAATGATCAAAATCCAATGCTCACTACAAGAATTGAAATAGACAAAATGGGCACTATATTACAAATGTAATATATATATATTGAAGAAGAAGAAGAAGAAGAAGAAGGGAAGAGGTTGACCTTGAGGATGCGAAGACGGTGATCGGGAGAGAGAAGAGCGAGGTTGCGAGCCAGAGAGAGGAGATGGCGGCGGAGAGAGGTGGTGGGGTTGGGAACGCCAGTGATTGAGAGCAGGCCTGGGCCAGTGGGCCCTAGGGCTTTCATTATCTCTCCGATTTGCCTGCTTTGGCTTAGTTGTTCTGAAACAAGCATTAGATCCGAATAATGGAGCTCATACAACTCTTCTTCTTCTATCAACTCTGTTTCTTCATCCATTGAAATTTGAAAGAAACTCGGAGAATGCAAGACACTGCAAATATTGTGGATTTAAATAGGAAAGCGGAATGTCATTTTTTTTTTCCCAAAAATCGCGCTTTTTTTATTTTATTTTATTTTTTATTAGTTTGGAAGTTCCATGTAATTTATTTATTTGTTTTAGTAAAATCACTACTTATAATTTTTTTTTTTTTTTTTTCAATTTGCGGTTGAAATGTCTTTTAATGATATGGAAAATTTGCTTTTCCTAGTGATGAAATTATACTAGTGAGAGATATTTTAAGGTACACTGACATGCAGTGAACATAAGAATCCCTCAACTGCCACCATTCTTACAATTCACCATCTTGTGATACATTGTTTCACATGCAATCACATTACACAAGGCGAATTAGGTACAATCCTAGTCAAGACTCAAGAACCCAGCTTGGATTGAAAGAGCAAAAACCAAAACCGCATTATAAATTGTAAGGGACAACCACCCAAGCACCATTCTAAAAAATGAAATCAGAAGATTTTTTTTTGATAAGGAAATCAGAAGAATTTGCCAAAGCCTATGGATCTTGAGAATGATATTGCCAAGGTTGAGAGACACTCAAACTATCACATAGGAAGGATGATCTTTGAGTAATTTATTCTTGATTATGGGTTTCAAATAAGCCTCCATCCTCAATCACATTGTCCCTTTCTTGAGGAATAAGAAAAAAACTCAATTCACATTATCAGTGTGCATTTGGCAAAGCGCAAATAAAGCCAGCTTTTGGCTTATTTTGGCAGGCCTCGCGCGCACACAAAATCTTTTCTCCCTTCTTTTCTACAGTACTTTCATCAAATAAGCACTCATACAGAACACAGCAGACTTACATATTGCCTTCAAGATGAAGACTTATAGATACTTTTTCAATTTTCAAATGTCAAAGGTAGAAATAATGTACATCTGCAAGAATCACATGGCAACAGTATTTTCAGTTAAGCTGCTGTCTCCTTGAAGCTCTTAGTCAACCATATTGCAGTTTCCCTCGGAGAAACCTTCTCCGGCCCAAATGGCTTCAACAACACGCCAAGCTCCTCAAACCTTTCTTGTTGTAGGAGTCGTGCACTGAACTCGAGCAGCCCTTCCAATGCCTCAGCACGTTGCTGGAACGAGGAGGTGTCAAAACGGCGCTGTTGTGATTCAGAAGAACGACTTGAAACACCAGTTTGTGGATTATGCTCAGAGCATTCACTGCCATTCCCTGCAGCTCCATGGCTGGCATCAGTGAAACTAGGCTTGACAAAGTTTTTTTCCACTACTTGGACAGTGCACTTGTCCTTTGTGATTGAACGATTAGCACTATCTGGTGAGGTAGAAGAGTACTGTGCAGATATTGATGAAGTTTGGCGGATTGGAAAGAGAGGGTCTTCAGAAGAAGCTAAGGGGAATTCAGCCATCTTGTCAATCCGTGGGGCATTGACAGAAACATCTGGAGAGTCCATGCTGTGAAGGAAACCAACGTTGGCTTTGTAAGAAGTTTCTGAAGCCACAACTCTTGTTGGCAATGGAAGAGATGCTCTTCGTGTTGGATGAGTAGATCTTCTCACTGGAGTTTGTGACATCGGAAGCTGTAAACATAAGCATTTGGTTAAAATAATCAACCACTGACACATAACACAAAGACAAGAGTACAAGACTCAATATTTTTCTCAAGATGGAAATTTTAAGAAATTGTATCAAGCACTAGAAGTCATTGAATAAGAAACCATCAGCCACCCCTAGTAAGAAAAAGAAAGAATTCTAAGCTATATTCATGCATCTATACTTACTGAGTCACGTTTTGAACCCATGTGGGATTTCTTTGATGTCTGTTTCCTTGGTGTAGCAAAAACTGTTCTCGGTGTCAATCTTGGGGTTTGGGAAACACTAGAAAACTTTGTGGTTATTGACTCGTCAACATCATATTCTTTGTACAGGCCACAACCAACAGATAATTCTATGAACTTTTGATTCAAGCCTGCGAAGTCATCTGCTCTTTGAGAAGAACATAGGGAGTCTTGTTCAGTTCCAGATATACTTGGATTCAAGGTCCTGTCATTGCTGAATGACCTCCCCTTCTCTTTGACAGAATGAATAGAAATTGTTTCTGGCTCCACAAATCTTGTTCTCTTTATGTAGTTGGAATCAGACCATTGAACTGGGAATGTATTCCGTCTAGGGCTATTCAGTTTTAAATGAATTTTAAGGATGTATGGTTGAAGATGTGGGTGAGTGAGCAACTCTGCAGCCTGGCAAAACCAAAATTATATTTTGGTGAATAAGTATGAAGAAAGATTGCTGGAGCATATACATTTGAATAAAACATATTTTCAATCAAAAAGCTGTGGCAGTCAAACAACAACAAAGAACCCAAGCCCAACATGACATAACATGGACTTGGGTATGGGTCTTAATTTGGGAAACTTAAAATTTGAGCCCTACTTTTACCAGTGTCTTAAAACTTGGGTTAATTTTGTTTATAGAACTGCAGAATGTTTCCATACCTACAGTAATTACCAGAATTTATATAATATTACCGATCTCATTTGTTTTAACACAATCCCAAGCATCATACCCATAGGTTTAACTATTAATTTATCAAATGGAAGTGACTCAGGCAACTGTATTGACAGTCCAGAGACACGTGCAATATTACTTCCGTGACCATCTATTACTTTCAATGCCAAATCCAAATGCCTGATCAGATGAAAGAAAATACACTCCAGGTGTATCTCTTGTTTCAAATAATGATATTCTTGAACTGTCTCTTTGTTTCCATATCTACATGAATGTGTTGATAAATGAAAAAAGTCTTAAAAGAAAGAAAAAATAGAGCATACACTTGGTCTGAGTTCTGGATTTTTCCGCAGCATGCTTTTGATGAGCCCTCGACTGACCAATGAAATCAAGAAATGGGTCAGGGAAACCACAGAGGTGATCAAGGCCCATTAGTGTATGGAAAAGAGTGCAAATAAATTTTTTTTTTTTAAACAGCTGTTTATATAAAACCTAAATATTTATTGTATACTTATTTTTTAAAAAGTAAAAGAGTGCAACAACATCGTTATTTTCTAATGAGATTGAAAATGTCAAGACATTACATAACAGAAAACAATGTAGATGGATTTTTTTTTTCAGAACTTAAGCTTGTAATGCAGATGGAGAGGAAGAGGACTCACAATCCACCAGAATACATGGCTGGAAGGGGGGAAACAATAGATTTGTTTATTTTGTTAACCAGAGCTTGCATATCCTGTCCGGTAAAAGAAGACAGAAACACATAATGGTTATAGTAAGGGCAAGAAACCATTATAATTATACACAAAAATGGCCAGGGAAATGGAATCATTCATTATACTCTAAAATAGAATCTACAACAACTCCAGTTGATTCTAATCACATCTAACAGAAAATTATCTTTCCACGGTTTAAAGTCATTATTAGGATCTCAAAGAGATGTATCTTATTGACAATTTGAAATCTTGGTAAACACCCTGATGCGGGAGACGCAAGAAAATTATTATTTAGTATTATTTATGTTTGCAAGTCAATTGTATTTTTATGTTTCAAGTCCTAGTAGTTTATTAGGCTATTAATATTTTAGGAGGTGGGTTGTGTGGTTTAAACAACAATTTTCGTTGTTTAAACAACAAAACACATATTTCCGCAACACTTTTTCACCCACACGTATTTTCACAACACTTAAACAACGTTGCTAAAACAACATTATCAAACGGGCTCTTAATTTTGGAAGCAAGGTTTTTTTTTTGTAATAAGACAATTTGGGTTTCTTAGCCAATTACAACTAGGGTTTAGTATTCCTATATAAGCAACCTCTTGTACTCCTTGAGGAGATAAATAATTGATATTTTGATGAGTGAAAAAATGGTCGTTTGGTCTGGTGCTGACTCTACGTCTACCCTAGGTGCTGACTCCTAGTGGTTTCCCCGCTTGGTACTGACTTCAAGTCAGGCATAGGTGCTGACTCCTAGGTCATATCCTTTTATTTTATTGTTGTTTCAGTTTTTTTTTGGTTGTCCTACGTCAGTTTTGGTATCAGAGCAAACACCGATCTATTTGAAGTATCGTCACAGTCACGAACCACAAAATAGTAAGTTAAAGAGAAACACAAGAAATCCTGTGGCAATTCTCAATAATTGCTATCTGTAGAACCCAACATCTTGATTGTATCCTGGAGACAAATTTGCAATAACCCTTTAGCAATATTAGTGCAGGGGCAAATATTGTCTAAGGAAAACGATATAGTACCTTCAAGTTATCTATTTTCTGTTTGTCTTTTGTGTTAACCTTGTTCTTCCATTATTACTTTGTATAATATCCTCAACAATCTTAGACAATATTTCCTACAATGGAAGAAACAAGTGATTTTTCAGCATTGAAGATGTTGAATCATAAGTTGGTGAAATTGGATCGCTTTGATGGAACCAATTTCTCTCGATGGAAAGACAAGATGAAATTCCTACTTATTGCACTGAAACTTTTCTATGTCTTGGACCCAAATTTGATGCCTTTTTCCTACTGCGAGTGTTGAAGACACTGATGAGATAAAGGCACAAAGAAAGAAACGGGAGGAAGATGAACTGATTTGCAGAGGGCACATTCTCAATACTCTTTTAGATCGTCTCTATGATCTCTACACATCGATGAAATCACTAAAGGAGATTTGGAATGCTTTGGAGACAAAGTACAAAACAGAGAAAGTAGGTACGAATAAATTTATTATTCAAAAGTATTTTGATTATAAAATAATTGATAATATCTCAGTTTTAGATCAAATGCATGAGTTACAGATTTTGGACAATAAATTTCGTGATTTGTCAATCAATATTCCTGAATTATTTCAAATGGGTGCAATCACTGCGAAACTTCCACCAAGTTGGAACAATTTTAAGAAGAAGCTTCTGCATATGTCGGAAGATCTCACTTTAGAACAATTTGGACAACATCTTCAAATTGAAGAGGAAAGTCAGGTTAGAGATAGGACTAATACCTATTCTAAAGTAAATGTGAACAATGTTCAAAGTGAGAGTTCAAGTAAGACTAATAAACACTTGAAAGTGAACAAAAGTGGGAGTGGTTTCAAGAAGAACAACTCCAAGAATCCCAACATGGACAAGAAGAACTGGGCTTGTTTCTATTGTAGAAAGAAAGGTCATTACATTTGCGAATGTAAACTCTTAAAGAACAAAAAGAAGGATGAAGAAAGCAATGCCAATGAAACAAATGTCATTGAAGACATTGTTGCTATGATGAGTGGCATACATATTGATATGATCACTGAAATTCATATGGTTGTGATTGCAAATCCTTTTGATTGATGGTTCAATTTGGGTGCAACAGTGCAAGTGTGCAATAACAAAAAACAATTCAAGACTTATGATGAGTCTTCCATAGAACAAGAAGTGCTAATGGGCAACCACAATAAAGCAAAGGTTCTTGGAAAGGGCACCGTTGAAGTGAAGATGAGTTTTGGCAAGATGATGATCTTGAACAATATTTTTCATGTACCCGATATCAAGAAGAATCTTGTATCTGCCAATTTGATATGTAAGAGTGGTGTAAAAGCTGTACTTGAATCGAACAAGTTAATCTGTCCAAGAATGGGATATTTGTAGGAAAGAGATATGCTACTGATGGCATGTACAAATTAAGTATTATTAATAAAGAAGTTTCTAGTTGTTCTTATATAATTGATTCTTCATATTTGTGGCATGCTAGATTAGGACATTTAAATTTCAAATATTTGAAATTTATGTCAAAGCATAGTATGATTTCATATAAGCATAATGATAAAAAGAAATGTGAAATTTGTATTCAAGCAAAGATGACAAAGAAACCTTTTTCTAAGTTCGATAGAAATTCTATTATGCTTGAACTTGTGCATTCTGATGTATGTGAATTGAATGGTGTATTAACTAGAGAAGGTAAAAGATACTTCATTACATTCATTGATGAACAAAGTTTCTCTCCAAACTAGTTTGGAAAGAAACTCTTCAAACTTTTCATATATTTCTTTTTTGGGAGTAAATTTTGAAAATCTAATTGTTGAATTTCATGTTCCTTATGTTCTTAACATGTATATCAAATTTTATTCAAATCGTGCACAATAGAGTACCTTCCAAGAATATTAAAGTATCTCCATATGAGTTATGGAATGAAAGGAAACCAAACCTTGATTATACCAAGTGTGGGGATGTTTAGCCTTTTATAGAGTGGTTGATTCAAAAAGAACAAAATTAGGACCAAGAGCTATGAAAAATATGTTTGTAGGTAATACTGAAAATTCAAAGGCATATAGATTATTCAACTTAAGCTCTAATACAATGGTGGAATCAAGAGATGTTAAATTTATTGAGGATAAATTCAGTAAAGATTCCATGGATGCCTTGATACCTACTCAAACACAACAAGGTAACTCTAATCCTAATACTACTTTGGGTGGTACTAAAAAGATTGAAAGTGGTCACCAAGTGAACAAAGAAAGAGTCAAAGAATAAGAAAAGAAAAAAAACTTTGGTCCGGATTTCATTTCTTATCAAGCTCAATTGTACCTTGTTGAAGGTAATAGACAAGTGGTCCTAAATAAAATATCCATAGTGTTTAACACAGAAGATGATCCTAAAACAATCGAGAAAGCTATAACTTCTAGAGATTCAGCCTTTTGGAAAAAAACTGTAAATGATGAGATAGACTCAATATTATCCAATAATACTTGGGTTCTAGTGAAGTTACCTACTGGTTCAAAACCAATTGATTGTAAATAGGTATTTAGAAGAAAATATAATACTAATAGATCAATTCAAACCTTTAAAGCAAGATTGGTGGCAAAAGACTTTAAACAAAGAGAAGGAATAGATTATTTTGATACCTATGCACCGGTAGCTAAGATCATGTCTATTCGTGTGTTGTTAGTACTTGCATCCATATACAAATTAATTGTATATCAAATGGATGTAAAGACAGCTTTCCTAAATAGTGATCTTGATGAAGAAGTTTACATGGAGAAACCTGAGAGTTTTGTACTTCCTAGAAATGAAAAGAAATTTTGAAATTAAAGTCCTTGTATGTCTTGAAACAAGCTCTAAAACAATGACATGAGAAGTTTGACTTAGCAATATTGTCGAATGGCTTTGTGCACAATAGTTCTGACAAATGTATGTATTCCAAATTCAAAAAGAAATATGAAGTCATTGTATGTCTTTATGTCAATAATATGCTCATATTTGGTACAAATATGAAAGGTGTACGTAAAACCAAAAAGTATCGTTCTTCTTTTCTTCTATATTTCAAATGAAAGATTTAAATAAAGTAGATACTATTTTGGGAATCAAAATTAAAAGACATAGTCAGGGCTTTGCACTGTGTCAATCTCATTATGTTGAGAAAGTGCTTTAAAGATTTGAACATCTTAATATAAAATACACCTTTCAATCGGAGCATAAAACTGGGTGAAAACACTGGAAGAGCAATAGCACAGCTCAAGTATGCTAGTGCTATTGGTAGCATGATGTATGTTATGCATTGTACAAGACCAGACATATCATTTTCAATGGGCAAACTTTCTAGACTTACAAGTAATCCAAGTGTGGATCACTGGAAAGCAATTGGTAGAGTTCTTGGTTATTTAAAGAAAACCATAAGTTTTGGACTCTTTTATTCTGAATTTCCAGTTGTGTTGGAAGGTTATTCAATGCTAGTTGAATTACAAGTGTAAGTGATAACAAATCCACATCTGGTTGGATATTCACTCTTGGTGGGGGTGCCATCTCTTGAGCATCAAAGAAACAAACGTGTATTGCTCACTCCACCATGGAATTAGAATTTATAGTTTTGGCAACAGCAGGCAAGGAAACAAAATGGCTAAGAAATATGTTGTTAGACATTGAGTTGTGGCCACAACCAATAACAGCCATTTCGGTGTACTGCGATAGTGAAGCCACTTTGGGCAGGGCATACAGTAAAATGTATAATGGTAAGTCTAGACATATAGGTTTAAGACATGATTACATAAGACAATTAATTGAAACTGGTACCATTTCAATTGTCTATGTAAGGTCAAATAATAATTTGACAAACCCTTTTACCAAAGCAATGTCGCGAGATATGGTTGGGGTAACATCCATTGGAATCAGACTAAAACCCTTCTATTAAAAGAATCACCAATAATGGGAACCCAACCTCGAATTGATTTAATTTAAAGAAGTTTAAAGGCTAACAACAAACTATTGATACGTGGTTAATAAAAGCACCAATTTTGTGCTTCATTCAGGATGGATTAGTGCAGACTGTTACAATGTAATTGAGGATGAGTTTAACACTCTTAATGAAGTTCATAAAGTACAAATGTCTATGTAACAGGAACATAAGAAAGAACTTCACCTTTGTGAACATAGAAGTGGTGCCACTTCTAGCAAGAGTAAAAGGTTTTCTCTTGTAAATGTTCACTAAACCAGAAAGAGCATAAAGCCATAATAGTGCTAACAACAGTGGATTTCTAAATGTGTTGTGGATGATTCTCATGTGTGTGTTGTTTCCGATTTTAACACATAAGAGTTTTGGTTTAAGCACCAAACCACCATTAACTCTATTGATTTCTTGAGCAATTACACAAAGACAAGATTTAAGTTGGAAGACACCTTCCATCATGCACAATAGAATATCAATTAAGTGAAACATATATTATTAATTTATTACAACCTAGTGGGAGATTGTTGTATATATAAGTATATACATGAATAGGTTGTAATAATGATGTTTAAGTTTGGAGAATGTTGTTTCATAAAGTGAAAATTCAAGTTCTGGAATTTTCTAAGTGAAAATTCGAAATTCAGCATTTTCGATCTGTCAAAGCTTTGGCTCGACCGATCGAAATGGTAAGAAAATAATCTTGGAGCCTCTGGATGAATCAATCGCTATTCGATTCCTGTTCGATTGATCGAAAGAGCACTCAATCGATCGAAAGGAACTTTCAACCGATCGAAAATTGTAAGACAGGATTTTCTGCAGAATTTTCTAGTGACTATTTTGAATGTTTGAAAATGCATCAAGTTTTATGAACAGTTTTATGAAACATTTTGACTCTCCATACATGTTTTTTTTTTATGAAAATAACCCTATGGGTATAAATAGTTAGAGAGAAATACAAAAAATCCTATGGTAATTCTCCAAAATTGCTATCTGTAGAATCCAATATCTTGGTTGTATACTGGAGATATATTTGCGATAACCCTTTAACAACAATAATGTGGGACAAATATTGTCTAAGGAAAACGATATTGTGCCTCCAAGTTATCTATTTTCTATTTATCTTTTGTGTTAATATTGTTCTTCCATTATTACTTTGTGTAATATCCCTAACAATTCCCAGACCCACTGTGAATCACCAATCTCTCCTTCCTCAAGCCATATCGCCACCATTAAGATAAACAACCCAGCCACTCCAAGACCCCAACCCCACTACCACACTCAAATCACCAACCCTTTGCAACCACAAAGACAGAGCAGAAGTCATGTTGCCGCTGACCCGAATCATCAATTTTTGCCCTCCCTCGCAACGGCGATCCACCTCCATTGATTCCTGCTTGCCACCATAACTACCACTATACACACTTGCAAGCCCTAGTTGCAACGACCCACCATGAGCACCTTCCATCCCTGCCTTGTGCCACCATGACCTTCACTTGCTAACTGCCGTTCTGCTGCAAGTGCCCCATCGACCCGATCTCAAAGGTAACCCAGTATAGTCCCTTCTGCGTTATCCACTTTCTTTTGCTAAATATATATATATATATTCTAACCAACCCATTTTAGAAACAAACCCTTTCCCAACCCATTTGTTAACAAGCCCAAAGCCTGCACTTTACAACACTAGTTTTCTTTTGAAAAAAATACAAGACCCAGGCCACGAAATCCAAACTTGTCAACCAACCCAGTCCCAACAACTATTTGAGAGAATAGTCTTAGAAGCCTATTCCAATGATTTGTCCAGAGAACATCACAGCAACCTTGGTTCTTGTTCCAACTTCCAACTATTTGTTGAAGCACTATTTTAGAGAATCATGGTAATATCAAAAACACCTTATTTTGATAGTTGTAAAAATAATCCAAGGGATTTTGTCAACTGGATGAACGGGATGGAGCAATTCTTTGAGCAAGAAAATTTTGCAGATAACATAAAGGTTAGGTATGCAAAGTTGAAGTTAAGAGGTGGAGCACAACTATTTTGGGAAGATCTTGAATATTTCCGCCATATAAAGTATGAACCTGCCATTAGTGTGTGGGAAGATATGAAAGAAAAGCTTTATGACGAGTATTTGTCACCATACGTTCGAGCTAAGTATCTACTCCAATCTCATTGTGGTACTTTTCAAGTTGAAACAAATAGGATGAATCCTCATCCCATTTCATGTCCTCAGTGCACTTTTGAACAATTTACCAAGGAATTAAAGAAATTATCTGAAAAGCTCATGAAAGGTGTTCAAGACATGATTGCTCAAATGAAGCAAATGAAGACTCAAACTAATTCAATTGGGAAACCAAGGATAATTGATCACAATGAAATTATCGCTGCCCCCATAGAAGACAACATTGATGATGATATGTTGGTAGTGGAGAAACCTCAAGTAACACCAAAGCCTAATGTTGACAAAGACATACATGCCTCAGCAAGTGTTGCTTTAACATGCGTGCAAGGAAACGAATGTAACACCCCATAATTTTGATACCAATTAAATTATTATACGTAAATTTTAAAGGAGGCTTATAATTAAATGGATTAAATTAATTTGGGCCTAAGGTTTTAAAAAGAAGATAAATACTGTGGAATATGAAGCCTAAATGAGGTGACATAAGTAAATATATGGGCTTTGAAAACCCTAGCCTTTTTCCTCTTAAGTCACACGCGTTTTTGCTGATGGGATTTCTTTTGCTTCAGCCGACTATTGAACGTTGATTTTCTTCACTGTGGCTGTGAGTGGAGACTACAGGTACGGTTCTTTTCTGCTCTAAACTTAGGATAGTTGATACTCATGGCTAGCTTTTGTTCCCACTTTTAGCATCTGCTATTGGCGTACCTAATAGAGAAAAAATAGGGGCTGCCGTTATGGATCTAAAGCTAGAATTATTATATTAGAACAAGGGTGCTTTGTGGGTTATATATAATAGTTTATAGTCTCATTGTATTCACCGTTAAACTGACCTACATCCACGCCCTTTTCTTTGTCTAAATCCTAGTCCAGCGCATCAAGGGAATACTAGGCAATTGGATGGATAAATTAAGGTATATATTAGGTTATCACATGTCCATCTTTCTGCCGCATTAAAGTTTCATGCATGGATTATATTAATGGAAAAGGGCTGCCTTATGTTATTTGATACCTACCTCTGCATCTAGTGATACTAATTTATCATCTCTAAGCCACTGAGTATGCAGCAACTTTTTAAGCCCAAAAAAAATCTGATTATGTAGCAATGATTTTAAGCCAAAATCTGATTAGGTAGAGCCAAAAGATATGATTATGCAGTGGTAATTGTAAGTCCAAAAATCTGATCAAAGCTGAAAGTGAATTGGATAGTTAAGTGATTAAATGGAGAATTTTGGATATATCAATATTGTCTAGGATAAAACCGTTAAGTGTGAAAACATATTTTTTAAGTAGGAAAATTTGTGTATTGATGAACCTATTTTTGGTGTTGCTAGGTTCTAATTCTACTGAATTGTTGTGATTCAAGGGAGGTTGATTTCTTTTATTTTTGCAACTAAGAGGTAAGTGGTGTTTACTAATTTTGGGGGTTTTCCCAAAACAGTGTTGATTATTAAGCTATTTTATATCAAAGAAATATGTTGATATTCTATATATAAATGGATATTTTACAAATGTTTGATGTGCACATTGACTATTCGTTTTATGAAAAACTTGTGGGACAACCTAAATTTATTTAAACTTGTATATGTGAATATATCTTTATATTTTTGAGAATTATGAATGGATTATTTTGTGAGCATATTGAATATGTTTTGAAAACCTATGGCAAGTCGTGATTAGAAGCTCAGTATGGTATTTAGTCCTTAGCAAGGGACAATCATACTGCAGCTAGTTCTTAGCAAGGGACGGTCCCAGAAAAGGGGACAGTGCACATTTGATAGCTCCTTAGCAAGGGAGTATACTATTGAGGATCCAAAAAGGAAGCTCCTTAGTAAGGAAGTACACCTTTAGGTTCCAAAGGAGCCTTCCTTAAGAAAAAGAGATGGAAAGGAGGTTCTAGTCCTAAAAGGGGATAGCACAACCCTGTCAACGGGGCGTAAACGTTGACCACGAGAAAAGCCTAGGAAATTGTTTATATGATGGTATATATATTATGATGGCTCACAATATGAAAATATTATTTTCTTTAACGTGAAATATTTGATGACAAAATATTGATGAGTTACAAGTTATGAAATGGCTGTAAGAATTATTTATTGAAGGTTGTTCCCACGCCCCAATGTTAGTGAATTCCACTTATTGAGTTATCTCACTCCCCTTTTATTTCCTATTACAGATACATTAGAGAGATTATTGGAGTAGAGGTTCTTGGGAGACAGCAGTTACGAACTATTTTGTGGAATTGAGGATTTTATTATTATTTTATGGCATTAAACATTGTATTGGAGAATTATTTTGAGGATGTTTTGTATTTGGTGAATTAGAGCTCTGACTTTTGTGATGAGATTCAAGGTTGCTAGTTTCTTTTATTTAATATTTTTATGGATTATTCAGATTAAATAGACTTTTATTGCTTATGATTTTGGGGCGTTACAACGAATCTATTGAAGAGCAGCAAGGTGAAGAGATGGTTTCTAAAGAGAGTATTATGTTAGAGGGTACACATGACGTGATATTGGAAGCTAATGAATCTGCTTTTGATCAGCCTTTCATGGTGCATGAAGACAAACAGTTTGCTAAAGTAGAGAAAATGAATAACATAGTGCTTCCAATGGTTCAGGATAAGATTGTGTTGATTCCACACATTGATTTTGTTATTCCATAAGAGTTTGACATGGTGGAATTCAAGGTTTTTCTTTTCTCTGTGCTCCCTAAGGTGATTCCAAACTTGAAGCAAGTGTTACTTGTCAACATCCTAATCCTTCAATGCTTTAGAACTCGAGGTCGAGTTTTCTCCAACCAGAAGAGAATGATCCGGGAGACGCAAGAAAATTATTATTTAGTATGATTTATGTTTGCAAGTCAATTGTATTTTTATGTTTTAGGTCCAATTAGTTTATTAGTATTTTAATTTGGAAGCAAGGTTATTTTTGTAATAAGGCAATTAGGGTTTCCTACCTAATTAGAACTAGGGTTTAACAATTCTTTATAAGCAACTTATTGTACTCCTCGAAGAGATAGTTGATATTTTGACGAATGAAAAAATGGCCGTTTGGTCTCTTTTGGCTTGGTGCTGACTCCAGGTCTACCCTAAGTGCTAACTCCTAGTGGTTTTTCCGCTTGGTGCTGACTCCTAGGTCATATCCCTTTATTTTATTGTTGTTTCAGTTTTGTTCTGGTTTGCGTTACACCCAATTTTATTTTCATAAAGGCTATGAAGCACGGGTGCGTTTCGGGACTCGGGTGCGGGTGCGGGTCTCGGCAATTTTTGAAAAAGTAGGGTGCGGGTGCGGCGGGACTCGGCGATTAAAAAATTATTAAAAATATTTTTATTTATATTTTCTATATATTTTACTATTAAAATATACTTAAAAAACACATTAATATACTTGATTCACAAAACAAAGAAAGAATAAGGCAAGAAACGCATCTAAGGTCAGAATTTCGGCCTCTCCAGCGATTTTCATGGCCGATTTCGGCCTGTTTCGGCCGATTCCGGCCTGTTTCGGCAGATTCCGGCCTGTTTCGGCCGTATTGGCAGTATCGGTCGCCGGCCGATATTGACCGATATGGCCGATACGGCCGATACGGACCGAGTCAGCCCGATTTGGGCCGCGTCGGCGCCGATTTCAGCCGCGTCGGCCTGATTCGGGAGCTGCCACGTGGCGGGACGCGGCACGGACGCGCGGTCTGCGGCGTCCCTCCCGCGTCGGACGCGGGTGCGCTGGGCTGGATGCCGCGTCCGTGCATCCCAGCATAAAGGATACATTTTAAGGTAGGCATTTCTTCAATTGCAATGCAAAACTAGAATTATTCATTACTAATTAAGTAATAAATCAAATTGTCAATTACATTGCAACACAATCAGAAAGGCATGCCAACCTCACTGTTTTACATGGTTCCTTTCTTTCTTCTTTATTCTTCAATCCCCCCCTCCCCCACCAGTTTTTCCTTTCTGTTTCCTAGCCAATTTTCCTAACGATGGGTGTGAACAACTTTGCAGCATTATGAGTAATTGCTCAAAGCTCAAAATCAATGCTTTCCAAACAGAATTAGCACAAATCAAATCATAACGAACTCTTATATAAGGTCCCATATGGTCCAAAACTTGATTTACTGTCACTATCAAAGGGCTCCTGAAGCCTACTTAATTTGAGGGGGGAAAAGTTGGGGGGGGGGGGGGGGGGTTCAAAGTGATCATTACATTAAATGCCTTGTTACTTAACAATGTCACTATGTATGGAAAAGAGACAACTTGATTTACTGTCATCATCAAAGGGTTCTTGAAGCCGACTTAATTTGAGGAAAAACTAAAAAAGGAGGGGGCGGGTTGATCATTACATTAAATGTCTTGTTACTTAAAAATGTCACTATGTATGGAAAAGAGATAATATAACAATAATCCATACTTTAAGTAACTGCAAGTCAGAAACTTACATAAGCTTTAAATGGAGGCCTGTGAGCAGTCATTTCATATATACAGCATCCTGGAATATGCATCATATTATATATGCACATGAAAAGAAAATTCCAGCTAAAGTTCAACAATGATTAAAATTTAATTCACCTAAAGACCATATGTCTGATTTGGAACCATATGGTATATCAGCAAGAAGCTCAGGGCACATGTAGCTTGGGGTTCCCACAACCTGCATATGGAGAAGAAAATTCACGGTAACTATACAAAGCAGAGGGTGGAAAAAAGATGTATCCATATCTTCAATGATAATGACTTACCGAGGAAGCAAGATCGTCAGAAGTTAACATCTTAGCAAGGCCAAAATCACCTGTGACCAATATGTATTTTAAATTGGTAACACTAATTAAAACGTAGAGCTATAAAACAGGGCATATTTGAACAGATACAAAAACAAATTTACAAAGTTCAACAATAAAGGGATCAACAACTTACCTAGACGTATGTCTTGATCTTTTGTTAGAAATATATTTGAGCACTGAAGCAATTTGGAACACCATCAGTGCAAATCAGCTTTTGGCTTTCACATATAAAATCTAGCTAGATTTTCTCAGTCAGTTTGCCACTAACCTTGACATCACGGTGAAGAATATGGTTAGCATGCAAGTAATCAAGTGCCATGAGGAGTTGAACAAGCCACTTGCAAAGTTTCTGCACTTACCAAAATTTCAAGAATGAAACATAATAGAGTACCACAGTATTCACCCAAGTTTCTAACATAGAAAGACCTTTCTTGTTTTTTCTTTTCTTTTTATTCATAACTTACACACCCCATGGGTCTTAAACTCACAACCTTACCCTCCATCTCATTATCGAAGGAAGAGGAAGCGCCATTTGAGCTAGAGCTCATTGGTTGGTCAATCATATTTCAAAAATAATAAAAAAACCAGACTCAAGTCATGTATCAACCTTCATTTAAAGCTCAATACAGTTATGAGCCTGGTAATCAATTATGCCTTTAATACAAACGCCTCGATGCATTTCGTTCTAGCATCTTTTGCCCAAGCTCTACACATTTGTACTAGGTCTACTATCAAATATATATAAATATATATATATATATATAAAATAATAATAATAATAATAAAAAAATAAAAAAAGAGAAAGTAGAAGCTCGGCAGCAATAGTGACAACCTCTTCAGGAAAATGAACACCATTGGCCCTTTTGATAGCCTCTGCCCTGTATAACATATGGCAATTATGCAAAGGTCAGAAAAATGCCAATAACAAATCATGTCCAAGCAGGTAGTGTGACATTATATCAAATGACTAATTGAGCAAGAATTATAACTTACATGTCTCCTCCTTCACAATATCCTATGACAATGCATACAAAGCAACCCTGGAAGTGAAAAGACTAAAATGTCAATTGTAGAACTGGTAATAAATGAGGATATATGTTCCTTAAAATGCTTGGGGGGTCATAATAAAAAATTTACAAGGCTTCATTAGACGTAAAACAATTAAAGCACAAATCGATGCTAACCCTTTCCACCCAGGAATCTTTGTACTCTACAATAAATGGATTCCGTACTTTAGAAATAAGCTCCATCTGCAGAATTGAGAAAGAAGAAAGCATATTACAAGTTAAAATCATAGATAGAGGTACAATAAAGTCATCATTCTTTTAAATACCAACCATTAGGGAACATTATGTGTTTTAGTAGTTAGTATATCTTATGAAGAACCATATCAGGATCCAAACATCAAGCAAATATAAGACTTAATATTTTGCCCAAAAGCACCAAATAAGACTTAATGGATGGTTCCCATTTATGTTTTACAATCAATTGACGACAAAATATCTTTCAGTATCGAACAATGACTCTTAAATTTCACCTTTCAGAAATTTCCTAGCTTAAGAGAAACAAATTCCGTCAGTCCATTAAACCTTATATGGAAAGAGATAATGACCTTGATAATAGCTGTTTTCATTTTCAGAAAATGAAGAATAAAATGAAAACACTGACCTCCTGGTGCGCAGATCTGCGAGACCTATCAGTCTGGCGAGCAAGACGGATCTTTTTCAACACATACCTGAATTAAAAACAAACATTTTCACCTCGAACATAGTTCAACTCTTGAATCAAATTTTAAAACATAAACAGTATGTGTCCTCACTTCTTTTTTTCTTGTCTATGCCTCACAAGAAGAGCAGAACCAAAAGAACCTTTCCCAATCTGCTCTAGAATTTCATATTGCTCCATTATACGTGTTCCCACTCTCCCCACTTGGGGTCTCCGTCTTAATGTGCTTTCAGTCCTAGCAAGTATTCATAGAAACATATAAATATGAAGGATCATACACAGACATTATAACAAGAAGGAATAATGAGATAATGGCTACATTCTCCAATGATAGATTAAAAAAAAAATTAACATTATGTTTGCTAGCTAAACACATATCTACTATAGAAATACAAATAAAACCAAGCCGAGAGTACAGTAAATTTACAAAAAGTATCACCTGAACCCCACACCACTTACTGACCTGCTTAAGAATGTACTTTACATGTCTCGTGACATTACCACATGCCACAAGAAGGCATATACATGAGGATGTAACAGACCCCTAAAGGCCCATGATTTGAAGACCACGGCATAACTATACAGTAGATGTCCCAGGGGTTTAACTAGCAGGTCTAAGCTTCACCTAGTTTCCCATCAATTTAAGTATGACTATGGGTATACAAAGAACAATTGTGTGGACTTTTGGTCTTCAGAACATGGGCTACTCTTACAGACTTCTCCATGCCAGACTGTGATGCAGGACAACCAGAACAAAACTGAAAACAACAATAAAATAAATGGATATGACCTAGGAGTCAACACCAAGGTCTGGCTTGGAGTCAGCACCAAGTGGGGAAATCACTAGGAATCAGCACCTAGGGTAGACCTGGAGTTAGTATCAGACCAAAGAAAGACCAAACAGCCATTTTTTCATTCATCAAAATATCAACTATCTCCTCAAGGAGTACAATAGGTTGCTTATAAAGGATTGCTAAACCCTAGTTCTAATTGGTTAGGAAACCCTAATTGCTTTATTACAAAAATAACCTTACTTCTAAATTAAAATAGTAATAGCTCAATAAACTAATAGGACCTAAAACATAAAAATACAATTGACTTGCAAACATAAATAATACTAAATAATAATCTTCTTGCATCTCCCGCATCATTCGCCTCTGGTTGGAGAAAACTCGACCTCGAGTTCTAAAGCGTTGAAGAATTAGGATGCTGACAAGTAACACTTGCTTCAAGTCTGGAATCACCCTAGGAAGCATAGAGAAAAAAAAACTCTTGAATTCCACCATGTCAAACTCTTCTGGAATAACAAAATCAATGTGTAGAATCAACATAATCTTATCTTAAACCATTGGAAGCACTATGTTATCCACTTTCTCCACTTTAGCAAACTGTTTGTCTTCATGCACCATGGAAGGCTGATCAAAAGCAGATTCATTAGCTTCCAATATCACATCATATGCACCCTCTAACATAATACTCTCTTTAGACACCATCTCTTCACCTTGCTGCTCTTCAATAGATTCATTTCCTTGCATGCATGTTAAAGCAACACTTGTCGGGGCATGTACGTCTATGTCAACATTAGGATTTGGTGTTGCTGGAGGATTCTCCACAACCAAGATATTATCATGAATGTTGTCTTCTATTGGGGCAGCAATAAGTTCATTGTGATCAAATATCCTTGGTTTCCCAATTGAATCGGTTTGAGTCTTCTTTTGCTTCATCTGAGCAATCCTGTCTTGAACATCTTTCATGAGCTTTACAGATAATTCCTTTAATTCCTTGGTAGATAATTCCTTGATAGATTGTTCAAAAGTACGCTGAGGACATGAAATGGGATGAGAATTCATCCTATGTGCTTTAACTTGAAAAGTACCACATTGAGATTGTGATAGATACTTAACTCAAAAGTATGGTGACAAATACTCATCACAAAGCTTTTTTTTCATATCTTCCCACACACTAATGGTAGGTTCATAATTTAGATAGCGGAAATATTCAAGATTCTTCCAAAACATTTGTGCTCCACCGCTGAACTTCAACTTTGCATACCTAACCTTTTTGTTATCTGCAAAATTTGCTTGCTCAAAGAATTGCTCCATCCCATTCATCCAATTGACAAAATCTCATGGATTAGTTTTACAACCATCAAAATAAGGTGCTTCAAATATTACCATGATTCTCTAAAATAGTGCTTCAACAAATAGTTGCTATGATTTTCTCTGGACAAATCGTTGGAATGGGCTTCTAAGACTGTTCTCCCAAATAGTTGTCGGGATTGGGCTTGTTGACAGGTTTGGATTTCGTGCTCTTCTTTCTTTCTTTCTTTTTTTTCTTTTTTTTTTTTTTTGGGTATAGTGGGTGAGCACTCACTTAAAGGCTTGGGGTAAAATCTGACTTGGGTTGGTTTGTGTAGTTTAATTGGACTGGGTCAGGGAATATTAAAATCCAAAAGGCTTCCTAATTGGGTGGGTCAAAAACAAGAGGGGGAACTTGATTAACAAATGGGTCGGATGAGGGTTTTCAAAGACTAAAGGGTACTTGAGTTAAAAAGAAAAGGACCGGGTTAGGCATTACCTTTGAGATTGGATAGATGCAGGTATGCGTTGCAATAGAACCAACGGCGTGCGAGGCTGAGGCTTCCGATGGTATTGTGGTTGTGGTGGCTAGCCCTTCTAGCAGCTTGTGATGGCTGTGGGCAACGGCTTTGGAACGACGGGGTGAGATCGGTATTAACAAATTCTTGCGGTACTGTTCTGGTGGAGTGGGTTATGGGTTTTCTAGATCTGGTTTCCTTTATGGTGGTTGGCTTTTGTGTGGATATTGTGGTTTGATGGGATGAGAAACACGGCAATGAATTTTTTTTTTTTTTTGGGTGATATATTCTGGTTCTTTCCTGCGGTGATGGTTCAACAGATCGATGTTTGCTCTGATACCAAAACTGACGCAGGACAACCACACTATTTCAATGGAGCAATTAAACAACAATAGAACAAAGGATAAACCCTAGGAGTCAGCACCTAAGGGTTGCTTAGAGTCAACACCAAGCAAAATTGGAGTCAGCAACAGGGTAAAAGAAACACATGTTTTTAATAATTCTCAAAAACTGTCTTACAATAATCAGAAAAAGTGCTTAAATAGCTAACAATAAAATGCATAAAGAAACCCTAATTATTAAATGCTCGGGCTTGCTTAATCTCAAACCTAATAACTAATAGGTTCCATCCATAAGGCCACAGGTTGGGCCATCTTCTTTTTGCTCTTCCTCCCATACATGCGTATAATTGGGGGCTTGTACCTTGTGTCCACACCTGACTGCGATGGATGCCATTGAACTACAACTGTTGTGAAAGGATAAAATTATCATAATCCTAGTATATTTTCAAGTTCTTCATAAAATATGTGTGCCATGGACTTCCATGGGATTCATTTTTTCCTATTTCCACCAACCCATTAACCTCTTTTGTTAATAAGCAATAATTGCTTAACTTAAACCCACTAATTTTTCCACAAGCAAACAAAACTCAAATACCGAGATTGAAATGAAACTTTATCCTCACCCTCCATCCCTTGTTCCATGGGAGGAGGAGAAGCCATTTGGTCCAAAGACCATTTGCATTACTCTCTGTAGCGTTTACATATATCTGAGGGAATTACCAATCTTTATTGGGTGTATGCATAGCAGAGAAACACTTGGTTATTAGGTGTAAAACTCAGACAAATAAATCCTTGAATCCCAAAGGCATGTATGGACCATAAGAAAGGAAAGGCATAAAGAATTACATCTTTATGATAAGAAATGATGGTAAAATTCAAGTGCATCACGCTGTCCAAATTCCAGAACTATAAACATCACAACTCCTCTTAAATAGACAAGAACTATATCCATACAGAAGAAACTCCTTATAGTAAGCCAAGCATTATCACACCGTGGCTAATGAAGAGTGCGTAGGACCTACTTCATATTAAATCTTAACAAAACTATATATGAATAGAATAATAATTCTTTGACAATTAATGGAAATCTAACAATTATATTGACATTACTGAAAAGTTTAATATGAATTAATTGGGTCTATTAAAGCAGTAAAGTCAGTTTTCTTTGAAAACACTTAAAGTAGGAAAAGGACTTATTTTTATTAAGAAAATGACATTTATTTGAACCTAAAGCAAAAGGCCACATTTTTATTCAAAATAGTTGACAATGGTGTATGTGCCTCCATTTACACTTCCAATGCCCATACAATTCCAATCTAAACATAATAAGCTAATGAAAGTTCCACGAACACCATCAAATTTGAACAAAATGTACAAAATAATTGAAACAAAAACAACTTAGTGTCCATTTGGATAGCTTATTTATTGTCAGCTTATTTTACTATTCAGTTTATTTTTGCTACTATTTATGGATTCCATTGCACTTTTTGATACTGCTCGTTATTCTCACGGGACTATTTCATCTAACTTTTTTATCTATAGTTCTTTTAGCAAAAAATTTTCAGTTTTAATAAAATAAGCGGATCCTAAACAGACCCTTAAGCTAACTGGAAATTATTTTCGAGTTACCAATATGAATTGCTGCAGCACCAACAAGTTCAAGTAGATTCCAACTAATGTAGTAGCCACTACATGTAATGCATAAATCTTAGCAGTTAGGACCCCCACCAGTAAATACAAGAAATTTGTCAAGGAAAATCTCAAAGATGAAAGATTTAACACCCATCAAGAAAACTGAAAGAAAGCATTCACTTTTTGAAGCAGAAATTAGTGAAGAAACCGAAAGCAGTAGAACCCAGAAACAGTAACAATATTTTATAGCTGAGAAAGGTAAAACCATAAGATAAAAGACAAGAAAGTGAGAAAACCCAAATAGGAGAAGCTGAGACTATAACAAGAAATTTTCTGGGTATAATGAAAAATAAACAAATGTTATAGGAAGTGGCAAAATGTTAAGGGAAAAAAAATGGAAGTACCTGAAAGTTGAAGATAATTGTGGTGAAGAAGATGACCAAGTTGTTGGGTTTGAGAGAAAATGGGAAGGAGCTCCAGTTTAAAGCATTTGAATTTGCAGAGCTATTTGAAAGAAAAAAACTACAGGAACTAAAAAAAAATGGTCTCTTACCTACTTCTTTGTTTTTTTCTTATTTTATTTGTTAGAGAGATGAGAGCGGCAAAAGAATTGGAAAGTAAGCAAAAGTGATACTGCTACTACCGTGTTATTTGTGAATTCAATTCAAAAAATGTGAAGAGAGAGAGAGAGAGAGTGTGGGGTAAAAGAGCATTTAAGATTTTGTTTGATTTTGGTGTTTTTGAGATTCCGGAAAGCGACAGGAAAGTGAAGGGAGTGCACGGGTGAAGGAAAACAAACAGGTTCCGGTTCTGTATAACTGTATGTAGTACACATTACGGGATACCTTTGTGTTCCATGATTCCATCCTCCATGTTAAGATTTTTTTTTTTTGTCTTTTTAATTAAAAACTTTCTTTTGTTTTCCATTTTTTATTAAGAGGAAAAAAAATTTCCATTTTTTGTTAAGGGGAAAAAAATTTTCTTTACATTTTTTTTAAAGTTTATATGCTAAAGTTTTAATCACAATCTATATATACATGTGTCACGTAGCAGACATATTTGCATATTATTATTTTAAGAGAAAATATTTTCTTAAACTTAATTTACAAATACCATTTAAAAGGTGAAAATAAATGTCCACATTTAAAATATGAATTTCAGGTTGCGTTTGTTTCAGTGGTAAACTAAAATCCGAAAACAATTTACACTCGGGTCCGTGTTTGGCACCACTTGAAAATACAGTCAAAATGAAAATAGAATTCAATTTGACCGTAAAATTGGCTACATAACCCGTAAAATCATTTCAACCCTTATTTTACATTTAATTCATTTCCATATTTCCTCACTCCTCACACACTCCTCTCACACGGTCCAAATACTCCACTAAACTATCCACTTAAAGCTCACCTCAGCTCATCCCTCCTCACGTGAAGCCACCGCTAGTCCGAGTTCCACCCCACACACCAACGAGAGAGAGAGAAAGAGCTTCAGTTGTTCGCCGACACCAATCTGAGCTCCATCCCACACTCTGACGAGTAGCGCTGCCGTTTTCCCCTCCACGCTAGTGAGTTTTCTCACTTTTCTTCTCTGTCTCGCTCAACCTCACCTCGAGCTCTGCATGTACTCGATCCATAAAGCCATAACTCTCCCTCACGCCGGCGAAGTAGCCTCCTCCAACATCTCTAATTTGTGGCTCTATCGTAGCCGACGAAGCTATACTCTCAAACCCACCCTCTACAATACCCGATCCACATCCCCTCAAACCATTTAGCCAAATCCACCTTTAAACCCATCGAAAACTCATATTTTCCACACCTCCTCTTCCCTTGTCTTCTCGGATTTGATATATATATATATATATATATAAAACAACTATACCAACCAGTGCTTAGGAGTCATAGGGAAGCAGCTTGATAGGATAGAAGGCCAGATAGACAACAAGGTTATCCTCCAACCAGGAAACCCCAGCAAACCTATCCAGCCCCTAGAAAAGCCTTTAGTGAAACTCCCTACAACTAGGCAATCCAGTCTCAAACCTAAGGACCAAACAGCCATAGAAATTGTTACCCAAAAGCTTGAGGAACTCGTGAAGAAAGAACCATTTTCCCCTTCACCAGACCATACCTCAACCAATAGGGACAACCGGCTAGTCACCTTAGATGTTCATACTGCCTCTAGCAGTTCTAGCAGAACCTCCTCTGAAGATGAAAAGGAGATAGAACTTCTAGAAGACCAATTTCGAGGATTACAGGTAAATAGGCTTTACCAACCCAAGGTAAACCCAACCAGCCTCACCAAGAATTGGTATCCCAGGCCAACACCACCCGACCTCCAGTATGAGGAAAGGTCCATACAGTTTACAGTATCCAGTGGAAAACTCTATGAATGGAACATAGATGGTTTATCCGAACAAGAAATCCAGAACAAAATCCAGCATATAACCATGGTAGCCAATAACTATCTAAATGATGGTATTACAAATACTGAGGTTGTAGAGCTCATAGTTCTTGGATTCATTGGTAAACTGTTGCATTGGTGGAACAATTGCCTGACAGAAACTTCCAAGGATGATATTAAGCATGCTATCCAAAAAGATGAGGATGAGAACCCTATCTTTGATGAAAGCATAGGAAGAGGTGTTCCCGATGGAGTCAATACCCTGATCTACACGATCATGAAACACTTCATTGGTAAACCCAGCAATATCACATCTAGGATTTACGACCAGTTGAGTAACCTTAGATGTAAGAACCTTGGAGAGTACCGGTGGTACGAAGATGTGTTCACCACCCGTGTCATGCATAGAAGCGATTGTAACTCTCCATTTTGGAAGGAGAAGTTTATCAATGGCTTACCCACATTGTTTGGACAGAAGGTCAAAGAAACTCTTGCTAGCTCGTTAGGTATCATAGATTATGACAACCTAACCTATGGAGACATCTCAAGCACAATCCGAAATGAAGGGATGAAGATGTGCAGAGATCTTAAAATCCAGAGCCAAGCCAACAAGAGCAAAGCCAAGTACGAAATAGGGAATTTCTGTACCCAGTATGGCTTACCTTCTATCATCCCCAAAAGGAAATCCAAACATAGAGGCAAAGAACCCTCTGGAAAATCCCATAGGAAGAAACCTGCCTTCAAACACTATAGAAAACAGAGGTTCAAAACTGATGATTTCTATAAGAAAGGCAGATCCAAGTCCACAGGAAAGATCATACCTAAAACATCAGGAACATGTTTTAAGTGTGGTAAGGAAGGTCATTTCAAAAGTGAATGTAGAGCTAAGGCCAGAACCCTTATCAATACCCTCATTAGTGACCAAACCAGTAGAGATGAAATCTTCAAGCTCTTAGCACTTGATCACCTGAGTAGTGAGTCTAGTGACCAAGAGAAACACCAGTTGTTTAGGACATCCTCTGAAACCTCTAGAGTATCTTCTAGCTCCTCTAGTGACACAGACGAGATCCTAGCCTATCAAGATAGTTGTTGTAGAAACAAGGCTATCCGTGTTCTTTCTAAGCAAGAAGAGCTGCTTCTTGATCTCATAGAACAGATCAAGGACCCAGAAGAGAAAGCTCAAAGACTTAGTGAGTTCCACAAAACCCTAGTCAAGGAAACCAGTACATCCAAACCTAGGCTTCAGGAACCCAAAGTTGATTTGGAGAAAATCTACAGCAGATTTACCAAGTCCAAAAAAGAGTTTACCATCCAAGATCTCCAGAAAGAGATAAAAGATGCTAAATCTGAAATGAGAAACCTTAAGCAGGAGTTAGTCATCCTTAGGGTTGATCATGGCCTCATGGACCTTAGGGTCAAAGATCTAGAAAATACTTCTCATCAAGGCAATGAGGACAGAATCTCATTACAGAACCCTTCTGATGAAGAAGTTGATGAAACCATTAATCCTACTGCAGATGTAGAGCCAGAACCATCAAGTGGATCGTTCTTGCAAACCATCAGTCGGATTAACTTCCAGAAATGGCATTCCAAAGTCAGGATTGTCATAAGCAAGGATTTTGAAATTGAGGTAGTAGCCTTGATAGATTCAGGTGCTGATCTCAACTGCATCCAAGAAGGATTAATTCCCTCAAAATACTTCCAGAAAACCAAGGAAAGGTTAACTTCTGCAAGTGGAGGCAATATGCAGATTGAATTCAAAATCTCAAAAGCCCATGTTTGCCAGGACAATGTGTGTTTCAGAACCACCTTTGTTCTTGTCAAAAATATGACAGATAGGGTCATCTTAGGAAACCCGTTCATGTGTCTGTTGTATCCTTTTGTCACGGATAGTGAAGGAATCACTACCCACCATTTTACTTAGTAAAACTAGAGAGCTCTGAGGTATTTGGACCTTGTGAAAGGTGAGTTCAAATGGACCTGCTGAAGACTGAGCATGAGCGTTCCTTATATAGATGTAGGAAGGCTTGGTCTCTTCAGGAGTGTGCTGGAATTGCGGACGGAAATCACGGAAGGTAAATTGCTTTTACTGAGGTGAATAACTTTTCCACCGAAAGCAATAGTAACTTGAATGATTCTGTCGGGGCACTGTAGAGTGAACAGTATCTGGTCACTGTTTGGAACAGTGTCTTGTCCCCTTGCTTTTCTTGAATAGTAACTCTGCATAGTGTTCTGGACTGTGCAGTGGTAAGTAGCTTTCTGCAACTAATGCTGGTGCGGGTACTGTTCTGAATAGTAGCCGTTTTGGCAAAGGTGGTTCTTGAGCTAAACTGGGGTAATCTGGAGTATCCGTGTGCTGGGATTGATCGGACTGTCTTAGTCGGAAATACCAGAAGGATATCCATCATAGGGATCCCAAGGAGGATTGTAATCACAGTCATGCTCATTGTAATTGTCGTACAAATTGCAAAATCCACAAAACACCAGAGGTTCATAGTCTGTGCTCTGAGTTGTGAATTGACTGGGATCAAGATAATCATGCCTATGGGTGTTGAAGGCTTCATGGTATGGTCTGGTAGTAAATACTGTAATCCGGCCAGTATTTCCTACAAAGTGATAGTTTTCCCATAATTCTCCAGAGACGTCGCGGAGTTCACTGTTGAAGTAATTTGTCCAACATTCAGCGAGGGCAAAGGGGTCTTCATAGGATAGATGGGAATCACCTTCATACCAAGGACCGTCATGGGTGTACCCATTGATGAGTACAAGGTGGTGAGCAGGTTGAACAGTCATCCAATTGTTACTGTCCCATTGTGGGAGAGTACTCCAAAATCTGATGGATATAAAAGGACTGTTGATCTTGGTCATGGCCTGTTGGATGATTTGAGGGAATTGGCTGATCTGTTTGTGGCTCGTTATTTTGGCGAGCTTGAGAAAGCCATACTCAAACATACTTGAAAGCCAGGTTGGATCTCTGTTATCATCGTCTGTCCCGTCTTCGTAGTTGACTATTAGACTGGGAAAAGGATGTTTCTTTTCATAGACCCTGTGACTGCTTCTGAAGTATTCATTCCAGGTTGATCGGATGGAGTGATATTTAATGTCATCTGCATCATGAACCGGGAAATGGGAAGTGACCAATATTTTGAAATAATCGAACCAACGGTCACTTGATTCGGTCATTGCCTTGCTTCCTAATATACGTTTTCGTATATCAGTAGGCAAGTTGGCGACAGCACTTCTTAGCTGGTTTTGAGTCTTAAGACTTAACCTAGCGTAATCTGTGCTCATGATAGTCGTCTTATCCATTGAACGGATATCCTCTTTGCCAAAGAGTTGACTAGTAAGAATTCCATTTCCTGCCTTAAGTTCAACTAGGTGTAATTCTAGTGCTTTAAGGGTTCTTTGGAAAAGGTGGTAGTGCTTCTGGGTAAAAGCTCTCTGAGGGTTATCAAGGATGAATTTAGTGGAGGGTGGGAGATCTGTATACACACCATTACTAAATTGCAGAGCCGTGTTTTTTACTTCTTGAAGAGTAATAGCCATATAATCACTGGAGTATGTAACCGCGGATGGGTACATGTTTTGAAGGGATGTTGCTTTTCTGGGTTCTTTTCCAGAAGAAGCGCCTTCATGCATTTGAGGAAATTCCCTTATGGGTGCTTTTCCTTTTCTTGAAGACATTCCTGTATTAACAAAATGGTTGTTTTCAAAAGCATTTTTGTCAAAACCATGAGATGTCATCATGCAAATGTTTTTATGCAGTATGTATGGGATGGGATGCAAAGATGAATCTGGAGACTGATTGGAGTCAAAAGGATCATCAGCCTTAAATGGGATCTGATCAAGGTTCTGGGCTTGTTCAGAAGAATGTGTTTTGGCATGGATAAGGTTAAGGTTTTTAGAAACAGAAACTTTCTGGAGACTCTCAATCTCTCTAGGTTCAGAGTTTCTAAGAAACTTAAACTTTACTGGTTGACCAAAATGGTGGGTAGTGATTCCTTCACTATCCGTGACAAAAGGATACAACAGACACATGAACGGGTTTCCTAAGATGACCCTATCTGTCATATTTTTGACAAGAACAAAGGTGGTTCTGAAACACACATTGTCCTGGCAAACATGGGCTTTTGAGATTTTGAATTCAATCTGCATATTGCCTCCACTTGCAGAAGTTAAGCTTTCCTTGGTTTTCTGGAAGTATTTTGAGGGAATTAATCCTTCTTGGATGCAGTTGAGATCAGCACCTGAATCTATCAAGGCTACTACCTCAATTTCAAAATCCTTGCTTATGACAATCCTGACTTTGGAATGCCATTTCTGGAAGTTAATCCGACTGATGGTTTGCAAGAACGATCCACTTGATGGTTCTGGCTCTACATCTGCAGTAGGATTAATGGTTTCATCAACTTCTTCATCAGAAGGGTTCTGTAATGAGATTCTGTCCTCATTGCCTTGATGAGAAGTATTTTCTAGATCTTTGACCCTAAGGTCCATGAGGCCATGATCAACCCTAAGGATGACTAACTCCTGCTTAAGGTTTCTCATTTCAGATTTAGCATCTTTTATCTCTTTCTGGAGATCTTGGATGGTAAACTCTTTTTTGGACTTGGTAAATCTGCTGTAGATTTTCTCCAAATCAACTTTGGGTTCCTGAAGCCTAGGTTTGGATGTACTGGTTTCCTTGACTAGGGTTTTGTGGAACTCACTAAGTCTTTGAGCTTTCTCTTCTGGGTCCTTGATCTGTTCTATGAGATCAAGAAGCAGCTCTTCTTGCTTAGAAAGAACACGGATAGCCTTGTTTCTACAACAACTATCTTGACAGGCTAGGATCTCGTCTGTGTCACTAGAGGAGCTAGAAGATACTCTAGAGGTTTCAGAGGATGTCCTAAACAACTGGTGTTTCTCTTGGTCACTAGACTCACTACTCAGGTGATCGAGTGCTAAGAGCTTGAAGATTTCATCTCTACTGGTTTGGTCACTAATGAGGGTATTGATAAGGGTTCTGGCCTTAGCTCTACATTCACTTTTGAAATGACCTTCCTTACCACACTTAAAACATGTTCCTGATGTTTTAGGTATGATCTTTCCTGTGGACTTGGATCTGCCTTTCTTATAGAAATCATCAGTTTTGAACCTCTGTTTTCTATAGTGTTTGGAGGCAGGTTTCTTCCTATGGGATTTTCCAGAGGGTTCTTTGCCTCTATGTTTGGATTTCCTTTTGGGGATGATAGAAGGTAAGCCATACTGGGTACAGAAATTCCCTATTTCGTACTTGGCTTTGCTCTTGTTGGCTTGGCTCTGGATTTTAAGATCTCTGCACATCTTCATCCCTTCATTTCGGATTGTGCTTGAGATGTCTCCATAGGTTAGGTTGTCATAATCTATGATACCTAACGAGCTAGCAAGAGTTTCTTTGACCTTCTGTCCAAACAATGTGGGTAAGCCATTGATAAACTTCTCCTTCCAAAATGGAGAGTTACAATCGCTTCTATGCATGACACGGGTGGTGAACACATCTTCGTACCACCGGTACTCTCCAAGGTTCTTACATCTAAGGTTACTCAACTGGTCGTAAATCCTAGATGTGATATTGCTGGGTTTACCAATGAAGTGTTTCATGATCGTGTAGATCAGGGTATTGACTCCATCGGGAACACCTCTTCCTATGCTTTCATCAAAGATAGGGTTCTCATCCTCATCTTTTTGGATAGCATGCTTAATATCATCCTTGGAAGTTTCTGTCAGGCAATTGTTCCACCAATGCAACAGTTTACCAGTGAATCCAAGAACTATGAGCTCTACAACCTCAGTATTTGTAATACCATCATTTAGATAGTTATTGGCTACCATGGTTATATGCTGGATTTTGTTCTGGATTTCTTGTTCGGATAAACCATCTATGTTCCATTCATAGAGTTTTCCACTGGATACTGTAAACTGTATGGACCTTTCCTCATACTGGAGGTCGGGTGGTGTTGGCCTGGGATACCAATTCTTGGTGAGGCTGGTTGGGTTTACCTTGGGTTGGTAAAGCCTATTTACCTGTAATCCTCGAAATTGGTCTTCTAGAAGTTCTATCTCCTTTTCATCTTCAGAGGAGGTTCTGCTAGAACTGCTAGAGGCAGTATGAACATCTAAGGTGACTAGCCGGTTGTCCCTATTGGTTGAGGTATGGTCTGGTGAAGGGGAAAATGGTTCTTTCTTCACGAGTTCCTCAAGCTTTTGGGTAACAATTTCTATGGCTGTTTGGTCCTTAGGTTTGAGACTGGATTGCCTAGTTGTAGGGAGTTTCACTAAAGGCTTTTCTAGGGGCTGGATAGGTTTGCTGGGGTTTCCTGGTTGGAGGATAACCTTGTTGTCTATCTGGCCTTCTATCCTATCAAGCTGCTTCCCTATGACTTCTAAGCACTGGTTGGTATAGTTGTTTTGCTTTATCACCTTCTTTACAACCTTTTCTTCTGGGGTTGTACACTTAAAAGGAGAGGCAGTAACATCAGTACCACGGTGGTTAAGAAGTATGGCTTCTAGAGGAGGATGGCTAGATCTAACAATTTCTGGTTTGCTAGAGCTTGGTGCATCCTTCTTAGGGAGTAACTTCCAGTTGGTTTTGGTAATGACACAGTTCTTTTTATGCCATTGGAAATGTTTCTCAAAGTATTCAAAGAAAGGATAATCAGCTTTTACCTCTTTCATGAACAACTTCCATTTCTCCAAAACTTCAACCTTTTGTTCCTTGGTATGGTTGGCTCTATAGGCTTCTCTTTTAACTCTGTTCTGTTCAGAATTAAATTCCTTTTCAAGAGCGTCCATATCAGGGATGAACTCTTTGGTCAACACTAAGAGCTGATAATCGTATTCAGTTTCCTGCTGAATAGGATCTCTCATATCAGTTCCTGATGGTGAGGGGGTTTTAAGACTATCCTGACTAGTGCTGTCTTCTTCTTGATCAGCAACTGAGTCTTGTCTGGCTGTGTAACAAGGGGTACTAACCTGGGAATGGTTTTTGACTCCGTGGAACAGCGGACCTAAGTCTTTTCTAGACATGGGGAATGGAGCTCGTGTTCTAGACGAACTACACTGGGATGCAGGTCTATCTCTAAGAAGGATAGGTGGCTGCCTAAGGGGTTGGCGTAGATCTACGGATCTAGACCTTGGTTCCTGGTACAGATCTGCTGAAGATCTGGGTTCATCAGCTAAGGGTGATCTAAACCTAGATTGGTCAAAGCTTAGTCTAACCGTTCCATCGGCTAGCTGCTGGACAAAATCTAAATCTGGATTCCTAACTGGATTCTGGACCTGTAGAGGATAGTTTTCATTTTCTATCGTCCAATGGGTCGGGAATGTGACTTCAGACCACTTCAGGGTTCTTGGTACCTGAACTGTGGATCTAACGTCTGGGGTGTAGATAAGAGTGGTTTCTCCTGCCTTTCTCTTATCGACTGCTTGGATGGACATGTTTGTCCTCATGCACTTATAATACACTCTGTATATAAGAGCAAGCTGCTTGGTGCCATGTAACACGAAGGTTCCATGGGTTCTGATGTTGAGGGTGAGGACCTTTAAGATGTGGGGGTCGTCAAGCGCAACAGTGAGGTTTGGGAAACAGTCGAAATGAATTGGACCGTTACTCAAACTGGATTCAATGGTGCCTAGTAGACTGTCGTCAAATCTAAGGTGACGTGTGTCTCTAAGGGCCATAAGGATTGAGTTGTTCAACCCTTCTTTGATCAATGGTTTTACTCCGACTTGGACAAGTCCTATGTGGAGGAATTTATGATCTCTTTCCCTGTGAGCTTTCATGGCTGCAGGGGATAACAAGTAGCATGTTTCATACTCCTTGTTGATGCTGTAGATTTGTTCTATAGTCCTAACATGGTAGTCCGTTCTGAAAGACTTTTTCAAGGACCATGACGAAGACTTATAGACCTGGGTTGTGGGAACTTTGGGTATGTTCCAATCTCCTAACTTCTGATCTAGATCTGAAAGCTGGTACGACTCACTGTTGATGGTTCCATCTTCTGCTGGAATCTCAGGGAGCGAAGTACTGCTAGATCTAATGCTGGTGGATGAGTCACTCCTTCTAAACATCCTATTCATCATCCTAGATTAAAAGCCTAAGAAATCAATTACAACCTAGACTTCTTCTATCTTCCAATTTCTGGATCTAACCTTAGATCTGAAACAGGGAGTGTATGGACGCCTTCTGTGAATAGTTACCAACTTACCGCCGCTCGGACACCTTCTATGTTTCCTGCTACTACTGACGGCAGCTATTCCCTATTACTGAGTGTATATGAACCCCTTTCCCTCAAAACGCCTCAACGCCCTCTCTAGCTAACGGCTAACTGGGGATCTCCTGGTTCACACTCAACCTCGGTACTCTAGACTTACTGGGTAGCAGACGAACATAAAACCGGAATTACACCTAGACTTACTGGATAACTCTTCCTCACAGAACTCAGCATAGTACACATCTGTAACAAAGTTTAGGCTAAAAACAAAGATAGGAAAAAAAAGAAGAGAATCTGGGAAGCAAAGGATTAGCTTAAACAGATAAACACAAGATAATGAACAGTTTGAATGAACGGGAGGCTCAGCCTACCACCAAAAGAAAGAACACTAAACACTGACTAAGATGAAGTAGTAGAAGAAGAATGCAACATATGGGAGTGGTAATGCTATCAAAAAATAGATGTAAAACAAAATAATGTTTGTTAGAGATAACATACTTCACAAAATAATGGATAACTATGGCGGTTGTATCGGCCAACTTGATTAACTTTCAAAATAATTACAGTAACTTACAAACACTTACGATCGAGCTTAAATGGTTCTGATACCAAATGGGGGGGTAAGCTACAAACAAGTATAAGTGGTGCCGTTCTGAGGGCAGCACTGGGGGCGGAAGCAGGGGTAGGTTACAATTGTAGTTCCAGTACAAGAGTAAGCTAAGGGGGAGAATGTAAGAGCCATATAATCACTGGAGTATGTAACCGCGGATGGGTACATGTTTTGAAGGGATGTTGCTTTTCTGGGTTCTTTTCCAGAAGAAGCGCCTTCATGCATTTGAGGAAATTCCCTTATGGGTGCTTTTCCTTTTCTTGAAGACATTCCTGTATTAACAAAATGGTTGTTTTCAAAAGCATTTTTGTCAAAACCATGAGATGTCATCATGCAAATGTTTTTATGCAGTATGTATGGGATGGGATGCAAAGATGAATCCGGAGACTGATTGGAGTCAAAAGGATCATCAGCCTTAAATGGGATCTGATCAAGGTTCTGGGCTTGTTCAGAAGAATGTGTTTTGGCATGGATAAGGTTAAGGTTTTTAGAAACAGAAACTTTCTGGAGACTCTCAATCTCTCTAGGTTCAGGGTTTCTAAGAAACTTAAACTTTACTGGTTGTACCGGCCAACTTGATTAACTTTCAAAATAATTACAGTAACTTACAAACACTTACGATCGAGCTTAAATGGCTCTGATACCAAATGGGGGGGTAAGCTACAAACAAGTACAAGTGGTGCCGTTCTGAGGGCAGCACTGGGGGCGGAAGCAGGGGTAGGTTACAATTGTAGTTCTAGTACAAGAGTAAGCTAAGGGGGAGAATGTAAGAGCCATTCTGATTACAAAGTAGTTCTGAGTACTTAGTAAAACTAGAGAGCTCTGAGGTATTTGGACCTTGTGAAAGGTGAGTTCAAATGGACCTTTCCTCATACTGGAGGTCGGGTGGTGTTGGCCTGGGATACCAATTCTTGGTGAGGCTGGTTGGGTTTACCTTGGGTTGGTAAAGCCTATTTACCTGTAATCCTCGAAATTGGTCTTCTAGAAGTTCTATCTCCTTTTCATCTTCAGAGGAGGTTCTGCTAGAACTGCTAGAGGCAGTATGAACATCTAAGGTGACTAGCCGGTTGTCCCTATTGGTTGAGGTATGGTCTGGTGAAGGAGAAACTGGTTCTTTCTTCACGAGTTCCTCAAGCTTTTGGGTAACAATTTCTATGGCTGTTTGGTCCTTAGGTTTGAGACTGGATTGCCTAGTTGTAGGGAGTTTCACTAAAGGCTTTTCTAGGGGCTGGATAGGTTTGCTGGGGTTTCCTGGTTGGAGGATAACCTTGTTGTCTATCTGGCTTCTATCCTATCAAGCTGCTTCCCTATGACTCCTAAGCACTGGTTGGTATATTTGTTTTGCTCTATCACCTTCTTTACAACCTTTTCTTCTGGGTTGTACACTTAAAAGGAGAGACAGTAACATCAGTACCACGGTGGTTAAGAAGTATGGCTTCTAGAGGAGGATGGCTAGATCTAACAATTTCTGGTTTGCTAGAGCTTGGTGCATCCTTCTTAGGGAGTAACTTCCAGTTGGTTTTGGTAATGACACAGTTCTTTTTATGCCATTGGAAATGTTTCTCAAAGTATTCAAAGAAAGGATATATGAATATATATATATATATATATATATATATTTATTTAAATATATATTTATATTGTGGGGGTGGGAAGTCCGAGCAAGCGTGTTGGGCTATAGGCCATGCCCAAGGACGATAACATGGTCGAGGATGGTTAATGGGATTGTTGGGCCTAGGTCAATGGGCCGAGGACAAAGGAAAAGAATGATGGGTCAGCTCTAATTTCTGAAGACTTAGGCCACCTCGGGTGAGCTACAGGGAAGGTAGCAAAAAAACTCAGTCAATCATGAAAGACGAAATATCTAGGAAGAAGACTGTCACCACCACATTAAATGCACTATACCTAATGAATTGGCCACATTTATGGAGAAATGACACCTGGATAATGGCAACTCAGCTCACAGCTACTAACAAAGTTTTGAGGAGGTCCTGATGGAACAAGCATCCAAAGGATTTTTTGCTAAATCAACAGGTGGAAGGCTGGGATGAAGGGTTGAAGGACTATATAAGGAAGGGATCACCATGAAAAGGAGGGAGGTGATCTGAGAAGAAAGAGAAAAAGAAGAACATACTATATTCAGATAAGCTTGAGTTAATATAAGAACATCTCATTCTCGGACTTGATCGAAGAGCATTAATTCTCTCAATTTGTGTTTTCAATCTTATTGGCAATGAATCCTATTAGCTATGACCCATACTTAATTTGCTAAGACGTTTTCTTGTAAGACTCATTCTATAACAAATATATTATTTTGGGCTTGTTGGGCTATCATTCATTGTTCTTGGTGGGTTGAGGTTCAAACGCTAGTCCTTACAGAGAAGAATCTGTAGGATCACAACGTGAAGACCAGCTTGCTAATCTGGAAAGAAGGAGAGACCGTGAAGTCAACCGAACTCCTAGCGTTCCTACAGGTCATACCAACAGGAGTCACTCTAGACCTGGAAGCCATGTTTCGCATGGGGGGAAACACAGAATCTCAAGTTAGAGATAGACCATTTGCGCAAGAAGTTACGGCGTAATCAGCGAGAAGCATCCCCTCTTAGTTCAGGAACTGATTCAAGTGGAGATGACAATTACAGACCAAGGTCTAGAACACCCTTTAGTGAATCCTTCTCTTTATATTCACAGTTGGATAGGGAGGAGCGATATCATAGGAAGAAGAATAAAAGCCCAACCCCTAGGAGTATGGGGAATGAGGTGATGAGTAGGGCATTGCGTCAGATCTCTAAATCACCATTTACACGCAGGATTGACAAGGCTAAACTTCCTCGTTGGTTTATGCAACCCACTTTTACAATTTACAATGGGAGGACTGACCCAATTAAGCATGCCAGTAATTTCAATCAGAGGATAGTTGTTCATTTTAGGAATGAAGCTTTGATGTGCAAGGTGTCCCCCTCTAGCTTGGGACCTGTCGCGATAAAGTGGTTTGATAGGTTAGATGAGGGCTCAATTAGCTCTTTGAAAAGCTCATTAGGGCTTTCGAAGCCCAATTTGTTACATGTAGCAAGGTTCCTCGTCCCCTAGATTCCCTGCGATCTATGGTAATGAGAGAGGGTGAAACCTTGAAAACTTACTCGGATAGGTATTGGGAAACGTTTAATGCGATAGATGGAGATTTTGAAAACGTGGCCATAAGGACATTTAAAGTTGGCCTCCCTACCAAGCATGAGTTGAGAAAGTCCTTAACAATGAAACCTACGTGAAGCAACTTATGGATCGCATTGACGAGCACAAGTAGGTTGAGGAGGATCAACAGCAGGGGAAGGGGAAGGAAAAAAATTCTCCTCCTGACCAAAGAGATTTTAGGTCGGAGAGATATAATAACAACCAACCTCGAAGGGATTTTGCTAGACATGCTGGGCACTCCAATGCGCAGGTTGTTAATATAGTGTTCAAGGAACTTGTTCATCAGATCCTTAAGAAGATAAAAGTTGAGTCATACTTTAAGTGGCCAAACAAGAAGGGAGGTGACCCCATGAAGCATAATCAGGGTCTTTACTGTCAATATCACAAGATCGTGGGCACACCAGGGAAGTCAGGCAAGGTCGGCATACTAGAGGGAGTC
This sequence comes from Quercus tomentella, assembly GCA_028535165.1. Classification (NCBI taxonomy): domain Eukaryota; kingdom Viridiplantae; phylum Streptophyta; class Magnoliopsida; order Fagales; family Fagaceae; genus Quercus; species Quercus tomentella. The sequence continues at coordinate 17,498,510 of JAPQVY010000023.1, forward strand.
TGCCTCGAAACCGTCCCTGGGAACCATTAGTGTAATCCTTGCAACCCCAAGTCAGATTGGGGGATGCCCTTTTGAGGTTATGTCTATAGCGAGACCAGTTACCGAGGACTCGATCCCTGAGTCTAAATGTGGGAGTTTGGAAGTCCGACCAATGCTAAGCTTTTCCGATGAAGACAAGGCTGGGACTTTTCAACCGCACGATGATGCCTTAGTAGTAACCCTTCGGATTGGAGGGTACGATGTGAGAAGGTTCTTGGTCGACCAAAGCAGTGGGGTAGAGATCATGTATCTCGATCTGTACAACAGACTTAATTTGAAACCCGAGGACTTAGTTAGCTACGATTTCCCTTTTGTGGGATTTGAAGGAAAAACGGTCATCCCGAAAGGCCTGATCAGGTTGCCTATTCAGACAGGATCTAAAGTGGTCGAAGTGAATTTTATTGTAGTGGACGCCTATTCACCTTATACTGCTATCTTAGCAAGACCATGGCTCCATGCCATGGTGGCTATTTCTTCGACTTTGCATTTAAAGGTGAAGTACCTTTTAGGGGGGCAGGTCAGGGAGTTGGTTGGAAATCAGGCCATGGCAAGGTAGTGCTTGGTTGTTGCTATCAGACGTCAGTCCGAGGGAGGAGTTTCGGCTACCCAAGAAAGGGCCTTGTAGAAATTAGCAAAAGTAATTGAATCCCCAGATATTGTAGATGGGGGAATAATATGTGAAAAGTTGGAGAAGGTTACTATCAATTTTGATGCGGAGAAGTATTTTCAAATTGGGATTCGATTGCCTTCATAGGAAAAAGAGGAGTTATTGGCTTTCCTAAGGAAGAATGTTGATGTTTTTGCCTGGAGTGTGTATGAAGCTCCTAGGGTGGATCCAGCCTTCATTTGTCACTATCTAAATTTGAACCCAACAGTTGTCCCTAAGAAACAACCACCTTAGCGCTGTTCCAAAGAGCATGTCGAGGATGTGAAGGATGAAGTAAATAAACTTAAGCGTGTAGGGACGATTAATGAGGTTTTGTATCCATAATGGCTGGTCAATACAGTTGTAGTGAAAAAGAAGTCAGGGAAGTGGATAGTATGTGTGGATTTTATTGATTTAAACAAGTTGTTAGGACATATGTGATTCACTTGTTAGGAACATATGTCACTATTTTATGTAATTGGCTTATCCTTTGACAAAACGCACTTTACTTGTATTTAGGTAGATCTAGGATGTGTTTAATACTTCAAGAAACTGTATTTCAAGATCAAGTGTTGAAGACATGCAAGTCCGTCCAAGATTCAAGCTGAAGAGGTGCTGTTCATTAAAGCTCGACAGCTAGCTATCCATCGAGCTTAAGAAGTGGTTTCAGCCTAGTGGCTTGACAGCATCTCGACAGACAGGTATCTATCGAGTTTTATGAAAAACAAAATTCCAGCTCTGTTTTAACTCTAATCTGGGATTATGTGTTTAGGCTTTCTTTTCTTCTAACCCTAGACATATAAAAGGATTATTTTAAAGGCCGTCAAAGCGTACACAAGTTGCACAAGTGTCGAGCAAAGTTTGTTCAAGCAATTTGTAACCGGAGACAAAGTTTTGCCCTAGTTCATCATTCTTGTGAAGAAGTTGCTGTGTATGTGCACCGTAGGGTTTTGTGACCAAGCATCTTCTTGATCTTCATCATTGGGATGAACTGAAGAACTTTACAACCAACAACCTTCTCTAGTTGGTAATTGAAGTCGTGTACTGGAATCCGCGCATTGGTCAGTCACGTACTTGGGAGCCGTGTATTGAAAGGAGAAATTGTCACTATAGAACAAGTCCAATTAGGTATTGGGGCAAGGGTTCAACTGTAGGTTGGTATAAGTTACTGAGATTCTTTTACTTGTAACCGCTTGTTTTGATAATAGTGGAATTTCGGGAGTGGTGACCTGAAAATCACCCGGTGGGGTTTTTGCCGTTAGGTTTTCCCCATTCGTAAACAAATCACCGTGTCATTTATTTTCCGCTGCATAATTAGTTTATTGGTGATTTGTTTGAACTACCACGCGTTTGCATGATTAATTAACTTAATTAAATCACTTGGCTAAATTAATTGGTTAATTTATCACAAGGGGTCAATTCGTTTTTGGCCTATCACAAGTCTTGCCCCAAGGATCCTTTTCCAATTCCTCGGACTGACCAGCTAGTAGATGCTACGGTCGGTCATCCTCGGATGAGCTTTTTGGATGCTTTTCAAGGATACCATTAGATACCACTAGCTTTGGTCGACCAAGAAAAGACTGCCTTCTTAACTCTTACTGGAAATTATCACTACCGAGTAATATTGTTTCGTTTGAAGAATGCTGGGTCTACCTACCAAATGATGATGACTAGAATGTTTGAGTCTCAACTTGGAAAAAATATAGAAGTTTACATTGATGACATGGTCGTGAAGAGTAAAGTAGTAACTGAGCATTTGAATGATCTAGGAGGTGTGTTCGAAATACTAAGGAAACATAAATTGCGTCTCAATGCCTTGAAGTGTTCCTTTGGCGTCAGTTTCGGTAAATTTTTGGGGTATATGATCACGCACCGGGGGATTGAGGTTAACCCTGATCAAATTAAGGCAATAAGTGACTTACGACCTCCTCGGAATCCTAAAGAAGTACAAAATTTGACTGGAATGATTGCTGCTCTAAATAGGTTTATCTCTCGATCGGTAGATAGATGTGAATCATTCTTTCATCTCCTTCATAAGTGGAAGGGATTCGAGTGGACGAAAGAGTGTAACCTTGCCTTTGAGGAATTGAAGGAATACCTATCTCGACCACCTATTATGTCCAGTCTAGAAAAGCAGGAAGTCCTTTTTGCTTATATTGTGGTTACATGTCACGCCATGAGTTTAGTTCTAGTAAGGATGGAGGCTAGGGTGCAGAAATCGGTCTATTATGTGAGTAAATCTCTGCAAGAGGCAGAGACCCGTTACTTGCCACTGGAGAAGGCCATCTTGGGCATAGTACACGCTATGAGGAAGCTCCCTCATTACTTCTAGGCACATACCGTCGTGGTCCTCACTCGACTCCCTCTGCAGTCATTACTCTAGAGATCTGATTACACGGGAAAAATTGCCAAGTAGGGAATAATCTTGGGAGCATTTGACATAAAATACATGCCTTATACAACTATCAAAGGACAAGTGCTTGCTGACTTGGTGGCAAAGTTCACTGAATACCCAGAGGCGGTTATTGCCGAGAAGGGGGAATTAGTAGGGGTGCAGGTCACAACAGTTGCTTTCCTCAGACATTCAACATGGAAGCTTTACATTGATGGAGAGGCTAACCAAAGGGGGTCTGGAGTTGGGCTATTGCTAGTATCCCCAGAAAGGATTACTATTGAGAAATCCTTGAGGTTGGGTTTTTCAACTACTAAGAATAAGGCCGAGTATGAAGCTTTGTTAACTAGTGTAGCTATGATGAAGAAGTTGAGAGGTAAAGTTGTTGAGATTTTTTTAGACTCAAGATTGATCGTCGGATAAATTAATGGTGAGTTAGAAGCTAGGGATTTTAGGATGCAAGGATATGTTAATAAAGCTCGATAGCTACAGTCGGGTTTTGAATCTTTTTCTATATAGCAGATCTCGAGGAGCAAGAATACTCATGCAGACTCTTTGGCAACTTCGGCAACTTCGTCCGAGCAGGGCCTTCCTCGGGTCATCCTCGTTGAGGATTTATTAAAGCCTGCCGAGCCAGGACTGATGAAGGTTGGGGTACACCAGATAAGGGTTGGTCTAAGTTGGATGGATCCCGTAGTTGCATTTTTGAAGGATGGAGTGTTGCCCCAAGACAGGGGAGAGGCTGAGAAAATACGAAGAAAAACTTCACGTTTTTGGCTGTTTGAAAAGAAAAAATTGTATAAGCACTCTTTCTCAGGGCCATACCTGCTTTGTATTCACCCTGAGGCAGTGGAGCCATTACTAGAGGAGCTGCATGAAGGAATTTGTGGTAGTCATACAGGAGGAAGGTTGTTATCATATGAGGCCCTAACTCAAGGTTAGTAGTGGTTAAATATGAAGAAAGAGGCTCAGGAATATGTTAGGAAGTGCGATCAATGTTAGAGGTTTGCCCCAAGCATCCATTAGCCAGGGAGCACGCTAAATCCTTTCTCTAGTCCATGGCCATTTGCACAGTGGGGCTTGGACATCATAGGACCATTTCCAAGAGCAGTGGGAAACCAAAGATAGCTCCCTGTAGGGACAGATTACTTCACAAAGTGGGTTGAGGCTGAGCCATCGTCCAATATCAGGGATGTTGATGCAAAAAAGTTTGTATGGAAGAATATAGTTACCAGATTTGGGATTTCCCATACTCTTATCTCGGACAACAGACTCCAGTTTGATAGCAAGGCCTTCAGAAGGTACTGTGGTGAGCTAGGCATAGGAATGGCAACGGGTCGGGTTCGGACTGGGTTTTTCCATATCCGAACCCGACCCGCGGGTCTGCTCCCAAAACCCGAACTCGACCCGTTTAATAAACGGGTTTTTTATGCAGGACCCAGACCCACCCCACCGAGTCCCATAGGCCCCGCGGGCCCTGCCCTGCCCATGCCACTTTAGGGCCCAATCCGTGGCCAAATAAATAAATAAAAAATAAATAAAAAAAAAGCCTGAAGCCCTAAACCTCCACAAACGTACCTAGATTAGAAACCAAAAAAAAAAACCCCAAGATGCCAAGATCATGTTCATCAATCTAGATCAGAAACCCAAAAACAAAAACCCCAAAATCATGTTCATCAACCTAGATCAGAAACCCAAAAACAAAAACCCTAAGATCAATTTCTTCAATCGGACCAGAGTAGCCACCAAAACCCCAAACACAAATACAAACACAAAAATTTCAGATTTTTTATTTTCCCTTTCAAAATCACAATCACAAACACGGAAATCACAAAAAAAGATTGAAGAACATATCATTGAGAAATAGGAGTGGCAACAAACCCAAACCCTAACAGGAACCCAAACCAGATTCTCAAAAAAAAAAGAAAAAAAAAAGAAAAAAAGAGGAACCCAAACCCTAATGATCCTAAACAAGAATGGCAAAAAAGAAGAAGAGAGAAGAACATATTAGGCACAGGGAGGAGGGAGGAGGGAGAATGGGAGTGATTAAGGGGGGCGGTGGTGAGTCAGTGAGGTCGTGAGTGTGGCTGTGCCGGTCGGTGAGAGTGACGGCTTGAGGAGTTGAGGGCGGCAGCAATGAGGCTATGGCTGTGGCTGTGGCTTTGGCCGTGAGAGCACCTAGAGATTTGAGAGAGAATGGGTTCACTGGGTGGCGGCTGTGTGATGAGAATGAGAGAATGAGATAGGGTTAAGGTATTGAATAAGTTTATCTATATATATATGAGGGTGTTTTAGTAATTAGGATATAACCGGGTCGGGCCGGGTCCGGGTTCGGGTCGGGTTTTTACCAAAATCCGGACCCGACCTGGACCCGCTTCGGGGTTTTTTTTTTAACCCAAACCCGACCCTATTCTTTATCGAACCGGGTAAAACCCGACCCATTAGGGTCCGATTGGGTCGGGTATCCGCGAGTCGGGCAAAAATTGCCATCCCTAGCTAGGCATCAAAAATAGGTACTCAACCCCGAGCTATTCGCAAGGGAACGGTCAAGCAGAGGCAGTGAATAAAGTCATACTTAATGGTTTGGAAAAAAGGTTAGACAAAGCTAAGGGCAAGTGGGTTGATGAACTCCCGCATGTTCTTTGGACATATTGAACTACTCCTTGTCGATCAACTGGGGAAACTCCGTTTTCAATGACTATGGTTCCGAGGCAGTAATCCCTTTGGAGACAAGATTTTCGACACTGAGGACAAGTCTATTCGACCCAGACAAAAACAACCAGTTACTCCAAGAGAGTTTGGATTTAGTTGATGAACGAAGGGAAATGGCCATGGTCCAGTTGGCACATTATCAGCAAAAGCTTAAATAGAGGTACAACCTAGGAGTGAGGCTCAGACCGTTGACACCAGGAGACTTGGTGCTGAGAAAAGTGGTAGGAACTACAAGGAACCCATCATGGGGAAAACTGGGACCTAACTAGGAAAAGTCATATCGCATTACCTCAGTAGCTGGTATTGGTGCTTATTTTTTGGAAGATCTAAATGAAAATGTTGTACCACGTCCATGGAATGTAAATAACCTTTGAAGGTATTACTATTAATGAAAGGCAATCTTGCTATCTTTTATTTTGATTATTATTGTTCAGTATTCTCCTTATTTGACTAAGTGTTAAATAAAACCTCGGTCATGTTTGGTTCCTCGGACCACATACCTTGGGTAAATTAATACTCTTTATTTGACTAAGTATTAAACAGAACCTTAGTCATGCCTGGTTCCTCGGACCACATACTTTGGGTAAATTAATGCTCTTTATTTGACTAAGTATTAAACAGAATCTCAGTCATGTTTGGTTCCTCGGACCACATACCTTGGGAAAATTAATGCTCTTTATTTTGAGTAAGTATTAAACAGAACCTCGGTTATGCCTGGTTCCTCCGACCACATATCTTGGGTAAATTAATGCTCTTTATTTGATTAAAGGTTAAATAGAACCTCCGTCATACCTATTTCCTTGGACCACATACCTTGGATAAATTAATACTTTTTGTTTGTTTAATAGAACCTCGGACATACTTGGTTCTTCGGGCTTATGGCTTGAGTAACCTAAGGTTGGGAACAATTCAATCTTTCTCTCTAATTATGGACTTGGATAAGGTTAATGTTTCAATTCTGTGACCTTGGGATTTCCAATAAATCTGATCATGTTTTGCTTTGATAGGTCATATCCTTAAAAAAAAAAAAAAAATACAAATAATAATAATATGTATGTAGCTATACACACTTAAGAATGAATTGAAACTTTTCAAACATGTAGCAATAAACACTTAGAATGAATTGAAACTTTTCAAACTTTTCATTATTTTTCATTAAAGTTTTTCACTAAGGTGAATGGAGTACATGGGTGGACTGCAAGATTTAAACATAAAAAAAAAAAAAACACACACACACACACACATAAAACATAAGTAAAATAAAGAAGAAGCGTTGTCCTAAATGTTGGTTGATGAAGGAGGATCGGTGTTGGTTGTTGGTGGTGGATTGGAGTGCTCAGCCTCCTTTTCCTTGGAAACCTCTTTTTCCTTAGTGGGTGCCTTAGTTGGTTTTGAGGTGACTTGGGTGGTGCCAACATCAGTAGGCTGAGTAGCTATAGGAGCTTTAGTAGCAGTGGTTGTTTGGAAGGTTGGTTAGGCTGCTATTTGCAGCGCTAGAGGTTAGAAGATGTTCTCTGTCTTCCTCAAGTCCGAGGAAGTGTCCACTCTAGCCAACTTGAATGCCTCAGTCCATACCTGAAGGCAATAACCTCGGCAAACTCCTATTACTTGGGCCCTCAGAGCATCCTCTATCTCTTTCACTCCAATGTCATAACTAGATTGCTCGCCCTGAGCAAGAGCCTCATCTTTCTTCTCTAGCTCTCTTTTTTGAGCTTCAATTTGCTCTTGAGAAATGGCTAGTTGCTCCTCAGCTTTGCGAAGTTACTGACGCTGATCCTTAGCCTACTTTTTAGCGCCGGCTAGAGTGGCTTCAGCACTTTTTCTTTCTCTATCTGCCTCGGTCAACTTGTGCCAAGGTCTTTAATCTTCTTTTCGGCCACGACTAGAATCTTGACAGCAGATACTCGGTGTGCCTCCTCATCTTTTAGCTGAGCATGGGTATGATCCACCCATTCCTTAGCGATGTTTGTTGTTTGGATTTCCTAGAAGAAAGTAACAAAGTGAGGAAAGGCCAATAAGTCAAATTTAAAAAAGAAAAAAGAGAGAGAGGTCTTTCTAAGTAAAAAAAAATGTAATATAAGAAACAGGTTGAAGTTCATACCATGGCCAGGTCCCTCTTTAAGGTTAAGAAGTGTCTTGTGGCAGGAGCAGGGGTTGTTCCAGAGCGTCGGCTACGTAGTCCGCTTTCCCCTTTTGAAAGTCCCTAATGGAGGAGTCCAATGGGAGTGGGGCTCCATCCAACTCAAGCAATGGGTTCTAAATCGAAACCCTAGGGTGGTAGTCAGAAACCATCTTCGTACTTGACCCATCTGTCTTTTTTTTTTTTTTTTTTTTTGAGCTCCTCTAGCAATTTTTGCCCCTCTCTAGGGCATAGGGTCTTTAGAGGGAGCAATTTCACCCTCTTCAGATACTTCTTTACCCTTATTTTCCCTTTTCCTTTTCTTTTTTGGTTGTTCGAAAGGGGAAGTATGGGTAGGAAGGGGAGTTAGGGGCCGAGGTTGGACGGCTACCTCAGGTGTGGACCCTCTTGCATGTGACTTTAGTAGCTCGAGGAGACTGGTGTTCTTCTTACATTGAAGCACTATAGCATCTGGAATGTCAGCTGGCTCTTAGTTACTACTGACTTGAGCAGAGGGTAAAGGCCTGGAAGTGGTGCCTGGAGATTCTGTAGGGTCTGGTCGGTCAAAAACTTCAAAATCTTCCTCTTTCGAATCTACCACTTCAAATACCCTAACAGCTTATTCTTCTTAAGTTGAGTCTGAGGAGATCACCTCTTCCTCAGTGGCACGCTAGTCGGGAAGCTTAGTTTGATGTGTTCCTTTAGGGGGAGGTTCGGTGAGGAATCCTGGCACTGCAACGTTTATCTGGTGCAGCCGAGGATCTTTAGCTTTGATGACGTTCTTGGGTGATTAAAAGCTAGATGAAATAGGCTTGTACCCGAGGATAACGTGGGTAACATGCAGTTGGTTGTCCGTGTGAAGAAAGATCTCAGACTGAAGAATGCTGTTGAGATCTGCCTCATTAACTAAACCGAAGTTGGGAGCTGTAAAATGCTTATCTACAGAAACCAAAAATAAAAGGGTGATTAGACAAAGAGTAGAAAAAGGCATTCAATATCCAGAAAGAAAAAGGACTACAAAATTGATATTTTCGCTTTGGAGAGGGGAAAGAGTGGGATACTGAATCCTAAAACACCCCACCTGGCTGACCATCCCGCGTCGGACAGTGTAGGTCATCGTGCCATTCACTTGAGACGATCAAGAAATCCTGGTCCAAGCCCTTTTTGGATTTGGGGAGGCACGAAATTAGTCTGACTGAAGCAACCCTAGTTTTGAGGTAATACCCAGTGTCTTTAAGATATTGGCAATTATATACCCAGTTGACGTCATGGTGGGAAAGGTTTACCCCCATTTTCTGGTTCAAGGCATCAACACTACCTAGTACTCTAAACAAGTTTGGGGATCATTGGGTCGAGCAAAGTCTGTGGACAATTAAAAAGTCTCTAGTTACTCTCCCCATAGGGATTTGCATTCCCCCCTCTATAAAGACAATCATAGGGATTACCACAACCCCTTCTGGCCTAAGAGCATGCCATTCCCCTAAAAGGCAATGTTGTATATTAACCCCAGGTGGTATATTATACCTAGTTTTAAAGGCTTCTTTACCCTCAGGCGTATCTACCAAACTAGCAAACCTACCTATCTAGGAAGGAACAGATCCTAAAGTTAAAATATGAACTAAATGGTACTTATAGAGAAATATGTAAGGAGCACCTTGGACCACTTCTTTGAGAGATTGAAGATTTAGGAAATGAAGGAAAGGAACCCCTTACACCCTTTATATAAGGAGAAGAGATGAGCGGAAAAGTTCCCACTCGAAATCCCATGAAAAATCCCTGTTATAAGATCTTCATCGTGTCATAGAAAGTGGGGGATAGAGTGTCGTGTGAAGCAAATAATGGTACATCGCGAATGTCGAAGCGTCAAGGTTTAGGGAAGGAATCAAAATCCCACTTTCATTGGAAAAGAAAGAGTTGGAGTTTTGAAGGGCTATTATGGGGGTGGGAAGTCCGAGCAGGCGTGTTGGGCTATGGGCCATGCTCGAGGACGATAACATGCCTGAAGATGGTTAATGGGATTGTTAGGCTTGGGTCAATGGGCCGAGGACAAATGAAAATAATGGTGGGTTAGCTTTAATTTCTGAAGACTTAGGCCACCTCGGGAGAGCTACAGGGAAAGTAGCAAAAAAACTCAGTCAATCATGAAAGACGAAATATCTGGGAAGAAGGTTGCTACCACCACATTAAATGCATTGCATCTAATGAACTGGCCGCATTTATGGAGAAATGACACCTAAATAGTGGCAACTCAGCTCACAGCTACTAACAAAGCTTCTAGGAGGTCCTGATGGGACAAGCATCCAAAGGATTTTCTACTAAATCAACAGGTGGAAGGCTGGGATGAAGGGTTGAAGGACTATATAAGGAAGGGATCACCATGAAAAGGAGGGAGGTGATTTGAGAAGGAAGAGAAAAAGAAGAACATATTGTATTAAGATAAACTTGAGTTAATATAAAAACATTTCATTCTCGGACTTAACCGAAGAGCATTAATTCTCTCAATTTGTGTTTTCAATCTTATTGGTAATGAATCCTATTAGCTATGGCCCATACTTAATTTGCTAAGACATTTTCTTGTAAAACTCATTCTCTAACAAATATATTATTTTGGACTTGTTGGACTATCATCCATTGTTCTTGGTGGGTTGAGGTTCAAACGCTAGTCCTTACATATATATTTACTTATTTATTTATTAATTATCCTTTTATTTATTTAATTATTGATTTATTCAGATGTTGATAATTGTAGTTTGGTGTTAAAATTATATGTAGAGAAATATATGTGCATTAATGATGGTACCCAATTATCAATGTGATTTGGATGTTTTGGTGAATGTATATAGCAGCTTGTGAATACTGTGGACACATTGCTACATTGTTTGTATTTTTGCATTGATCTTGAATTGGACTTGTTATAATATTTATGTGAATTTGGATGGTTTAACAAAAATTAGGCATGGTTGTAATTACTGATTGTGTTAGAGATTACGTTGTTGCGTTGGTTGACAGGGTGTGTTGTGCTATTTTGTCTTTGTGCTATTTTATATACTGTTTAATATCTAAAATAGCATACTTGTTTATGTACCTCTTAGACCACAGTGTTTGTTATTTTTAGATGAAGAGAAAAACCAAAGCAGCAATTCTTGTCTCAGTTGCATCTGTCCTTCTTGTGGAGGTTGCATTGTTAAGGAAATTGTGGCGTAGACAACTGCGTAGGGCACCTTATGTTAGTCATGCAGCCAAAAGAGAGCATTACATAAATAGTATTCTGCATGGAAGTGAGAGACATTGTGTAAGTCAAATTAGGATGAAGTCTATAGCTTTCCACCAATTATGTGACATCCTCACCGAGGGGGAGCACATACAACCAACTGTTCACATGTCTGTTAGGGAGCAAGTGCTAATTTTCTTACACATGATTGGTTATAATGTGAGGTTCCATGTAGTCGGTTCCATAGATCGACTGAGATTGTTCATACATATTTCAGGGTCATCCTTAGTGGGACTTTGAAATTATATAGAGCTCTAATAAGACTACCTAGCGAAGATACACCCCTAGAAGGTTCTACCCATATTTTAAGGTAAATATTGTGACTTTGAGTATTTTGGTAAATTGTGAAGATTTTGTGTATTTTTTTAAACCATTATATCTGTCGAAAATTAGGATTGTGTTGGAGCAATAGATGATACACATGTTCGTGCATCTGTGCCACCTAAAATACAAGGAAGGTTACGTGGTCACAAAGATGGAACCACTCAAAATGTGTTAGCTGCCATTAGTTTTGACTTGAAGTTCACTAATGTATTGGCTGGATGGGAAGGCAGTGCACATGATTTGCGTGTGTTAAATGATGCATTCTCTAGGCCAAGGGGATTTTCAATTCCTGAAGGTAATACAGGATTACTTCACCTTTTAGGTTTATTAGTTTTAATAAATTTTGTTTGTTTTACTAAAGAATAGTAGTGATTTTGTTTTATTTTTCAATATATGTAGGTAAATATTATCTTGGTAATGTTGAGAATGGTACTAAAATGGAATTTTGTCACCTTATCAAAGTGTTTGACATCACTTGAAAGAGTTTAGTGATAGTCCTTCTGAGAATGAACGTTAAGTGTTCAACCTCCATCACTCATCCTTGAGAACTACCATTGAGCGAGGGTTTGGAGTATTGAAGAAACGTTTTCGAGTCTTGGATGCAGAACCATTTTGGTCTTTTGAAACCCAAGTGGAAGTAGTGTTAGCATGTTGTGTGATTCATAACCACATTATGGGGGTTGATCCTACTGACTATATTATGCAAGCTGCAATGAACCAAGTAGTGTCTAGCGGTGGAGAACTGGAAACATGTTCATGTCAAGACTCCACTAAGGAAAGTAGAGTATGGAATGTTAAGAGAGATGAGATATGCCAAGCCATGTGGTCTGATTATACCAGGAGTGGAGAGTAGTACTTTAAATATGTGTGATTCAGATTTCTATAGTTGTAATATGCAATGTATTTTTCTATAATTGATGATACTGAGAATTATAACTATCTGTTATGTAAGGACAATGTATTTACTATAGACTTATAGCGGTGTAAGGATAATTATTCTCAGTATTACATTGTTATTTCTAATAGTTGTTTCGTTTTTTGTGCACATCTATAGGTTCATTGAAGTTAATGCGTTTTTTCCTCAAATAAGCGTGGTTGTTTGTGTGTTAGTTTTGTTATTCATATGCATAGTAATTATTAAATGTTACTCTCACTATACAATTTTTATATGTAACAATGTTGAAAGAGTAAGAGAAGGAGAAAGAGAAGGTGGCTTTAAGCAATTCAGGTGGTTACCCCCAATGTACACTATCATGCTTACCCTACTTGCCGAAGAGGCTATGAAGGGTAACAAGCTCTTAAACAGTTTTAAGGCAGGCTCTTTTGCCACTATAGCCAAGGCCATCTCTACTTTGTTTGCGGTAGAGTGCTACCCCTTGTTTGTGGAGAATCGGCTACGTTGATGACTATGTGGAGTACCATCCAGACTCTTTGGAAGAAGAGTGGATTTGGATGGGACGACAACCTCAAGATGATCACATGCGACGCCAAGACCTATCAGGAGGAAGTTATGGTATGATTTCCAACAATATTTTGTTAATATAGTCTTATTTTGATGCTCATGCGTTTAAGGTTGTTAAAATCGGGATCCTATGTAGGATTTTTGAAAGTAAGTGGGATCGTAGATCGTAGATCGTAGGATCGGATCGTGAATTGTAAGATTTTACATATTTTTAGATTTAAAGAAAAAAACACATTGATAATGATTTTGTATGTTGAATAATCACGTAAATTATAAATTCATCCATAAAAAAACTGAGATTTGCATCATATGATGTAATTGGTATGTCATACATCGCTAAGTCTATACTAACGAAACAAATATATTTAAGTTTTGACCCAATGTATTTAAAAACTTCAATAAATGTTTAATTAGCAACTAAATACCAAAATATTTATCAAAATATATGAAAAATATTTTCCAAGTTCTAAGTTCCAAGTTTGAAATCCAAAATAAGTTAGCAAATGGAAACTAGCTAACTATAATATGAAATCCAAAAGCAAGATGACTATTAAGGTGAAGTGAACATTTAATTATTCCCATTCTAAGGTTATTACCACCGTCCTAAATTCCGAATCATCATAATCCATTTCATCATCTATGTAGACATTATATATTTGTATACTAGATCTGCAAAAGACATCAAGATACAATTTCACACTCAATTATTCAAGTTATACCACTCAGCAACAATTGAAGAGTGTGCTAAAAAAATCAATCAATCAATATACAAATACAAGCATAACTAATAAAATTATATAAAAAATTTTTTTAGTAATGTTATAACACAAATTAGTATATTGATTAAACAAATTTAACAACATCATAGCTTAAAAGGCAGCAAAGCCAACATCAAATTCTTCATTTAGAAATGATGAAGCATCCTTCATTTTGATTACAAGTGAACTTGAAACTAAAAAAAATTTGCTTAAATTAACATAATTTTATAAAAATAAAATAAAAGGTCATACCATTACAACATGAAAAAAATAAAAACTCTTAAACCTTCATCAAAACCAAAAATTTATCCCATAAAAAAAAAAAACCAAAAATTTATGTTTTTGGTAGGATCGATAGGATCAGTAGAATCCCATACGATCCTACGATCCTACAATCCTATACGATCCTACATACGATCCTACCGTTTTTACGATCTTAATGCAATCCTAAACGTTTTGGTGAGGTGGGATTGTAAAATCGTGTGGTCCTATGATCCAGATCGCGATTTTGACAATCATGTCTGCGATGTGTACTGAGTTATGTTAGTAAATATTGATTATATGAGTGAATATGGCATCTATATGAGTCAATTCTGATTATTTAAGTGAATATTGAACTTTCTATGTTCCTTTCTCCCTTACAGGTGCATCGTAAGCACGCGAAGTTTTTGAACAAGAGGATAGAGATGTACGATGTGTTGGCCCTTGTAGTGGGTAAGGATATGGCCACAGGCAGCTTTGCTAAGTCATACGTTGATCTTGACACATAGCAAGAGAATGGTGATGACATTGAGAATGTGGTCGACAATGGTGAGAAGGGTATGGTGGATAAGGGGGACAAGGGGAAGAATGTGGTAGAATCATCCACCATCGGGTCCACAGCTTCAAAGTCCCACAAGAGAGGCTGTGCACCTCCTAGTAATAATAGTGTTTTCATTGATCTATCTGATCAGCTTAAGGAAATTGTTGTGGCCTTGATAGAAATCAACTGGGAACCTGTTGATTACACTAGTCTTTACTCTGATGTGATGGCCATGGCGTCGGATGGGTATAATGAAGATATGCTCGCAGCTGCCTTTGACCATCTATGTGAAAATAAGAAGGTAACTAGGGGATTTCTAGCCAAGAATGCTAAGTTAAGGAAGCTTTGGATGGATATTTATTTGTTTACTCAGCTCTGACGACTCTATTTGGTGTTAACTGTGATGGTAGTTTTTCTTTTTGGTAATATCCCGTAGTACTAGTATTCACCTCTGATTGTACCATATATGTGACAATATTGTATTATCTGTAAACATCGACTCATATAAGCAGGCTATGTATGTATTTCTAACCTTGGACATACGATGATGGTAAGTCTATTTTGTGGATTGTTATGCTTCAAGGGATAATAGTTACGTACCTTGACTGTAGGATGTAGTATTTTGTGTGCTTGGGATGATACAATTACCCATGTTATGTATATTCAGTGTAAGCATGTAGGGCACATGTGTATTGTTCAGATACCACGTGTAGGTATCATTTTTGTAGATCATGGAGGCTCACCTTCAATGGTGAATGCTACATTATGTGTTTATTGATATGAATATTATGAAAATATTTATCGGATGCTTTTTGTTCATGTTAAAGTGGATGAGAACAATAATTGTGTAGATTGTTACAGGAATGCAGGTTTTTATTTGCTACTCATTTCATATTTTCCGAAATTTTTTGAACAAACCAAACATGGGAAAATGAATATAGTAAAACTATTTCCGTAGCAGCCAAACATCGGAAATCGTTTTCTGCCCTGTTTTCCGTGGTGCAACCAAACACATTGAAAGCATTTTCCTTACCAGAAAATATTTTCCCTTGAATCCATTGTACACTCGGAAATGAATTTACATAGAGCCAAATGCAGCCTCAATGTAAAAAGCTGAATGTGAAACTCTTACTTTAATTTGGAAGCTTAGGTGTGTAACTCTATCAAAGATGACTTGTTAGTTGTTATCTAAAATATTTTACAAAAAATAGATTTTTATTTTATATTTTTTGGTGATGCGTTATAACTTTTAAAAAATTAGTTTAAAAAATATTTATATTGATTTCTTAAATATATTAATGTTTTCGGCAATGTTTAGTGGGAAATAATTAGCACTCAATTGAATTTGTTTTTCATTAACTTACGTTTTCTATAATTCTATCATATCAAACATAACAAAATGTAAGAAATGTTTTTTATTGAAACAAATAAAGTCTAAAAAAAAAAATCATATTGTGGTGTGTTTGGATGAGCTTGTTTTCGTAAGTTGATTTAGTTTATTTTATTTATTATCTAAAATATTTTAGAAAAAATAAAAACCTATACATTTTAGTTTATAATAAAAATAAATTGAACCAAACTGACTATATGCAATCCAATCTTGACATCCCAGCATCAACCCAAAGCCTACCTCTCATCAAACTTCATGGGAGTTTTAATATTTATCATCAAATCACTCACCTTGGATGACTCAATTGGACTTCCCTTTCCTTTATGTTGGGAAAATTTAGACCCCTTGGTTGATTATACAACAAATTAATCATTTAAAACAAATTAACCAATTATGTAATTCAATTATTACCATTTAATTACTACATATTCAAGAAGTCACCAAATTAAAGCAATAAAGGAGTAAATAATAATATAACAATTTGGTGATAAAGTAGAAAACCAAGGATGTTATCCATGAGGAAAAATCCCCAAGGAAAATCCAATATCTAGAATTGAAGTCTTTAAGCTAAAATTAACTCTAATTTCTAGTTGCAACCTCTAGTAATGACTTACTCATGTAACCACATGTAATTCTAATTCTATTGGACTCTTCTATCATAAACTCCCTTCACAAGTGGCGTCTATGACTCCTAGAACTTCTTAAAGATTTGATCTCCCAAGAACCACAACAAACCATGGAATGGCTCTTTGGTTTTAATCTTTTCAAAGGTTCATACCTCATGAGTCGTGAGATGAAAACATGTATTAGAGCATTCTCATTAGGTGTGCCAAATGCCAAATATTTGGCATTTGGCACACCAAATACCAAAAAACCCCTCCCATGAGATGTTCTAAATGCTATAATATTTTACACACATGAGCAGTACTGTTCCATCTTTAAAACGGTACAAACGAAAATGCTAAAAAAAAATTAATTCATTTTCTCTCTCTTCTTTTATGACCTTCTTTCTTCTCTCTCTTCCTTTTTTCTTCTTCTTTCTTCTCCAAAATCTTCACCTCTCCCTTTTTCTTTTCTTTTTTTCCTTTTTTTCTTTTTTCTATCACTTTCTCTGTGACTCTCTCTCTCTCTTCTTTTTTCTCCACCTAGACCGTTGCCATTGAAATCGGCCATCGCCGTGGAGTTTGGCCTCACCGATGAGGTTGATTGGTGGAGATCGCATGTAAGTTTGGGCTTTTTTTTTTCTTTTTTTTTTTTGGTTTGGTTGTGGATTCCATGTGATTGTGGGTGGTGGTGGAGTTGGGTTGATTCCATGTGATTTGGGTTGTATAAATAGAGTTGATTCATCTCTTCATTTTTTTTTGAGAGTTTTGTGTTGATTTTGGGGATTTTTTTTTAAGTAGTATTGGGTGGTGGCGGCGGCTAGTGGATTGTTGTTGGTGGTGGAGGGTTGTACTTGTGGGTGGTGGTGAGTTTGTTACAGTTCTGTGCTTATGTTTGTGTATGGTGGTGGGTTTTTATTTTGTATTTTTTTTTTATATTAATGGTTTTTTTAAAAGTTTTTTTTAATATTTTTATATATTATTTTAATGTATAGAATTGAAAAATAGAAGATGTGATGTATAGTGAATTGTAAAATGGTGTGTTAAAATAATAAAGTAGGTTTTTTGATATGTCAAAGTGGCAAATTTATAAAACACCTGGTGAAAAGGCTCTTATATTTGTATCATATAAAACGTTGGACCATATCTTATCTAATGACAAAGATGGGATACTGGTTAAGCTAAGGTCAATGGCAGTTCTATATTTAAAAAGAATGAAATAAAACAAATCGAATATTTTAAGATTGCTCAATGTAAAGAACTAAATGATGTTGTTTTTAAAATTCAAGAGCACATGAATGAGCACATCAATTATAGGTATTCTTTGAGAGTGAAAGTTGTGGCGGTGCAAAAAGTTGGGGAAGATTAGATTATCATAGCAAATTGTCAAATGCGATGGTGTGAAAGGTTTTTTTTTTTGGTTGGTTTATACGATGAAATGATAATTAATTTCAATGCATATATATAGGCCAGAGTAGATAGATTACAAGTCTTTTTTGTTTTTGTTTTTGTTTTTGTTTTTTTTTGTTTTTTTTTCCTAAAAGCTAGATTACAAGTCTACTAAATATATATATAAAAGGCGCCAATGTGCAAACAGTGCCACTTTGGTTTTTTCAATCAGTACTGTAGCTACAGTTTTTTTTTTTCTTTTCTTTTAAATATTTATATGAGCTGGATTATATATTGTTATACTGACACAATAAATTTCACAATATTTTCACAATTATTGAGGTGTCAATTTCTTATAAGTCGAAATAAAATATGAGACTGTGACCAACTACAACTAAAAAAATGTTGTAACACTTGTTGGGTGAATGTGTAAAAATTACAGTAGTTTTTGGTTTATTCAATATGTACCGTTCATCCTTTTTTTTTTCTTGGTCATCGATTTGTGCTCTTTTTAAATATATATATATATATATATATTTATATGAGCTTGCATATATATATATATATTGTTATACTGACATAACAAATTTCACAATATTTTCACAATTATTGATCATCAATTTCTTATAGGTTGAAATAAAATAATAAAATATGAGACTATGACCAACCACAACGGAAAATAAATATTTTGTGAAATGTTGTAACACTTGTTGTTATCACAATATTTTCACAATTGTTAAGATCTCAGTTTCTTATAGATTAAATAAAAAAATGCTAAGTCCACAACATTTTCACACTAATTTCGCAACAAATCATAGGTAAGCTTTTATTGATGGATAAAAAAGTGATGTCAGTCGTGGATCCATTTTAAAATCAATAACAACTTGCCAACTAGAATTTGTTATGAAAATATTATGGAGATAACATTTCTATAAAATAAATAATAATATATCAAACCGAAACTTACCACAGTTGAAAATAAAGGTATTGTGACAATTTTTTGTGTTCTTAGACTTCTTTTTTGGTTTAGTCAAATTTGGTAAACAAAAATTTACTGTTTCGTGCACAATTTTCGTTTGTTGGTTTTTTGCTTTTTTTTTTTTTATTTTTTTTTTTTTAATGCATAGTTTAAAGTGGTTGTCCCAATTAAAAACCAATAACAATTTACCATCTAGGATTTGTTGTGAAAATATTGTGAATATAGCATTACTCTAAAATAAAATTATAAAATATCATACTAGGGCCCATCATAGCTAAAATAAAGGTATTGAGAAAATATTGTGACATTTACTGTGTTCCTTACTTTTTTTTTTTTAGCCAATTTGTTGAGCCAAAATTCATAGTTTTATGGACAATTTTCTTGGGCTGACTTCTTTTTTTTTTTTTTAAAACACATTGTTTAAAGTAAAAAACACATAGTTTTACCAACAAAAAAAGAATTATGGAAAAGAGTTCTTTCCCCTTTTATGTTTGGGGTAGTTTCATCTTCTCCAATTTTAAAGTTGAATAATTCCTCATTTATATTTTGTAGACAAGTATTAGTCTCTACTGTTACTCTCTTAGTTAAACCCTAACAAAATCTTATGACTGTTAGAATATTTCATTGTGCAATAACTAAAATGCCTCATTAAATTTTAATGTCCCAAAATTTTTCTCCGTGTATTTTGAATTTTATATGTTAGTCATACTTAGAAAGTAAATATGGTGATGTATGGTATTCTATTTGTTACCTAGAGAACACTAATTTATTAGTGGTGTAAATCTTCTAAATTTATAATTTTATCTAATAGAAACTTCAATGACATTTTTTTTGTTTTTTTGTTTTTTTTTTCCTTAAAAAGGTGTTCATTAAAAATTAAGTAAGCTAAGTATCATAGTTAGGCTCATAAAATAAAATGATAAAGAATGAAGTATGAATAACAAAATATTCATTGCAAATGGTTGTAGGTATTTAATTTGATGAAGAGTTTCAATTGTAGCATATGTCATCATTTATAGCGAAAATTTAAATATTGTGACAATGTTTTATCAAAACTTAGTTGTTAATTGTTGGAAGATCACAATATTTGCTATCATTCTTAGTAGATTTTTTTTTTTTTTTTTTTTTTTTTTTTTTGGTGTGAATAGACACTATCTTTAGTAAATAGGTTCTAAGAAATGAAAAACTATTTTGTATCAAATGATACCACGTCATACGTATCAAAATCAAATAAACGAAAGACATGTATGCAAAAATAACTACCCACTAACACTTGTCTTTCAATTGTTAATGGGTTAGTTATTTTTTGCTGACATGTCTTACACTTATTAGATTTTGATACTGCTGACATGGTGTCATTTGATACCAAATACCTTCTCCTAAGAAATTATCATACTAAATAGATAGTCATATGTTAAATAATTATTCTAAATTTAAATACATGGTTTGATACTACTTTAAAAAAAAATTATATCTTAAATTTTCTCACTCAAGGGCAGCACGTGACTTGCACGTGCAACCCTTACTAGTAGTAGTAACAAAAGTTGAAAAGAGACGTCCCAATCTTCTAAGCTACTTTGGTAATTGACTATTCTCTCTCCACCATCAACCTTGGTAGATTTTCCATCTTCACACAATTATTTATGTTAAATTGTTGAGCGATTAAAAGAGAGAAAAAAAGTGAAAAAAGTGAAAAAGATGAAATAAGAATTTTTCATGTGATTTGATTTGATAATCTACGTCCAATAAACTCAATATAAAATTTATATACTATAGAATCTTAAACTAACCCTGGACAAATCTTAGAATTAGAATTTTAACTGTTTTTTAATCACTCACTTACTCCAAATAGTCCTCTCCTAATTTTTCCTTTCATCCTTTGCAACAAAACCAATACACTAATCCACTATCTCACTCCGCTCAAAATCTTAATATGTTTTGGCTTTTATTCATTTAATTTTTTCATAGCGTTTTTGGAGGTTTCGAAATGTTTTAATTTGTGTCTTGGCCTACTATAAGATGATTGTGGAAGGGCCGAGCACCGAGGTACCCTACCTGAAGATAAACTTGCTGGCCCAAGCAAAGAAATGCAACCAAACCTCGAGGATCACACTTACCCAAGGAGGACTAAGAGACCAAATGGCAGCTGGCACCTTGGAAAGCTGAGGATAAGGGAGTAGATGACAAACGAAGGGTACAAGACATGCAGGGGGGAGGAAAGAAGTTCCCTAAAGGCGACACCTCCCACCTCCACATTCAATGATCTGCACCAACTTAGCTGGCTACATTAATAGGGAAATGACCCCTGAATAGTGTTCTTATAGTTTGCCAAGCATATCTCAGCCACCAACACTTCCTCGATGGGACAAGTATCTAAAGGAGGATCCTTAACCGTCCAGATGGAGGGCAAGGATGCATTCAGCATTGGTATATAAGGGCATGGAGAGCCAAATGAAAAGGGGACGGAGAAATCAAGTTAGAACAGGAATAGAGAGAGAAAAGTATTGTAGCTCCCCAAGCATTGTTACTTGAATATTAACAATATAACACATATCCACGAGCTTATCTGAGGAAGAGCTTGAATTTAACTTCTTGATTTCCCTTTGAGTTGTAATTTCCATGTTGCACTTATTAATCAAACCTTACTACAAGATTAACTGATATACATTCCCATACTCTACAAATTAGTTGTATTGAGTCGAAATAAACCTAAGTTTCGCCCATAAATCTTGGTGGCTTATTTCCGGGGCCCCTACAATGATGATTATCATTATTATTATTGTAGGGGCTAGGGCCTAAGATAATGTATTAGGCCTTGGGCCTTATCCAAGGACACTAACAAGTCCGAGAAGAAAAAGATGACTTAGATGATCCACATTACAAGTCTCATCAGCAGGGGATGAAGGGAAGAAGGTTCGAGGAGGAACTCCTCCTCGGACACGACAAATGTAGACCAAGTGTGTACTCTAGCAATTGAAACGTGTCCCATGAACATATGAAAGGGAAGAAAACTCAAAATATCTAAGGAAAAGCTGTCACCACCACATTAAATACATTGCAACTACTTTTCTGACCGCATTAATGTGGATAAGACCCCTGAACAGTGCTGTCTTGGCTGCCACAACTCATAGAAGGCTAAAAGGGGTGTCTAATGGGATGGGCACTCAAGTGGAGATTTAGATGATCAACAGGTGTAAGGTCAAGATGACCAGAGAGGGGCTATATAATGGGGAAGAACCTTCATGGGAAGGGGGACCGAGGAAAGGAGAGAGAACACGTAGTAATCCAAACTGTCTTAATATCCAACTGTGATCAATATACAATAGTTGTGGCCTCCTCGGACTAAGAATCCAATGACATCAACATCTCTTATTTGTGTTCGATTTGCCATTTAATCCAATACGAGTCGTTGTCCAACTCACGAGGACCTAGTTCTTTAGCCCATTCTCTACAAATTCATTGTATTGGGTTCATTGGACCAAGACCCCATACATTTTGGGCTTGGGCCTCAAACTGTGACCCTACAATTGGCGCCGTCTGTGGGAAGGACTTGTGTCTCAGCAAGTGCAACGGTTAAGCATGGTGGGATTAGGGCCACACCATGCAGGTCCACACCGAACGGAACCTACAGGTTCTCAACGACATGATAACTTTCTTAACCTTGAGCGAGAAAAGGATCAAGACAAGCGTCTAGAGGGTAGTGTACGTACTACCCATACAAGCAAAAGCCATTCTAAGGTGAGAAGTCACGTATCCCAGAAGTAGGACGATAACAGAGCCCTACAGCAGGAGATCGACGACTTGAAAAGGAAATTGCGTCGTGCGCAACGGAAGAGTCCCCCGTCTAGCTCAGACACAAGCGATGAAGAAGACCACAACTCTAGGCAGAGGTCAAGAACTCCACCAAGTGAGACCCTCTCCTATGAGGAAGAACACTATTGTAAACGCAGTCACAGAAGTCCGTCCCATAAAGGCTTGGTGAACGACGCCATAAGCAAGGCCTTGGATTGGATTTCCAAGTCACCTTTCACACGCAGGATAGAAGGGGTTGAGCTTCCTCGACGATTCCATCAACCTACTTTCACTATGTACAACGGTCGAACAAACCCCGTAGAGCACGTGAGCCAGTTCAACCAAAGGATAGCCGTCCATTCCAAAGATGAGGCTTTGATGTGTAAAGTGTTTTCGTCCAGCCTAGGACCGATGGTGATGAGATGGTTTGATGGCCTCAGGCCAAACTCCATAGACTCCTTTAAGCAGCTAACCCAGGCTTTTGGCTCTTTCTTTATCACGAGCAGTAGGGTTCCTCGGCCCCTGGATTCCCTTCTGTCTTTGTCCTTGCGAGAGGGGGAAACCTAAAAGCCTACTCGGACAGGTATTGGGAAATGTACAATGAGATAGAGGGCAACAACGATGACGTCGCCAGCAGTACTTTCAAGAGCGGCCTCCCAACCGAACATGGTTTAAGAAAATCCCTAATAGGGAAGCCTGTCACCAGTCTACGCCAGCTCATGGACCAAATCGACAAGTATAAAAGGGTTGAAGAGGACCAGCAGTTGGGTAAGGGTAAGGCGAAGGCTATCCCTCAAGAGAGGAGGGACTTCAGGTCAGACCGATTTGATAATAACAATTGGTCGAGGAGAATCTATACAGAGCAATCCGGATCTGCTAGCGCGCAGGCAATTCACGCTGTGTTCCGAGATCCGATACATCAGGTTATGGAGAAAATAAAGAGTGAGCCGTTCTTCAAATGGCCAAATAAGATGGCCGGAGACCCCATGAAGCGCAACCAAAACCTGTACTGCCAATACCACCAAGAACCAAGGCATACCACCAAGGACTGTAGAAACTTAAAAAACCACCTGGACCAGCTAGTCCGAGAAGGAAAATTGAGTCACCTCCTACACCACTCCAGTGGCCGACAAGGACAGGCAAGTACTAAGACACAGAGGGACACCCCTTTGAGACCGCTCATAGGTACAATAAATGTCATTCTTGCCGCCTCGGGAAGAACTGGCTCTTGTCCTTCCAGAGTAATGTTCGTAGCTCGGCTTCCCACCGAACATGACGATCGGGAGCCCAAAAAAGCCAAGAAGATAGCATCACCCGTATTGGGCTTCTCGGACGAGGACAAGGTCGGAACCACCCAACCCCACGATGATGCTTCGGTCATCACACTCAGGATTGAAGGATATGATGTGAGGAGAGTGCTAGTGGACCAGGGTAGCGCAGTGGAAGTAATGTACCCCGACCTATACAGGGGGCTGAATTTAAAACCTGAAGACCTAACGGCATATGATTCCCCTTCAGTGAGTTTTGAAGGGAAAACCATTACACCAAGGGGCCAGATCAGGCTACCTGTATAGACCGGCTCGGGATGTGGTGGAGGTGGATTTCATTGTGGTCGACGCCTATTTGCCTTACACAGCTATAGTGGCCAGACCTTGGCTTCATGCCCTAGGGGCCGTTTCTTCTACACTTCACCAGAAGGTGAAATACCCATCGGAAGGCCGAGTCGAGGAGATTGTGGGAGATCAGACCATGGCCAGACAGTGCATGGTGGTTGCCATCTCACTCCAATCCAATGCAGAGCCTTCGGCCTCTATTAGAAAAGAGTTATAGCAATCAGCCACCCCGGCATTGCCCGCTAATGGGCCAGCCGAGGAGGTAAAATGCGAAAATCTAGAAAAAGTGATTGTTGACGCTGACCCAGAGAAGTTCTTTCAAGTTGGCGCAGAATTACCGCTTCGGGAGAAAGAAGAACTGATCGGTTTTCTTAAAAAAAATGTGGACGTGTTTGCATGGGACGCCTACGAGGCCCCAGGGATTGATCCGAGCTTCATCTGCCACCACCTAAATGTTAACCCATCCGCCATTCCCAAAAAGCAACCACCCTGACGCCCGTCAAAAGAGCATGCCAACGCTGTTAGGGATGAAGTAACAAAGCTCAAAAAAGCAGGGGCTATCAAAGAAGTCTTCTACCCCGAGTGGTTGGCCAATATAGTAGTGGTAAAGAAGAAGAGTGGGAAATGGTGAGTTTGTGTCGATTTCACAAACTTGTACAGGGCGTGCCCAAAGGACCCGTTCCCAATGCCTTAGATAGACCAGTTGGTGGATGCAACTGTAGGCCATCCTCGAATGAGCTTCTTGGATGCCTTTCAGGGTTATCATCAGATACCACTAGCCCTGGGTGATCAAGAAAAAACGGCATTCGTGACTCCTATTGGAAACTACCATTACAAAGTGATGCCTTTCGGTTTGAAGAACGCAGGGTCTACCTACCAAAGGATGATGGCTAGAATGTTTGAGTCGCAGCTGGGCAAAAGCATTAAAGTCTACATAAACGACATGGTAGTAAAGAGTAAAGTGGTGTCCGAGCATGTGGGAGATCTCGGAGTCATTTTTGACATTTTAAGAAAACACAAACTAAGTCTCAATGCCTCTAAGTGCTCATTTGGTGTCGAGTCTGGCAAATTTTTGGGCTATATGGTAACTCACAGGGGAATTGAGGTGAGCCTAGATCGGATCAAAGCGATTCACAATTTGCAAGCTCCTCGGAACCCAAAAGAAATCCAGAAACTCACTGGAATGATCGCGGCCTTGAATCGGTTTATTTCTCGATCTGCGGATCGATGCCGGCCCTTTTACCTCGTGATGAACAAATGGAAAGGATTTGAGTGGTCCGAGGACTGTGCCTTAGCCTTCCGGCAACTTAAAGAATACCTGTCACGGCCGCCCATCATGTCTAGCCCTAACGCCGACGAGGTTTTGTTCGCCTACATTGCGGTGGCCCCTCACGCTGTAAGCTTGGTGTTAATACGGATTGATGGTGGCATACAACGGCCAGTTTACTATGTGAGTAAATCGTTACATGAGGTCGAGGTGCGTTACTTATCGTTGGAGAAGGCGATTTTGGCAGTGGTGCATGCTACGCGAAAACTCCCTCATTACTTCCAGGCGCACACGGTCGTTGTTCTAACTCAACTTCCACTCAAGTCAGTACTCCGCAGTGCCGATTACACAGGAAGAATTGCCATGTGGAGCACGGTTCTAGGGGCTTTCGATATTAAATACATGCCTCGGACCTCCGTCAAGGGACAAGTCCTCGTTGATTTAATAGTCGAATTCGCCGAGCCCCTAATAGTAGCAGTAGCAAAGGAGGAAAACATGGATGGAAAATCGGTTGGCACAATCTCTGCACAAGGAGCCCTATGTTGGAAAGTGTACGTTGATGGCGCAGCAAACCAAAGGGGGTCTGGGGTAGGGTTGGTTCTAATATCCCCTAAGAAGATTACCATAGAAAAGTCCTTGAGACTAGGGTTCTCGGCCACGAACAACGAAGCCGAATATGAAGCTTTATTGCAAGGAATGGCCATGGTGCAGAAAATGGGAGGAAAAGCGTTAGAAGTGTTCTCGGATTCCAGATTGGTGGTAGGCCAAGTGAAGGGTGGGCTAGAAGCCAGAGATGTGAGAATGCAGGAGTACCTGAGATAGGTCAGGTGCGTGCAATCGGACTTTGAATTCTTTAACTTGACACACATCTCTAGGAGTGGGAACACGCATGCGGATTCGTTGGCCACTCTCGCCACATCCTCGGAGCAGGGTTTACCTCGAATCATCCTTGTCGAGGACTTGTACAGGGCAGACGTAGTAAAAAAGGATATGGTCCGAATCGATCATGTCAGAATGAGTCTGAGCTGGATGGATCCCATAGTGAGCTTTCTTAAAGATGATGCACTACTAGAAGAGAAATCAGAAGCCGAGAAAATACGCAGAAAAGCTCCTCGATTCTGGCTGTCCGAGGATCAGAAGCTGTACAAGTGCTCCTATTCAGGGCCGTATCTGCTATGCTTACACCCTGGAGCGTCAGAGCTACTACTCGAAGAATTGCATAAGGGAATTTGCGGGAGTCACACAGGAGGCAGATCACTGGCATACAGAGCCCTCACCCAAGGATACTGGTGGTCGGGTATGTAGAGGCAAGCCCAAGAATACGCCAAGAAGTGTGATCAATGCCAGAGGTTTGCTTCAAATATCCACCAACCGGGAGGGGTCCTTAATCCCCTCTCTAGTCCTTGGCCGTTCGCTCAATGGGGCCTAGATATCATAGGCCCTTTCCCTAAAGCAGCAGGAAATAAAAGATACCTGATGGTCGGCATAGACTATTTCACCAAATAGGTCGAAGTTGACCCCCTGGCCAACATCAGGGACGTGGATGCAAAGAAATTCATCTGGAGGAACATCATTACTCGATTCAGAGTCCCCCATGCCCTCATCTCGGACAATGACCTCCAATTTGATAGTAAGACCTTCAGGAGATACTGTTGCGACCTAGGAATTACAAACCGATATTCCACTCCGGCCTACCCCCAAGGAAATAGGCAGGCCGAGGCTGTTAATAAGGTCATAGTCATTAGGTTGAAGAAAAGATTGGAGGATGCGAAAGGAAGATGGGTGGAAGAGCTGCCACACGTCTTATGGACCTATTGGACTACACCACGGCGATCGACGGGAGAGACCCCCTTCTCTATGGCTTATGGGGCCGAAGTTGTCCTCCCTCTGGAGGCTAGGTTTCCAACAATAACGAACTGCTAAGAAAAAGTTTGGATTTAATTGAAGAAAAAAGAGAAAAGGCAATGATTCAATTGGCCTATTACCACCAGAAACTCAAATAGGGGTATGATGCCAACGTAAAACTACGGCTGCTAGTGCCAGGAGACTTGGTGTTGAGGAAAATTTTGGGTAACGCCAAGAACCCATCTTGGGGAAAGCTGGGGCCCAACTGGGAAGGTCCGTATCGTATCACTTCAGTAGCAAGAATAGGTGCATATCATTTGGAAGACTTAGATGAAAAAGCTGTACCCCGCCCATGGAATGTAAATAACCTAAGAAGGTATTACTATTAATAAAAGTAGTTTTACTCATACTGTGTTTTATCATAATTGCGCGTCATACGGTTCACTATTATCCAAGTATTAAACAGAACCTAAGTCCTGCATGGCTTCTCGGACCACAGGTTTAGGGGAAATTAATAACTTATGGCATCTATCCAAGTGTTAAACAGAACCTAAGTCCTGCATGGCTCCTCGGACCACGGGTTTAAGGGAAATTAATAACTTATAACATCTATCCAAGTCTTAAACAGAACCTAAGTCCTGCATGGCTCCTCGGACCACAGGTTTAGGGGAAATTAATGACTTATGACCTCTATTCAGGCGTTAAACAGTTCAAACGGGTCTTGAAATGGGTGCATATCATAATCTTGAACCGCATATATGTAGATTTTTAAACAGGACTTGGAGCCTAAACGGATCCAAAACAAATTTGAACCTATACTTACACGCAGTATATAGACTGTCTGCATGTCAACCTCTATTACCTAAGATTCACTGCACGGTTTTATCCCCAACACTTAGTCATATTGGCAAAATATTATTGTAAACTACTATGCAATAAAATCCAAATAACACCAGGCAAAAGAACGAAGGATGAAAGGAAAAGCATTCACATTAAAAGATAAAGATGGTACAATACGCTCGGACGAGATGTCTTTGAAAACAAAAACAAAATACACTTCTACTTCAAAATGATACTACAAAAAAAAAAAAGAGAGAGAGAAAAACCCTAGGGGCTAAGCTTCAGCAGGAGGGTCTTCTTTTTGCTCTAGCTGAGAAGGAGGAACGTCCTTGTCTTGGGGGTCAACCCCATGGCCCTCGGCCTCTGCAACCTTCTCCTTTGAGGGATCCTTTGATTTGGCAGAGGGTTTTTTCCTTATACCCTTGCCTTTGCCTTTCTCTCCCTCGGCTTCCTGACCTTGGTCGGTAGCTTGGCTAGGTCCCTCTACAGTTTCGGTTATCGGGATGGCATCCGGGATAGCCGCAGGTTGCTCGGAAGCTTCTGGGGCATCAGCAGGAACCTCCCGTATCTTTAGGGGGTAGAAGACGTTTTCAAGCAGCCTCTAAACAGAATCTGCAGGGACACCCGCAATGCTGAGGGCCTTATCCCATGTAACGCTGCAATAGTCCCTGCATACTTTTGACAATTCCTCGGCAAGCCTTACTTGCGTCTCCTCCACGCCAAGCTGAAAGGCAGCCCTTTTCTCGGCCTCGGCTGCCTCCTTGGCTAGCTGGGTTTCCTCCTTGGCCTTCTGCAATGCGGCCTTGAGATCTAGGACAGACTGTCTCTCAGTGGCAAGGTTAATCTCAGTCACGTGCAACTTCTAGCGCTGGTCCTCAGCTTGCTTCTCCGCGTTTTGCAAGCCAGCCTCAGCGCTCAGACGACTTAATTGTGCCTCCTTTAGCTTCTCAGTTAGCTCATGCTGCTCCTGCCTGATGGCCCCAAGAGTTCTCTCTATCTCAGTACGTGCGAGGGCTTCAGCATCGGCCAGCTTACGAGCATCGCGATACCACTCCTCGGCCACAAAAACCTGCTGAGTAAGCTGCCCAAAGGTCACAAAATGACATGAGTTAGAACAAAATATGATTCAGTATTTATGCTTGTAAAGGGACAAGTTGCCTTACCATCGCAAGGTCCCTCTTCAGGGATAGGAAGAGTTCGCTCTATGAGAAACGCCTATAAGCTTCCATGTCCCTGGGAAGAAGCATGGGCTGCTCTAGGGCTTCAACGATGTACCATGCTCGTCCCCTCTGGTATTCCCGGACCGAGGCGTTCCAAGGAATTGGTGCCCCATCCACCTCGAGCCGAGGGCTCCAAGTACGCTGTGCCACGCGCACTTCAGCCCTATCCTGCTCGTCGCGGCTCTCCATGGAGGGGGCCCTCTTGTCTCGAGGTTCCCGAGTCATTTTTTGGTGTTTTCCGCCATGCCGAGGGCCCACCTCGCCTTCCTCAAGCGACTCGGTTGGCCTCTTCTTTTTTAGGTCAGGATTAGCCTTCAGGTCGAGGTCGGTGGGAACTTGTGAAGGAGCAGGAGGAAGGTTGGAGGGAGCTTGAGACTTAGTGGGTGCCTTCGAGGTTGACCCTTTGCCCCTGGCAACCATAAGCTCCCTTAAGCTCTTATTGCCCTTGTTCAAGGCCATATTATCCTCCTCTTCGTCAGAGGAATCGTCCGACAGGCAATCACAAGGGGAAGGGCACGATTGCCAGAGTTTTTGTCTGGCTCACCCTCGGCGTTCGAGAGATTAATCAGAGGAGCCTTTGGATTGTCTTCTTCAAAATAAAACTCGTCTATCTCCTCCTCTAATGAAAGCTGAGATGAGTTAATCTCTTCTTCAATAAATGTTGTAGCTTCGGGATGGCCGTGTGGAGTTGGCTGTGCAGCTGGTGGAAGGTTTTGCAGAATTGGCAAAGCAATCGGTGGAAGATCCCTTCGAGCCAAAAATCCCGGCTTAGAAACGTCGATCCGAGACAACCTTGAACTTCCGGCTCTTTTCGATTGGCCAATGTCTTGAAAGACACGAGACAGGGGCTCGTAATCCAAGATCAGGTAAGCGGCACGTAATTGTCTGTCCTCGCTTACAAAAATCTTCGACCTCAGGAGGTAGTTAAGGGCCTGAACGTTGGTGTGGCTGAGCCGCGGTGCAACGTGGGCTTTATCTGCAAAACAGTCGAGAAGAGAATTATGGTCAGATCGCTAAAAAGATATTTTCTACAAAAAACGAAGTGCCAAGCAAAAGGAATAAAGCTAAAAGGTTAAATCCCCTTCCAAGGGGACTGATCCTAAAGGTACCACACCTGGATCTCCTACCTGAGTTGGACAATGAAGACCGTCGCTCCATTCCCCCGAGGCAATCAGGTAGTCATCCTTCATACCCTTATTGGACTTGGGAAGACAGGAAATTAGCCTAACATCCTCGGACCGAGATTTAAGGTAGTACCCCGCACTGGCGAGTTTGTGGCACTCGTACATGTGAACCACATCAAGCCACGTGAGCCCTAAGCCCATCTGCTTGTTCAGGGCGTCTACACAGCCCAAGACCCTAAATAGGTTGGGGGCGCACTGATAAGGGGTCAACCTATGGTTAATCAGGTAGTCGCGGGTAATCCTATGCATGGAAAGCGTCATTCCTCCCTCTATGAAAGCGATCATGGGAATGACGACTTGGCCTATATCTCTATCGATCAGTACTCGGTCCGGAGGGCAATATTCTAAAACCACCCCCTGTGGAATATGGTACCTAGCTCTAAAAGCCTCCATGGTGTCTGGTGTGTCTACTAAACGCTTGAATCTACCCATCTAGATGAACCGAAAGGCCGAGGAGGAAGGCTAAGAGGAAACAGGGATAATATAAGGGAATGAGAACTTACGAGTACTCATATAATAATCTCTGAAACTTTCAAAGATCTTTTCAAAGAAAAGCTTCTTACAGGAAACAACTACGGAAACTCAAGAGTTTGGTGCGTTTTATGAAGACTGGGCGCTGGAGTTCTCTGAAATTCTTGAAGATTCGTAGAAAAAAGAAAGACAAAGGGGTTTCCTTCAAGGCTTTATATAACAGGAGAAGATGGAAATGAATACTCTCGCTCAAAATACTAGGAGAAATGCCAGCTATTGGATCTGCACTTCACCGTTGGATGCGGAGGACACGAAGCCACCTGGAGTAATTGATAGCGCCTCGTGAACTACGAAGCGTTAAAAGTAACCACTCCCACACGTGTTAACCAAACATCAGTTGGTCTTATCCCTTAAAAATCAAAACCCCGCTCTTTCTCCTCGGATGGAAAGGAAAAATCGGAGTTTTGAGGGGCTATTGTAGGGGCTAGGGCCCAAGATAATTATTGGGCCTTGGGCCTTGTCCAAGGACACTAACAAGTCCGAGAAGAAAAAGATGACTTAGATGATCCACATTACAAGTCTCATTAGCAAGGGATGAAGGGAAGAAGGTCCGAGGAGGAACTCCTCCTCGGACACGACAAATGTAGACCAAGTGTGTACTCTAGCAATTGAAACGCGTCCCATGAACATATGAAAGGGAAGAAAACTCAAAATATCTAAGGAAAAGCTGTCACCACCATATTAAATGCATTGCAACTACTTTTCTGACCGCATTAATGTGGATAAGACCCCTGAACAGTGCTGTCTTGGCTGCCACATCTCATAGAAGGCTAAAAGGGGTGTCTAATGGGATGGGCACTCAAGTGGAGATTTAGATGATCAACAGGTGTAAGGTCAAGATGACCAGAGAGGGGCTATATAATGGGGAAGAACCTTCATAGGAAGGGGGACCGAGGAAAGGAGAGAGAACACGTAGTAATCCAAACTGTCTTAATATCCAACTGTGATCAATATACAATAGTTGTGGCCTCCTCGGACTAAGAATCCAATGACATCAACATCTCTTATTTGTGTTCGATTTGCCATTTAATCCAATACGAGTCGTTGTCCAACTCACGAGGACCTAGTTCTTTAGCCCATTCTCTACAAATTCATTGTATTGGGTTCATTGAACCAAGACCCCATACATTTTGGGCTTGGGCCTCAAACTGTGACCCTACAATTATTATTATTATTATTATTATTATTATTATTATTATTATTATGTAATGGTTATTTCTGTTGATTTAAACCACATGATTCTTTACATCAATGCAACAAAAAAAAATAAAAAAAATTGTGCATTATTTTTAGGACAATTACATTCAACTATATGGTTTATTGGTCAATACAATATTTTAATTAGGGAACTTAAGTAAGGTACAACATCAAAGGAAACAATGAATTCTGACTTAACTAGACACTTTCCCTCAAGTTTTCTACCAAATTTGGAAAAAAATTGTTTGGTAGGCCCAAATAGAAAACACCCGAGTCCCACCAAATTTCTTCTCATATTCCCATTTCCCACCATAAACCAAATAAATGGAAATTTAGTCTTCTTCCCACTTTTCCCTTGATTTTTCCATTCACACATACCAACCAAACACAACATAAATTTTACATTTATTATTTATTTATATATATATATATATATATATATATATATTTATGGTAAAAACAAGCACAATCCAAAACCTCTAAGGCTGTAATGATGGGAAAAAGATCATTTCTATTTGAAATAGACCAATTTCATGGTTCAAATTGGATTTTACAAATTTAAAAGTGTACAGATTCCTATGTTATATAATTTCATACACTATTGCATTTAAAAAAAATAAAATCTTAAACATAAAATGGACAAAATATAGAGAGCTTCAAATGACTAAGATCTTACTCCATTTAGTTTTGAAATGTGATGGTATAAATCAATTGTAATAAGGAGTTATTAAAATATTCATACGAATAGACAATCAAAATAACCACTTAAATAGAATTGATAAATCTGGACTTCAAAATAGTACAAATTGATGACATCATCTGAAATTTGATCATGTATCTCTAGAGCAATGTAAAGACTATATGAAATTATATTAACCCAAAAAAAAAAAATATATATATATATATATATATATATATATATATATATATATATATCTATATCTATATAATATAATTAATAGCCGAAACGTTTGACTTTTTGTTGACTGCGCGTTATTGCGCCACGTGGCTACATAAACTATTGATGCATTTACATCTTAAAACACCAAAACAATATGTCTTTTCGTTTGGGCAGTAGTTACAAGGAAAAAAAAACACTTTTTTAAAATAGCAGCAAATCAGCAAATAAGGCTTTTTAAAAATAAATTAAAAAAAGAGAGGAAATTGTAACAAATTATTTTTAAAAGCCCCACATTGTTTCAGTGGGTAACCACTTTATGTGTGTCTATATATATTTTCACCTTCTCTTCAATTTTTTTCTTTCTCAGTAATGCCCCTTCAATTGTAGTGATCTTTTTTTTTTTTTTTTTAATCTCTTCTTTCTTGTTTTTTATTGTTGTGTTTGGTTTTGGAGACACAACTTCAAAGCATAAAAGCCCTAGAACCATCCGTAAACCAAATACAATTTGTTTTTTATTTTCATTTTACTTTCCAATTTGTTTTATGTTTTCTATATTCTAGATATTTCTTTCTTTTTTTTGGTTTTCAAGAAACAGAGGTATACAATTATTTTTTTTAAGGTTCAAGGCCACTGTCAACTTTAATGGTGAGGAGTTGTTAGATGTCGAGCCGTTGATATCTACAAGGTTTGTATATCAAGTTGAGGCATACTTCAATTTTATTTTCTATGTATATTTAAAAATTTCGGGGTTAATTCTTCTGTGTTTTTCCGTTTGGCTATTAGTTTGAGTTTATGGTCTGCAATTTTTTGCATTTTTAGTTGTTGCCGTTGGCTGTAGAGAAAAGCTCAGAAATTAGGCTCACTCTGTGATTTCTTTTTACCACTGTCGAAGACCAGTCTTTCTCAGACATTATTACCAGTAAGTTTTCTAATTTTGTTTTATAAGTTTTCTTGTTAAATATGATTTAGGGTTTTGTTTGAGAGTGTTTTCTCTTTTAGATTGATGGGTTTGGAGCTCGTAATGGGTTTTGTTAAATTCAATCAAAACTCTGTCTTAATGTGAAGATAGTTTTAAATTTACGGTTCAGATTAGTTTTTACTGTTGTATAGTTTTTTTTTTTTTTTTCCCTTCCTTCATGCTGTATAGTTTCCTCTCCTGCTTTTGTGTTGTTCCTTCCCTGCAACAACAAAGGTTCCATTCTTACATTGTTTATGCCTTAATACTTCTATATTGTTCACTGTTGTTAAGATTCCATCTTCCTAATTAATTTCTTATTTCTTATTTTCATTCTTGTGTGGTGCTTGTTAATATTACACTAATGTGAGTCCCTTTTGATAAAAAAATTGAACAAAAAGAAAAAACAAAGATATAAAATTGACCCCACAACTTATTTTAATATATTTTTTTCTCTCTATAAAGGTGGTCCCATTACCTAAAAACTGCAAAAATATAACATAAAGCTACAATAAAGCTGAAAAAAAGGTACAAAGGGTTGCAGTTAATTGACACCTTATGGTGCCCATCAACACAACCCTTATTTTATTTCACAATCTATTTATTTTCTTTCACATTCCTTGGAAAAAGTATTATCCTATCATTGAATTTAATTATGAAGAACAATCACAGGTATACCAACTATAATATATAACCTTTTAAAAAAAAAAAACTATAATATATAAGGGTTATGCTAACGAGTGCCTTAAGAGCACTGGTTAAGAATCCATTTTAAGAAAGTTTTGACATCACTTTTATGGGAAATGAAAAAAGCTGTCAAAACATTAATTTTTTTTTTTCTTTTCCCATGAAAACTTTCTTTAATTAGATTCTTAACTAGTGCCCTAAGGGCACTCGTTAGCATTTCCCAATATATAATAGGAAAGTTGAAAATGCTATTTTGTAAAGGAATTAAAAAAAATATACCATGAAAATAACATTATACCTTAAAATAAGATATAAAATGATAAGTAATGCCCAGACCCACTCAAACACGATAATCACATGTACAAGACGACTTGAATCTGAAAATTGAAATATATATATATTTAGAGATGAGTTCAAGTTACACCTGGTGTAACTCTAAAGTGTTATACCTTTTTTAAACCATTGGATTTAAGTAGATCCAACGGTAAAAAAAAGATCCTCATTAATGCTAATATTCTGATTAGGATCTCATTAATTATCTCTCATTTATTATACTTTACATCTATCCCTAAACCCAAAAAAATGTTATATTTGACTCTCTCTCTACTTTTCTCTCTCTATCTCTAACACTTATAAAAGAAAATGAATTGTATGCAGTTTATAATTTGTCCATTATTGCCAAATGAATTGCAAAGAAAAAGAGAAGGCTTAGCTTCAAGTAATTACCTAGACATCATTGCCATGTTTCATGTATGGTTAAATATGAAAATTCAAAACAAAAATTCATGTTCTTTTTATGTTTTTGCAATTATATTACCTTTCATCTTTTTGACTGGGAATGGTCATAACCTCAAGCAATTGGTGCTTGCAGCAAAATATTTCAGGTCAGTGAACTAAAGTGAGATACTTAAATGATCATGGGCCAACTTTTCAGCATAAGACTAAAGTCTTAGAGGCTGTTTGGATCCATGTTTCTCTCTGCGTTTCACGTTTGTGTTTAATATTTGGTGGGACCCACGCTACACAGTAGCCAAAATAAACGCTGAGATGGGAAACGCAGGAATGAGCTGAAACGCAGGAATGAAAATACGAGACGCACCGTTTCATCAAAACCCAAACGCGATGAACACAAGCCAACAAAATTCATTGCACAAGCACAGCTGATCTAATCAAAACGGTGATTCATTACAGAAGCACAGAACATGATGAACCCAGAACATGATCAAACCCAGAACATGATTCATTGCACAAGCCCAGCAAACCCATTCTTCGCGTTCTTCATCGATCAAACCCAGAACATGATGAAGGACCGCAAACCCATCAAAACAGAAGATCAAAACAGTGAAACCAAAGCCATATGAATCAAACCCATGTGAAAAAAAATCAAACCCATGTGAAAAAAAATCAATAGTCATTAAATGGATCAAGCCATCAACCGGAGCAACTGATCAAATGGATCTACCCACTGCCGATCAACCTATGATTCATCTTCTTGAAACCCAGCAAATCCATCAACTGAGAAGATCAAAACAGTGAAACCAAAATTGTAAACCCATGTGAAAAAAAAAAATCAAACCCATCAAATGATCAAACCCAGCAAACGGAACTGATCAACCCATCCACCAAGCAAACGCAAATCAAACCCATTAAAACAACCCGCAACCGATCAACCCATCCACCACCACCGAAGGAACCCGATCTTCGCCGGCGTCGGACTGGGTTGTCTTCCTCGGCTCTTCACCAGTGTCGGATCGATATAGGTCTTCCTTGTGGATTTATCTGTTGGGCGTGGAACTCTCCGATGGCATAGGCGTTAGCTAGTATGGTGAGGAGTGAATAGAAGAAGGAAAGGAAAAAAAAAATTAGAGTAAAACTTTGATATTTATTTGCTACAGTAATTTCAGCTGAGCTACAGTACCCATATCACCAAAATAATCATCCACGTTTTTTCACTTATTTGCTACAGTGTTTTCAGTTTTCAGTTTTCAGTTTCAGCAAAATAAGTTCTATCCAAACAGACCCTTAGACTCAAGATCTAGCCTTTTTATTTTCTGCTGTTGGTACTTTGAGAGCTAAGTTATTGGTTAAACTTGGCCTTAGGGGACCGTGGTGTTGAGAATGAAATAGAGGGAAAAAACGTATTAGGGCTCATTTTATGTGACGAAGCCACAATGTGACATAACTTGATAAGAATTTAACAATTTATTTATAATTAATATTCAAATGCACCAACACTTACTTTTTTGCTCATTCGTACTTGGCCGGCCTCATTTTTCATACTATGCAGCTACATTTTAGATGGGACACAAAATTTTTCTTGGATTTGATGTGCCATTCATTGAATCAATTTCTCCTGCCTCTTTCATTGTTCAGATGATTCTGGGACTGCTTAGCTAGTTAATGGTTAAGCGTCTAGCATCTTTCCTTCCTAGGACAACTTTTATGCAGCTTAAGCATATAGCACATAGAGTTGATTGAAAATGTTGATTTGAGGGAACTTTACCATTTTTGAGATTGTATAAGGTAATTTCTCTTCAATGTTTATCTGAAATTTTGATTTTCCAATCCCTTCAATTCTTTGTGCATGTTTGTGGGGGGATTTTTAACTTGAACTGTGACTTGCCTTTGTTATATTAATGGATACAGAAGAGATGTGACTTAGTTTAACAAGAGCCCGCCCATTAAAGTGTTAAAGATGATTAACAAAGTTATAAATGCCAGCATCCTAACAAAGTGTTATAAGTGTTAGAGATAGAGAGAGAAATGTAGAGAGAGAGTCAAATATAACATTTTTTTTGGGTTTAGAGATAGATATAAAATATAATAAATGAGGGATAATTAATGAGATCCTAATCAGAATATTAGCATTAATAAGGGTCTTTTTTTGACCGTTGGATCTACTTAAATCCAATGGTTTAAAAAATGAACTTTTTAGAGATAAGTTACACCTTTTTTACACAGTAGATCTTTAAAAGATCTAACGGTTAAAAAAAATATCATTAAATATTATTACTTTCCATCTTATTGCCTAATTAATACTAGCTTTTTTTTCTCTTTCCTTATTTAATCGGTTTCCACTTGATTAAAACACACTTCCATTTTCAATAACCAAAACCGTTTCAACAAAGAAGTACACCAGAAATTTATAATAAATTTTTATTTTATTTTATGCAAATTGAGAACTACCCTTTATAAACCCCAACTGGAACTAAGCACAAAACCACTGTTACAAACCCAGCTGGTATAGTGCCTTTAATTTTCCACAATGAACATTTCGTCACTTATAATTTGAACAATAGGTTCCATTTCGTCACTAATTTTTATTACTGATCCTTGTACTACTGTAAGAAGTAAGAAGTAATAGGTTTAACATAGAGAAACAAACAATATTGGTTTTGGTACTACGGTAAGAATTATTAAATTAAAATTTAATATTTAATTGCTATATGGCTATGTGGATTGAAATTCTGGTGTACAGTGTACCATTTAATTGCTTCTTTGTCAAAACTGGACGTTTGGCTATGGTGGGGTGTTCTAGATGACTAAGATGATGAGTATGGCACGTTATTTATTTAAAAATTTTTTGATAGAAAATGGTAGTGTGCCCTTTAATCAAGTGGAAACTATTAATGGGGAAAGAGAAACAAAAAAAAATGTTAGTATTAATTAGGTAATAAAGTAGGAAACTAATAACATTTAATGATTTTTTTTAACCATTAGATTTTTTTAAAATTTACAGTGTAAAAAATGTATAACTTTTTAAGAGTTACACTAGGTGTAACTTAAACCCATCTCATATATATATATATATATATATATATATATATATATATATATATATAGCACTATAAGTAGGGTTGTCCACGGGTCGGTCCGGGTCGGTTTTGGCCTCAACTCGGACTCGACCCACTCAGATCAGGTGGAACAAAAACACACCCGCAACCGACCGCCGACCACCACGGGTCAGGTTGGCCAAGCTCAGGGGAGCGAATGGTCGGGTCGGTCGAGTCCGATGATGAGCGACGATAGGTGGAGGAGAAGTTCTATCTTCGCCGATCTAAGTTGAAGGTGCCGGATTCGAATAGATCGGAGTCTATCTTCGCCAATCTTAGTAAGAATAGTCGGATTCAACCAAATATCTGAGTCTATCTTCGCCGATTTGAGCCTATCTTCGCTAATCTGAGTCAGATCTAACCATATATCGTCGGATTTAAGCAAATCTGACGAAGGAGGAGAGTAGATCTTGGCCGGATTTGAGTGAATCTGAGCAAATACCACCAGATCTGAGCGAAGGAAGACAAAGGGTAGTCAGATTGGAGCTAAGGAACGCCAGAAAGTCGCCGGATCTAGGAAATTTTAGCTTTTTTTTAGCATTTGTCGGTCGGATTAGGTGGCTCGAGTTTTAGAGACCGAAACCCGCCATTCGACCCACCGGAGTCGGGTTTCAGAGGATAGGAATCGTCACCGACCACCGAAGGTGTCGGATTTGGTCGTGACGGGTCGGGTCCGGTCGGTTTGGTCGGGTCTCCGGGTTGTTTGGACAGCCCTAACTATAAGAGCACGTTTGGTAGACTGTAATAGACACTATAATGTAATAGATATTCCTATAGCATAACTATTCAGTTGTTTGGTTATGTTTTTATTACAATGAATAGTTATTCCTTATGAATAGTTATTCTTCAAAATGAGGAATAACTATTCCTTATCAAAAGTATTGAATATCTATTCCTTCACCTTATGTAATAACTTTTTAAAAAAATTTCCTAAAAAGCCATTAGTTGCCACATCTTCAAAAGGAAAGAAAATAAATTTTCCTTGTTGTTAATTATTAGCTCTATTTTGAACACCCTAAAATACACTTATTTTAGGAAATTTGACTTAAAAATGATTTAATTACACATTCTTTTTATACTCTACTAAATTGTGGATGCATATTCAGAATTCTATTTCTAAATGGTTACCAAACTAATAAATAGTAATACTTATTACATTCCAACTTAATGTATTTCTTGTAATACTTATTCCTATTCCCATGTAATAATCATTACAGTATACCAAACGTGCCATAAGTACATGTGACCTAAATTGAATGGGATGCAAAAACTTAGACCATGTTGGGCTAGCCCAGCCCATAAACTTGATCAATAATAACCATTAATGGACCTCAACGTGACAACTTAGTTTGACATTGACAGCACAACAGTCACATTATTATTATTTTTTTAATAGAAAGAAGTAAGTGAATATTATTGAACTAAATCCGATCGGAAAACATCATTCAAATCACTAGGCGGAAATTCAACCCATACATCTGTGTCTGCAGCTACAACTACTCGTCTAGCTAAGGCATGAGCTAATCTTTTTCCTTCTCGTCTAACATGAGTAAAACTACAAGCTCTAAGAGAAGTACCTAATTTGTTACAATCATCAATCACATGATCGAAAAGAGTGTTACACCTTCGCAAGGCAGACAAGGCGTTCATCACTTGTAAACTATCACCTTCAATAACAACATTAAACAGGCTTAGCTCCTTGGCAAATAAAATGGCGCAGCGTGCAGCCGTTACTTCTACTAACTCCACAGATTGAACAAGGGGAATTTTTTGACTTAGAGCAGCAATTATCTGTCCCATGTGATCACAGAACACTACACCAATACTAGCACAGCCCGAAGCATTAAAGAAAGCTGCATCAAAGTTTCCTTTATAATTTGGCTCAAATGGCAGAGACCAGCATACCTGAGCTTGTGGGATAGCAGTTCGAGCTAGCTGTTTTACCACTTCCAAAAATTCCAACACCAACTCCTTCGCTCGATGTTCCAACTTGGGGAGGCTCCAAGTTTGTTGCCCCTCTGTAATTCGATTTCGCCATTGCCATAAGCTCCACGCTATGGTAGAGAAAAGAGCAACCTGAAAGGATGAGCACCTATGCAAGACTTCCTCAAACAAGTCAATGAAATTTTTGTAATTTTTTTGAAACAGAGGAGCAAATCCCGGATCTGATTTCCACACAAACTTAGCATGATCACACAACCATAGACTATGCAACAAAGTTTCCTGATGCTCATCACACTGATCACATGTTTCATCAATGGGGATATGGCGAGCTCGAAGATTCTGCTTTGTCGGGAGCGAGTCCTTGGCCGCACGCCAAATAAAATGACGGATCTTGTTTGGAGCTTAGATTTTCCAAATTTGCTTCCAGAGACTTCACTGATCCATACCTAAAGACGAACATGGGATATTATTTGCTGCTTCAGTTGCTAGGAAGCGATATGCACTACGAACACTATAAGCACCGTCCCTTGTTAATGGCCAAACCAAGATATCCTCTTCACTACTCTCACATACTTGGATTCGGCTCACTAGCTCTGCTTCCCATGGGAGAAAATTTTCTTCAAGCTTACCCGGGTCCCAGATTCTAATGTTAGGATAAAACAGTTCACTAACCCGGGTTAATGTAGACTCACTTAGGGGGGAAATGATTTTACTATAAGTTTGATTCGGTAGCTAGCGATGCTGCCACACTTCTATCTTTTAGCCATTTCCTACCTGCCAAATTGCACACTTCTTAATAACTTCCCTTGCCTGCAGGATACTTCTCCAAGTGTAAGAGCATTTGGGGTGAATAGGTGCTTCCAAAATGCTCCCATTAGGGAAATAGTTAGCACTAAAAACCTTATAGAGCAGCGAATCTTTTTGATGAATAAGTCTCCACACTTGTTTGGCCAATAAGGCGTTGTTGAATTTTTGGATATCTCTAAAGCCCATCCCTCCCACAAAATTTAGATGAACACAAGGAACTCCATTTTACCCAATGAATCTTTTTTGAGTCCCTATGACCCCACCAAAACCTACAAATCATCGTTTCAATTTCCTTATAGAAACTCACTGGTAGTTTGAAGACACTCATTGAATAAGCCGGAATGGACTGGACAACTGCTTTGATCATGATCTCCTTCCCTGCCTGAGAGAGAAGCTTCTCCTTCCACCCTTGCATTCTTGCCCATATTTGCTCCTTCACATTTGTAAAGCAAGCTTTCCTCTCCCAACCAATAAAAAAAGGAAGCCCTAAGTACTTCTTATAGTGCTGAACAGCTGGGACATTGAGAGCCACTTTAATCACTTCCTGTGTCTGAGCATCAGTGTTCTTGCTAAAGAAGAGGGTAGTTTTATCCCTATTTATCATCTAACCCAAAGCGACCTCATAATAATGTAGTAGCGTCTAAATTTTATGGCACTCCTCCAGTGTAGATCTACGAAAGACCAAACAATCATCTGCAAAGAATAGGTGAGTAAGTTTTGGGCCATTCCGACAAAAGGAAAAACCCTCAATGTCTTCCTCCTTGGCTGCCTTCTGAAAAATAGAATTCAACCCCTCTACACAGAACATAAATAAGTAAAGGGAAAGAGGGTCTCCCTGTCTCAATCCCCTAAAAGGAGAAATCAAACCTTTCAACTCTCCATTTACAAGGATGGAGTATGAAACTGTTCTTATACATTCCATGATCAACGCCACCCAAGACGCTTGAAAGCCCATCTTTAAAAGTATTTTTTCTAGGAAAATCCACTCCACTCGGTCATAGGCTTTACTCATATCCAGTTTTAGGGCCATAAACCCCTTCTTCCTAGTGCAATTATTCTTCATGTGGTGTAAAGATTCAAAGGCTATTAAGATATTATCAGTAATCAATCTATCAGCAATAAAAGCACTTTGAGTCTCAGAAATAATAGAATGCAACATAGGCTTAAGACGATTGGCTATAACCTTAATGACAATCTTATAAATCACATTACACAAACTTATGGGTCGGAAATCAAATACTCTTTCCGGATTATTAACCTTTGGGATCAAAGTAATGAAAGTATGATTATAGATTTTAAGATAGCACTTGAGCTTAAGCTTGACAAGACCGCTTGATGAACATCCATTCCCACATCCGCCTAGTAGGTCTGATAAAACAGAGGTGGCATACCATCTGGCCCTGGAGCTTTCAAAAGGTGCCATTTCCTTAATTGCAACATCCACTTCCTCTGTAGTATAAGGCTGAGCCAGATCTCTCCTCATATCTTCGGTCACTACCTTCTCCACACCATCTAGGATACGCTTAAAATCATGGGGATTGGAGGAAGAAAAAAGCTCGGTATAGTACTCATTTAGCAAACTCGAAAAAACCTCCTCATTGTCTTGCCAGACTCTGTTGTCCTCCCTCATCCCCTTAATGAAGTTTTTTCTCTTCCTTTTGGTAGTCGACCTATGGAAAAAACGTGTGTTCTTATCCCCACTTTGTAACCATTGAATCTGAGAGCGTTGGTGCCGCATTTTCTCCTCCCTATCATACAAAACTAACAACTCTGATTTGAGACGAAACACCTCCATGTAGCTACCAGACCTGACTTACTCCTCTTCTGCCTTCCACAATTGCTCTTTGAGCTTCTTAATGCTTCTCTTGACATTTCAAAAATGATCCCTATCCCAAGCTTTCAGCATCCATTTGCACCTCTTCAATGTCTTGGTGGTAGTGAACATAGGAGTACCCTCAACATCACAGTCCCAAGCTCCTGTAACAATGTCTCTACACCCCGGGTCTGTCAGCCACATAGCTTCAAACCTAAAGGGCTTTCTTCTCCACCTCTGACTCTCTCCATTGGGATCCAAAGCCAAGACTATCGGTCGGTGATCTGAGGTGAAACAGTGCAAGTGCCTAACTCTAGCTATAGGAAACCGTGCCAACCAATCATAATTATCACACCACGATCTAATCTTTCCCAAATCAAGTCTCCTCATTGGCGCCCATGCCACGTGAAATCTGGCCCTGAATACCCTAGGTCCACAAAACCGCACTGGTCTAACACATCCTTAAACATTTGCATTTGATTATGTGGTCTAGGAGCACCTCCCTTTTTGTCCTTAACCTCCAGGAGCTCATTGAAATCTCCAAAACAACACCAAGGCAGGTTTGGTTTGGAGTTGAGCATACGAAGCATGTCCCACCCATTATTCCTATAAGTTGTATTCGGTTCTCCATAGAATCCTGTTAATCGCCATGCCATCTCTGAGCCCCCATCAACAATAAAATCGATGTGATATTTGGAAAAACTATCCACCCAGACTTTTATGCCTCCTCTCCAAAGTAAAGCTAATCCACCTCCCCGACCATCACTCGGGGTAATGAATAAATCACCAAAGCCTAACTGTTCTTTAAT
Source organism: Quercus tomentella (assembly GCA_028535165.1). Lineage (NCBI taxonomy): Eukaryota > Viridiplantae > Streptophyta > Magnoliopsida > Fagales > Fagaceae > Quercus > Quercus tomentella. The sequence continues at coordinate 17,542,633 of JAPQVY010000023.1, forward strand.
CTTAACCATCTGTTCCTTTCCTGACCAAGTCTCTGACAGGAAAACAAACGTGGGATCTTGTGCTTGTACAATATCAACAAGCTCTTGAACTGCAAGTCGGTTTTCAATCCCCCTGCAGTTCCATGCTAAAAGTTTCATTGCTGTCGGCAGGGCTAGTCACCAGCCTCCACCAATGTATAATCCTTACAGACCACCCTCTTCTTTCTGCTCCCCTCCACATCCTCCATCTCCTCATCTAATTCCCTACTCATCCTTTTTGCCAACAAAGAACCCTGCACCTCCTTTGATTTCCTTGGTACCCCTTGTTTATGGGCGCCTTTCGTACTAGTGGATCGAGTAGACCTCGATATGCTCCCCATAGTAAACGTAGGATTTGATCCACTTGACATAAGCAGACTCTTTAGGAACTGTGCTGAACTTGCAACCTTTGACCCTACTGACACGAATCTTTGATCAATACATGGACCAAGTGTCTCCATTGAAACTTCCACCTCCCCCTTTTCATACCCTGCCAATTCCCTGTCACCATTATCCTCATGATTCTACACAAAAAGAAATGGACAGTCCTCATTCAAAGTACCCACCTCTGATTTCTCTAACCTCGTTAACGGCAATGACTTCTCACTCACTAGCACGTTCCGTATCTCGAAACACTGAGCATTCTCTGCCACGATATCGGTATCTTGGTCCGTAACTGATAATGAACTCAGCCCCCTCCGCTCCTTATCATCATCAGTCACTAAAGCTACTACCGAAGCGGATCCTTTTTCCTTGCTCAATTCTGATTCCTCTTTATCCGATGCAGTGGAACTATCAGTGTCTTCTCCTTCTTCCTCAAGACTCGCCACTCTGATGACTGCCTGTTGAGAAAAATTCAGCATGCTGGCTCTCAGCCATAAGCCAAACTGTTTTTCATCCTCTAGTGCCACACCTCTTTTCTTCAGACGTGATGGGCAGTCCTTGTCATGGTGAGTGAGTCTGCCACACCAATAACAAATGTTTGGTAGCCTCTCGTACTTAAATTTCACCCAACTCGTCGATCTATCTCTCCTCATAATCTTTCTACCTCTGCATAACAGGTTCGTTGGGTTGATAGCTATTCGAACTCTTAAAAAATTGCACCCCTCACCATCCCCCATTGCCGTCTCTTCCCCATCAATCACACCTGCCACCGATGCAACCTCCTTTGCTACTGCCATAGAAAAACTGTCGATAGGCAAATTGTGGACCTATACCCAAAAGCAAGTCCTATCAAATTTTAGGTTTCGCACGTCAGTATGCTTTGAGACTTGTTTTAGGGCCACTAGATGTTTATTGAATGACCAGGGTTCTCCCTTCAGTACACGATCTACATCCCCAGAATCCTTAAACTCGAATAAAACCCTATGGTTTCCCATATCTCTTACTTCAAAACCTTTCCGAGTACGCCATAGTAGTTTGAACGTACGTGCAATAGCCTCCATATTTAGCACTCGGCTGGTAAAGAAGCAGGCTGCCAAGAAATTTGTCTCTTCGATTTCATCTTCTTCAACTAGGTATTGGTTGCCCTCATGCTCTGAAAGTGAAAACTTCTTCCACTCTTCGGACAGTGACTCCATGATACTTTAAAAGCAAGACAGAGAAGCAAGGAAACCCCACGCCTAACCACAAAGGTAGGCACCGACTTTCACTGATTGCTATGGCAATGAGAGCCCTAGGTCAGGAAAACTCTCTCTGAATTTGTATATTCCTAATGCATTTACAGTCACATATTACTCTTTTGAAGAAGCTTACACTCTCACCAAAGGCCCAAAAATATTTTGACATTTATAACATATTCGTATTTGCTGAAAAATGTTGAATATCTTTTTTCTGTTTTTGTAAAATTGAGTTTTAATCTAATGGTTGTATGTGAAACAAAGGTTACTAAGTCCAGGGGCGGAGGGAGGGCTTCCACCTAGTAATGATTAAAAAAAAAAAAAAAAAAACCTACAGCTACACGGTAGGAATTAAAACTTAGCAGCCTAATACTGATAGAACTCTGAAAAAAAAAAAAAAAAAAAAAAAAAAAAAAAAAAAAAAAAAAAAAACCACTATAACTCTAATATAAAACTATGGGTCCCACCTAGTAATGATGAAAAAAAAAAAAAACCTACTGCTATTCGCCTATACGGAATAGGAATCACAGCAGCCTAATACTAATAGAACTCTGAAAAAAATAAATGTATATATAATATATAGCACCCCTTACACCTCCCATAAAATAAAATTTAAAAAAAAAAAAAATTCTTTTGATATTAGTCTCTTCAAGTTTGTACCTTAGAGTTTCTGTTGAGTTTTTAAAAGCATTCAAGTTGAGTTTTTAAAAACATTCAATGGAAGATCAATGGATGAATGATTACTTAGTCACATATATTGAGAAAGATATATTTAAGATTATTGAGTGTGAAGAAATTATGCAATGGTTTCAAAATATGAAATATCATCAAGGGTAATTGAGTAAATTAAGCTAGGTGTGAAAAAATAAATTAAAGTTTACATTTTATGTTTGATTTTGTTTGACAATTACATTATTTTGTTATTAATTTTGATTAATTTTTTTAGATTAGTTTTTTACTTTTAATCTTGTCCCTCCTGACCTAAATTCCTGGCTCTGGCTCCACCATTGACTAAGTCGAATATCATTTTTTGTCTCTTAGGGTCGAGACTTAGTGATAATGATTGTATGCATGCAGTTAATTGATGCCAAACTTACATACAAGAAAGAAGAGTTTAATGGAGCTTCATAGGGCAAGGTTTCCATTTAGTGCACTAATGCATTTGACTTAATTGTGGTCAATTTTAGACACATATTGTGTTTGTGTCCTATCCAGTGCTTAAATGCATTGGATTCTAGCCAAACCTTCAAGATTAAAAAAAGTTTATGGCAAATTTTGCCCCTTAAGTGTTTTTTTTTTTTTTTTTAATTATTATTATTATTAATAATTATAATTGGTGGTAGGAAATTGTTGGTTTGTTCTAATAAAAAAAGCGTTTAGGTTTTGGGCTGTGTTTATTACATACTCTCCAATTATACACAATTTAGTTTTTGAATTGAAATTATGTCTTGAAGTCACAATTTCAGTTCAAAAATTGAATTGTGTATATTTTGTGTGCAAGGAGTAGTGTGTTACTTTAGTTTCTTACCCTTTTCCTTAATCACATCAAGGATTTCTTTTATGGACAAAACTTAGGTATAGTATTTTAGGTGCTGTTTCTTAGGTTGGGGATCTTAAGATTCTGCCACATGGATACTTGTCTAAAAAATACACTTCCATCTCATGAGAAAAAATCCACATGGCAGAATTTTAAGAGGGGAACCTAAAAAATAATACTTGAGTACTATATCTAAGTCTTGTCCTTCTTTTATTCGTGACGAGCACAAAGGCACAAAGTCCAAAACCAGGGTATATCATATTGATTGGATAAGGGAAGTTATCCATGGAGGCCCATTACTTATAAGGCTATGTGCACGGGCTTGAATATAACTACAAAATAAGTGGATGGACCACGAACACTTTAAATCATCCAAAGTATTTTTTGCATATTTCTTATGCATTTTTTTCCACCATTAAACAAGCAAGAAGACCTTTAAAAAAAAAAAAAAAAATTCAAGAAGAGAACTCTGAACAGGCCACCTCAACGAACTTTTTCAACACAACAATGTTTGTTTTTCTTCTTACAAAATAATGTGTTACATAATTAATTTATAATGAGATTTATTATTTTGCATGAAATACAAGTATGTTTCAAAATAAATAAACATTCATGGGTCCTAGAAATGGTGGACTGTACATAGAAAAGTCTTTCTTATCATGAATGAATTTTATAGTTAGTCAAAAAGAATATATGTACTCCAAATATTACAAAACCATTTAATATATAATAAGATCTATTCAATTACGTACAATAAGCAAGCACATGTCCCTTTCAACAGCCCCCCATGCCCGGTCTTTTTTTTGGCTCCCTTTTTAATTTTTCCATTCATTATCTTCCCAAGATTCCTTTCAAAATTTCAAGTTCTTTCTTTTAGGACTTCCTGGATTGAGAGCTATTTCTACGGTAATTTGTTGATATTAGACCTTTTCTGTTTACATTAATTGAGATTTCTTAAAGTAGTTCAAGGATACTGCAAATGCCAAGTGACACTCATAAAGATTGCTTATTTCAGCTTCAATTTTTTTAAAGAATAAATCACACCATAGTTTTTTTGGAGTCATTTTAAATGAGAGACGAGAGATTTAAACTATAAACGTTTCTATTAAAAACACTTTTGACATCCACAGTTTGGTGATATAAATGATCATCCACATGCAACTTTAATTAAGTAATTGTTTTAATAGTCATATAATTCATTTAAATTATCCGATGAGTTATGTAATTAAATACACATGGATGACTATTTGATTGCTACATAATGGGTTTGATACGATTCCTCCATATTGTTTGATTAGATAACTTTATATTTTTTTCAACTTATGTACGTACTACAACTTCCTTTTAAAATGGGCTTCTTCCATATTGTTTTATAAGATAACTTTATATTTTTTTCAACTTATGTAAAACATAGGGGCGGAGCTAGGGGGGTCGGAGGGGGGGTGGTTCCCCCGGCCCGCCCAAAAAATACCCTTAGTTATTATAGCTAATACTTATTAAATACTCCTGCCTACTTTTTGGTTTTGGGTTTATTAAATGTCACTCTGTTTCTTTAGTCTTGAAATAGAGTACAACTTTTAAACGAATCATTGAGGAACCTTAAGTCCTCCACTAGCATGCCTTGCACTAAATTTTTTAGTTTGTCCCCACTATATTATAATTTGAACCTTTTATGGTTCCACATTAACCAAAATAATAGAAATTTACATATATATTACACTCAGTATTTATCTAACTACTAATAGTTCATAACATGAGTTTTGGCTCTAAAAAAGAACTAAAAATAGATCATTCATGTGAGAAATATCTCAATAGATAAATACAATATTATGAATAAGCATTTTTTTGTAGCGTGTTTTCTTTTTTTTTTGGTATAATTACATTAAATATCACTTAGTATTTAAATGAATAGCTTTTAATTTTTCAAATTGGTCTTAAATATTATATATTCACATAATGTGTGTAAGTGCGTGTATCATATATAAAATTTGTTCCCCCTCAACTCAAATCCTGGCTCCGCCACCGGTACTCCAACTTCCTTTTAACATGGGTTTCTATAAAAAGAGAGAGTGATGAGGCCGCTAGAGTACTCAGGTTAGAAACAATTTTTAGGTTTGCCTTTTTGGCCAAAACGACATAGTTTTAGGTGTGAGAGAGGATTTTTATTTTTAATTTTTTGGGTCAGGGCTATTATGGTGGCTCCAACCGCCCCTATAGGGCCTAACTCAGGTAAGGACCCTATAGTGGCGGTTGAGAGGTGCTGCTATAGGTTAAGTCTATAGCCGCGTTTAAAAAATGTGGCTATAGGTATTCCTTTAAAAAATTTTTTTATTTGGCTGGATCTATAGCCACATTTTTTGAATATAGCAATGGGCCCTATCTAAAAAAACGCAGCTAAAAACACTTACAAATGCAGTTATAGGTTAGTTATAACTGCGTTTTTTCGTAAACACGGCTATAACCCACGTTTTTAGTAGTAAGAGATGACCCAAAATTTAATATTGAAGAAGGAAGAATAATTAGTTAATTATTCCAAAAGGAGAAATTATTAACAAATCGTATTCATAAACACAGTGCAGTGCACAGATCACTTGTTAGCTACTTTTACAGTGCACAAGTCACACCACAAGAATCTTGATAAGGAGGCTCCATCAGCCTATAAGAGGCATTGTAAGTGCCATATAGGGGATCAGTTTACGCTAGGCCTCTTAGAATGGATATTCACCGTAAAGAACTTGTAAAGAAGTGGAAGAAAATGCCTTGGGTTTCAAGAACTTCGTAAAAAAGTGGGGAAAAAAATATTTAAGTATTTTGTTTATATTAAATATTATAAATCTAAAAGGATAAAAAAAGGCATATTTTGCACATCCTGTGCTTAAAGGGATATAGTATGCAAAGTTAAATTTCCATATTAATTTACAAATGGAGTAAAAGGCTGAAGAATATGGCTATACTAGGAGTGTAGCTAAAAAGACTGATAGATTATTATCTTGAGAGAGAAACAAAAAATGGAAACTTCTTCAAGTGCCGCTCAATTTGTTTGATTCAGTACTTAGTATCACTTCATCCAGAAAGATGATACATTGCCAACTTTCTAGTTCGACCACATATATTGTCACACTGGCCCTTATATGAATTAGGACTGCATCTAATTTATCATTCTCTACGAGGAGTGATAAACATCTCTATGAGGTAGGGCCAACATGATTTCTAAAGAGAATGTAATGCGTCTAAAGTAGGCATGGATATATGTAGTGGAATTGATGCCTCTTCAGAAGATTCACTAGCATATTTTCATTGGACCACTGGTATCTGACCCACATTCTCAATGCAATGGCTTTGCACACATTGTAGGTCCCTTTTTGAGGTTCTATAGTCACAAATGGTGAGTCATCTAGAATCTGATACACATGAAGAAGTTTTGATTTTTAAGAGTTGAACAAAGCTGAAGAGGGATTTGATAAAATGTTTAAAGAAAAGCAGTCAGAAAGGTTTTCTGATAAGGACAAGAGATGAGCATTCAAGAGAAAGAGAGGAGGGGATGGATGGATGGAAGTTGACAACACTATGAGGAAAAGGTATTGCAAGAGCATGTGAAAGTAGTAGTATTAGTAGCATAATTGGTAGTTTTTGTCACTTCTTCCTTTTGCAATTCCATACAGTTCCTCTTTTAGATCTTTCTCTCTTTTATGAATATTCCTGTTGATCCAATAGTCCTACACTTATATACTAGCTTTTGTCTGTGTATAAGATTATTTCAAGACAGAGGCAGTAAGTTCTAATTTAAGCCAAAAACTGTAGTAGTCATGTGTTACTAAATGTTCTAGACTGTCAATCACATGTGACTCTTTTTTTTTTGGCTGTGTATCAATCACATAAAAATTTAGGCTTGAAGAGAAAAAAGCCTTTCAAATGTGTTATAGAACTCAACGGATCACATATGGGGTGCTATATGGTATCAGATTGGGTGCAAAGTACTTCTGGCTTTGATGTTCTGCACAATGGATGAATGCATGTTTTTTGGAATAGCAATTGTATCACACTACCACTTCTGAAGGGAAGAGAGTAGGAGGCACTAAAAGAAAGATTGCTAGTGTGCTGCAGCACAATGTTCAGTAGGGCTGAATTCTGAACCTAACTCTTCACAGCAGCAAGAAATGGCTATGGAATGAAGGGCCTAAGGGCAATAGTAAAGAAAATATATAAGGTCTACGGATACTTTGAATATATATTGAAGAGAGCTAGCTTCCAAAAAAAAAAAATAGAACTCATTGGAATTGGACATTACAAAGCAAATATTATTCTCAAAATCCCTTTGTAAATTTTTAGTTTCTTGGTTTGGAAAGGCTTAACATAAAAGCAACCTTATCTTCTATTTGTTTTGTTTTGCAGAAAGCAATACAGTGAAATGTCACCAGAATCATGTCTTATTCAGACAATGAAATCACCAATAATTGATTTTTACACAAAGAAAAGCCAAAAAGCACAAATAACATATGGTTTTATTCCTATAGTCTATATTAACATGTCAATTAAGAAAATATTAGAGTATGATTTTGGATAGAATAGAATTGGGGAACATAATACATGTGATTAACCCTAACTAGTTTGTTGAAGATCCACAATCAACCCCAAAATTTTTAAGGCTAAAGCTTGGTGGTTGTAGTCTATTTCAAAATTTTAAAATTCACCTGAAATTTACAAAAACATTTTCAGGATAAAATCTATATACAAAGCAATTGTAGTTCACTACTTCCCTACTAATTTTTCATGGGACAGATTCCTTTGACTTCCACGAGACCATTTAGTATGGATGAAATTTCCACCATATGTTCCTTCTCAACTGTATGGCTCCACATCTCCCTTTTCGCCCTTTTTCTGATTCTATAAGGATGGCATTGGCACCATACAATCCTTACAATCTTTGGAGCTTGACTCCGTCCACCTTAAACATTGATATGTGGTCACACTACCACCTTCATTTCCTTTTCATGACTCTTTTTTTCTATTTCCATGTTAATGATGATCTTTGTTCGCACCCATCTACTTTTGTTCTACATACCTGGTGGAAACAAGACAAAAGTTCAATGTAAGGTTCAATGTTCCATCATTCATTCCATCAATCAATAATCAGTTTGTGATGCAAATAACAGTTTTTCCACATATGAATGGGGGTTCATGTTTCACTACTCAATTATAAGCATTAATGGGTAATCAATACTGTGCAAATGTCTCAACAACAACAGGACTTTGAGCCATAATTCAGGCATGATATGTTTTGGATCATTAGAGTTGTAGCAGACCATTGGTCAATATCAGATTCATTATCTGCAGCCACCAATTCTGTGCCCCCAAAGGAGTATTCTCATACTCTCAATTGCCCTATTAGAAATGGAAAACTTACTTATGGTATCTTCCAAATGCCCAAGAAATTTATGAGAGTCAACCAATAATGCGGATATAAAGAGATCATTAAGTACACGAAAACCGCCATTCAAAGCATAATCGATCATCCAGTTGGATTCAACAAAGAAGTATGTCAGCATCATTGCCATTGTAATTAAACAGATCCTACTCCATCTTTGGTAAGTGGTCTGCATAAATGTAATGAGCTAAAGATAAAGAGCTGGCCTATCAATAAGTCTCTCTCAATGAACATCAACATACAGGACTTACAGTGGACATTGAACTAGTTAGTGTCTTATTATGAATGGCTTATATTATCTGATCATTAAAATGTGACACAAGTTTAATCCGCCTATTTTTAATTCTCCACAAGACTCAAATTTGTAACTATTTTTGTACCCTGTCAGGATTGTACTTCTAATATTGCGAGTAATTTGAATATGATCCTAGTTTAAATGCAAGTTAATTCTTCTATATCAATTTGGTTATGCAAACAAAGACAATTTTCTTTGTATTTAAACAAATATATCAAGTTTGTCTTAAGCCTGTTGCATATCCGATGGCCCCAAAAATAGTTGCTTTCAGTGTTAGTGACATCCTGTAAGGCCTTGTGTTCTTTAATTCAGATACTCCCTCGTCCCACATAGTTTGTGCACCTTAAAAATGAAGTTTTCTCAAAGAGAAATCATTCAAAATTGCCCTCAATCCCTGTTCACTGGTCATTCCTCATTCCAAATTCAGAAGGACTCCATGACCATCCATGTTGATGCTTTTCAAGTTTTAATAGTTCCTCAGGGCTACTGAGTTTGGTTGGAGAGTAAAATTGATGGCTACCAGAAAGTGATTTTTTAGCTGCAAATTCTTGGACCGGTTGAGCCTTGGAATGCATGCATGTGTTCACTCATAACCATCATTAAGTTAACACCATGCTTCAAATCCCCCACACTACCACACCCACCCAACCCCCCCCCCCCCCCCCCCCCCCAAAAAAAAGTATTGTTGATAAAATTCACGTATTCCTTAAAACTTCAATTAAGCTAACATAAATCGCCTACAAATGCTGCCAGCTTGATACAATTTGAGGTCTGAGACGATAAGAAATGAGATATTTTTATTATTAATTGAAAATCAATTAAAGAATATATATATATATATATATTCAACTTTATGTAATACTTTTTATTTTAAATCCATTTTCTTACTTTTGACTTCTGAGATGCAAAATTAATAAAATCTAGGGTTTGGAGCCACACATTTTTAATTCCCACAAATTTAAGATATTTGGAGGGAAAGGAATTCTACTTATACTATAATTTTTCAATTAGTCAGTTTTGCCCTTATAATTTTAAATTTATATCAATTTCATTAAATTAAATGAAAAATGTTATAACTATCAATTTATTTGATATCTTATCATTTTCTCTTTTCCCTATTTTAATTTTTAAAACATCTAAACAAAGAGACCGTATCTATTCCCCTCTCCTACGACCTTCCTTAATTTTATAAAAATCTAAATAAGGGAAGGATAATCATTTCCCTCCCCTTTCCTATCCCTTAAAATTTCCAAACTGACTTATAAGACCATTCTAGAGATATCAAAATCGAATGTAAATCTTTTGTACCATTTTTTGAGTACCACTCTATGTTCCACCAATCACTACTTAACATGTGTATAATTGCTTTCCATTTTAAACTATAGTTATTTTGTGTGGTGGGCCTTTTTTTGCAATTGTAGGCTGGCTGTCTCTTGCCACGTTACGGCCCAATGATTCTAGGTAGGAGAGTTAGGACTGGCTTGACTGCAATACACCCTAAGCCAGCTTGTGCACAAGTTAGAACCCCTTTGCTAAGACCTTGGACACGTGCCCATGGCGGAGGAAGCTGTTACAAAAAAAGTTATGACAAACAGGTATAATATGACAATAATAAGAAGAATATGTTTACGGTCAACCAGAAAAAAAAAAAAAAAAAAAAAAAAGAAAAAAAAGAAAAGCTAAGTCATGATCTTAGTAAAGGAGGAGATAATGCAGTGATATAAATGCAACAGAAGTGAGTTAATGACAATGACAAAAAGAAAAGGAAATAATATTAATGCTTGATCGATAAAATAACAAGAAAGATGGTTAGTCTGCTGTGCTTGATTTCTTAACGAAGTCAAGTCCAGGAAGGGAACCACCCTTCAATGTGGGCAATCTCACTAGGACGTCCTGCCACAGAAATTGCCCACTTTGAGAGAATGGGCCTAGATGACTTTTCTTCCAATTCCTTAATCCTCACTAGAGAGTAGGCTTTTAGAGGGAGAGAAAGGGACAGCCTATTGGTGCATGCCTACTATCACACTCTTGCTCGCTCTCTGTTTTCCCTCTTATCTTTCACTATTTTTATTACTTTTTTTTCTCTTATTTTTTTTATCTTTTGTGTTTTTCTTCCCTTTTTTTTTGTTCTCCTCCGTTCTCCCCCCTCCTGCCTCTACTGTGCACAACTAAGGCCATTTTTTATACTGCTTGTTGTGATGGGTTTTTATTGTTTTGCTCCTTAATCGCTTTTGTCTTGGTATAGGTGTCTTTCCCAGACCACCCATTGGTCTGTCGCCTGCCTAGCCATCACCACTTACTTGTGCTAGCCGGGCCATATCCTATTCCCAGACAAAAGAGTTTTATTTTGTTTTCTTGCTCATTATGGCATTCCCATCTGAATAAGTGTGGACATTCTCTCTTACTGTCCCCTATGGCATGCACCCAGTGATTCCAGCTCATCTTTCCCTCTTTCGGATGGTATGTCATCCTAGTAGGATATTTCCCCTAAAAAAGCTTGAGTAGGAACCCCAGAATAGGCTTTCCCCTTCTCCCCACTACCAGACCATACCTTCTCTTACATCTGACCCATGGCCCACCACTCCTGTATTGGCTGGGTACAAGTGGGTGGTGCCTGAGCCTTGTGCGTGCTCCACTTCCATGTGTGTCCTTGGCTTGTCTGCTGTTCATGTGTTTGCCATGACCTAAGGGCTTGTCTGCACGTTCTTCTACTTGTTCTTGACCTCTTGTGGCGTGGATGAGTCTCTGGGCTTTCATTCTTTATGTCTTACTTCTTTTCTGGGCTGGGTCTTGCTTGGTTCCTTTCCTTCTTCAATCCATCCCTTAACCTCTTTGCGAGTCGATTGATACTCCTACCATGCCACTCCGTTGTTCCTGCCATGTTATTATTTGACTTGTGCTTGCTGGGCCTCTTTTGGGCCTGCTGTATGCTTTCCTTCTGCTTAATTCCAGTAGCCTAGTAGTATCATTGGGCTTGTACTCATGCTACTTTGGGCTTCCTTGGCCCATTTCATCGCTTTCGAGCTCCCTTGGCCCATTTTATTCTTTTGGGCATCCTCAGCCCATTTCATTTCCTTGGGCATCCCCAGCCCATTCCAATCCTTCATTCTCATGGGCTTTTGCTAAGTCTTTTGGGTTTCCCTAGCCCAAGTTACCATATCCTTTACTTTCGGGGCTTATAGGTTTTTCCACCAACCCCTATTTACTTAATTCCTTCCTTTGGGTTCCTTTGGCCCATTCTTGCTTGCTTTCCATTTCTCATAATGCCCATGAGTTTAGTACTTCTTTCTTCGGGCTTCTTTGGGCCTGCTTGCTTTCTTTAAGGCTTTTTTACTATTTTATAGGCCCATGGTCCATTATTCTTGCCATTCGGGTTTAATGGTTTTCTTCTCAATTTGCTAATTCTTCTTCTTTATTCCCTCCCATATTGTTGGGTTTCTTCCTATTATTGGGCCTCCTTACCAAAGTGGGCATCAACGTTTAGCCCCTTGAACATATGAAGTGCTCCTAAAGTTTATATGCGAATAAAAAGTCTCTCTCTTTTTTTTCTTTTTTTCTTTTTTCAAACAGTGGGCCTTGCTTTACTTTCTTTTTTGTTGTGAACAGTGTTGTCTCTTCGAATTTCCCAGTTTAGTAGTTATTCTGAAACATAGTTTCCGCTTCATTAATACTGTGCCTTATTTGATGGATGACCGATTGCATCCTTTCGTGTCAGCGTTAATGTCATCAGTACTTAAACATATTCCCCTCACGTCATTGACACAAAACGCCTTTTTATTTTCCCTTTTCTTCATCGTGTCTTCTCCCTCAAACATCTTCACCTACCAATTCCAAACAATTATCCCAGCATGTCACCGACGAAAGGCGAAGGTTCTTCCCATTGTAAGGGAAAGCAAATCGCCTCCGACAATCCTGCCACCAAAATCGTAGTCGAAGATGCTCCTCTCTTCGAATCGGAGGGTTCTGATGAGGAAGAAGGAGGTCGCGACCCAGACAATGAGTGCGCTTTTCTCATTGATCCTTGGTACGACGCCCATGCCCATTTCCCAAAGGTGTCTGGCGAGTATTTGCCTCTACCGTCGGGTCGCGTATGGCTTTCCATTTGCCGTCGCAACATGGAGGTGTCTTGGGCTCCTTTGGCTTCTTCGATCCCCAATCTCGTCATACGCCAAGGTACTTCACTCCCTGTGCCTATTCTCTTCGAATTTGGGTCGGGTACTTCTTTGGGTTAGAAAGAAAAGGTAGACGATGAGTTGTCCGACACGGGTTTCATGGCGGCATTACAACGGGCCAGTGTGTTGAAGGCCATTGTCTCGTCACGTTGCTTGTCCAACTATAGGGACTTGTTCAATCTCCGCCATTTGGTCCGCCGGTGGTGTACCGCTACTCATACCTTCTTTCTTTCTTACTTGCATCACCGTGACCTTGGAAGACGTGGCAAACCAACTGCTGTTTCCCATTCTTGGTGATGTTAACCTAAGTGCTATGGAGTTCTCTCTAGAGGAGGAGGTCATGGAGGCTAAGTTGAAGAAAGGAATGAGTGGCAATGCAAAGTTGTCACTTTGGGTTGGGGCTTTTCCTAAGGCTTCTGATGTGGTTCGCCGCACGACCTTTGTTGCATTCTGGCTCTGTAAGTTTATCTTTGGCTCTCATCCCCATTATGCTGTAAAGCCTCTTTATTTCCGATTAGCTATAAAGATATCTGTCGGGGTGAGTCTGTCGTTGGCCTCCATGTTTTTGGGTCATCTGTATGTGCAGTTAGATATTTTGCAGAATGATGAGAAGTAGGCGGGTTCCTACCATATAGTCACCACTTCCACCCATAGCACTATCTTGCAGCATCTGCTATGGGAGCGTTGTCCTAGGCATTTGACAAAGTGTAGGTCTGTTCGTTTTGCCAAGGAGAAGTACCATTCATGTCCGAAGGTCATTATTGATTTTTGTGGTCGTTTTGTGTTTGATTTTCCGTTGGCTTACCGCTGGGTTGGGTTGAAGCCGTTTGGGCATCTTGCTGTAGAGTTCTTTGATAAAGGAGTTGGTTTTTGTTGGAGGGCATATAAAAATTTTGGTTTTGGTTATACATGTGCTGATTCAATTATGGGTTCCTTTGTTGATGCTACTGGAACCACCACCTCGTTGACTGCTTTTGATGAGAGGGATATTACATACTTGGTAGTCACCAATGCTGGGTGGTTGCCTTATCTCACTGATGAAGGGGTTCGGTTTGTGTATTATTCTATTGATAGAGTGAGGAGGCAGTTTAGGTTAAATCAGGATATTCCTGATGATTTTTTTGCTATTATGGAGTCTGCTACTTCTGTTCGGCCATTCCTGCGACACAGTGCTTTTGAATTTTGGAGTAGGCGTTTTACAATAGTCACCATTCCAGGTTCACAAAGGGATAGTATTTGCATTGTGGCTATGCATGGGTATTGGTAGGCCGTGATTATTTCGTTTGAGTAGGAGTTGTTGGGCAGCCGTGGGTTTTCTCTCATTCCTCCTGATGGTCTCCATGCAATTATTTCTGCCAACCCTCGGTTGCTTCTTCCTACCAAGTCTGTGGTGGCGTATGCTAGGAAGTACAGTCGGTCTACTATATTTGAGTGGGATGCGAAGGGGAAGGGGTGGTACTTGTATGCTGGTAAGTATCCCACGGTTTGGGAGAAGAAAGTGAAGGTGGTGAACCTTCCCATGCCTACGAAGAAGGGTTCCATGTCTCGGTCTGCCAAGCCTAAGCCTGCCAAGAAAGGTGATGACTCCTCCGAGACTTGTTCTGATATTGTTTCTTTTGAGGGTGGCCTTCCTCCCATGGGTAACATAGTCATGGAGGGTTCTCCTCCTCCTTTTGCTCGTACCCGTTCTAGTAGGCACCTTATTGTAGGCAAGTCTAGGCCTGCTGCTCCACGACCATCCGCAGATGCTCCTCCTTCCAGCAGGACCTGAGGTAGCAAGAGGAAGACGACTCCACCCCCTTTGTCTGCCACCACTGAGAGGAGAGTGTGTTATCTCTAATTCTGCTTCTTCTTCATTTTTTCTTATTTGTAAGGCCTTTTTGCGGCTAACCCCATATGCATGCTTACTTATTTCCCTTCTTTTTGTCTCCCTTTTGTTTTGTTTTTTTTTTTTTTGTTTTTTGTTTTTTTTTTGTTTTTTTTGTTTTTTTGTTTTTTTGTTTTTTTGTTTTTTTGTTTTTTTGTTTTTTTGTTTTTTTGTTTTTTTTTCCAGTCTAAGCATTAGAAGGATATTTTTGCCACCCGGCCCATCTTGCTTGACGAGCTCGAGTTGGAGGTATGCTTCCCTTTTGCATGTAATCGCATTGCTATATGTCATTATATGCCCTGTTTCTTCCTTCTTCTTTTTTATTTTTATTTTTATTTATTTTTTATTTTTGTATATATGCATTACCACTTATCCTGCACTCTTCTCTTTTGCCCCCCTCTTTTTTTTTTTGTGTTTTCAGGTTGACCCCGAGCCCCTCTCTGTTTATCACCCTACGACTAAGGAGATCTCTGCTGCCATAGGCACACCCATGGAGGGTTTCTTTGATGGGGTTGACGTAGTGACCGAGGCTATGGCCTTTGCTTCTACTGCTGCGCAGGGGGCTCCTGCCAAGACCCCCATCAGCTGAGCATGGTCCCATTGAGGAGGGTGCCCAGACTGAGGGGGTTAGTGAATCTGCTCCCATTTCTACCGAGACCCCTACTCTTTAGAAGGGAGTTACTCCTGCGGCTGCTTCTCAGACCGAGAGTGCTTCCCCTGTTACTCCTCCTGTTATTTCGGCCAGCAATCCTTTTGCAGCTTTATCTCAGGCCATGAAGGATGGTTCTTATCTAGTGGTCACTCCCTCATCCATTCCTAGCTTTGCCACTCGTGGGCCTGATGCGGATTTATTTTCTGATGAGGGATTCAAGGAGGTTCTCAAGGAATCTGAGGATGAGCCTACCATAAAGAAGAAGGTCTCTGATTCCGACGAGGAGGATAGTGGCGAGCACGAGACTGAGGCCATGGGTATGTATCTCATGCCTTTGCTAGGCTTTCTCCCCCACCCTTTATAGTTGTCATATATATATTTTTTCCTTTTATATAACTTCCTGATGCAATCTTTGGTCATTCTGTATGGTCATTCTTTTAACCACATATATTCCTAAGGAGCCCGAGGCTGCAGCAGACACCGTGATGCCTACTGTTGATACAGTATTTTGTTTGCCTTCGATTTGTGTGCCAGACCTCGAAAAATTCAAAAATATCATTTTCTCTCTATGGGGCCATGAGAACATCTAGAGTGATGTGGCACAACTCGTTCGGGCACCGGTGCACCCGAGTGCCTTTTTTAGCCAAAATGACCAAAATGCCCCTAGTTGGCCCCAGGGTTGACCGAAGATCAAACGGGGTCCAAATTTCCACAAAACAAAATTTTTCATAGCTTTACACCAAACCCTAACTTCTCGGAGATTTTTTGCAACTTCGACCAAGATTGACCCGAAGTCGATCCTAAGTGGGCCCAAAAACTCTAATTTTGATCCAGTTACTAGAACGAGTTGAAGCCAAAGCCATTGCGAAGATCATCGAATTCTCGTTCCAATGATTGTTCATGGGTCGAAATCAGAGTAAGAACGGCTGAGATATCACAAAAACCGGGATGACGTATTGATCGTTGCACTACAAACTTCCGAGCAGAGGCGGCTTGATGTATTTGGGGGCCTAAGGCGAAAATTGATTATCTTGTTTTAGATGCAAAATTACTACTAATAAACATAAACTATGTAGAATTTTTTTTTTTTTTTTATAGAAATTTTATAAACAAAAAAAATTTGACAAATTTTTTCATACTTATTGATATGGTAGATTGATAATAGTAAGTAAAAGAGTGGTGTTAATGGTGGATTTAGACGAGAACTAGTAAAAGTTTGCTAACTAAACTCTTATTATTATTATTATTATTATTATTATTATTATTATTATTATTATTATTTGTTTTAGAAGTACATCATTCACAATATTTTTTTACAACAAATCCTAGGTTTTAAGTTGCTTTTTTTTTTTCCTCTCTTTGAAAATATCACTATAATTATTTTTTGCCATCAATAACAGGTTGTAACAACCTGCTACTTAGCATAATTGTAAAAGTGTTGTAAAAAATATTGTGGACGTTGCATTTTTCTGTATTTTTTATTTGTTTTTCATCTGGTAAAAAAATATTATTTTATTTATTGATTATAAATAACCCTATTGGTTAAAATTTGGGGGCCTTTTTTTTACTTGGGGCCTTAGGTGACTGCCTCTCTTGCTCCACTATTCAGCCGACACTGCTTCCAAGAGCCATAACTTTTGATTCGACCGTTGGATTTTTGAGTTCCATAATCTAAAAATGAAGATCTATCCAAGGGTGTCAAGATCAGCTCGGTCAGAGGTATTTTGAGGCCGGCGGCCCTTGAATGGCCGCCGCCTTGAAAAACATGCTTGGGGCTATAAATAGCCTTAGGTACCCATAAGATCAGGGGACCCACATTTTTCTGAAATTTGCTCTCTGCTCAGTTCCTCTCTATATTTTTGTCTCTTCCAAACACCAAAAAAATGCCCAAAAACACTCCAAAAAACACATCGAAGTCTCTTGATTCTTCCTTCTTCACCAAGAGCACAAGGTATTGCTTTTGTACCCAATCTTCTTTTCTTGGTTCTGTGCTTGGGATTTGGGGTTTAGGGGTGTGGATGACAGCTAAAAAAGCTACATCCACACCCCTAACCTTGTAGATCTCTTTTCTAGCATTTATCTTTCTTTTTACTAGAATAATATGTTTTATTGCTTTCTTTGACTTGTTTCTTGTTTTATCTTGTTTCTAGCATGTTTTTAGCTTAGATTCGTGTTCTTTTATGCTTGTTCACATGTTTATTTGTCCCGATCTACATGCTTAGGGTTTTTATGCCATGTTTTATGCTTAGATCTACATTCATTCATGCTTATATGTTTAGATTTACATGCTTAGGGTTTTATGCCATGTTTCCTTCATTTCGTTCCTCTCTTTGCTTTGCGTTGGTGTTAGGGTTATGTGCTCACATGCTTGATATCAAGTCTATGGTTATGCTTTGCTCGGATCTATGTGTTTGTATGCTTTTTGCCACGTTTTATGCTTAGATTTGCATCCGTACATGATTATATGCTTGGATTCATGTTTTTCCATGTCTATATACTAGCTTTCACATGCCCACACACTTGTTGCTATGCCTATGCCTAGATCTATGTTTATGTGCTTAGATCTATGTTTTCACATGCTTGTGGGAGATTCTAGCCTTTTGCCCTTAATTTTTAAAAAATTTAGCAATATGCCCCTATTTCGAAACTATATAGGGATATGCCCCTGTTTCGATACTCGATTAACTTAAAATCGAGTTTCAATGAAATACTCGATTCATAGAAAATCGAGTTATGCCGAATAAAACTAAAAAAAAAAAAAAAAAAGCATGGAACTCGATTTTAGGGAAGTCGAGTTCCAAAACGTCACTATAGGGCTTAAAAACGCCACTATAGGGCCCCTTGAACCTGGTATAGGGACTTATAAAAAAATTTTTGCAGGAAAACGCCGCTATAGGGCCCTAAAACGTCACTATATGGCTTAAAAACGCCACTATAGGGCTTCCAGAACAGGGCGATTACACTTGTAAAAAATTTTTTGCAGGAAAACGCCGCTATAGGGATTTAAAACGTCACTATAGGGCACCCTGAATATGGGCCAATCACACTTTTAAAAAAATTTGTAGGAAAACGCTGCTATAAGACTTTAAAATGTCACTATAGGGATTAAAAACGCCACTATAGGGATCCCTGCATATGGGCTGATCACACTTATAAAATTTTTTTTCGCATGGAACTCGATTTCCTGAAACTCGAGTTCCATGCAATTTTTTTTTTAATATTTTTTTTAATTTTGATCGGGCATAACTCGATTTATAGAAAATCGAGTATTTAATTGAACTCGATTTTAGGATAATCGAGTATCGAAATAGGGGCACGCTCCTATATAGTTTGCAAACAGGGGCATATTGCCAATTTTTTTAAAAATTAAGGGTAAAAGGCCAGAATCTCCCATGCTTGTGTGCTCGGATCTATGCTCTGCTTGTTTTATGCCATCTTCCATGTGCTTGTGCACTCCATGCCATGTTTGTGTGCCTAGACCTAGGCTATGTTTGTCTTGCCATGTGCTATTGTAGCCCTTTTGTTGCTTTACCTTTCTTTCTTGCGTTTTGGCCTATTGGTTTGGACCCAATCTAGACACTATGGTTTTTGTCGTCGTCCATACACCTTGACCCATATCAAAGGGTTTGGATCACCCCTATTTGCATGTCTATGCTTGCTTGCTTCTATGCTTCATGCTTGTGTTAGCCTCTCTTGTTCTAGGCTTTGCCACGTTTAACGCCCTTAGCGGGTATGTGGTTGTGTGGTTGCATCCAATGCCCAGAAGGCCATGTCTGGATGTAACCACTTGGGAGGCATCTCCGGATGTTGGGTTGCTCTGTGTGCACCCTTCCCTTTTCCGCTCTGCGTGATGATATGCTTGCCATGCTTGTTTGTGCCACCCGTTGGCTTTTTACGCATCTTTACACGCTTGCTTACATGTCCATGCATGAGTCTTGCTTGCTAGTGTGTCATCCATACTTCAACACAATGAAGGACATCCGATCCAAACCTACATTTGTCCCTCACGGACACCACCCTTGTTTGTTTGCTATCTCGCTTTGTTTCCCTTTTTACTCGCATCCTGGTTTCTATGTTTGCCATGTCTACCATGTTTATCTGCTTTATGCCTCTTTATTGTGCTTTTTGCATTTTTTCCTTCCATGGCTTGTCTGCTGGTTTCTTGTCTTTGCCTTTGCATGTACGCACATAGAGTGAGGACGCATGGAGTTAGGGCACGGTCTCCTGGGTGCAAGCAAAAGGGGCGAGGATGTGAGCACACGGATATGAGCCAAGCGGCTGCAGTTGGTGGGTTTAGGAGTTTAGATTTTCCCTTTGGTTATGTACTCTTTTAAATCCCCTCCTTCCTCCTCCCTTTCTCCATTAAATGGTTTGTATTAGGTATATCATGCCTTGTACCATTCTTCCTCATCTCTAGATTATGGCAACCCCTATTTATTTTCCTGCACTTATATTTTGGGTCATGCTTTAGGGATGTAGGCATTTACTTTCCTGCTGTGTGCTTGCATTGTGCATGATGTATGTATATATACCTGCTTCCCCCTTCCGGTGTGATCGTCATAGTCCATGACACCTAAGACAAAGGGATGCCTAATTTTCGTTGCGAAAGTAAGGTGATGTGTCATCAGATTTTCACTGTGGAAATCTGGTACTCGGCTTGAATTCCATAGGAAAGCATAGATTAGGACCACGCCCTTTCAAAAGCCAAACCTCAAAGCCCCCATGTATGCAAAGCCACGAAAGCCAATGCCAAAATCATGTTTTTACTGCCAATCTCCAAAAATTAAGGTTTTATCAAAACAAAGGGTTGTCCTTGGACAGGCATTGTGGGGTGCCTAACACCTTCCCCACACGTAACCAAACTTCCGAACCAAAGAATCAAGATTTTTTTTGCCATCCATATTAGATTAGGAAAAATGACCTTTTTCTTAGCCTAAGATTGGCAATAAAATCAACTAGAAACAGGTGACTAATCACATCTTAGAAAAACCCAATGATTGGTGATGACTCCACTTACCTTTGGAAATCCCTTAAAATTTGGCCCAAATTCTTTCCATAACTCCAAAGGTAGACCTACCTTCCTCCACTGAGAGAGAGAGCACCCAAAGCACCGCGCGAAACACACACGCATACACATTGAGAGGGGCCCTCCAAAGGGGCCCCGCACGCGCGGAAGCTGTTGCCACGGCGGGTGGTCGAACGAAGGTGCAGTGGCGGCTGTTTTTCCACTTAGCCGGTTGAGGCTGGGCATCGACACCTACAGCCCCCATTCCTTCCATACCTACAGCTCCTATTTTTGCCACACCTACAGCCACCACTTCTACAGGTCCTAATATTCTTTCTTTCTTCCATCTCTTTTCTTTTCTTTGTTAAGGATTCGTTTCCTTCATTTTATCCATCCCTTATGCCATACTCCATGTCTCCTTTCAGGTTCGATTTTTACTAGTGTGGCTGCACCCTCTCAGTTTGAGGTAGGCAACAGCTCTACCATAGTTCCCGATCCCGTAAGTGAGGCTGCTACTTTCTTTGTCCGATTTGACCAGCCCGAGGTCAACGATCTTGATCATGCAGACTTTTGGGGTGCTGGACTCCTTACGCTGATTTTCACGGCTTCCGAGTTCCTAAGGAGTGCGTTTCCCATTTGGAGGCAATCTATAGTAGCCGCGGAAACTTCATGCAGGGGTTTCTTCTTAGCCATTTTGCGAGGGAGCATTTCTTGAAGTTGTTGGGGAGCGTGATGAACGATATCAAGCACAACTTCATTGATATCGTGTCTGCCGAGAGGATTTTGCAGTGGAGGGCCGCGGTTCAGGAGTTAATTAGAGTGGGCTTTGCCGTGGAGTTCATGCTGGACCATTTGCGAGAGATTGCTCAAAGGTTCAGCCTGCTGTGGATGTTATAGATATGCGCATTGAGGCAGTCTGACATGACTTCTATAGTTTGGGTTTGTAAATTATAATACTACATTTGCTACTACTTTCGCTACAAGTATTGCTATGACTATGATACAGTGTACTTTCTTTTGCTAATACTTCGTAGTTTTTCATTACTTTCTGAATGGAAGCATGCTATAACGTTTTCTTGTGACACAGTCACTTGGAGGAAGGGAAAAAAAAGAAAGAAAGGAACTAACTAAATAGGAAAAGGGGACAACTACATGATGTCTCTCTTTCTTAAGCATAATATTGTTTAAACCATTTGCCATTGATAGGGTCCATTAGATCCTTGCATTCCATCAAGGCCAAACAATAATACCCACTTGTGTGTGCTTCCCTTATCACAAGGGGTTCCTCCCATTTTGGTGAGAACTTAGATGGTCTTGCTATACCTCACCTGACGTGGTCTGTTGCTTTTAGTACAAGTTGCCCTTCTACAAACACTCTCTCTCTAGTCATCCTGCCATAAGCTTCAGTCACTTTTCATTTGTACCTGCGGCTACATTCTTGAGCCTCTTCCCTTTTCTCATCCAGTCCCCTAGGTCTTCACACCTTTTTGCCACGAAAATTTCCTTCTCCTTTTCTTTCTTCTGTGCTTACATGACTCCTAAAAAGGGAGTCATTACTTCAGTTGGGCTCATCACCTCTGTTCTGTAGACTAAAGAGAAGGGTGAAAACCTTGTGGCTGACTTTGGTGAGTTTCGGTAGGCCTAAAGGGCGTTTGGCAAGTGCGTCGCCATCCCCCAGTTTATTCCTGGTTCATCTTGCTGATAATCTTTATGAGAGTCTTGTTTGTTGCCTCTGCCTGCCCATTCCCTTAAGGGTAATAGGGTAATGACCGATGGTGCTTGATTTGGTGGAACTCTAACATCTTTCTCACCTTACTGTTGACAAAGGGCGTGCCATTGTAACTGATGATTCTATGAGGTAGTCCGAACCTGACAATTTTGTTTTCTTTAATAAAATTTGCCACTGCCTCTCATGTGGCTTTACGGAGTGGTATTGCTTCCGCCCACTTGGTAAAGTACTCCATAGCCACTAGGATCCATATGTACCCACGTGATGGTGGATTAATTGGTCCCACCAAATCAAGCCCCCAAGTGTGGAAAAGCCATGGGGTGACCATGTTATGCAAGTTCTGTGGGTGAGTGTGAATTAGGTTGGCTTGTACTTGGCAGCTGTGGCATTTCTTCACAAATTCTGTTGTGTCTCTTTTCATAGTGGGCTAGTAATAACCCATCTATAGCAGGCATCTATACAACTTTTTCTTTCCTTGGTGCTCCTCGCATTTTCCTGCGTGTACCTCCTTTATCATTTTCCTCGCTTCTTCAGGTCCCAAACATCGTAACGGGTCTCCATCATATCCTTTCTTGAGAAGGAATCCTTCGTGCAAGAAGTAGCATACTGCCAACCTTTTAAGCTTATATCTTTCACTATGTTTCTGCGGCAAGATACCCTCTGCTAGATATTGCACAAATGGGTTCCTCCAATCTTCGCTGGTGAAGACAGAGTAGCTTTCCTTCTTGTTTGCTGCGAGTTGACAGACCTCGCATCGGGTCTAGACTTGGTCCACGTCCTTACCCATGCTTGGCCAATAGAAACCTACCCTCTGGAGTTTGCGGTAAAGATTGACTTCTCCCCAGAACCCGCAGGTTCTATCATGTACTTCCCTCAATTTTCTTTGGGCCTCCTCTTGCCCTACATATCTTGACATTCTACAGTACAATTCTCCTTTTACTAGGGTGTAGTCTTTTAACGCCTTCAATTCTGCCATATCTTCTTCCTTTGTTAAGGCTTCCTTTATAGGAATCCTCTAATCCTCTTCTCATCTTTCTTCTTGGAATCTTTCCTTTAGCGTTTCAATGATGGACTCCTTTTGCTTGCTGACTTCTACCCTGGTGTTGCTTCCTTCAAATGCTAATGTGGCCAACGGGTCCGCATACCGATTTTCACTCCTCAAAGCATGCTCAATCTCAAACGTTGAGAATTTTTCCTCCATTTTCTGGGCCATTGTCCGGTATGGGGGTAAGCTAGGCTCCTTCAAAGAGAAACTTCCTTTGGCCTAGCAGACCACTAGATTGGAGTCACCTATCACCTTTAAATGTTTGAATTCCATTTTGAGGGTTGTAGCTAGCCTAGTAAGGTAAGCCTTGATTCTATGGTATTGTTTAGGCAAGGAAATTCCAACTTGAACGAGAGCGCTACGGCTTCGTCCCCTTCATGATATAGGACTATTCCCACACCTCCCGAGTGGGCAGTTGAAGATCCGTCAAACTTCATTACCCATTACTCTTTGATTACTTCTGCCATAGCTACCTCCCCTAGAACTGCATCGTCCAGCAGGAATTCCTCTTCTCTTGGGAATTGTGCCAATAAGTCTGCTATAGCCTGACTCTTTACTGCTTTAGGTGTTCTCGCCTTCAAATCATACTGTGACAATTGTAACAACCACTGGGATATCCTTCCAGAGAGGATTGGTTGCTGCAACAAAGCCTTGATCGCGTGGGACTTCGTCATTAGCCATATCTCGTAGGCTAGGAAGTAATGGCGTAGCCTTTGTGATGCATATGCTATTGCCAGGCATGCTCTTTCTGCCCTGAGATAGCGAGTCTCCACAACCTTTAGAGCGCGGCTTATGTAGTAGACTGATTGCTTAATACTGCTTCCATCTTTTTGGGCGATTAACACGCCTATGGCATTCGAGTTGGTGGCTAAGTAGAGTAGCAGCAGCCTTTTACGGATCGGGGCTCGTATCGTAGGAAGGTCAGTCATAACCTGCTGTAACCTTCTAAAGGCTGTCTGCTATGCCTTTCCCCACTCGAAACTTTGCCCCTTTTTAAGTAACTTTGCCAAAGCCGAAGTGATTGACGCTAAGCTTGGGATGAATCTTCGAATGTATGAGACTTTCCCCAGAAAACTCTTTAGTTCCTTCATCGTGGCAGGTGGCTTCATGGTTGCTATGGCTATGGCTTTGACATCTATTCCTCTGTTGTGGACTAGGAATCCCAAAAATTCCCCAGAAGACACTCCAAAGGCATACTTGAGAGGATTAATTCTTAGCTTGAAGGTTCGGCATCTTTCAAACACTTTTCTCAATACTTTGACATGATCTTCTCGCCTTTTTGACTTCATAACTATGTCGTCCATATAGTCTTCTAACTCACGATGCATCATGTTGTGGAATATGGCAGTTATGGTATGTTGGTACGTTGCGCCCACGTTCTTTAACCTGAAAGGCATCACAGTGTAGTAGAAATTGCCTATGGGAGTCCTGAAAGTAGTTTTCTCCGCGTCTTTTGGCACCATTCAAATCTGATTGTATCCGCTGAATCTGTCCATGAAGGAAAACATGGCGTTTCCTACTGTAGAGTCTATCAACAGGTCCATGTTTGGTAGTGGAAATTCGTCTTTCGGGCAGGCCCGGTTGAGGTTCCTAAAGTCTACACAGCACCTTATCTACCCATTCTTCTTCCTTACTGGTACAATATTGGACAACCACCATGGGTGCTGGATGGGCTTAATAAAACCAGCCGCCAGTAGCTTTTGCACCTCCATTACTATCTACTCATCTATTTCGGTGTGGAACACTTTGGCAGGCTGAGCCACCGGCTTAGCCTCAAGGTCTATGTTGAGTGTATGCACCACCAGCCCGGGGTCCAACCCGAGCATCTCGCTGTAGTCCCATGTGAAGACATCCTTGAATTCTTTCAGCAATAGTCCTAATTTTGACTTTTCTTCCTCTGATAGTTTTGAACCGATTAAGACGGGTTTTGGTTCCGGTGGATTAGCTCCCATGTCAACTTCTTCCAATCTTTCTTCTGCTGCTACCTGTGTATCCTTTTCTGCTGTAATTCCCTCCTCTTTCTTCGTATTGCTTTCTTCTTCTGAACTTTCTTGAACCATGCAACACACCAAACTTTTATGCTACGGTCCTTGTCCGGGGCCCCCTTGCGTATCGCATGTGGGCCCCGTGCACCTTCATAACTTGTAGATGATTCTGCCATCAGGGGTCCGAACCCTTACACATTGCGGTGCATCGTCTGATTCCAAAGCGGGCGCTTCTTTCCTTTTCTTTGTTTGCATTAATAGTTTCCTTAAATCGGGCTCTGGGTCATCTTGAACATCTTCCCACCTAGGCATAAAGGTGCCTTGTGGTTTTGACACTGAGTTTTCCCCAGATGGCGCCCACTTATCATAGAACATAGTTTCTACCAGATGAGCCTCCGCTTGTTAGAAGGGTGACGGGTTTGCCGCTATTTGTATCATCCTGCCATTCAACCTTCCTTTTATGCACTGATGATAAGTGGATAGGACCAATCGGTGCTTATGCAACCACGGTCTTCCCAATAGCACATGGTATGAGACCTCTATTTTCACCACGTGGAAGTGGGCCAAAGAGGCTATTGGTCCCACTTTCAACCACAATTGGATATGGCCTGCGGTATATTCGCCTCTTCCCCCAAATTCTGTTACTTCCATTGGGCATCCTTGAATCTTTCTCTATGAAATTCTTGCTGCTTGTAATGTACTTAGCGGGATGAGGTTCATGAAAGCACCCGTATCCACCAAGGCTCTCTTGATGGGTATTTGATTTATGGATGCTGCCAAGTAGAGAGGCCTCCTATGATCTGAATACCCCATTTCCATATCTTCATCACTAAAAGTGATCTTATTCACCTCCTGTAAGAGGGCCTTGTCATCTCTGGCTTCTGCCATTAAGCACTCTATTCCTGCCCCTGAGGCAATGCTCACCAAAGCCTTTGTGGCAATCCTTCATTCGTTTGCTGTGAGCCCCAACTGATCAAATAAGTTCTTGAACCTGGAACTTTTTTGCAAGATGGTAATTGCTGCGGCAGGCAAGGTTGGTCTTTCCTCCTCATCTTCCCTTAGATCTGTGCAAATGACAACTGTTGCTACTCCCTTCCCCTTGTGGTTCGGGAATGGGTTTCTTTGGACTTCCGGCTGGGATAACTCTAGAGTTCCTTCTTTGATTCTTCGATGCACCAGTTTGTGAAGCACCCAACATTCTACGGTAGGATGTTGCACAAAATTGTGCAAGCGGTAGAAACGCGAGTCTCTCCACTCTTCTTTGGTGGGTTCTCTAGAAACTTGGTTAGGCTTAAAGACTCCATCTGCGATCCATTTATCTAGGAGCGTGTCTAGCTCCTTTGGGGTACATGGTAGTGGTGGAGGGGTCTCGTACTCCCTCCAGTCAGACTTCCATTTTCATTCACCGATGGACACTGCCATGGCTTGTGGAGTGTTTCTCCTGTCAGAGCTTAGTCTTACTGACTGGGCAGTCTTTCTAGCTTTCTGTAACAACTGTGCGAACTGGGAGATTTCTAGATTCTCCAAAACAGCTCTGTACTCCTTGATTATGTTACCTATACACATTTCCACTATCGTCTTTTCTTTGCAATGGTCATAGTAGTCAAGTGCTATATCTCTGAACCTTTTGATGTATTCCATCAAATCTTCACCACTTCTTTGCTTAGTTGCTTGCAAAGTCGTGAGCGTTACTGTCTCTTCTCCGCGAAAGTATTTAGTACAAAATATGTCCACCATGTCATCTCACGTTGGGATTGATCCTGGTTTCAAACCGGTGTACCAAGTGTATGCATGGGCACACAGTGATTTGGAAAATTCCTAAAGACACAGGTCCTCGTCTGTCGCATAAAGGCCAAGGATATCAATGAACTTGCTCACATGTTCGACGGCACTTCCCTTTCTACCATCGTATTGCGCAAAAATTCATGGCTCATACCTCTCGGGGTATGGCTTGCTGAGTATTCTCAGCGGATAAGGTGGTCTTCGTGTGTAAAACCTATCCTTAGGCGCTTTGGCCTTTTCTTGCTCTAGGAGTGTTGCAACTTCGGCCATAGTGATGAAACGTTGTTCCGTATTCTGCGGAGCGCCTTCGACTGGGGTCTCCTCCTTGTCTGCTACATGCTCTGGGTCATGTTGGCTCCCTTTTTCCTTTGTCTTGTCCGCCTTCATTTGGCAAATTTCTTTCATCATTTGCTGTTGCGAATGTTGCAATGATTGCAACACCTAGATAAAAATGTTGGCATTGTTAGTGGGGACCCTTTGCTGTTGTTGAGGTTCAACCCTTGCTCTATCGACACCTTCTACTTGGTTGGGCTGGTGCTGGTGGGGCGTTGTTGGCCTTGACTTTGCCTATGAGGGCACGATACTCATGTTTTGCGTCGTTTTTATCTTGGGGGCATAGCTTGCAAGGGCTTTTGTCTACCTTCCCCGTCTTTTTCCCAACTCTCTAGTGGAATTGCCAATTTAAATGTGGTGGGCCTTTTTTTGCAACTGTGGGCTGGGCTGTCTCTTGCCACGTTATGGCCCAATGATTCTGGGTATGAGAGTCAGGACTAGCTTGACTGCAACACACTCCAAGCCAACTTGTGCACAAGCTAGAACCCCTTTGCTAAGACTTTGGACACATGCCCATGGCGGAGGAAGCTGTTACAAAAAAAGTTATGGCAAGCAGGTGTAATATGACAATAATAAGAAGAATATGTTTACTGTCAGCCAAAAAAAAAGCTAAGTCATGATCTAAGTAAAGGAGGAGATAATGTAGTCATATAAATGCAGCAAAAGTGAGTTAATGACAGTGACAAAAAGGAAAGGAAATAATATTAATGCTTGATCAATAAAATAACAGAAAAGATGGTTAGTTTGCTGTGCTTGATTTCTTAACGGAGTCAAGTCCAGGAAGGGAATCACCCTTCAATGTGGGCAATCTCACTAGGATGTCCTGCCTAAAATTGCCCACTTTGAGAGAATGGGCCTAGATGGCTTTTCCTCCAGTTCCTTAATCCTCAGTAGAGAGTAGGCTTTTAGAGGGAGAGAAAGGGACAATGTATTGGTGCATGCTTACTATCACACTCTTGCTCACTCTCCGTTTTCCCTCCTATCTTTCACTTTTTTTATTACTTCTTTTTTTCTTAATTTTTTTTATTTCTTGTGTTTTTCTTCCCTTTTTTTCTGTTCTCCTCCGTTCTCCCCCTCCTGCCTCTATTGTGCACAGTTAAGGCCCTTTTTTATATTGCCTGCCGTGATGGGTTTTTACTGTTTTACCCCTTAACCGCTTTTGTCTTGGTATAGGTGTCCTTCCTAAACCACCCATTGGTCTGTTGGCTGCCGAGCCATCACCACTTACCTGTGCTGGCCGTGCCACATCCCATTCCCAGACAAAAGAGTTTTATTTTGTTTTTTCGCTCATCGTGGCATTCCCATCTGGATAAGGGTGGGCATTCTCTCTTACTGTCCCCTATGGCATGCACCTAGTGATTTCATCTCATCTTTCTCTCTTTCTGGTGGTATGTCATCCCAGCAGGGCATTTCTCCCCAAAGAGCTTGAGCGGGAACCCTAGAATAGGCTTTCCCCTTCTCCCCACCGCCAGACCATACCTTTTCTTACCTCTGACTCATGACCCACCACTCTTGTATTGGCAAGGTACAGGTGGGTGGTGCTTGAGTCTTATGCGTGCTCCACTTCCATGTGTATCCATGGTTTGTCTGTTGTTCATGCGTTTGCCATGACCTGAGGGCTTGTTTGCATGTTCTGCTACTCGTTCTTGACCTCTTGTGGCGTGGATGAGTCTCTGGGCTTTCATTCTTTATGTCTTACTTCTTTCCTGGGCTGGGTCTTGCTTGGTTGTGGGCCTTTCCTTCTTCAATCCATCCCTTAACTTCTTTACGGGTCGATTGATACTCCTGCCATGCCACCCTGTTGTTCCTGCCATGTTATTATTTGACTTGTGCTTACTGGGCCTCTTTAGGGCCTGCTGTATGCTTTCCTTCTAATCAATTCCAGTAGCCCAGTACTATTGTTGGGCTTGTACTTATGCTACTTTGGGCTTCCTTGGCCCATTTCATCACTTTCGAGCTCCTTTGGCCCATTTTATTTTTTTGGGCATCCTCAGCCCGTTTCATTTCCTTGGGCATCCCCGGCCCATTCCAATCCTTCATTCCCATGGGCTTTTGCTAAGTCTTTTGAGTTTCCTCGGCCCAAGTTACCATATCCTTTACTTTCGGGGCTTATAGGTTTTTCCACCAACCCCTATTTATTTAATTCCTTCCTTTGGGTTCCTTCGGTCCATTCTTGCTTACTTTCCATTTCTCATAATGCCCATAGGTTTGCTACTTCTTTCGTTGGGCTTCTTTGGGCCCGCTTGCTTTCTTTGAGGCCCTTTTGCTATTTTATAGGCCTATAGTTCATTATTCTTGCCATTCGGGCTTAATGGTTTCCTTCTCAATTTGCTAATTCTTCTTCTTTATTCCCTCCCATATTGTTGGGGTTCTTCCTATTATTGGACCTCCTTGCCAAAGTGGGCATCAACATTTTGTAAGGAAAGTAAAATCAAAACATGACAAATAGTGATTGGTGGAACATAGAGTGGTACAGAAGATTTGTATTCATCCAAATCTTCTCCCTTACATAACATGAATACTAACTCTCACATTAATTTAACAACAAATAAATAATTTATATAGAATTGTTAAACACAAATTGATGAAGATGTGAATTTGTTAGTCTCGTAATTTATTTCACATTAACCTAATAATTTTTGGAAATACAGTGTACCTTCTCTTATTTGCATTATTGCACATAAATTATAGTCATGGCTGTATATGCATGTAGATTTGTTCTTGGGAATAATAGGTGCCATATGATTGTTTGTTTGACATTGATATGTTCAGTGAACGGGAATTGTGTTTATGTATGAAAACATTGAGAAGGCATTCCATTTGTGCATATAAACTGCAGCCATGTCCTAGGTTTGCTTTTAGTAATTCCCCTGTCTGCCCGCTGTCCTTTTTTTTTTTTTTTTTTTTTTTTTTTTTTTTTTTTAACTATCAATGTTAAAGATACTACAAATTTTATCTTATAAACTTTCACAGTTTACATAATGCAATTTGCTCCTATAACATCACAAAATTGCAATAGTTAGGGTCTGTTTGATAAGAGTATTTTGAAAAGACATTCCATCAGTGCATGTAAATTACAGCCATGTCCTAGGTTTGCTTTTTATAATTCCCCTATCTGCCCGCTGTCTTTTTATTTTTATTTTATATATATATATATATATATATAATTTTTTTTTAAACTATCAATGATAAAGATACTACAAATTTTATTTTTACATAATGCAATTTGCTCCTATAACATTTTAATACACAAAATTGCAATAGTTAGTGTTTGTATGGTAAAAGTATTTAAATATAGTTTTTTGTTTTGCAATTCATAAAATGGTAGGTCCCACACTTGAATTTATTATTTGGCTAATATTTTCTAAATACAGTTTTTAAAAAACTGTATCCTATTTTTTTGGTTTAGAACAGGATTTTAAAAATGGCTAAGGGGTGTTTTCAGGATACAAAAAATGTTTTTAATGACATAGTTGTAAATAAATTGAAAACAGTGGACTCCACATATTTGTCCAAATTCTTTTATCTCTTAAATTAAAGAGCTTATCTTTATCACTATAAGAATTTTCACCATTCAATTTTGAAACCAAGCTCTATTCCCGTATTATTATCTACGCAAAAAAAGTAATCTATAGATTCTACACATTACTTTTTGTAAATATTCTTTTAAAAAAAATCTCAAAAAATAGAAATGGTCTCCTAAACAATTATTTTTTGTTTTTAGTATTTTAAAAATTGTTCTTAAAAGTGGGAGCCAAACACGTAAAATATAAAAATTATTATTTGAAAACTAGTTTAAAGTTCAATTTTTTGAAAATTATTTTTATATTATTTTGAAAACAAAAACAAAAATCCTTCTACTAATTAGGCCCTTAGATTTTTTTTTTTTTTTAATTTTTATATTTCCGCTAATGAGGGTGCCACTTCAAGCATTTAATAATTTATGTATAGTCCTCTCATGAGTCTCATCACACACACAAATAATTATATAAAGAAATCGTTTTGGATTGAATCTAAGATTCTAGCTAGAGGTTTTATATGGTAATAACTGCTTCATTTGACAAACTAAAATATTCTAATCTCTATATTAATATCCTATGCTATACAATTAACGATCTTTTCCATATGACAAGTACTTACACTCTTATTAATTATTAAAAAAAATTATCTTATTTACAGTTTTACTTTATATATGCCATTGAAAAATTATTGTGACGAGTGCCTTTTATGCTGGGATGATGTGTGTAAGACCTACTATTATTAGAAACACATGTTATAATATCTGTGAAACCCAAATCTTAGCCATTAGAAACGAGATTTATGGAAGTCTTCCCCCCTAGTGAGTGTAAAACATTCAAAATCAATTATTATTTCAAGGTTTTGAAACTTTTCTCAAAATAGAGAATTATAAATGCTTTTATATGAAAGTGGAACCTTTATGTCATTGTTTCACTTTCTTGTAGTCAATAATGTAATTTTCTCCAACTTAACTTATCCATTTCACCAGGAAAGGAGGAAGACATTAGTGGATGACTATGCTGAAAAAAAAAAAAAAAAAAAAAAAAAACACACGCACACACACACAGACAACTTGAGCTGCTTTTTCCAAACAAAAAGTTAAAAACAAGAAAGAAAACTATTTTTTGAAGGAGAAAATCTTGGAAAGTTGGATTACTAGTATTTTTAATTCCCACCATCAATGTCAAGTAGTTCCCATTCTACTCTCTTTTTTCTTGTAAGAAAATTAGAGGGGTTTTGTTTATTTATTTCTCTTAATCATGACTAGATAGAGAGAAATGCTAGCCAGAACACTTAAGACAATATGGTGTAAGAGTCAAAACTCTATGATTAAAAATTGATCACTTTTGACTGATGCATGATTAGACCCATTTAGTTATGGATTGTTACCAAACTTGAGGCAAAAGATGGATTTCAGCATCAAAATTAAAATTTGAAAAAATTTTCATTTTAAATCCTATAATTTAGAAAGTAACAAATGAAATCCTATTATTTCAAAAGTAGTAAATTAAATCCTGAAGTTTTTAAAATAACAAATTAAAGTTATAGTTTCAAAACGAACAAATTAAATCCCAAGGTTTTAAAAACTAACAATTTAAGCCTCAACCTATTTAAGTGG
This sequence comes from Quercus tomentella, assembly GCA_028535165.1. Taxonomy (NCBI): domain Eukaryota; kingdom Viridiplantae; phylum Streptophyta; class Magnoliopsida; order Fagales; family Fagaceae; genus Quercus; species Quercus tomentella. Next base: position 17,575,234 of record JAPQVY010000023.1, read on the forward strand.
AACGACATTTTGTTTTGAGTTCATATAGGCTTAGGGTTTAAGTTGTTACCCTGTCAACTTAGGGTTTAATTTATACTTAAAATATTATAAATTTTAATTAATTAATTTGTTACTTCTTTAAATTTCAAGATTTAGATAGTTACTTTTAAAACTACAGGTTTAATTTATCACGTTTGTAAATTAAGTTTAAAATGTAAATTTCTTCTTATTATTAAAAAAAAAAAAAAAAAAAAAAACAAGGATCTCTTCCCTCTTTCCTTCTCTTTTTTAGTAGAATAGCATCTAATTTGGTTGTTCCACTTTGTGGAAAGAAAAAGAAGGCAGAAGAAAGAGAGGAGATTAATATATCCTATCAACTATAAAGTCAAAAATAGACCAAAGTGTATATACGACCTTCTATCTTGATTCTTGAGCGAATGTAAACTGGAAAAGCATTACGAGTGCTGGTTTAAATTATCATGTTATTCCTCATTGATCGCTAAGCACTGACGTTTCCTCACATTACTTTTCTAGAAAAGTGATACGGGATGTAGAAGCATCAAGAAGCAGAACACATTTACCTCTAAAAAGCAAGAAACAAAACACATAGGGTCCTTGAATCCACAAGGAGAAAGGGTCTAGAATCCACCAGAAAATAGAAAGACAAAAGTCCGAATTTTATTGATTGAATAATTGTTCTAAAAACGTGGACAGACTTAGGGGCCTATTTAAGGGTTTCGTAAAACTTAACAAACAAGAAAATATACTATAAAATAACTCTTAATTGATACCTAACTATAACAGGAATCAAATTTGACCTAAAAAGCATTAAATGCACCTAAAAACAAGGAAGTAATAACCCTAAACCTAAAATAACGATTTTTACATAAAAAAAATATCAAAATTAAATAATTAAGAAAATTAAATTGTAGATTCTGTCCTACATCAGACCCCTCCACTTGAAATCTTCCATACCATGAGAACAAATACTTTTGATAGTTTTTTAGACCCCTTAAAAACACAATTGGATTAACCACCAGATACAAGCACACCCGCTTGTGTTTCTTTAAGCTTCAGTGGCAGCAACTGAGTTGATCATCAAGGTGTAGATAAAATCTCCTCCTTGAAAACCCTAAGTTTGTGTAAAGGAAAGCTCCTCTAGATCTCACAAGAGATTTACACAAACAACAATATGAGCAACACTAAAACGTGGCTAGGGTTTGCCTTTTATACTTAGGACAAATTAGAAAACCCTAAACGTTTTAAACAAACTATGGCTGAGTTGGAAATCTGCAGAAAAACGCATTCTGCCCGAGATTCGATCGATCGAGCCTAAGCTTCGATCGATCGAGCCAGGCCGAAATGCACAGTAACTTCTGCATTAGCTCGATTCCAACTTTACATAAAAGATACAACTTTGAGCAAGACTAAAACACTTCTAAACACATTGTTTTGATCATGGTTTGCCAACAATACATATTAGAGTTCTAAATACATAAAATCCTAAGTCTTTAGAACCTAACAAACTCCCCCTTTGGCAATCTGTGACAAAACACAACTAGAAGTTCAAAGTTTACAAAGAAAAGCCCTTTACATAAAAATGCTCAAAAAGAAACAAATCCAATCCTAACTACTATCCATCAGTTGCAAGTGTAGACAGCAGCTCAATTGAATCAACCTGTATATTTCCTGAAACACTAAACAAAATGCATAACCGCATGTGTGGAAAAATACAAGTAAACAAAATGAATTCTTGATTTCAAACAACACACAATAAAGACATATATCAATGAAAAACTCATAAATATAAATCAATAAGCAGTTTGAAACAAGAAACATATAAAGCAATAAAAGTATCTCTCCCTAACAAGAATAGCCCAACAAAAATACAAAGTGAAGCACCTAGATACAATCTAAACTCCACAAGCTCCAACCAACAAAAATATACTCCCCCTGAAAACAAAACTCTACAAAGCGCTCAAAATATGTACTCCCCCTTTTTGTGACGGAATGCTAAAGGGCAATCAAAATCCATCATCAAAAGGAGGTGGCGGTGAAGACCGTCGAAAATGTGCCAACTCTGCACGCAAAGCACGGATCTCATCGAGCACGTCCACCAAAATCTATCCATGAGCCGCCTGAACGGTCAAGACATGATCCAACATACGTCGAATGTCCGAATCATCCGAAGTAGTCGGTGGAGGAACATCAGCATCAGCAACAGCAGCACCAGACGTCTCCGCAGCATCAATACCTGTAGAAGACGGAGGAGGGGGAACAACACCAGATGACGCACCTCTAGGACGCGAAGCAACTCTCAAGTGAACAGCCCTCTACCTAAGGAAGGTGGCACCTATGGGAGCGACAACATGAATGGGCTCACCAGAAGGAAAACCATCTAGACCAAGAAACAACAAAATCCTATGAATGAAAATAGGATGAATAAGCGCATGCCCTACGGCAGAACTCCTATGAACCTCGTTCAAAGAACGAAGGAGCAGATGAGGGAAACTGATGGACGCACCAGAAACAAAAGCATACAAAAACACACATCGCTCTAGAGGGATGGTGTGGAGATGAGAAATAAGCCACAAAGAATGACACGCTATCCTAAAGAAAAGATAGGCAGTCTCGGTAAGCTCAGCAGACGTGATTCGAGGATCAGAACCCCACTAGATAGACGACCCAGTGATGTATGACATGACAACATCTAAGGGTGGAGACTCATCATAAGGATAGACAGGCTCCCTAACAACCGGAACCCCAAGAGCTTCAGCCACTATCCGAGGAGTAATGGTGAACTCTACACCTCGTATCCAACTCCTAATAAGGGTGTTGGAATCATAGACGTGACAAGAGAGATTCGAGAAGAACTCTCTAATCAAGGCGGTTAGGGGTGGATGATCTATCTCTAACAAGGACAACCAACCTCGAGACTCAAAGTTAGCCCTAATGGCCGGATCAAGCTCATCTAAAACCACAGAACGCTCCGCCCAAATCTTACGCTTACAGTTCAGTTTCTCAAAGGCCTCTCTGCTTTTGTCATTCCTAAACAACTCACTCCTAGAGGGAGACTCAGAGTGCTAAGATAAAGATAAAGACACAAAGCAAAAACAAAAAACCAAGGGCAGACTGCAAGTTAGCACAACAAAAAAAAAAAGAACAAAAATCTATATGATGCATGAACACATTAAATGTCATGATGCATGCTCTAATGCAGTGCAATTAAGTTCAAATTAAGTTCAAATTCACAAAATTGGCTTGAACATAGAGTTTCTAACAAAAACCCCAAAAATTGGAAAACCACTTGATGAATTTGAAATAAATTGACGAATTGATCATTAGACAAGATATAGTACAGAAAAAATGATCAATTACATCACTTCAACAAGCCAATTTCATCAATTTCATCAATTTGAACAAAATCCCCAATTCGGGTTCAATACAAGCCCTAGATCTTTCAATTTCTCACAAACCACAAAATTGATCAACTTAAACCACAAGGATCATGATTATAACATCCTAAAACAAAAACCCAACGATCAATTTCACAAAATACGGTTGAATCATCAAAAACCCCAAAAATATGCTAAGTCCGAAAATAACCCTTCAATGTATGAAAATGCATGTAAAACAGAAAATAAATGAAAAAGAGAGGGTACAATGGACATACCGGCTTAGGGAGAGAGATTCCTTGCAAGAAAAATGGAGGAAAACGACAAAAAAAATCTCAGTGGAGCCTTGCCTAGTCGGAGAGAGAGAAAAGTTTGAAAATGTTTTGAAAAAGTGATTTGAACAAGTCAAATCTGAGTTTTTAAAAACCTGATTCACGAGTTTCGATTGATTGAAAAACAGTTTTGATCGATCGAAACAGACAGAGGCTCGTTAAAAACATTTTAAAAAATTTCGATTGATCGAAAAATAGAATGGATCAATCGAAACTGGCAGAGGCTCACTAAAATTGAGGAAAAAACACAGTTTTTGAAAAAAATTTAGGAACAACTCAAAGCATTGAAATTGAGGAGCAAAATGCATGAGTATATGATGATATGATTTTCAAAAACAAGAATTTAAGCCCAAAATTAAAATTTCTTGCATTCTCCATAAATTTTCAAGCATCAAAACAATTTTGCACAAAATTCAAAGTATTTGCAAAACTTGGTTGGTCAGACCATAAACACACACAATAACATGTACAATGTTTAGCAAAGAGTAACTCATGTAGTGTGTGCAACTAGCAAAAGCTTGAGATACATGTGAGGTGATATGTGAATAGCAATCAACCACAAAGTCTACAAAATTCATCACATAGAATTTAAAAGAGACTATCACCTAAAGAGTTACATCATATAACTCCCACATCTCCTAGATCATAAGCTTGCAATCATGTAAGTTTCTTGATTTTGCCTCATAATATACACACCAATTTTTAATTTATTCAGAAACTTATTAAAAAGCCAGGATAATGTACACACCAATTTTAATTATGTGATTTTGGCATCAAGCCTAATAGTACACACCAATTTTAAGCATTAAGCAATTAAACCGAGGTTACACCTTATGTTCTTTTTGTGCATGTGCTACGCTTTCTTGAGCACAAAATCTTACGATATGCACTAAGGTGTTCATGATTGGCTAGTGAACAGTGATGATATGGTTATTTATGCCTTTCTCAAAAAGATCAAATCCGACAGTCAAATAACATGTGACTTCAAGATTAAGACAAAGTGATAAACACCATAAACATCTTTCCCACACAACATGCACTACAAAGCTTCAACTAATAAAGTGCAATAAGTAAGCTCATCAAAGCTAAACAAGGTACAAAGGACATGTTATATGAAAATAAATTGACCAACTTTGTTCTCAAAAACCAAGAAAATATAGTGCATAACACAATATGCTTCCTTTTTCTTTCTTCCCTTTTTCCCTTTTTTTTTTAATTCTTAAAGAAAAAAAACACCTAGAATGAAATGCATGAATGTTATGCAATGCAAATCCTAGAAACAAAAACAAAAAAAAGAACAATAGTCACAAAGGGTAGAGCAATGAAGCACAGAGACCATGTCAGAAAGACTCAATTAGTTCGAGTCTTTTGCATCCAAAATCTTTTAGATGCACCACGAGCATTGGAGTTCGTATTCACATTAGAGTGGTTTCCAACTCCAGGATTGGAATAAAGGTTTAAAGCCTTTACCAATTCACCAATGAGTACCATAGGATCTTGTGCTTGAGACACAAGTACTTTTGGTTTGTTTGCTTTCTTTGCAGCTTGCAACTTGTAACAGTTTGGACGAATGTGTCCAGGCTTTCCACAAAAATGACAAACCCATGCAGGCTTATCATGTGACTTGTCCTTAGAAAGGGTAGGCTGCTTAGGTTTAGACTCTTTCAGATCAACCCTAATCTTCCTAGATGGTGAAACTTCTATGGGCTTGACAATCTCACTCACAGGGGGTTAGACAGTTTCACTCACAATCTCACTCACAGAAGGTTCAGAAGAAGATGAAGGAGCAAAGTTTGTGGAATGGGGAGCAGACACAAAGATGCTTTCAACAAAACCTAATCCAGATTTGTCAGAAGGAGACTTTTGAACACTCAGCATTTGATTAAGTTTAGAACTAGCAGATCTAGCAACAGATAAATCAAGTTCCAAAGATTTAACTTTATCAAGCAAAAACATATTCTCAGTTTTCACATTGTTCAAAAGTTCATTAGCATTAAACAGTTTTACAAGCAAATTCTTCTTATCAAGCTCAAGAGATTCAATTTTCTTCAGGCCAAGTTCAACATTCATAGCATCCTTTGCAGCAACTTTGCAAAGTTTATTGTAGGCCTCTTGAAGATCTGCATCCTCAGAGAGTTCCCCATCAGAAGGGTTCTCTTCAGCAGATATGCTCTCATTGACTACAGTAGTAGCAGTGAAAGCAATGAAGTTTCCATCCTCGTCACACTCAGACTCATCATCAGAAACTTCACCATCACTAAGGGTTACAGCCATAGCCTTACCCTTAGACTTCAAATAGGTAGGACATTCAGATTTCATGTGACCATACCCTTGACATCCAAAACACTGAGGACCCATAGAATTATTAGAAGATTGACCTACTTTTTCTCTAGGTTTATCATTATAGTTAACCTTAGTGGGATCATTCTTCCTAAAGTTTCTAGGTTCAGCAGTGTTCGTACCTCTTGCCTTTCTGTTACTATTCCTGAGAAAGTTTCTAAAGTTCTTGGCAAGGTAAGCAATCTTTGTAGCAGAGAGCTCATCATCAAATCCACCAACCTCAACATCATCAACTGACTTAAGATCCATTGATTTGGATTTGCTAGTTTTGGGTAGGTCTAACTCATAGGATTGAAGAGATCCTATGAGCTCATCAACAGGGATGGAGTCCACATCCTTGATGGCAGTCACCTTGGGTCTAAAGTCTTCAGTTAATGATCTAAGAATCTTCCTAACAATTTTAGGTTGATCATAGATTTCACCCAAGTTAAAAGCAGAATTAACAATATCATTCAATTTAGCATAGAATTCATCAAAAGATTCATCATTAGACATCCTAATGCTTTCAAATTTTGAAGTCAATTGCTGCAATTTATTGATTTTGACAGCCTTTGTGCCTTCATGCACAATCTGGAGGATATTCCAAGTAGTATGAGCAATCTCAACATTTGAGATTCTCTTAAATTCTTCCATAGAAACAACATTAAAAATAGCATTCATAGTCTTGCTATTGAACGAGGCTGCTTCTTTTTGAGAAGTTTGCCACTCACTAACAGGAGTAGTGGGCTTCTCCCATCCGTATTCAATGGAGTTCCAGACTCTCTCATCAATCGATTTCAAGAATACTTTCATCCTTACTTTCCAATAAGCATAATTATTCCCATCAAAGTGAGGAGGAATAACAAGAGAGTGTCTATGTTCCATGACAACAGGGGTCAAGGATCAGCTCAGTGATCAAGAGATCAACAACAAGAGAGCTACCCGCTCTGATACCACTTGATAGTTTTTAGACCCCTTAAAAACACAATTGGATTAACCACTAGATACAAGCACACCCGCTTGTGTTCTTTAAGCTTCAATGGCAGCAACTGAGTTGATCATCAAGGTGTAGATAAAATCTCCTCCTTGAAAACCCTAAGTTTGTGTAAAGGAAAGCTTCTCTAGATCTCACAAGAGATTTACAAAAATAGCAATATGAGCAACACTAAAACGTGGCTAGGGTTTGCCTTTTATACTTAGGACAAATTAGAAAACCCTAAACATTTTAAACAAACTAGGGCTGAGTTGGAAATCTGTAGAAAAACGCATTCTGCCCGAGATTCGATCGATCGAGCCTAAGCTTCGATCGATCGAGCCAGGCCAAAATGCACAGTAACTTCTGCATTAGCTCGATTCCAACTTTACATAAAAGATACAACTTTGAGCAAGACTAAAACACTTCTAAACACATTCTTTTGATCATGGTTTGCCAACAATACACATTAGAGTTCTAAATACATAAAATCCTAAGTCTTTAGAACCTAACAACTTTGAATACTTCATCTTCCTTGCCTTCTTGCCAAACTTGAAAGTCATAAATTGAGCAACTTGAACTTCTTGTCCCTCGATCTTCATGCAATTGACAATATTCACCAAATAAGAGTCAATAATCACATCAAATCTTTCCACCCCAATAAAATCAATAAACTTTATTTCGGTGTCTCCCACCAAAAAACTTGAAATGATCTTATAAGGCCTATATGAAATTTGCTTACCAATAGGTTGCCTGTGAGTTATGTCTCCACGACAGTTATCCCTATTATTTCCATGCTCCAGCGACAACATTCTAGCAAAGATATTTGTGAGTGCTAGCTGTACGTCATGTAATACTTGCTAAGTTTTCTGTCATCGGAATTACTACTGTCTCATACGTCAGCCACCATACTAGGATAAGTTAAGGCTTTGATACCAATTGATGCGGGATGTGGAAGCGTCAAGAAGCATAATACGTCTACCTCTAGAAAACAAGAAACAAAATACGTTTGCTTCTGAAAATAACCTCAAATCCATGAGGGTTCCTTGAATCCACAAGAAGAAATGGTCTGGAATCCACCAGAAAATAGAAAGACAAAAGTTTGAATTTTATTGATTAAATAATTGTTCCAAAAACGTATACAGACTTAGAGGCCTATTTAAGGGTTCCGTAAAACTTGATAAATAAGAAAATATAATGTAAAATAACTCCTAATTGATACCTAATTATAAAAGGAATCAAATTTGACCTAAAAATCATTAAATGCACCTAAAAATAAGGAAATAATAACCCTAAACCTTAAATAACGTTTTTTACATAAAAAAAAATCAAAATTAAATAATTATGAAAATTAAATTGTAGATTCTGTCATCAAAAAGCTTTATACTAGTGCTTGTTAAATTACATATAAAGAATCACTGGATTAGGCAGAAGAAAATTCTATAAAATTAATAATTTGCTATAGTTTGTGCAAGCGACAATGTCAAGTAGAATATATATCATTATCATATAGAAACTTTTTAGTGTTGCATCAAAATAAGCATATTTTTGTGGAAAGTAAGTATCACTGATATATATCTGTGTGGAAAGTAAAGGGCTGTTTGGATTTTTTTTTTTTATCACTCATCACTCCTCACTCAATTTTCGTCATTCATCATTCATCATTCATCACTCATCTCTCATCACTCAAAATACTCCAATTTTCTATACCCCACTCGTTTGGCACATGTTTTCAGTTTCTCATCACTCAATTTTTTCTACTTTTTGTGGGACCCATACCTGAGCACCATGTCAGGCATTCCTGTTAGCCTACCTGACTCACACCATTTCATTTCATTTTCTTCACTGCTCATTTCATTTTGCCACCATCACAGTCACAGTGAAGTGCAACCCAAGAAGTACAAACAACAAAAACTCTCATCAATACAAATTCCCCCAAACCCAAAATCCATTTTCCAACTCTCAAAATATGCAGCAACAAATCAAAACTCCATTCATACTTATTTATGATACACCACCAAATCAAAAAAAAAAAAAAAAAAAAAAAACCTATGTAGAAAAATAGCAAGACCCATCTCTCACACAATCATTTTAATCAAAGCACAAACCCAACAAAGCCGGATTGACGACAAACACAAACACAATCACTTCATAGATCCCTTTTTTCCTCTTTTGGATCGATGACAAAGCCGGATCGAGTCATCGGATGGGTCGGCGTGGGAAGGGTGAAGGACAAAGAGAGATGGGTCGGCGTGGGTCGGCGTGTGAGTTGTCTGTCCGATGGGTTGGCGTGAGTCGGCGTGGGCAGGCAGATCGGAGAAGAGAGGCCGTGGATGGGGAGGGCTAAGATTCTTTTGTCTTTGGGTGAGATTTTGCTCTGAAGAAGAACAAAAAGTAGAACAGATAAAGAAGAAGAGACAAAGAAAGAAAAGTGGAGAAGAAAGAAAAGAGAGAGTGACCGGTGGGAGAGAGAAGGGAGCCTTACGTGTATTGCTTTGATCATGGGACCTAGTATGTAGTTTTAATTATGAAAATGCCATTGAAAACAGAGTTATGGAAATTGAAAACACCTAAAATGTGTTTTCAGTTTCCATAACTCATCACTCAAAAATCAGAGAATTAAGTGATGGAAACAAAAACTGGAAACAAAAACCAAATGGACTTCTCAACCATGGGTGGCCATTTTTGAGTTATGAGTTATGGAAACAGAGTTATGAGTTATGGAAACAGCAAATCCAAACAGCCCCTAAGTATCACTGAGATTGTGTTTTTAGGATCGGGAGCAGCATTAATTGGTACACATTAGCAATTTAGCATACACACAGTGAGACATAGAATTGACTTTGCACTTCAATCATGGATATGTAGCTTGCTAGGTTGGAGTGTGAAAAACAATGTTGTAATCTTATAAGTTTGGACAAGGTGTTGGCAATGAATAATATAATATTTCATAATTTAAGTTCGCATAATTCACATTTAAAAATTGATGCAAAATGAAATTTTAGTTATATTTCAGCGTAAAACGACTATATAGTGAATGTAAATTCAACTTCAAACTTTGTCTTCACATCTAAAAGACAAGAATTAGGTTGTATCTTCTTCTTGTTAATTTCTAAGTTTGGATGACGAGAAATATTCTTGATGTAGACCAGTTGCAATTTATTTTTCTTTCACAATTCTCTTTCTTCCTAGCTACTAGTGGCTAGCTAGGCTGTTTTCTCAAAATATATTTGCGTGCACTCTTTTATACTATTGAATGGATACAAAAGAAGAGTACCATGCTTGCATTGTTGAAGTCCAGTTCACGTAATTAGTAACATAAAATACTTAACATTTTGGACTCTATGCAGAGATTCTCGACAGAGATGGATCAAGAATCAAGATACCCTAGTTTGAAAAGTGATCAAAGCAAAACGGACATAATTATTCAATAGTTGCTTTTTTATTTTTTTGAGAAACTTATTCAATAGTAGCTGATTGCTTAATAATTAAACTCAGCGTTAATTATAGTTTTACATTCTTTAAGATTTAAGAAGAAAAAACTATTTATTAATTTTGTAGAACGGTGACTTATCCAAGTCTTCAATATTTTAATATAATTTACTAGCTTTATATTCTTCAATTATTCATACACATAATATAATGTGCACATTCATGCATTATGAGACTGGTTAGAGACAAGTACATTACACACAAAAAACACAATTCAACAGCAAAGGGTCATAAAGGCAACTATCAAACACAATAATTGTCATTCGGATGAATGCAAATCCTAATTAGGTGCCTTAATTAGTTAGTTGTCCCTCTTTGCCCAATGGGATAGAGCCTTATATCCGTGAAAAAGGTCACTGCCTTATTACCATTATTATTAGTTAAATGCTATGTATATGTTAGCTTTTGACCCGACTGAAAGTATGACAAATGAAATTTAGAACTTCTAAATTTACGACACGTCTTTTAAAGTGTACAATGTGGTTGATATCTTTTTTTCTTAAACAATAATTGACATATCACTTTTGAGACCATTGATATCACTTTTGCTATACATCAATATCATAGCATATCATCTCAACAATTGTAAATTTTGTGTGTGTATATTGTGCATGATTGTGGTTTTTTTTTTTTTTTTTTTTTTTTTTTTTTTTTTTTTTAAATAAAATCTTATTTTGAGGGTCAAGAAACCCCTTAAATAACTTTATTTATCAAGGGTTGTAAATGTAAATCTTTTAAACCTTAGTAAAAGGTTATTTAAGGGTCTCTTGACCCTCAAAATAAGATTAGAGCACTTGTTTTGAGGGCCACGAAGGCCTTCAAAATTTCTTTTTCGACGGTATAAGTTTCGAAAGTTATCAAGGTCAATAGAACTCTTAAAATAATTTTTCTCAAAGTTTTTTAATACTTTTTTCAAGGGTTTTGACCCTTGAAAAAGTCAAATTTGTTGTAGAATTTAAGTTTATTAAGCCCACTAACCCAAGTATCCCAAAAGGACATTTAGTTTGTTTCTTTAATTATATATGTACAAATAATGTTACGTATCACTCACATCGCGAATAGGCTTGCGCAATTGCTTCTCTCTTTATCATCTCCAATTCTCCACCGCAATCTCTCTAGGTGAGCTGTTGATCCGGAAGCCATAGACACGCAAAATATGCAAAACTTTGCCAAGAATGGTTGGCCAAAGATATTATTGGGGCCACATAGGACTTGTAACTATCCGGTAAAGAGAGAATACCATTTTTAATTTTATTTATTATTTATGATTGGAGCAAATTAATTCTCCTGTACCTTTCAAAAAAGATTGTCATGTTCTCTCACTCTCTCTTATCCAGCTAATATACAAATATATATTGGCGACCAATCCATTTGCCAAATAAGACAATTATCACGGGAGGTTCTCGAGCTAATCGACTATAATTTAAAGAAGAGAGATTACTATAAAGAAGATAATAATTTAAGTAATATATATATTATATGCAAGAAAACTATGAAAGCACCGCATCTTAATTTTAATAGGTATAATATTTTAAAGATATTATGGATCAAGAGTGAAGAGGATAAAATATGGGCCTGACGGGCCTATGGTAATGGGCCTGACGGATAGGAACTGTTGGGCCAGTGTAAAGATGATCCAACACTCTTCAAAGGCCCATCGCCAATGGGCACAGTAAGGGCTCATGATCCAAGATCTCTATCGCTCGTTGCCTAGAAACGACCTAGAATTCCAATATGGAAATCCGAGCACAAAGGTGATTCTAGAAGACACGCACGCTGAAAATAGATCTCCTATATAAGGAAAACCTTGCTCACCACGCTCAGAGAGACTTGAAGTAGAGTCCCATATGGAAAAGACTTGGACACCAAGAAGGAAAAGAAGACTCTCTACCACTATAAAAGCCCTAATACCCTCACAAATCAAGGTACGCGTAATTTTACCCTCTCTAGCACTCTAGAGTTGTGAGAATAGTTCTAACTTGACCTTCGGAGAGTATTTGGCTGGCACCACACTGGTGTTCTCTAAGGTCTTCTTTTGATTGTTTTTGTTGTGCAGGTTCGCTTCGAGTCGTGAGTGCTGTGTGACCTATTGGTGATATTTTCGGCATCATCAGTTGGCGCCGTCTGTGGGAATCGTAGCACATTATCGCTTCCTAAGACAAAAGAGTTACATGGTACTCACTCGCTCGATGGCGACCACTAACGACGTTCAAGAAGAAGAAGCCCCTACGACTGCTCTTGAGAGACAGGTCAGGATGCTCGCCACAGTCGTGGAGCGCCTCACCAAACAAAACCACGACCTAGAAGAGCAGCTGAACCAGAAAAATGCGGCGACCAATAACCAAGGAGCGGATCAAGAGGGGACCAGCGCTGAAAGAAGGAATCACGAAGGACCACAGGAGAGCAACGCCCCAAGCAGACCAGGGCGACGGGACATTAGCATTCCTTCTCTGGCAGATACGACTCCACCACCCATAATCGCGGAGATGCAGGAGATGAAGGAACAGATGGAAGTGATGATGAACGCTCTCAAGGGACGAGTGTCTAGTAATCTTGACGACCTTGTCAACCGGACTAACTCGCCATTTACGACAACCGTCAACTCCTTCCCCCTGCCAAGTAAGTTCCGCATGCCAAATATGGATAGTTATGACGGGGTCAAGGACCCTCTAGATCACCTAGAGACCTTCAAGACCCTGATGCACCTTCAGGGAGTGGCAGACGCAATTATGTGCAGGGCCTTTCCTACAACCCTAAAGGGTGCAGCAAGGATTTGGTTTAGCCGGCTAGCACCCAACTCCATCAGCACCTTCAAGGAGCTAAGCGCTCAATTTACAACGCACTTCATTGGAGGACATCGGTATAAGAAGTCCACAGCTTGTTTAATGAATATCAAGCAGCGAGAGGAGGAGACATTAAGGGCCTACATATCACGCTTCAATAAAGAGGCGCTCTCGATCGACGAAGCCGACGACAAGATACTGGTAGTAGCATTCACGAATGGGCTGAAGGGGGGTAAGTTTTTGTTCTCCCTATACAAAAACGACCCGAAGACTATGTCAGAGGTGCTTTACAGGGCCACCAAATATATGAACGCTGAAGACCCGCTATTAGCCCGAGAAGATAAGCCCAAGAAAAGAGACAGACAAGAAGACCCCCGACAGGACCAGGGGCGGAAGAAAGGCAAGATGGGAGACCAAAGGGAGGAGAGGCGCCCTAAACCCATGGGCGGAAGGTTCACAAGTTTCACCCCGTTAACAGCCCCGATAGACCAAGTCCTAATGCAGATTAAGGACGAAGGAGCCCTGACGTTTCCAGGAAAGCTGAAGAGTGATCCCAACAAACGATCCAGGGACAAATATTGCCGCTTCCACCGTGACCATGGTCATGACACGGCCGATTGCTACGACTTAAAGCAGCAAATTGAAGCCCTTATCCGACAAGGAAAGCTGCAAAAGTTCGTCAGCAAGGAGAGAACAGATCCATCCCCGCAAGAACAACACCACCGACGAGAGAACGAGCGACCAAGACCTCCCATAGGGGACATAAGGATGATAATTGGAGGAACAGTTGCAGCCGGGTCTTCAAAAAAGGCCCGCAAAACGTACCTCCGAATGGTGTAGAGCGTCCAGCTGACGGGCACCGTTCCGAAGATAGCAAGGAGAGAAGGTCCCATTATCGGGTTCTCAGAAGAAGATGCACGACGCCTACACCATCCACACGATGATGCCCTCGTCGTCAGCATGCGAGTAGGAGACTACAACATGCACCGGGTGTTGATCGACAACGGCAGCTCAGCAGATATCTTGTACTATCCGGCGTTCCAGCAAATGAGGATTGACAAGGAGCGATTGATACCGACGAACGCCCCGCTCGTTGGCTTCGGAGGGAGCCGGGTATTCCCATTGGGCGCGGTCACGTTATTAGTGACGGTAGGCGATTACCCCCAGCAAATCACCAGGGACGTAACCTTCCTGGTGGTCGATTGTTCGTCCGCTTACAACGTTATCCTTGGACGACTCACGCTCAACTCGTGGAAGGCGGTGACATCAACATACCACCTGATGATCAAGTTTCCTACGGATTATGGAGCAGGAGAGCTCCGCGGAAGTCAAATGGCCGCACGGGAATGCTACGTGGCTATGATGGAGCTGGAAGAACAAATCTAGACCTTGAACATAGAAGAACACCGAACGGTGGCAGAACCAACAGAGAAGCTAGAGGAGATAACACTCGACAGCTCCAATCCGGACCGTACAACCAAGATCGGAACGCTCGCCAAACCCGCAATCCGTCAAGAACTCATAACTTTCTTGAGGAGCAATCAAGATGTGTTCGCCTGGAGTCATGACGACATGCCAGGAATCGATCCCTCAGTCATGGTACATAAATTGAATGTATTGCCCACCTTTCCACCCGTCCGACAGAAGAAGAGAGTGTTCGCCCCGGAACGAGACCAAGCAATAGCAGAAGAAGTCCGCAAACTACAAGAGGCAAGCTTCATTAGGGAAGTCTACTATCCCGATTGGCTGGCGAATGTAGTAATGGTGAAAAAAGCGAACGGTAAGTGGCGGATGTGCGTGGATTTCACCGATCTTAACAAAGCATGTCCCAAAGATAGCTATCCCCTTCCAAGGGTCGACGTCCTAGTAGACTCGACGGCTCAACACCAGTTACTAAGCTTCATGGACGCTTTCTCGGGTTATAACCAGATCCGCATGCACGAGGCTGATCAGGAGAAGACTTCGCTCGTGACCAGTCAAGGACTCTTCTACTACAAAGTAATGCCATTCGGCCTAAAAAATGCAGGGGCAACGTACCAAAGACTGATGAACAAGATGTTCGCGCAGCAAATCGGGAGGAATGTCCAGGTCTACGTCGATGACATGCTAGTGAAGAGCTGGAAGGAGGAAGACCACCAGGAGGATCTCAGGGAAACATTCGGTACGCTTCGATCCTATAACATGAAGCTCAATCCGGGAAAGTGCGCATTCGGTGTAACGGCGGGAAAATTCCTAGGATTCATGGTATCTCAAAGGGGGATTGAGGCTAACCCGGACAAGATCCGAGCCATAATAGAGATGGCCCCTCCGCGAAATGTGAAAGAAGTACAAAGCTTTAACGGCAAGGTAGCGGCATTAAATAGATTCGTGTTAAGAGCCATGGACAAGTGTTTGCCCTTCTTTCGCACGTTAAAGAAGTCTTTCGAGTGGACGGACAAGTGTCAGCAAGCATTCGAGGAGTTGAAAGCATATCTATCTTCACCACCCCTACTGAGTCCCTCGCAACCAGGTGAAGAACTCTTCCTCTACTTGGCTGTCTCCCCTGTCGCAGTCAGCGCGACCCTAATTAGAGAAGAGGATAGGATACAGAAGCCCGTATACTACGCCAGCCGGGCGCTCCGCGGAGCCGAAGAAAGATACCCATCTATGGAGAAACTCGCTTTTGCATTAGTCACGGCGGCTCGCAAGCTCAAGCCCTACTTTCAAGCCCATACCGTGAACGTAATGACCGACAAGCCCTTGCGGAGGGCATTGAGTAATCCTGAAGCTGCAGGTCGACTGACGCTGTGGGCGATAGAATTGAGCGAGTATGATATCAAGTACCGTCCACGCGCAGCCATTAAAGGACAGGTCATAGCCGACTTCATAGCAGAATTTACTCGTGACGAAGACAAGGGGGCAGGAGAGTCCCCTCAGTGGAGCATATATACCGACGGATCATCCAATCGACGAGCCGGGGGAGCCGGCATCGTATTGCTGTCACCTGAAGGAGACAAGATTGAATGTATGGTCCGTCTCGACTTCCCCACCACCAACAATGAAGCGGAATACGAAGCAGTAGTGACAGGCCTCGACCTAGCCAAAGCCGTTGGAGCCGAGAGCGTAGCCGTTTACTGCGACTCTCAGATCGTGACCAATCAAGTAAACGGAGATTATGAGTGCAAGGGGGAAAGGATGAAGAGATATCTTGACCAAGTAAGGGCGAGAATCGACGGGCTAAAAGCCAAGGTCATACAAATCCCCAGGGGAGAAAATGAGCTCGCCGATCGGCTAGCCAAAACCGCTTCAGCAGAACACATGATAACACCAGGTAATGTACTTTCTTTTGTTCAACTTTCTCCACTAATAGACTCCGGCAACGTGCAGGAGATACGCTCCGAAAGTAACTGGACTACACAGATAATTTCATACTTGAAGGACGGGTTACTGCCAGATGAGAAGGAGGCAGCAAGAAAGCTAAAGGTCCGAGCGGCAAGGTTCGTCTTGATAAAAGACATTCTGTACAAGAGAGGTTTCTCCCGTCCATATCTAAGATGCCTGAGTGCCGAAGAGGCAGACTACGTAATGAGGGAAGTACACGAAGGGATATGCGGGAACCATTCTGGTTCGAGGTCGTTGGTGCACAAACTGGTACGAGCTGGGTATTACTGGCCGACCATGCAGAAGGATGCCGAATCTTACGTCAAAAGCTGCGACAAATGCCAGCGATTCAGCAATGTTATTGGACAACCAGCCGAGGAGCTAACCCCTTTGACGGCTCTATAGCCGTTCGCTCAGTGGGGACTAGATATCATGGGACCTTTCCTAACGGCGATAAGGCAGCTGAAGTTCTTGGTAGTAGGTATTGACTACTTCACAAAATGGGTAGAAGCGGAAGCCTTGGCCACCATTACAAAGAAGAACATTAGAAGTTTTGTCTGGGGGTGCATCATATGCAGGTTTGGTATTCCTAGAGTCCTTGTCTCAGATAACGGGAGGCAGTTCGACAACGGCTACTTCCGGGATTTCTGCTCACAGCTAGGAATAAAAAACCACTACTCATCACCCGCCCATCCACAGGCTAATGGCCAGGTTGAAGTCACGAACCGATCCCTGCTTAAGATTATCAAGACTCGGCTCGAGGGGGCAAAGAGCATATGGCCCGAAGAATTGCCAAGCATACTATGGGCATACAGGACAACGGTGAGGACACCAACAGGAGAGACGCCATTCCGACCAACGTACGAGAGCGAGGCGGTCATCTCAGCAGAAGTTGGGCTCACAAGTTACAGGGTTCACAACCATGATGAGAGCACGAATGACGAAACAATGAGGCTACAGCTGGACCTGATAGACGAGGTTAGGACGGCGGCGGAGCAAAGGATCGCTAGATATCAGGATCGCATGGCCAGACAGTACAATTCCCGGGTCCGACACAGAGACTTCCAAGTAGGAGACCTCGTACTTAGGAAGGTCATGGGTGCAACTAGAGACCCTACACAGGGAAAGCTTGGCCCCAATTGGGAAGGACCTTATCGAGTTACGTCATGGAAAAGAAAAGGAACCTACCACCTGGAAACGACAGACGGAGAGAAGCTGCCACATCCATGGAATGCCGAGCACTTGAGAAAGTACTACCAGTAATAGTAACATGGCGAACGGCAACCAATTTTTTTTTAAGTTTTTAATTATTAGTTTTTCTACAGCTAATTTTTGCTACAATCTAGTCGTGCCTTTTTAAGCCCAAGGGGGCAGGCACTTTTCCCTTACGCATTTCTATTAAGAATAATAATCAGATACAATTTTGATTTTCTACATGGATGTGTTATTATAATTGTCCACAAAAATGGACGGATCATCCTACAAGGATGGCCACTTGATGTCCAAAACGGACGGATACAAAATAAAGTCCACAAGATGGACGCATCATCCCATGAGGATGACGACTTGAAGTCCAAAAATGGACGGATCATCCTACAAGGATGGCCACTTGATGTCCAAAACGGACGGATACAAAATAAAGTCCACAAGATGGACGCATCATCCAACGAGGATGACGACTTGAAGTCCAAAAATGGACGGATCATCCTCCAAGGATGGCCACTTGATGTCCAAAATGGACGGATACAAAATAAAGTCCACAAGATGGACGCATCATCCTACATGTATGACTACTTGAAGTCCAAAAATGGACGGATCATCCTACAAGGATGGCCACTTGATGTCCAAAATGGACGGATATAAAATAAAGTCCACAAGGTGGACGGATCATGCCACACGGATAACAACCTAAAGTCCAAAAGTGGACGGGTCATCCTACCAGAATGGCCACTTGATGTCCAAAATGGACGGATACAAAATAAAGTCCACAAGATGGACGGATCATCCCACACGGATGACAACTTGAAGTCCAAAAGTGGACGGATCACCCTACGGAGTTGACAACTTAAGTCCAAAATGGACGGATATAAAATAAAATCCACAAGGTGGACGGATAATCCTAGAAAGATGACCACTTGAAGTCCTAAATGGACGGATGCAAACAGGTCAAACAATGACAGAATTCAAGAGCAAAATTAGAAAATCCAAAAATAAAAATAAAAATAAAAAAAACATTTAACATATAAAATGAAGTGAACGGATGCATTTGACAAAAAATAGGCCATCAAAAGGCAATGTTTACATATCATCAACAACGGATGAGAATTGTTCCCAAAATACATGAAAAAGAAAATCTAGCTATTGGGCTTTGTCCTCATTGACGACGGACTGAGAAACCGTTTCCGCATCAAGCTTAGCTTGTTCGACCTTTGCTGGTGCTGACTCCAAGTCACCAAGGGCATCGTCATCAGCAAAGAGGTCATCTGTATCCTCCGAAGCACCAGGCACGACGGATGTCTGAGCTGGGTCTTCAACTTTGAACTTTGAAAAATCCAAGTCCGGATACGATTGCTTGACCTGACGGATGGCATCCATGAATCCTTGATGGAAAGAGTCACCAAGCTCAGTAATTAGGGCGTCGGAGTCACGGTACTCACGAACTGCAACGTCCTTAGCCTGACGGACTTCATTTTTCAGATTTTCTATCTCCATGTCCTTACTCTCTAGAGCCTTCTTCGCATCATCCGTCACCTGTTCAAGGCTTTTCCTTGCCTTCTCTGAAAGTTCAAGCTTCTTCTCCATCCTGGGTTTCCAATTTTGCAACTGGAGAAGTTCTTCCTCCGTCCGCTCCGCTTTCGCCCGTACTCGATCCAGGGCCGTCTCATGGTTAAGGCACCGTCCCATCAACCCCTTCATCATGACCATTGCCTAAAAAATGATAACATGATAGTTATGAAACGAACTATGGGCAAAAAAGGTGTAATTTGCATTTGAATAGTAGACGGGCTGTCTTACCTGTGTAATTGTAAAAAGGCCCGTCTCACCCATGGCCTCCGTAGAATGATTGCCTAGGTCTTCATAATCCTCCGCCGATATAATGGAGGAAATCTGTTCTAAGGCGTACTTAGAGTCCTCTCGTAGAAGGATGGGCGGCTTCTCTTGATCCTGCGACGGTGCCTTCATAAGGCCCTTGCCAACCCCGTGCTTGATTGGAGTTGCCGTCTTCGGAGGCTCCGCCATAAGTCCCACGACGGGTTCCAAAGACACTTTGGCCTTCTTGGCCTGACGATCCACTTTGGGCTGAGTTTTCCTCTTGGCAGACGGATTGCTTGGGCCCGTCACAAGGGGAGCAACATCGCCGGTCTTCTTTGCGGCTTTGGATCTAATCAAAGCCCTTCTCTTGTCGTCATCCATTTCTGAAATATGGACGGGAGTATTAATTATCAAAGTAAGTTGCGTAACTTATCAAGAATAGGGTGACAAACTTACGCCTCCTAATCTTTGCCTCGTACTTGACGGCTGCAGCTGTTGGCTCTGGTCCATCGCAATACCAATGAATGGTCTTAAGTGTCACGAGCTTCGCCCAAGTCCTTTCCTCCGGCTGAGTCTTTGAGAAGATTTTCTCAAGGAAGGCGAACTCCTTAAAATCGACTTGGGGGCGTCGTCTAACTGCAAAGAAGAGAGGACGGTTAGATTATTTCGAACATACATAATGAAATTAAGTTAATATTTTGAGGACGGTCCATACTGGACGGGTGTAATATGCCCCAAGTAGTGTCGACGGGCATGAAATCCGTGTCCCCTGGATGACACATCCAACCGTCACCCTCCAGGAAGAAGTAACGGCTCTTCCAATCCCTATTTGAGTCCGGCGTATCATAGATAACTTTCAATAGCGGACTCCTGGGGACGAAGCTATATATTCCCCTGGACTTATCTATCTCGTTCGGACGGTAGCAATGAAGGAACTCCCTAACCGTCAGCCTCTTGGCTCCGTCGGACATTGCGCCGTACAAGATCTCCATCGCTATGAAGACCCTCCAGGCATTAGGGGAAATCTGGTTCACGGATAATCCCAGATAGCGGAGGAGCTCACGGTGAAGCGAACTCAGTGGAAACCTGAGTCTGGCCTTCAACATTTGCTTATAAACCCCGACACCATCTACCCCTTCATAATAACATCTCTCTGATTCATAGGGTAGACGGATGGAAATATTTTCTGGAATTTGATAGTTATCCCTAAACGTCTTAAAGTGCTGCTCTTTGATGACGGACGAGAAGTAATTCACCGTCCACTCTGGTAGCATGACGAACTCCCTGAGCCCATCAGCACCAATGACGGATCTAACAATCTGTTCCTCACTGTTACCAGAGCCTTCGTCCTGTTCCTCCATATCCTCATATGTTGAGGACGGGGAGGATGTGGACGGACTCCTGTCATCACGAGGACTATCTTGTTCTCTATGACCGGACGGATATACTTCCTCGTAATCTAGCCCGTCACGAACAACCGACTGATTACTGGACGCACGAGACATTTCCTACATGAAACGACAAGAGCCTAAGACTCCGACGGGTCTATGTGTCCATAACGGGTGTGGACGATAAGGAAAATTAAAACAAGATTGACTTTGAGAAGAGCACTTACCAATGATGAAGTATAGCACTGACGATTGAAGCAACTAGACGGTTCAACCCCTGACAAAATGTGACGGGTATGCTCTGACAGGTGTGACGGGTGAGCTCTGACAGGTTAATTTTTGCTGAAACTGGAGAAATGAGAGGGATGACTCCCTTATTTATAGGGGAGATGCATGGAAGTCGAAGCGTCGCTTCGATCCAAGATAAAACCCAATCAACTTATGACACGTGTCGCCATCATTAATGACTTTCGTACAGCCTGTCTTTAGTTGGTATGGTCGACGGACTACTTGTTTGCACCGTCATCCTAGCTTGCATGAATCCGTCAACCCATTCTCACCATGACCTTTAAACCTCTTGTCTTACTGGCCTCATTCCGTCATAGAAAATATCTGTCACACCCTTTACCTTAGGATCGTCACCCCAAGTTCCTTTGTCCAAAAAGCCGACGGACCCTTGGGGTGAAGGGGGCAACTGAAGAGGATAAAATATGGGCCTGACGGGCCTATGGTAATGAGCCTGACGGATAGGAACTGTTGGGCCAGTGTAAAGATGATCCAACACTCTTCAAAGGCCCATCGCCAATGGGCACAGTAAGGGCTCATGATCCAAGATCTCTATCGCTCGTTGCCTAGAAACGACCTAGAATGCCAATATGGAAATCCGAGCACAAAGGTGATTCTAGAAGACATGCACGCTGAAAATAGATCTCCTATATAAGGAAAACCTTGCTCACCACGCTCAGAGAGACTTGAAGTAGAGTCCCATATGGAAAAGACTTGGACACCAAGAAGGAAAAGAAGACTCTCTACCACTATAAAAGCCCTAATACCCTCACAAATCAAGGTACGCGTAATTTTACCCTCTCTAGCACTCTAGAGTTGTGAGAATAGTTCTAACTTGACCTTCGGAGAGTATTTGGCCGGCACCACACCGGTGTTCTCTAAGGTCTTCTTTCGATTGTTTTTGTTGTGCAGGTTCGCTTCGAGTCGTGAGTGCTGTGTGACTTATTGGTGATATTTTCGGCATCATCAAAGAGGTACAAACTCATTAATCATTATATATATGTCTTTGTACTTATGGGACAAAGAAAGTAACATTAATCTTAATTATAGTGTAAGTAATACCGTTATTGGTTTGACTATTGAATATATCTTTGGATTCCTTTTTATTAAGTCTTTTTTTTTTTTTTTTTTTTTTTGTGTGTGTGTGTGCGCGCGCGCGCGCGTGTGTGTGTGAGACTGTGTGTGAGATAAATTCCTTGTATATAAAGGCTTGTCATTATAGAAATAGACCTTCAAGACTTTAGTTTAAATTAGGTTAATTTTTTTGCGTTGGGTTTTCTAATGTCTCTCTAATGTAGGGAATATGATGAGTTGTTTGTGTATGGTTTATAAACAATGAAAGGGCTGATTTGCTTAGAACATATTGATAGGTGGATAAGTACCTTTGCAAGAACCCACAATTCTAAATAGTACACAAAGGCTAACAATTCATTCACATACAAAAAACCGATTTACAAAGAGCTTACATTCTACTATTGATACTAGTTGTTTGGCATTGGCAGCCTCTAAATGGTTGACAAGTGTCTAAATCTTATCGGCTAATACTTAAGAAAAAATCTAACTAACTAACTAATTAGTTATAAGAGGATTATGATATATATATATATATATATATATATATACACTTGAAATTGCTCTGCATCAGGACTCTCCCTCTTAAGAAGCACTTGACCTCAAGTGCACTTGGTTGCCACAAGATTTGTATGAATTTCTAGCCTTCTAGGATGATGCAGTTGCCTTGTATAATGAGTTTGCTGTTGTTGGCAGCACACCAAATGTTGCTGCTTTTGCACAGCGAAGTCCCATACAATTGAAACTCAAATGTAGATGCATTTGCATTAGGAGGTGGTTGACCCTCCAATTTTAAAGCCTTCTTCATTTTGACCATTGGTTTGAGACTTGCTTTCCCCTTCTTTAGTTGCAATGAGTAGTGAAGCATTATCTTGTGCAAACTACGTGTGCTGCACCTTCCTCCCAAGATGGTTTGCCTATCATAGTTACATGATTATATGTCTACTTCTTCACAAATAATGGAATAACAACCTCTTGACACTCTAATTTCATCTCCTTTATTTAAGCTAGACAGTTTTTGTTGATGCTTTAATTCTTGCTTGTTCAAAATCTATGGTGACTCCATATTCTCATAACTACCTTTCTTAATCAACAAGTCACAAATTCTTCCTTCAATGAAGAAATTAATTGAAAATTTTACCTTTATGTTGTTTGTCTTCCTCCATTTCTTGCTTTGGAACTTGCAAGGCACTTGTTCCTAATGATAAATTCTTTTCTTCCTCAACAATAACATCTGCTTCTTCCATAGACTAATCATAAATAGGTTCAGCCACATGTATCACGCTATCACTCATTTCTTTCCCTTCTTCACCAATCTATTCTTCAATGTAATTATCAAAAATAGGCTGCCCCATGTCATGATCTTCTAACTCTTCAACTAGCAAATCTTGATCTTCGAATGCTTCTACTAGTGAGTCTTGATCTTCTAACTCTTGAACTAGAAAGTCTTGATCTTCTATCTCTTCAACCACCAAGGTTTTACCCTTTGACAAAACAAGCTGGTTCTTGGTTGGTTCCTTGGAAGCCTTACTTGATTTAGCAAAATTTGATCCATTTTCAACCTTCCTGGTGAAGTTGAATGTTGCATCACCACTTTAAGCACTGATTCTAGAATTGAAATGAGCAAATTATGCCCCCTTGACTTGTTGATTCTTAATCGGCACTGCCCTATTGAAAGCTTTTGAAACAGTCCAACCATTGTGGAGGAAATGGACTTCTTAGATTTGCACTTTATTGTAAAGGGTGTGGCTGTAGTTATAAGCCAAGACTTGCTCTCTAAGCTTCTATTTCATCTTCTCTCAAGTATGAATCTTGGTTTTTCCTTTCCTCAAATTTTCAATCTTCATCTTCTCCCACCAAGATCTTGCCTTGCCTCTCAAATTGGATGCTTCCAATTTAACTTTCTTGGATTCTAGAATATCGTAACACGCAAAGATCTCCTCAACTTGATCAAGACAATCCACAAACTCCACATGATCCAAGCTTCCATCAAATTCAAGGAATTTAATCTTAAATCTTGATTCCCAATTCTGGTTTGGCATCTTTGGTTGAACTATCACAGGATTGCAATTATGTCACTTGTTTTTGCTTAGGAATATGAACAAAGAATTGCTCATAATCCCCCCCCCCCCCCCCATTTGAAGTTGCACTTCCAGCAACATCATGTTGATTGTGTTGTTGTTGTTTCCTATCTTTTCTCAATTGTTTAGTCAAGGCTTGTAATTGCCTTCTTAACAATTCCACTTCAGCTTCTAAGCCATTTTGAACCCTTCTATACCTTGGTCCATTGGTTGCAATATCATCTTCCTCTACTATAAGAACAACTTGCTTCTTGCCATTATCCTTCATTGTCTTCTCAAACACCATGGCTTCTTGCTACTACAAACTAATTGCTAGTACATATGAAGGCTTTGATTTTGGTAAGAGAGGTATTTTAGGCTAGGAAAAGTAATCAAGATTGAATCTTGATAGGTTCTTGGACAGAAAATGAAGAAACAAATTGCAAACGGACTTGAATCCTAAGGATCTCAAGCTTTGATACCAAACTAATGTAGGGAATACGATGGCCTGTCTGTGTATGGTTTAGAAACAATCAAAGGGCTAAGTTGCTTAGAACACATTGATAGGTGGATAAGTAATTTTGTAAGAACACAGTTCCAAATAGCACACAAAGGCTAACAATTCATTCACATACAAAAAACTAATTTACAAAGAGCTTACATTCTACTACTTATACTAGTTGTTTGGTATATTGGCAGTCTCTAGATGGTTGACAAGTGTCTAAATTCTATTGGCTGATGCTTAAGAAATCATTTAACTAACTAATTAATTAGTTATAAGAGGATTAGGATATAGCCACTTGAAATTGCCCTGCATCATTCTCTGTCCATCACATTCAATCTCTCGACAACAATTCTTACATAATCTATTTTTTTTCTTCTACATTGTGAAATTTTATAACAATTTAATATACGCATGGATTCTTAGAGAAAAGATAACAAGATTGAATTAAGTGTTTTTTTTTTCTTATAAAAGAAACATGCACTATATTTCTATCCATGTAAGCATTGTTTTTCCTTATGTAAATCCAAGGAAAAAAAGATAATTTATTTTACTCTACAAATTTAAACAAAATTTAGAAGATACACGTATTTATTTCATATATCCATTCAACTTATTTATTATACCTCATTTTTTAAAACATTAAGAAATACCATCTAGTTATTATATGATAACGCCTTAAAATGTAGACTTGTTATATATTTATGTGGGCATTATCTCCTTATTACTATGCTTAATTTGTATAATTAAGCCATGATTTGCATTAGTCTCTGTTATTTATCTTTACATAATTTCTTGAATAAAATGTTATTCATTGCGTGTAATTTTCTACTTTTAGGAAATCATGTAAAAAAGATGAGTTTATAAGAGTCTGTGAGAGAATGGAGGCCAAACTAGAATTAAAGAGGAGCTAAAGGACTATGCTTAAATGTCTAAGGAGGTGCAGCTGGAGTGCTTGGGTCGTCTACCATGTTTGAAAGTTTCAAATAAGGAAAGAAATTAAAGAGGCAAAATCTGAAAAGGAAAAATCAGATTTGAGCACTGATCAGTATTTTCGGTGTATCTCTTTCTTCAAAAATCCAATTGACACAAGACTGGATGAGTTCGAACCGTGACTTAAATATCTACAACTTTCCAGTTTTGAGTTTTTCAAAATTCTCAATTTTTGAAGGCCGAAATTAACTCACAAGTTACTGCAATAAAACCTAGACGAAATTTAAAATAGTAAAAGTTTTATTTTCTTTGGACACTTTCATGTGAGGGTTTTGAATGGAGGCTGTGTAGAACGAATTTGGCAGAGAAAACTGTGTATTTTCCTTTCTCTAATGGCAGCCTAAACTCTTTGCTAGGGTTGGGGGTTATGTTTCTTCTATACGGTATGAATATTCAATGTGATTCTTTCTAGAATTTTATCAACAACATATTTGATTGTTCAATTAAATTTCTTTTGATATATTAGTTCTTCCATGCTTTCAATAAGTTCAATCATGTTTTTTTTTATTGTTTAGATGAATTTCTAATAGCTTCAAATAGAAATCAGGTTTTAAAGTGAATGAGTTTTTCTTAAAACTTTTCTAACCGCATTATTAATCTAGGTTATTATGAGTTCTTGAATTATCTCAGTTCAATCGAATCATAAGAATTGTATAAGAACAATCAATTATGAAATATATAATTTCTTAGATCACAAAGAATTTCATATCGATATAGGGAAACACCCTAATGCCCTAGTATTTACATTATTGACTTTATCAATTATCATTGTTATTCTCATTTACAATTACTAGGAAAAAATTATTTTTCATCTTTACCAAAAGTTTTTTTTTTTTTTTTTAATTACATTGTCTTCGAATTTACCCCGCTCCTTGTGGTTCGACCTCGGTACTCCGAGAATTTTATTGCTACAATCTCCTGCACTTGGTTGGGAGTGAGTAAGCGCTATATGATTAAGGAAGGTTTGAATCTTGAATATTTTAGAAATACTAAGATATAGTGTCAACCAATTGAGTTGCAAGACTCTTAATAGTTAAAAATCATAATCTAATTATGTTAGAAATATGTGGTTAAATGATTAAATTTACAATTTTTCAATAACTTAAGCTTTTGGAACAATCGGTAATTTAACATGATATTAAAACATGAGATCCTATCAATAATTTAACACACACACACACACACATATATGTATTAAACTCTTTTAAACCAAAGTTTAAAGAAAATTTAATTAGAATCAAAATTGGATTTTGCTTTTGTTAACTTTTCATACAAATTAAATTGTTTAGATTTTTACTGTTATTTTTTCTTTGAACTAATGAGCATATTTTTTATACTGTTTCCATTCAGATATTTTGTATGCGAAGATATTGAAATTAACAAACTGTAATTGAGCTGAACGATCTCATGCACCTATCCTCATTCAATTTAGGAGATATTATTTGACTAATTTATTATTTTATTTTGTGTTATATATAGTAGAATTTTACAGACAATAATTGTGAATAAATACTGTATATGTAGTATTAAATAGTGATTTTTAAAATTACTTGGCGTAACCAATATCATGAAAATATAAGGAAAAACTATTTTAGTATCTTCAAATATTCTGGTCGAACTATGTCCTATATTTTTAATAATTCAAAGCAATATCAATAATACCATTACAATTCATCATTTTCATGCATAAACACGAGTTACATACAAGTTCTACCTAAAAACTCATCAGCTATTTTACTTATGGATTAGTTGATAAATGAGAACTACCATTGCCCACCATGCGTGCCAACAAAGGAAAGTTGGTCAATATTCACACTTCACAGCATGAGTTTGAAACGTGTCAAAACAAGCCGACCTTTTCGTTTCAAGACTGAGCACTGAGTCTGAGCGTGCGAGTGCGATAGCTAACTTTACAAGTCAGCATGGAACCGTCAGCCGTGAAAAAGCAACAGTTTTCATTCTTTGAGCAAGTTTTTGTTTTGTTTTTGAGCATTTCAAGTTTGACCCAAAGATTTTATTTTTTATTTTTTTATTTTTTTATTTTTTTGAGTTGATAGAGAGAGACAGAGACATATTATTAGAGCCACTGACCCTGAGTCATATCTTTTGGGTCAACCCAAATGTGTGTACTGGATTTAGTGACTTTTTTACGTGTGGTACAATAATACAATTTAGTGGACTTTCAAATCAAAAATAATCTTGCTTTCTTTCTATCAAAAAAGAAATAATAATCTTGCTTTCTGTTTTAGGAAAAAGCAAAAGCAAAATTGCTTTTGTTTTCTCTTCCACTAGAAAGTAACATTTGAGAGGCTGGAAATCAAATAGTGGGCTCCAATTTATGGAGTAATTGATTAACTCCAAGAATTGACGTATCTTTCTAATTTGACATAATATAGTTATGCATGTGAGTATGTGAGTCAGAGACACATTTTGTCTGGTGAGTACAAACTTTTCCCCTTTTTCGTGCAGTTTTGACCACTAAAATCTAAAATCTAGATGATTTAGAGGCATAATTTTGGAATTGAAATCTTTTGAGACTGATATGAAAAACATAAGAGGTGGGAGGGGGTAGAAATTTGTGACCTAAAGAGAGAAGATAAGATTTTTTTTTGGGGGGGGGGGGGAAGAGTTTATACATGGTTCAACTTTGTGGTCTATAGGTAAGGGACAGACACCTAAAAAGTTATATTTTTTCCATATACTTTTCTTAATAACACATTACAATGAAATCCATATTTATAATAAGGATTACAGATAAAATGCAATCATAATTTGAATGTGAATTGTTGATTTAGTGCTAGAGAAAATCATTGAGCAATCAATCCCTTTATTTAATAACATACCCCATGATTTTCTCTACAATCAATGCCTTGATTTAGTTTTACACAGCATTTGTTTAGTTGTAAAATATTTTCTAAAATCATTTTCAGTATTTGTGGGTGTTTGTTTCATTGTAAAATCATGGTCAAACTTGAAAATAATTTTCGTTGATCGAAAAGCACACACAAAAATGTGGTAAAATGTTTTACACATTTTTTTCTCCGTAAAACAATTTTCAAAACCACGCGTAACAACCCCCCCCCCCCCCCCCCCTCCAAAAAAAACACTCTTCTCTCTTTTCTCGCACAACCTCTCCCTTTCTTTATTAGAGCTTCAATAACTTGATCAGATGACGGAGCTTGGAAGACACTGTCGTGGAGGAGGACGATCCTGACTCAGACCCATCTCGATGGTGAAAAATTTCTACATTTTATGTCACGTCAAACATAAAATAAAATAAAATAAAATAAAATAAAAAAAAAAAAAAAAGGTTCCTAGAGTGCTCTCAAGAGTGTAATCAAGCATAGAAAAAAAAATTTGGTTGGGGTCAAATTATGATATCGATATAAATAGTCAAGCACAAATTTAAAGAGCACACACACACAACAGAAAGAGATTACGTATTGTGGAAAAAAAAAAAAGCGTTAAATTTTTAATAGTAACAAAAGTCATCACTCATTTCTTGAATACTATTAGTGTATAGCTTAGACTAGTTTATCCTATTGGGCTTAGCCCAGTATACTGTACTTGTAGTTTACTCCTTTTACTTGTACTGCACACATACCTAGCCTATATAAGGCTCTCTATTGTACATTGTTATACACACATCAATATACAGACTATTTAGTCTCTCTCTCACACTTTATATTGTTATCATGGTATCAGAGCCATTCCTCTGACTTTCTGGTTCCTGTGGACATCTCCGGCGTTCTTTCGCTGCCCTCGCTTTCATCCAATAGTCACTGTCAGAAGCAAGTCACCGCCGTCATGCCCACAGTCCCAGCAATTCTCGGATCTCATCGTTCTGCTCATCCAACTGTCAAAGCAAAGGCATTGAGTGACAGAACAGACAATCCCGAGCAAAACCCAACCAAGAACGGCCAGAAACCACCTCACACGTGCCCCCACGCGCCGGCTGAAGTTTCTGCCTCACGAGCACACGCTCCACGCGCTGTCAGTATCCCTCACACGCCTCACATGCTAGGTCACACGGCCTCCACGCGCCACACGCACTCGCATGCGCCACACGCGCCTGCTCCATTTCACGTACTACCACGTCAGCCCTAGGGTGACGTCACACTGCCACGTCAGCACACGTCATCCGTTGACTTGACCAGACCGTTGACCGTTGACTTTGACGGTTGACTTTGACCAAGTCAAAATATTTCAACAGGACCTGTCTTGCTCAGTTTTTCGCGTAGATTCTAATTTTGGGCCCCGTTTCTGCATTTGAGGTTTCTAAATCTCACTTTTTGGTCATTTTCTTCATTATGGCTCAACAAAGTGAACGAGATATCATACGTCCTATCACCATTATGTTGGATGGTCCTACTAGCTATCATGCATGATCTCAGAATATGACTGTCTTTCTCAAGGGTCGTAAACTGTGGAGATATGTGACTGGTTCAATTCCTAAGCCAGTACCAAACCCTAAGTCCAAAGCCACAGCTGCTGAAGAGTCTTTCAAGACTGTTGTTACAACAGATGATTATGAAGAACGCCTAGAGGAATGGGAGAGTATTCAGAGTAAGATCTTGTCTTGGTTTATCAATACCTCTATTCCTTCCATTCATAATCTTCTTCCTCGTCTTGAAACTGCTGAGGCTACTTGGAAATTTTTGGCTGATCGCTATAATTGCACTAATGATTCAAGCTTGGAGTTCCACATTGAATCAAAGCTTTATCAAATGCGCCAAGAGATAGGTCAGTCTATTTCTGATTTTTATTCTCAGACTTCTACTATGTGGGAACAACTCTCTGCTGCAGATCCTCCACTGGTGTGTTCTAAGGACATTGAGCTCTATGTCAAATATCGGGATCGCCGTAAATTTATGCACTTCATGATGGGTTTACGTGAGGATTTTGAGCCTACTAGGACTTCTCTGCTTAGCTGGTCTCCTACTCCTTCTCTTGATGCTGCAGTAAAGGAGCTCATTTCTGAGGAGAATCGTCGACCTACTTATCACATGTTATCATCTGATCATGTATTGGCTACACCCTCTCCACAGCCTCCCATTGTTGCATTCACTGCTCCTCCACGAATAAACTCCGGGCGTCCCACCTCTTAGTCTTCCAAAGGTACTTACTGCAAGTTTTGCCGTGCCAAAGGCCATGACATCTCTGTTTGTCGCAAACTACAGAAATTTGTGCAAGAGCAGAATAAAGCTTCTCTTCCTCAGGCAGCTGCTGTATGTCCTTCAGATCCATCGGTTCCTACAGGTCCATCTTTGGCTTCCTCACTTACTATGGCTGATATTGAGGCAGTTGTTCAACAGGTTTTATCCCGCACTTCCACTGCCCTTTCTATCACCTCAGGTAAACAACCTTGGTTTTTTGATACTGCATGTTGTAACCATATGACTCCTGATGAATCCCAATTTTCTGATAAGGCACCCTTAGAACATCTAATCACCATTTACACTACTGATGGAACTCCTATGCCTGTTAGTCATAAAGGAACAATCTCTTCTCCTTGTTTATCCCTTAGTGACACTTTTCATATTCCAAAGTTATCCCTAAATTTGCTTTCTGTTGGTCAACTTTGTGAATTAGGCGTAGATCTTCTATTTACTAATCATGGTGTGGATGTGCAGGATCCTCGGACGGGTCAAGTGCTTGGGACAGGCCGTAAGGTTGGTCGCATGTTTGAGGTTTATGACTTGAAGATTCCTTCACAAGTTGTTTCTGCAGCTGCTACCACTGCCACCTCATCACCTGATCTATGGCATGCTCGTCTTCGTCATCCATCCTTATCTCGTCTTCAGTTGTTAGCTTCTCAAGGTCATTTAGGTTCAGTTCAGTTTCAAAATTTTGATTGTACTTCTTGTCATTTTGGCAAACAAACAAAATTGCCCTTTAATAAAAGTGACTCCTTTTCTTCTGCCCCTTTTGATCTTATACATTCTGATATTTGGGGTCCTGCACCTGTTCCCACTGAGGGGGGATCTAAATATTTTGTCATATTTGTGGATGATTTTTCTCGATATACTTGGATTTATCTACTTCACCATAGGTCTGAACTTGTGTCTATTTACCAAACATTTCATAAAATGATTGAAACACAGTTCAATCGCACCGTTAAAGTCTTTCGATCAAATAATGCTCAAGAATATAATGATAAATCTTTTCTATCCTTTTTAGACAGTCATGGTACTCTTCCTCAGCGGTCTTGTCCTTACACCTCTCAACAAAATGGTCGTGCAGAACGAAAACATCGTCACATTCTTGATGTTGTCCGCACCCTTCTCATTTCTGCCTCTCTTCCTGAGCGCTTTTGGGGTGAGGCCGCACTCACTGCTATGTACACCATTAATCGTATTCCTTCACCAACTACACACAACAAATCACCATTTGAGCTTCTCTATGGTCAAACTCCTGACTACTTCTCTCTTCGGGTTTTTGGTTGTGCTTGCTTTGTCTCTCTTCCTCCTCATGAACGAACAAAACTCCAACCTCATACTCGTCTCTGTTGTTTCCTTGGTTATGGTGTGTCTCAAAAAGGGTTTCACTGCTATGATCCCATTTCTCATCGTCTTTGTGTCTCCCGTCATGTTGAGTTTTGGGAACATCGTCCTTTCACGAGTCTTCAGCAGTTTCCTGCATCTTCTTCCTCAGAGTCTCTCATTTTTACTGATCTTTTCCTTCCTCTCTATCCTGAACTTGTGGAGGATTCTTCAACATCGACTGCCTCTCCAGACGACTCATCTCCGGTTTTGTCTCCAGCATATGACCCGCCTGTCTTGGATCCTGTGGCACCACCCTCTCCTGAGTCTCCTGTTGGTCCTGAACTTCGTCGTTCCACTCGGGTAAGCATTCCTCCCTCTTATCTCACTGATTATCACTGCTCTTTTGCTCTTGCCACCCTCTATAAACCTCACACCTATCGTGAGGCCCATACTAACCCTCTTTGGCAGCAAGCTATGAACGAAGAACTAGATGCCCTTCATAAGAATCACACTTGGGATATGGTTGATTTGCCTCCTGGTCAGTCTGTAGTAGGTTGTAGGTGGGTTTACAAGATCAAGACCAAGGCTGATGGATCTGTTGAACGATACAAGGCTCACCTAGTTGCCAAGGGCTTTACTCAAGAGTATGGTATTGACTATGAGGAAACATTTGCTCCTGTTGGTCGCCTTACATCTGTCAGATGTCTCATTGTTGTGGCTGCTGTTCGCCGTTGGCCTCTTTATCAAATGGATGTGAAGAATGCTTTCCTCAATGGAGACCTCCATGGAGAAATGTACATGCAACCACCCCCTGGCTATCCACACTCAGGCAGTCAAGTTTGCCGCCTTCGCCGTGATCTTTATGGCCTCAAGCAGGCTTCTCGAGTTTGGTTTGAAAAGTTTAGCTCAGTTGTTGCTCAGTAGGGTTTCACTTCGAGTCCTCATGACACTGCTTTCTTTGTTCGAAGATCCTCTACTGGTATCACTCTTATTCTTCTTTATGTTGATGATATGATTATTATTGGAGATGATTCTGCAGGTATTCGCTCTCTTCAGCACTTCCTTAGTCAACATTTTGAGATGAAAGATCTGAGCACTTTCAACTATTTTCTTGGGCTTGAGGTTACCTCATCCTCTGATGGATACTATCTTTCCCAGGCTAAATATGCTTCTGATCTTCTCTCCAAAGCCGGTATCACCGACAACAAGACTATTTCCACTCCTTTAGAATACAATGCAAAGCTCACACCCTTGGACGGTGAACCTATATCCGATGCTACTCGCTATCATCAGTTGGTTGGCAGTTTGATCTATCTCACTGTTACTCGTCCGGATATTTCACATGCCGTGGGTATGGTTAGTAAGTTCATGGATGCACCTCGTTCTGTCCACTGTGCTGCTGTTCTTCGGATTCTCCGATATGTCAAAGGCACACTTTATCATGGTCTACATTACTCCTCTCGATCTTCTCTCGAGCTTCATGCTTATTCAGATGCTGACTGAGCAGGTGATCCGACTGATCGATGCTCTATCACAGGTTTCTGTTTCCTGTTAGGTACTTCTCTTGTCTCGTGGCGCAGCAAGAAGCAGGATGTGGTTTCCCGTTCCAGTACTGAGGCTGAGTATCGTGCCCTTGCCGACACCACTTGCGAGCTTGTTTGGCTTCGCTGGCTCTTGGCTGACATGGATGCTCCACAGCCCACTGCCACTCCTCTTTATTGTGACAATCATAGTGCTATCTACATTGCTCATAATGATGTCTTCCACGAACGCACCAAGCATATTGAGATCGACTGCCACATCACTCGCCAGCATCTCAAGAAAGGAAATCTCAAGTTGTTCTCCATCTCCTCTGCTGACCAGCCTGCTGGTATCTTTACCAAGACTCACCTGCCTGGTCGTCTTCGAGATCTTATATCCAAACTCCAGTTGGCTTCCTCCTTGCCACCTCGAGTTTGAGGGGGATGTTAGTGTATAGCTTAGACTAGTTTAGCCCATTGGGCTTAGCCCAGTATACTGTACTTGTAGTTTACTCCTTTTACTTGTATTGCACACATACCTAGCTTATATAAGGCTCTCTATTGTACATTGTTATACACACATCAATATACAGACTATTCAGTCTCTCTGTCTCTCACACTTTATATTGTTAACATATACAAAGCTCCCAATTTTGATATATATGTTCATTCAAAAATCTTTGAAGAAGACTTATCATATCATACTAAACTCTAATAAATACACAAAAAAATTTATTTTGCTTACATGTAAAAGAACCTAACATCTCCTTCAAAGTAATGTATACAACAATACTTTTTTTTATAGATTACATATATTCTTTTGTTACAATGGTAACAATGGGTGTTATAATTTTACTTAATTTGGGATATAAGTGATACTCCGGTTATAATAATATTTTTTATAGTCACTCGTATCTTTGGTTTGAATTTTATTTCTTACTATTTATTTATCTCAAAAAAAAAAAAAAATACTTATTTTAACTTTAAGACTTCATTTAAGCAAAAAGCTTTGTGGAAACTGGGGCTTTTTAAAATAAAATAAAAAATTTTAATTCCATATTTTACCATGGCCTAGATGGGCCTTGAACTTTTATTAAGTAGTTAGGAGGGAAATTCGCCTCTCCAGCCAATGTGAGAGAGAGAGAGAGAGAGAGAGAGAGAGAGAGAGAGAGAGAGAGAGAGAGAGAGAGAGAGAGAGAGAGAGAGAGAGAGAGAGAGAGAGAGAGAGAGTAGGGAAGGGAAATATATATCAAATATTGCCCACGAATCTGGTTCAAGAAAGAGATTTGAAATGAGTGCATTATTGGCTTATTGCGTACTTTCATATATAGTGGAATACAAAGATAATTTCAGAACTAATTTTGTCTTGTGGCACAAATTTTGTTTTATGGAATTGACATCAACATATATAGTAGTTAGGTTTGATTCTGAAAATTAATCAACACAAATTCTGGTCAATCAGAGTCCTCTATTTGGTAGGACATTTCTGCTCATCAATATCAATCAATCAGTATCAGTATCAATATATATATATTAAAGCAGAGACCTCATGCGAGAGAGCATGAGTTTCTGTCATGTGGCGCACTCTATAAAGAGAATTGAAATACTCTTAAACCATATTAGAGATAAGAACAATTTTAAAAGTAGAGACTCTTTATTTCCTTTGGTTCAATGTTTCAAGACTATTTTTGTTACATTATTATTCAATGTTTTAGGACCACTATTTGTTTTATTTGGTTCAATATTTCAAGACTTTTCATCTCTCACACACAAAAAAAACTTTTTGCATTTCCATTCACCCTTTTCACTTCTACTCCTTTATATACACATGTCCATAGCCTTTCATACCATCCCATCTCAAATACGTTTAGACAAAAAATGATGTCATTTACTTTCAACCTTTCAATGACACCTACATAACTCCAACATTGTAGTATCATTTGATTGTAACCTGTATGAGTAGGCTATGACCAAGGAAGGGAGCTTGCGTTTTTTATTCAATGATGGTAACTTATGGTTTTGATGCTGAAATCAGACATTGTAGATTTTGTGAAGATTATGATTCGCTTGGAGTCTTTGGGTGTTTGAGATTTTGGTTTGGGAAAGTTATAAATGTATTTTTTTAGAACTAAAGAAAAAAAAAATTCTAATTAATTATTTATGAAGTTCGCTATTTTTTTTAAAAAAATTTGTGTTAGAATTCATAATTTGTAGGTTTCTTTGTAAGTTTATTTTACTGTTATTTTGTGCGATATGAGCCATAATGATAAAAACAAAAATCAATGGTGATTTAAAAGTGTTTTTCGTTTTTTTTTAAGGATACAAAAGCCTAACTAAAGGCGATTGAATTTTGATAAATGAATGTGTTTTTAGAAAATTTCTCTTTGTTTAATCACGTTCTCTTTATGTTGATACTTACAAATGATTTTCTTAATTTCATTGAGATAATTAATTGGGTGTTTGTGATCAAGGTCTCTATATTTGGTTGTGAGAATAGAGTGGTTGAGAAAATGTTTGATAGGTTGCTAAAATTTATGTAATTTTAGGATATAAAAGTATTATATACTTTAAATTCTTATTTGTAGATTTCAAAATCATTTAATCAGTTTGAAAAATAAAATCTATTTTTAACAGTAAATATTATAATATATTATAATCTTACAGTGTTATACAATTTTTTTTAAGAAAATATGAATTAAGGAAATCAAGTTTCAAAATTAACAATATTGTGGGCAATCATAAATATTATACAAAAAAATAAGTATTAAGTATTAATTGTATGTAGATTTAAATATACATAAAAATGATTTCAAATAGATTTTAATTTTGCCCTCTCTTTTTGCTTAATTTGAGCTAATTAGTGAGAGAATGAACCAGAAAAATCACAAGGTGGGCAGCTGAAAATTTTGTAGTATATAATACTATAAAGAAGTTTTTGCAAACTGTAAACGTGTCCTCTTTCTTGTACGTGGGAGTTGGGACCCTCAAAGCACTCGAATTCTAAAAAGCACTCATATTTTAGAGAACAATACCACACCATATCCTCCAACTTTATATAAAGCCATAGACATAGTAGTCATCCCCATCTCCAGTCTAAGCTTAAGAACCTCCTCCTCTATCACCACCATTAAAACCACCACCACCACCATCATTTCTCTCAGTCTAGCGCAACTATTCCTCCAAATTTGGCACAAAAACCTCCTATTACACCAGCAAAAGGCATCAACAATTTAGTGTCATACATACATACATAGTATACAAAACTTGTACCAAACAATATTCTTGTACACTCACTAGTGCAATAATCATGGGTAACGCTGACTACGTGTACCCTTCAAACGTGGAGTGCTCTCACCGTGTAGCGATTCCACCACCACAACCCTTTGTCAAGTCATTGAAGTACTCTCTCAAGGAGACTTTCTTTCCTGATGACCCATTGAGACAGTTCAAGAACCAACCACCCTCAAGAAAAGTCATACTAGGACTTCAATACTTCTTGCCATTTCTAGAATGGGCGCCTTGTTATACTTTAGAGTTCTTGAAAGCTGACCTTATTGCTGGGATCACCATTGCTAGCTTGGCAATCCCTCAGGGGATTAGTTATGCTAAGCTAGCCAACTTGCCTCCAATTCTTGGCCTATGTGAGCGCTAGAAATTTGAGCTTAAAACATAAAAGAATAATTTTAGTATATACATTATGAATAACTTTTTAATGGGGTTTGTGATTTTTTGTTTAAAATTTGTAGATTCAAGCTTTGTTCCACCTTTGGTTTATGCCTTGATGGGTAGCTCTAGGGATTTGGCTGTGGGTACTGTTGCTGTTGCATCCCTTCTCACCGGAGCAATGTTGGGGGAAGAAGTTAATGCTCTTGAAAATCCAAAGCTCTATCTTCACCTTGCTTTCACGGCCACATTCTTTGCTGGAGTTTTCCAAGCTTGTTTGGGATTTTTAAGGTTTGTATTATTGCATAATTCATCATAGAAGAGGAAGTTGAGCTAGCATAGGGATCATAGTAGCACAAAAAGATTGTTAACTTTGTTAGTCAGTTGCTCCTTTTTCTCATCTCTTCAGGTTGGGTAAGTTAATTAATGGGAAACTTATTTGACCAAAAACAAGAATATATAAAAGGCATGCATGTTTTTTTAATAATATTAGGCACTTAAACTGGCAAGCAAAGCTTTCAAGTAAGAATATTATGCTTGTTCTCTCGTTGTGCTGAAATTATATATTGTCTTTTATTATTTGGTGTTGCTAAATAATTATTTCAATGAGCTTCCCTCTTCTCTCCTAATGCAAAATTGGATTTTTTTTTTAATATAACCACAACCCACATACTCTAGGACAAGTCTTTTTGTCCAATGTTCTAATACATTAGTCGGAATACAAGAGGATACTTACTAATTTTGGACATATGTTGAACACATATTTGAAACTTTATACTGTGATTAATTCATCATTGCCTTCACTTGACATATATTGTCGGATAATGATAAACTTTGAATTATTTAACCCTAGTTAGTTTTCTCTTTTCACAAATTTTAGATACAATTATTTATGTGATGCACGCCTTAGCCCTAGGAACTATACTTTCGTTTTACTTCTATTTTATTACTTTTCAGTGGCAAATTAATGGCTTCATGTATTCTAAAAGTTATGCATATATACTTGACCACAGGCTAGGGTTTATAGTGGATTTTCTATCACATGCAACCATAGTAGGGTTCATGGCAGGAGCAGCCACTGTGGTGTGCCTACAACAGCTAAAAGGGATACTTGGCCTTGATCATTTCACCCATGGGACCGATCTTGTGTCAGTGATGCGTTCTGTCTTTAGCCAAACACATCAGGTAGCTAGTGCTCTTCTTGACTGACTTAAACCATTTTTATAAATAAAAAAATAATAATAATAAAACATTGCGATCTTGGTTTGAATCTCTATCCCCACTTTTTTATTAGAGAAAAAAAAACCATTTCATAAACACGAATAAAGCATAATTTTTTTTTCGCCAAATACATGTGAGCTCTTCTTTCCTCACATTAACCATTTCATAAACAACAATAACTTAAAAGCACGAAACTAAATCATCTACTAATAATTATGTCTCCAACCAAATTTCTTTTCCACTAGCTAAGAATATCCCATTAGATGTCTAACTTCGGTTTTTAATTTATCAATTTATCACAGCGGAATCTCACAATAGCCACACACAAAAAAAATAAAAATTAAAAAATTAAAAAAAAGAAAGAAAAAGAAAAAGAAGAAGAAGAAAGATTATAGGTCTATTGTCACCCTCGTGTAATTTACTTTTATTTATTTATTTAAGAAATATACAGTAAAATGGGTTTTATATTTGATATTGAGATGCTTGTGATCAATATATATTATAAAGCTTCTATTTCCAATTCAAGAAAGAATGAGAATTTTTTGGATTCTTTTATGGTATTATTTTATACATCATTCTCTCCTTTGGTATATTGTTTTGTTTTGTTATCTAATCTACCTGTGAATATTACAGTGGAGATGGGAAAGCGGTGTCCTGGGATGCTGTTTCCTTTTCTTTCTCATCAGCACTAGATACTTCGTAAGTAAATCTAACCCATATTTTTGGTGATCTAGAGCTTTTCTTTTTTCTTTTTTTAATTTTATTTTCAGATGCTTATTCTTTATAGTACTAGTTATTTCATAAAAGACATGGCACTAACTCAATAAATCATACAATTAAGGCAAACTGGTATATTCAGCAAAAGGCCATCACTAACATTTTTTTTTTTTTAATAAAAATTGTTTCACTAATAGGATTTATAGGGCAGCTGTCATGATTCTCTAAATAAGCAAAGCACCTACTTTATTTATTTATTTTTAACTTCATTAGGTAGGTTGGAATCAACTTTTCTTTTTTTATAATATTTTTTGTTGTTACCTTTCACGAGTCAAATTTCAACCCTAATTAGCTTAATCCAACTCCAAATTAATTAAGTAGAGCAAACAGTCAAAGATAACAGACATAAGTGATAAGCACTTGACTCCTATCCCTGTATATATGCACTTAGTTGCAACTCCTCGCCAATTAAATAAAACACACTAGTAATGAGTAATGACAACAACAAAGACAAATAAAACAAGCATTAATTGACTAGCCCCAGATTAAGAAACAGCTCAACTCTTAATTTCAAAGGCAAGAAAATAAGGTTCCTTAATTAAGTCAATTTCTTTAATAAAAGTATAAATAAACCAACCAACTAGATATGGTTTATACTAGTACTTTCTAGGAGTTGGTTCCAATTAGATGAATTAATAACTTTTCTTATAGTTGATTTGATATAAAAATAAAAAATAAAAATTAGAATTGATCTGATTCTGATATTATTAAAAATAAATATCATAAAACAGATGATATTAAAAATAAAATTCTATCATAAACACATGCTTCTAGCTAGGTCACATGCAATCAGTGAACATAAGACATACTTATGCTTTTCTTTTTGGTTTGGTTTTTTTTTAAATTAATTAATTAATTTATTTAATGAATTTGTTTGAAAGGGAATTTTTAGTGTTTACAATATATAAAAAATTGAATGTAATAATGAAAAACATTGCATGCAGAGCCATAGAAGGCCAAAATTCTTTTGGATATCAGCAATGGCACCATTAACGTCAGTCATATTGGGAAGCCTTCTCGTTTATCTCACCCATGCTGAGAAACATGGTGTTCAAGTGGTGAGCTTATATCTTCATATCTCTCTCTCTCTCTCTCTCTCTCTCTCTCTCTCTCTGTAGAGACAAGACACACAGACATATACATGCACTGTGGAACCGGGACCCTCTAATGGTGATGCAAAAACAGTCCAATTAGCCACAGGTTGTGGACCACCACCACCACCACCACCACCCCCCCTACAAGTATGAGTTGATCAGGCATTTGCTCCATCTCACATGTGTTTAGGCCTTTTGGCCTCTTCTCAAACTTTGGGGCAATTAAAATTTAAAATACTATCGTTCTAGCACCTACCGTGTATAGAACTAGTCTATAGATTAGAAACTTGTGAGCCCCACCAATAATACCACTCCTTGTATTTCAGTCGGTCCCATTATATTCTATTCTTTAAAAAAAATGCAAACTCACAAAATTTCATAATTTGTTAAAGTGTTAATTTATAGTTGGTGTAATACCAGTTTCACGTAACATTTGATTATAACATTTCTAATGTAATTGGGAATAAAAAATTATAATTTTTTATGCATTAAAATTAAAGTAATCATAATAATTCTTGCTATATTGGTGGGGCTTTGTCAAATCACCAGGTAAATT
The DNA here is from genome assembly GCA_028535165.1 of Quercus tomentella. NCBI lineage: Eukaryota > Viridiplantae > Streptophyta > Magnoliopsida > Fagales > Fagaceae > Quercus > Quercus tomentella. Next base: position 17,616,515 of record JAPQVY010000023.1, read on the forward strand.
TAATGGATAATTCTGATTGATCATTGTTAAGCACACAATTTTTTGCACAAATTTTAAAGGTTAGAAGATTTGATCCTAATAATATCACTTTCATGGATTTAACCATTAACAATATTACTTTTAGTCTTTTAGTATGCATTAACCATAACAGACAGTGTCACTAATATTTATGGAACATTTTTGTGGAAATCTTTGTATCACTGTATTTGTTAATTCATCCTTTATTTTTATTTATGGAATAATAACAATTTTGATTTGTGTCTTACTCGTATGATAAAGAGGGCTGATATGCTGTATATATGGTACTGTGAACTTTTTTCAGATAGGAGAGTTGAAGGAGGGGCTGAATCCACCGTCGTTTGGAGACCTAGTATTTGTGTCTCCATATCTAACGGTAGCAATCAAAACTGGCATCATCACTGGCGTCATAGCTCTCGCTGTAAGAAATCTTCTCATTCCTTCACTATTGTATGCGTACATGCACACCACTTTAGAACTGTTCCCTCATTAGCACCTAACACTCTGCTGAAGGAAAGTAAAAAAACAAAAAACCATGATCAATGTAGCTAATACACAATCTTAGCAACTTCCATACGAGTTTTGATCAGCATAATATCACCTTTCACATGAATTTATTATTGACACCACTTTTATTATGTGTTAATCACATCAAATCATAACAACAACTATAAATCGTAACAATAATTTTGTTACGGTTGATGGCGATGATATAGGAATTGTTGATGGTTATGTGCACAGGAAGGAATAGCTGTAGGGAGAAGCTTTGCCATGTTCAAGAATTACCATATAGATGGGAACAAGGAGATGATTGCTTTTGGAATGATGAACATTGTTGGTTCTTGCACCTCTTGCTACCTCACCACAGGTATTTGATTTACTCGACCTTGTCACTAAAAGTCTCTCATTACTTACTGATTGTCTTATAAAATAGTGCCTAGTATAGTATGTTATTAGCCTAATTGTTCTGCACAAATCTATTAATACAATAACCACCACCAAACCTTAGTCCTAAAATTTTGGGATGGACTATAGATCCTCAATAAACTAATCAAGATCAATCACATGTATTCTTTTTTGTCATTTTATTATGCACAATTCTATTAATCCCCACAATGAATTATCAAAGTGATTCTCTCTTTTTGCTAACGAATTTGGCATTGACATAATTTTTTTAGGGCCATTTTCAAGATCAGCAGTAAATTACAATGCAGGATGCAAGACTGCAGTGTCAAACATTGTTATGGCAATGACTGTCATGTTGACATTGTTGTTCCTAACACCCTTGTTCCATTACACTCCTCTTGTGGTGCTGTCAGCCATAATTATCTCGGCTATGCTTGGACTTATAGATTATGCAGCAGCCATCCATCTCTGGAAGGTTGACAAATTCGACTTTGTAGTGTGCATGAGTGCATTCATTGGTGTAGTTTTTGGCAGCGTCCAAATGGGCCTAGTCATAGCGGTATGAATCACTGGCCCTCCCAACTTATATACCTATATCTCCAAAAATAGACTTTGTTTACTCATTCACTTAAATAATTAAACTTTCTTTATGTGCAAATGCAGATTGCTCTATCTTTGCTCAGAGTACTTTTGTTCATTGCTAGACCAAGGACTGTGGTTCTTAAAAACATCCCAAATTCCATGATTTACAGAAATGTTGAACAGTACCCAAATACAAACAATGTACCCGGAATTCTCATACTCGAAATTGATGCTCCCATCTACTTTGCCAATTCAAGCTATTTAAGAGAGAGGTAAACTACTAAAATTTGGTTACTTATATTAAGGAGAAGGATAACACCACTGTTGATTTTACCACAAAAAGCTTATAAACTGACATAACAATATACGTGATTTATACCACATTGATACCAGATTCGTATTGGGCAACCCAAACTTAACCGATATAATAAAGGGAAATAGGTTGGATGAATATTTCTGTATTTTCTAGTTTTATGGGATAAGAAAAAAACGCTCAATAATTTAAAGGATAGATAAGCTCACCACCTAAGTAAACCCAATGGATACAGATAACATCACTCAAAAGAATTTAGCTAAGGATACAGAACTATTTTGGCTCACTACTCTATGGGATACAGATTAACACCACTAAAGAGATATAGAAACCGACACTCGCTACCCAAAGGAATCCACCTAAGGGATAAGAGATGATTTGGAAGAAATCCATCTTCTGAAAATAAGGTTTTTTTAATTCTAAAAATATAGTTTGAATTTTATTTTGATTCAGCCAAAGTCTTAAATAGAGCTTGGAACAACCCCCAAGCATAGGAAAACGAAAATAATAATAAATACATTCACTTAGGAATTTAGAAACATAATAAAATACTTGTCTGCTTAGGAGAAATAAAACATAAAGTCTGATTCATCCTAGGAGACACTAAATAAAGACTATTTGACTTAATTAATAATAAAAAAAGCGTTTTAAAAATAATGGGCTGTTATTTTGATCTTCAAGGAAAGTTTTTGGGCCGGACTGACATCAGATTCAGCTTGTTGGATCTTGGGACTGTTAAGAGTGGAGTGAATGGATTTGATCTATTTAGCTGGATTTGTGGTCGGCTGGTCCTCCAAATGGAAAAGAGAAAGAAAAGAAAGATAAAAGAACAGAGAAGGAAAACAGAGAAAGAGAAAGCAAATTAGGAACATTCTTCTTATTATTATATTCTGTATCGTCTTTCCTTTAATACCCCTTGACTAATGCCTTCCCCTCTAACCCGTGTCTGGTACCCTTCCAACTAAACCCAATTCTAACTAACTCCTAACTAATTGAGTTGCCACCCTGTTACAGCTTTGCACATTACAATACCCAGCAATTACAAACAACACCAGCAATTACAACCCACACTATACAATGCTAATCGACTAATACACGTGCAAAATTGCTTATAGTCATGCTACAAAATATCCCACAAATATCCCATTCAATCATACCACAAAATATCCATAACAGGGACACTCCGATGTCACACATCAACAACATAATTGTTGAAATATTATATACTTTACTAGAGGTCATATAGACACATACCTTTGGTGGAATAGATCACCAAATTGCCGGATCTTGTTCTTTTCTTGCTTTACGAACTCCTCACGATCTCCTTTGTGGAACACCTCCAAGTCGCAAGAGAAGCTACAAGAGTCTCTCCTAATTTCCATACTCCAAATTCTAGGGAACAGTAGATGGTGTCCCAGAGAGATGGCTTATTTGAGAGAGCACTCAAAACTATACATATGTTCACTCACTGTCATCTGACTGATGTAGGAGTATTTTAAATACTAGTAGAGATTCACTTACTATCAGATATATGCGATCCCTAAAAGATCTCATCTGTTAAATTTAAATTACTCCACTACTGATATTGATAACTCATATCAATATCTGTTAAGTTCAAATTTAAACTTACTTATCAGATAACCCATGTGGACGATCCATGGGCCATGGTTTATGGGTTGGACCAAAACCAGCCCAATTTCTAACAATAATAAATATAAAAATAAATTTAAAAAGGAAAAAAAGAAAGAAAAGAGAACATAAACTTTCAAATTCCCTAAAAGAAAACTAACAAAAAGCACTATTTGCTTTTTAGGATTGCAAGGTGGATTGATGAAGAGGAAGACAGAATAAAATCTACAGGGGAAACCAGCTTGCAGTATGTTATACTGGATATGGGTGGTAAGTGATGGGCCTGGAAACGATAGAAACAAATATTGCATTTGTCTTTCAAATAGAACTTCCAAAATTTTAACTCTAACACCAACTAATAATTTGGTTGATAGCTGTTGGTAACATTGATACAAGTGGAATAAGCATGATGGAAGAGGTCAAGAAGACTGCTGATAGAAGAGGGCTTAAGGTACATTCTTCCTCTATGTTTTTTCTTCAACTTTATGTGTTTCCATTGCAATTTTCCTATTTACATTGCTTATGTTGGAATTTTAGTACATGTTTCATATATTTCATATCATATAACTTAGTCTCTGATTGAGACTAAAATTAAGAAACATTATTTTGTCCTTGATTTAGTCTAATCAACAGTACCTCAAGTCATATTCACAATATAGAACACTTTGACATGCCATGAAATGCTATTCTTTTCAGAACACTATTTTGTTCTTTCAATTCTCTTATTGCTTTATAATTAATACTTCTTTCTCCATTTATTATAGCTTGTATTGGCCAACCCTGGAAGTGAGGTGATGAAGAAGCTGAACAAGTCCAAGTTTATTGACAACATAGGTCAAGAATGGATCTACTTGACAGTTGGAGAGGCAGTTGGAGCATGCAACTATATGCTTCAAACTTACAAACCGAACCCAATGAAAAATGAAGCAGAGACATGGAATACAGTCTGAGCTATACCAATCAATGAAGTAGAACGTTTGGAGAGACTTAACTTCCATCAATTAAGGGCTGCCATAGGTGTGTTGCATGTGCATTTATAAGTTAGGGAGCAACACATTAGACTTGTTGAATCAACAAAAAGATGATGAATCTCATTAATTAAGTTGGAGGTATTTTTTCCCTTCCAACATTATGTAAGTTGTAGAATATTAAATATATAGCATACTTCAAATTTTCAGTGGCAAGAATTTCAGAGTTAAGGAGAATTCTACCATTTCTATGGACTCTTTCTTATGATAAATTTATGATTCGTGTTAAGATGGTGAAAATACTTGAAAATAGATATTGGATATATTAATGTTAATATGTGTATTACATTTCTAAACATGAACTATGATTAATATAAAACTACAAAAAAAAAAAAAAAAGAGGAAGAAATTGCACATCAATAAAAAGAGAGACATGGCTGCCAAAACAGTACCTGGGCTGCAGTCTCTATATCACCATCAAGGAAAGAGGTGAGCTCAAAGTTCATCTTTAGCCAGTGGTCAGTAACCCCATTTTCCTAATTAAAACTTAAGAGTTCATCTCATTAATTAAGTTGTAACTTCTGGCACCCCTGCTGCTCTAGAAGGACATGTGCTGTCTGTTCTACGTCAACTTTCTTCAAAGAAAGGGAAATAAGGAAACCAAGAATGGGATCATTGGTATCCAGTAGTATCGGGCCATTGGCATTGGTCATACATGCACACTTAGCCAACCCTTTATGACAACATTTACTTATTGTTTACCCAACTGGTGCTAGTCCAAGTTTTGATAATGATAAAACATGCCTCTCTTTTTTCACTGCAATGAACCACATTTTAAATAAATCTCAGGAGGCTGTAGATTAATACAAGATTTATGATCCTTTAAATAAATCTCAGGAGACTTTATAACCACAGTGATTGTATTAATCTACAGCCTCTACATTTTGCTTAAACTTTCTCATTCTTGTCTTAAAACTTTTATCCTGTATTGTCAATCTTCCAAGAATTTTCTTTCCATTCACTTCCTCTAAATGAAGCCTAGCTGAGACTGTACTAGTGTAGAATCTAAAACTTTATCCATCAAAGATGCAAAAGCATCAAAGCAAGGCATCTACACCTTAAAGTATTGGAGTGGTAATCAAAAGATCTACCTAGCAAAGTTCGGAAGGCAAGCACAAGTATCCTGTTACTTTCAAAAAAAATGTCTTGAATGATAATCATATATCAGGAAGGAATAAACTCCAAGTAATGTCTGTGGTTAAAGAGGTTAAATCATTTGAATCTGCCTACAATCTAGGCCGATATTTTACTATAAAAAGGCAAGAAACCACATTTTAGAAACTTTTTACTAAAGACAGGCATATAGCACATTAGAAAAGAGACAACCAAGAAAGAATAGTTAGAGAAAATGTATCAAATTATAATCATTTCAAGTATCTGTTTTTTCCCACAAGAATTTCCTATATTATGGCACTCAAATCTCACCATAGGTAGGCAAGTCAATTAGATCAAATTAAAGCTTTTTTTATAAGTTAGAAACACATTTTTGTTGGGCCAGAATAATATTTTGAATTTCTATATGACAGTCTCTCTCATAGAAAGGATCTACCACATTGATTAATTACCCACGTAAGGTATTTGAGTTTTCATTCAATATATATATATATATATATATTTTTTTTTTTTTCCATAGGATTTTCAATTTAGCTTTAGCTTTAGTAATTAAGAGAGGGATCCATTCGGATACTAATTTGTGAGCACCAAATCCAATGGTGGGATTGATTCTGAATCTGATTGCCCATTAGGCCAAAGAGTTGGAGTTGCATAAGCTTATTGTAGTCCCCACTCCCAGATAGCAGATTAGGCACAGAGCCCATATATACACACACACATATTGGATTTGTTTATGCAACTTGAAAATTTGATAATTGCTTTCACAATTTTAGAAATAGCTAGTGCTAGTTAAACATGCAGAGTAAGATCTTTGAAGGAGATATTTCTATTAAGTGTGAATAGATATATATATATACATATATATATATATATATATATATAAAGAGTACATAAGTTGTACTTTGTGAGGGTCCTTTTTGGACAGTACCCAGGCCCAAGTAGAAACAAGGATCCTGGGCCCTTTACTTGTTGTTTGGTAGACTGGACTTGGTTCACCGCATCTAAATGGGGGTTGATTACGAACCAAGCCGTGCGCAAGTCACATAAAACTCCTCAAGGCAAAATGCGATTCCTCCTAAGCAATAAAATACCATTATAAGTGTTTTAGTGTCATAAAATGACCCTTTACTCTTACGAAACAAGTAAAATAATTATTCATAATATTCACAATGAGAAAGAGATTGAAATAGAGTATTTAAGGCTTATCTTTTATTGTGTAAACATTTAAAAAAGTTCCTTCACTTGGTACCCCGAGCATACTGTCGTGGTACCCCGGGCGTACTGTCATGGTTCCCAGGGGTACTAGGCCTGTAAGAACCCAGAATGCTGATTCTTTGAACTACATGATCTTTCTCCATGCTTATTATGCAATGGAGTTTTGTCCTTTCCCTTACCTCTATAGGTCCTACATAAGAACACACTATACAATACACATATCTTCAAATAATTGTTAGTTTCTTAGATTAGGATATACATTTTAATACATATACATATATGTAAATGAATTTCATAAGAATGATTCAGCCACGAGGATCCTGGCCCCAATTCTCACAGACTTAGTGCTTTTGCACAAGACTTGTGGGATTTGGAACTCAAGTCCGAGTGGCTTTGCTTGGGCATTGCCTTCCAAGATGGTTAGGTGAGAAGAATTTTTGTGGGAGAGAGTGATATCTGATGTGTGCATGTTTTGGCATATGTTTCTTTGGAGGCTAAGTGTGTCCAAGGCCCAAGTTGAAGTGAGGACCCCAGTAAAAAGACTCAGCTTTTGGCTGAGTAAAAGGAAAACTAGCAAGCTAGAATATATGTATTGAACAGCAAGAAAGCAGCAAAGGAAAACAATGTAATAAAGAAACACACGAAATAACTGTTAAGGATCCTCCAATCGCTATGAAATATTTCATTATTTTTCTTAATTGTGGATTACAATGTGCTCACTAAGACGTGTTACAAGGTCCAAATAAGCTCAAAAATTACAAACTTAGATGACTATCTAAGCCTCTAAGAGTTGCAAAGTTTGAATCCCTTTGAATCCAAGTATGTTCTATAGTGGCTGTTTCTGGGATGCCGGGCACTGTTTTCTACTTTCTTTGAGTTTTTGACAGAGTTTTCTCAACGATTCTTGTTCTGATTCCCTATTACTGAATCCCTTTTCAATATTGGCTGTCTTCCCCTTTTATCGTGTCATTTTAGGGTTCAGGATACCATTGATTCCCCCCCTTTGGCTCCTTGGGTACCAGAGCCCCTGTTATGCCAGCCATTTCTAACAGCTGATTTTTTCTCTGTTTCTCATAGTTTTCTTCTTTTAGTTTTGTTTTCCTAAAAGCCACTTGCTGACCTTCCATTCCGGGGTGTCCTTGGAGAGCTAACCTTCACCCTCTCTTCTTTCAAGGCTTTTTACCTTTTAGACTCAGCTTTTTGGCTGTCCTTCTTGCTGTCATTTTTTCCAAGTGAGCAGAATCCATTCCTGCTGAGTTGAACGTTTTCCCAGCCACTTCCCTTTATAGTTCTTCATTCTGGGTTTCCCGAGGTACCAGCTTTTTGTTCATGAATTGTCACTCTCCAAGCTTTCTGGTTCTTTGCTGCACCACTGGGTGCTTGAGAAGGACATATCTATTCTTCATTTCTTGTATTTCGTGGTACCCCTCTTGAGCTGTCTCAATCCCACGTTAGCTGTGCTGCACGTCTTGAGGATCCTGAGCCTCTGGGTATCCCGGCCCAGATCTTTCACTGGATTTTGCTGAATTTTTTAATGGCCTTTTTGCTAGAAATCTGAACATACATAAGGCCTTGATGTTGATTCTTCTTGCTGCACAAATTAGGCCTTCTTTATTTTTCATGGAATGGGCTTTCTTGTGAAATTTTGGACCTCAAAATACTTCATCATAGAAAAATCTGGTTTAGAATGATTTCATAAAAAGTTCTTAATAGCAATATTATCATAATTCCATAAACAAACACAAACAAAGGTTCAATAAGTTCTGTGTAAGGTTGAATTTAATCAACCATGTGTTGGTTTTATTCCATGACAAATTTGCTTGTAATACAGCACTTAGAAACCTTGTATTTAGGTGGGAATCATGTAAGGGTAGTGTGTGAGAGAGTGTGAAGAAATGCTCAAGACAGTGCAGTGAAGCAGAGACTCGCGGCTAGGACTCGCGGGTGGCTCGCGGCTTGCAAGCAGCCAAAAGTTGCACACGTGCAAAGCATGCAGGGGAGCTGAACAGTCATGCCAGCTGGAGCACTACAGGACAAAAATCCAGACTGGCCATTTAGCTAGCTCGCGACTTGAACTCGCGACTCAGTTAAGTCGCGAGGTCAAGTAGCCAGCCAACCCTGTTTTTGGAAAAACTGACTCTTTGCATTCTTTTCTCACACCAGTATAAATACCCCTCATTCCCACAAAATATGTGTGGCTATTCAGAAAGAAAAACCCTAAGAGAGGTTTCTTCAAAACACCCACCCAATTAGAGAGAGCTACTCATTCTTAGAGAGAAATCTTTGTAGTCTCTTCTCATTTCCCTCTCTCATTGTCATACCTATTGAGAGGAGATTTCTATCCAAACACTACCCACACCCATTTAGAGTGTTGAGTGTTTTTGGAGTTTTGGGAAGTATTGGAAGATGCCAAGGATGGCGGATGCTATGGATTATAGCGGAATCCGGTAAGCTAGAAAAGAAAAAGGTTCGGCGCAACCTCGTTGGAGCAAGAAGCTTGGAGGGCTTAGGTACATCGGGTAGATTAGGCTTGGAGGGTCTATTGCTGTTCATGTATCCCAACTACATTTTCTAGTGGATTATTGACCGCTTGGAGGGCAGCGGAGAGGTTTTATGCCGAGGGCTTCGGTTTCCTCTTCGATAACACATCGAGTGTTGTCCTTGTGTTTGCATCTCTCTTCCCTTAATCTTTGCCTTTTATTTTCTGCTGTGGATGTGATTTTAATTGGCTTAGATTGATTTCCAATTCTGTTTATAGCTTATGTTCATTTTCCGCACACTAGTTGTTTGACATAAATCTTGAATTGGTTAAGTTGTAATTTGGGGGTCTAAACGTTCAAGGGTGTTTTTACACATATTTGAACTTTCATTCTGTATGAAGTTTTAGAAGTTTGCATTAAGAAAATCACACGCTTAATCAAAAAAAACTAGAAATTAACACACAAAAAAACTAACTAACTAAGCCATCTTACTGTGACACAATGGATAGAAATTACTTTTATGTAGCCAATGAATAATGCAATTTTGATGAAAGATATGTGAGCATGGCAGCTTAGCTTGCCACCCAACACCAAAGTCTTCCAAACACACTGCACATTGCTCAGCAGCCAAAAGCACCAATGACCCTTCTTCAATATTCACCACCTTCAATCCTACTACTTATCATAAATCATAATCATCAAAAGATTCGATGTAATAAACACCACCTTCATCATCATCAATCACCATAATCGAAATGAATAACACCACCATCAGAATCATGATCGAACAACCTCAGATTCATAGTAATACACACCATCTTCATTATCATCAATTCATCATCATCCTCCAATCTCATATTGACATCAATCATCAGCACCTCCGACAGAGTAATTTCCTGCTCCACAGTTGAGTTGGACGTGTTATTCATTGAGAGAGACAATGATTTTTGATTGATTTGCGCTTTTGATTTGAACTCCAATTTAATGAAGAATACACACACGGCTATTTATTTATATTATAGAAAACCTACGGCCTATATATACCCTTAATTTCAAGAAAATAATTTTTACAAGTAATCCGTGTGCAACTTCCTTAGGATAGTCAAATAATTTTTCACTACTAAAACTATTATCATTCTCAAGTTTTACAAGTGTTTCATTACTAAAGCTATTAACAAGGGAGACATTTTACAAATAATAATCACCAACCAATCTACCGAGTTCTTAAAACGAAATATTTTCCAAAATTTTCAGTCATAGAAGCAAATATTGATCATAACGCATTATTTTCATGGAGAAGTATATAGAAGCTAGTGAAGTTCTGCAGGAAGGTACAAGATAGAGAATAAGGAATGGAAGAATAGTACAGATACAGGGCAATAAACTTCAACATTGAGAATATACAAAGAGTCTTCACCAAGGTTACATTTGGACTTCAAAATCTAAGATCAAGCGATCTAGAGAACAATTGCTACCATAAATTGGTAAAATGAATTTAACAACACAAGATTTGAACTTAGATATGCTGCTCCATCAAAAACACTAGTGATATCCCGTGTAATAATTTCAACTCAAAAATTAATAAAGCTCAACCATCCATAAATTTCATCAATAGCCAAAGCAAATTTACCATATCATTCAAGTCATTTCAATTAGAAATTAAAATCCACATCCTACGTTATAAGTACTTCCATCCAAATCAACCAATAGTGATTTAACTAAATCATAATACCAATTAGAAAAATGTTATACAAATCAAAATCAATAAATCTGAACTAATACTCATTATGCTGGTTATTGTCCCAACCAGGCATGGCCCCATGCAAACCAGTATTCGGAAAATTCTGATTTTGCTCTGCCTCATCGAGTGGATGGCATCCTGTTACTTCCATAAGTTGTTGCTCAGACTTAGAAACCTGAAAAAATCCTATGATATATATAAAAAAACATAATCTATATGAATGCAAAAAACTACAAAGAAAGAAAGAAAGAAAGTGAAAGTAATTTTACACTTACCTGTGCAAGAATCATCACATAAGCTCTATACTCAAAAGATGAGTCACAATTTTCCTTAAGCTCCAAGAGAATCTTTAATATTTTAGAGTGTGCAATCCCAAGAACAGCAACCTATATAAAACCATGAAAAACTTAAGTTATCATACATACAAGGATATTGCTGGCGAGACTATTTAGCGTGCGTTAACAACAAACATATATAAAGCACTACCTGTTCCTCAATGGTTTTCATCAAGTCTTGTCTTCTTTTTTTAGCCGAGTCCGAATTGCTTCCATTATTAACAACCACAAAGGAATCGACAGCATACAACAACATTGGTGCTTCCGACATAGTAATCTCCTGTTCCATGGCGGGCTGTAATTGTTCCTTTATAAACGTCAACAACAAGTCAGTTGTTGGAAGAAAGTTGATCGAAGGAGCAACCTCGGAATTGAAATTGGTTCCGATAAGAAAAACAACCTCCTCCTCGGAATCGACAGCTAACAAATTCCACTCGTACTCCTCCAATGTATTCTGCATTATTAATTCTCTCAACTATGAAAGAAAGAAAATATAGGAAAGAAAGAAAGAAAGCAAGCAAAATATAGTATGTGTCGGAATAGGAGTGCTGCTGAGTGCAATTTATATGGGAGAGTTTAGGACAATCACCGGCCTATTAGTTTTTTTTTTTTTTTTTTTTTTTAAAGAACCACAGCCTTAGATTGGTTTTAGTGCAGTCTTACAACAAATTATTAGTATTAGTCGCAGACCAATGCTATGCATGGGAATATATACCTATTTTGTAACGGAAAATTATTAGGTACTCTCAGAGTACCATAAATGCGTACTCCCTCCTCTCTCATAAATAGTAGGTCCCACCATGAATTTAATTAGTGGGACCTACTATTCATGTGAAAGGAGGGAGTACGCATTTATGGTACTCCAGGAGTACACAATAATTTCTCTTTTGTAATATGGTATAATATATGATTTATTCTTTAAAACGTATTGGAGATATTATTTCTAAAATTATTTTTCATCTCTACAAATATATCATTCTATTATTTTGAGTTTTTTTTTTTTTTTTTTTTTTTGAAAAACCTAGATGCATTTGATCGATATTATTCCATTATTGTTTTCGAGATAAAAGATAGAAATACTTTTTTTTTTCAAGTGATCTATATTATTCAAACTTTTGTATAGTGTGCTATATATGGTTCTTTTTTCTAAAACTAAAATTTTTAAGTTCCAAATTCTCATTCTCTTAAGAAGATTATCATGATAATCAAACCTCATCACTAATTTACAATTAATGTTACTTAAATAATTTATATAGAGACATTCAAATACATAATCATTTCACTTTTAAAATATCTAAAAATTAACTCAAACCAAAACTATAAAAGGGATAGAGAGTACATGTGATAAATAACTCAAAAAACACACCACCAAAGTGTATCATCCCAAAAAAAAAAAAAAAAAAAATCATCAATCTAAAATAGAGTTGCAAGAATGAATTAATAAGAGAGAGAGAGAGAGAGAGAGAGAGAGAGAACCATCACCTTTTTTGGAAGAGAATGTGAGACAAATAACAAAATTATATAAAAGAAGAATAGTAGGAAGAATATTCCAAAGAAAATGTATAGTTTTAAACACCAAATTATCCAAGTCATACTATGTAATAGAATAACATTAAATCATTCTGTAATTTCATAGGATAACATGTAACAAACAAAAAATAAATAAATTAAAAAGATAAAAAATTTAAATATAACCAAATCATATCAGCCAAAAATAGAGTTAAACATAAAAATTCATCAATCTAAAGAATTAAACATCCACCAAAAAAAAAAAAAAAAATATATATATATATATAGAGAGAGAGAGAGAGAGAGAGAGAGAGAGAGAGAGAGAGAGAGAGAGAGAGAGAGAGTATTCACCTTTTTGTGTGAGCAAAATATGGATTGAATAGAAGAGAAAATAACAAATTTTTATGGTAAAAAAAATGGAAAAAGAAGAGTTAAAATAAAAAAGAAGATAAAGAGATGGAGAAATTGTAAGGTTAAAGTATAGAGTAGTGGGAAGATAAAAAGGTAAAAATAAATAAATGTTGGAGAATGTGGAATTGTAAAGTGGCAAATTAATGAGGAGAAAAATAATTAAAAATGACAGAGCAAAAATTTTGAAAATAGGTTGATGATGTGACGCTGATGTGGCTCAACAAGAGCGCAACAACATTAAATGCTACGCTTCAGCTTTTAGATATATATATATATATATATATATATATATATATATAGATTAAGCAATGTTCCCCATAATTACACAAATAATGTAATTGCATAATACCTAACACATAGTCTTATCCTAGTCGAAATTAAACATGTTGTTCATTAATTACATATATATATATATATATATATATATATATATATACACACACTTTTAATTTAAAGAAGATAATTTTTACAACTAATTCGTGTGCAACTTCCTTACCCAAAATCTAATTAATTTAATTTAATTTTTAGGACAGATAAATAATTTTTAAGACACAATACAATTTGAAAGCTTATTCTCAAGTTTTACAAGTTTTTCACTACTAAACCTATTATTATTGTCTAGTTTTACATTTCACTACCTATTATTATTGTCTAGTTTTACAATTTTTTCACTACTTTTAATTTTCATTGGGCTTTCAAGGTAAGTTAGAGTTCTAATTTGTTTGTTCTATTTACTTTATGTTTTTTTTTTTCTTAACTTGAGTTATTAATTTTATTGTACATATGTGTAATTTGATTCTTTCTTTTCTTTTTATATGGTTCACTGTTGTTATTGTATGTTTGCTAAAATAAGATTTATGTTGTAATTTCAGTTACCATCGTTATGGAGAGTGTGACTGCAACATTAGCAAAAATTGAAGAGAGAAAAAGGAAGAATTGAGAAACTGTAAAGAAAGCACAAAATAAAAAGACCAATGTATGAAAGAGTTGGTGAATAAAAAATCTTCTTTGGAGAGCAGTATCAAGAGATATAATGAAGAGAGCACTGTGGATGAAGAAAATCAAAAGACATACGACTTGTATACAACATATTTAAGAGTTGGAACGACCATATTGAAGCAATATGAGAACCTTTTGTCACAGTACTATATTGTGAGGCACGGCAAGTGATATTGTGATCGATGCTTTCGCGTCATCTCCATCATGGTTCTTGCTCCACTACTTAGTATGTCCTATATTTAGATTACATAATAGTAGAAAATAATGTTATCCAATACTAGTATTGGTTTTTTAGTTGAGTTAAATATTAGTTATGACGTTCTTCACTCTATGTCTAAGATGTAAATCATCATGTAATATATAAAAATAAATTATCAAGTTTTATAGATTCTTCCTCGATAACTTGAGATATATTTGGTTTAATTTTCAGTGTTTATTCTCTCTTGTCTTGAATTAATGTTATGAGCTCAAAATATGTTTTTTTTTTTTTTAAGAAGTTGTGAAGCATGTCAATAAATTGATGATTTAACTAGTTGGCACTTCTTAGTGTTTCCAATGGAGACATTCAAGATTCAAACCCACCCTCTCAAGCCCCAACTATTGAATTATATAAAAAAAATAAAATAAAATAAAAGTAAAAAAAAAAAAATCGACCTTTAGTCGACCAAAAGAGAGAAAATTAAAGTCTTATTTACACATCTTAAATTTGGATTATTGCGTGGATTCTAATTAACTCTGTGGCAGGTAAAAATAAGTCAAAATTACTTTTTTCCTCACACAATTAATTTATATAGGTGGTATGCTAATCAACCTTTGATCCCCCTATTTAAAGGTGTTTGATTAACTAAAATTGAAAGGATCAATATTAAGTATAAGAGTATAAGATGAAAGTTGGTCAAAAATCGGGAGACTTATATTATGTTCCTCGGGTTTGATCCGAGATGTTGGTTACACTTGTTCTTGGCTTACAATTACACTCTTACGTTCTTTCTTCCCTGATCTTCCATCCGTTTTTTACAGAGGTCTTTCCGCCTTATATAGCCTCCCAGATTGTATCTCAGCCTTCCACTTGGAGGGTTTAGGTCTATTTCCCTTGATACTTGTCCCGAGGAGTGTTTACCAAACAGCACAAACCAAAAAAACCGCACCAAAACCGCCTGCAAAATGGCATAACCACACCACACCGCAAGTAACAGTGCACCACACCGCAAGTAACAGTGCACCACACCGCATTGCACCACATAGTGCAGTGCAATTTGCGGTTTTATAATAAGAAAATCGCATAAACCGCACCGCACTCTCTCTATATATTAATATATTTATTTATTTTTAATATTAAATATATTATTAATAATTTAATAACCCTAGTTTTCAAAAAAAAAAGTTTGATAGTCCTAGCAAGTGTTGACTAGAAAAGTCAACCCAAAATAAAGAAAAACTAGTACAATAATTTAAAACTTGGCCCAAAAAAAAGGGGAAAAAATTAGTTTTGGGCTGAGTAGGAAAAGCCCAAAATTTGAAATATATACCGACTTCAAACCACATCTTATACATAGCACCGCACATGTGACCGCAAAAATGAGGTGAGGTGCAGTGTGGTTATGGTTTTGGCTAAACTCTAAACCATACTATACCACACCGCACTACACATGTGACCACAAAAATAAGATGCAATACAGTTATGGTTTTAGCTAAACTGCACGCAAAGTGTGGTGTTAAAAATGGCCCAAAAGCACACCGCACCGCACTGCGAACACCCCTACTTGTCTCATCAAGACTTCACTAGAAGGCTTCTACACCATACTGTGAGCTATGATGACATTGTTCAAGGGTTATTTTCCTCATTAATGTGTCCAGCTAAGTGGATTTGGAGCATTGAATGCGGAGGTGATGAATGTTCTATCTGCACTCTCCCCTTCTTTGCTTGCTGACAAATCATCCTCCTCTTCCTCGGTTTATGCCCGATGGTATTCAGAACTAGTACTCGGCCCTTCTGAGGATATAAGAGTATCCTCAGGGTCCTCGGGTATTATAGTCTACCTTGTGATGTGTTATTTATACTTTTCACAAGGGAACGTTATTAGTGCCTTCCGAGGTCTGTTTTTCTGATATTGGATCTCTCTTTTGACCCTGTCCTTGGATTCTTGTCCTCCCACAAACTCAATTAGTAAAAGTCATATTTTACTTGAATAATTAAAGTACCTATCAAGGTAAAACTGCTATAAAAATAAAACCATATAACCATAAAAATAAGGATATTGATTGTGAGAGTGTTTAGTCATTAACAAAAAGCATAAAGTGTTACCTCATTGATTTGGATAGGTTTAAAAAAAATACAAATTTAAGTTGGTAACCAAAATTGTTCTATTGAAGGTAATGCCCACACGAATTATAGAGTTTGAATGATTTGCACCCACAACATGTTTAGAAGTAAGCTCCTCTACCTCATTATGCATTACAGTAATAATTTTTCAAAATCTATTAATATTTTCTATATTTCTAATGTATATACAAGTTTATCACTATTCTTTGATTTTTTTTTTTTTTTTTTTTTTTTTGAGAATCAATATTCTTTGAAATTGAAATGAGTAAAAAAGGATCATTAAATTTTATCAGATGATTCCAAACTATCTGAGTTAGACCTGAACCAAATCTAACAAAATCCAACCTGATCTAGCTCTAATTATCTTTTAGTACTAATGCTAGATACTAAAAGAGGCACATAATGTCTAAGGAGAGTGATAAGCTCTTATTCTATACCTTGGTGCCAGTTTAGAGTATATTCATTTTGAAACCCTACTCCTTTACAAATACTTTCACCAATGGGACAAAGTACAAACCATATGGACCTAAGTAACTGTTGCTTTTATGCCATTCAATAACAAAATAATCATGAATTAGTAAAAATGAACTAAACAATTCACCAAAAACAAGATTTTAAAGAAGATAGTACACAAATTGGTATGATATACCAAGTAAAGTTTTGATTTTGTTGACAAAGTAGGTAACTTACTTCCAAGTAGTAACCCTTAGCATATAACAGAGTAGCAAATATAAGCCTTTAGTTGAAGGAGACAAAGGGTGTTTCAGAACTTGAGGTACAATGTTTCTCTTGATCAGACCTTTGATATGATATCTAGATTCTAGCATAATATGGTTTACTCTCAATAAACACATTTCTAAGTTCTTGTGCCGGATCTCACTATGTATCTCATCTCATGCTATATAATATATTATCATAGTAAGATTTGACAAAAATAATTGTAATTTGTGACAGTCTCTTTCATAGAAAGGATCTACCACATTGATTAATTACCCACATAATATTTTTGAGTTTTTCATTCATTTTCAATTTAATAAGAGAGAGATCCATACAGATAGTAATTTGTGAGCTCCAAATCCAATGGTGGGATTGATTCTAAATCTGATAGCCCATTAGGCCAAAGAGTTGGAGTTGGGTAAGCTGGCCTAATAGGAATCAGATTTACAAATTATAATAGAGCTCCCTTGGGCAGGCCTAACATATAGAGCATGCACTCCTTTCAAGGTTCAGACTTTAACTTCCTACCTAGCTTTGGTGATTGAGGAGAGAGAATAAATTATAAAACACTGAGACAGACGACAGAGTGAGAGTCATCATCAGAGAGAGAGAGAAACCATATTTTACACAGTACCATGCTTTAGATATATCTGAGTATTGTGTGTTTTTTTTTTTTTTTTTTGGGAAAAAATCCAAAACGGCCCCTGAACTTTTAGCCTTTTTTTATTTCAGTCTTCTAACTTTCAGTTTTGTCATTTCAGTCCTCTAACTTTCAATTTTTGTCAATGTGGTATTCCGTTAGAGCTCAATTAGCTGCTACCGTTAAGGGTGCTGAAACGACGCCATTTTGGCTTTTTTTTTTTTTTTTTTTTTTTTTTTTTAAATCAGAATTAAAAGAAAATAAGAAAAATCTGTAAAAAAATAAAAATTAAAAAAAAAACATTTAAGGGGAACGATGTCCCTTGAAATCAAAACAAAGAACACGACACCCAAACCCTAACTGAGAAAATTTAGGGAAAACGGAAAGCTGGTCGATTTGAGAGAGAGGGACTGAGTCCGTTTGAGAGAGAGACTGAGTTGGACTGAGAGAGAAAGATTGAATCGGTTTGAGAAAGAGACCGATTATGAGAGAGAGACCTAGATGAAGGTGGAGTTCTGATAAAAACCGATTTGCAGAGATTGAGAGATTAAGACCGAGATATTGAGATTGAGACCGATTTGGTGGCAACAGGTATTCAATCATTGTTCTTATCAGCTTTTAATAAAATATTTATTTTGTTTTCATAGTTGAAAGATCAGGTGTTAAAAATTACATTTACAGGAGCATCAAACGTTGAAAAATTCATAGCTAGGATGTGGTTTTGTTTAGTTGAGTTGTGTGGCCAATAAAAGTGAGAGGTTGCAAAGGGATTTCTTGTGGGGGGATTCCAAGACACATTTGCTAAGATAGGACAAGGTGTGTGCACCTTTGGAAAATGGTGGGTTTGGAATAAGGAAATTAACTACTTTTAATAAAGCCTTACTAGGGAAGTGGTTATGGTGGTTTGGGATTGAGGAGACAAGGCTTTGGTGAAGGGTTATAACTCTAAAGTTTGGGGAAGAATTTGGGGGGGGGGGGGGGGGGGGGGGGGGGGGTGGGGGAATGGACCTCCAAGCTAGATAGAGGGGTACATGGGTGTGGCCTGTGGAGAAGTATCCGAATAGGTTGGGAGGAATTTACCAAAAATATTTTTGTTCCTACCCAACCCGGGCTAGAGCATTCCCAAAATAATAGTTTAAAAATTCAAAAAAAATTGAAAAATATCATTCTTGCTTTATTTATAGCCAAACCGAGCCGGGACAGGCCAAGAAAGAGACAAAAAAAATTAAAAAATATCTTTCTGCCCTCATTTCAGGCCAAACCGAGTCGGGACAGGAAGAAAAAGAGAAAATAAAAAATTTCGTTCAAGGTACCGTTTCTCTTGAGCGTTCCCAAAAAAATAGTAAAAAAATTTTAAAAATGACATTCTAGCGTTATTTCTAGCCAAACTAGGCCGAAACAAGCCAAGTAAGAGACAGAAAAATTTTCGTTCCGAGTTTCATTCCTACCCAACTTGGGATAGAGCGTTCCCAAAAAAAAAAAGTATAAAAATTCAAAAAATTTAAAAACATCATTCTGGCTTTATTTCTAGCCAAACCGGGCTGGGATGGGTCGAGAAAGATGCAAAAAAATTTCGTTCTGAGTTCCGTTCCTACCCAACTCGGGGTAGAGCATTCCCAAAATAATAGTATAAAAATTCAAAAAATTAAAAAAACATTATTCTAGGTTTATTTCTAGCCAAACCAGGACGGGACAGGCTGAGAAAGAGACAAAAAAAATTTCGTTCCGAGTTCTGTTCCTACTCTACCCGGGATAGAGCATTCCCAAAATAATAGTATAAAAATTTTAAAAAAATATCATTTTGGCTTTATTTCTAGCGAAACCGGGTCGGGATAGGCTGAGAAAGAGACAAAAAAATTTTCGTTCCAAGTTCCGTTCCTACCCAACCCGGGCTAGAGTATTCCCAAAAAAACAGTACAAAAATTCAAAAGAAAAAATTATTCGAGCTTTATTTCTAGCCAAACAGGGTTGTGATAGGCCGAAAAATAGATAAAAAAAAAATATTTGTATCGAGTACAGTTTCTACCTAACCCAAGCTGGAGCATTCCCAAAATAATAGTATAAAAATTCAAAAAATTAAAAAAAAAAAAAAATCATTTTGGCTTTATTTTTAGCGAAAGGGGGCTAGGACAGGCTGAGAAAGAGATTAAAAAAATTCGTTTCGAATTCCGTTCCTGCCCGACCCAAGCTAGAGCATTCCAAAAAAAATAGTAAAAAAATTTAAAAAAATTAAAAAACTTCATTCTGGCTTTGTTTCTAGCAAAATCGGGTGAGACAGACCGAGAAAGATGCAAAAAAAATTTCGTTCCGAGTTCCGTTCCTACCCGACCTGGGCTAGAGCATTCCAAAAACAATAGTATAAAAATTAAAAAAAATTACTAAACATCATTTTGACTTTATTTCTAGCCAAACCGGGCCAGGACAGACTGAGAAAGAAACAAAAAAATTTTCGTTTTGAGATCCGTTCCAGCCCGACCGAAGCTAGAGCATTCCAAAAAAATAGTATAAAAATTCAAAAAATTAAAAAAACTTCATGCTGGCTTTATTTATAGCCAAACCGCGCCGGGACAAGCCGAGAAAGATGCAAAAAAAATTTCATTCTGAGTTTCGTTCCTGCCCGACTCGTAGCATTCCAAAAAAAGTAGTATAAAAATTTAAAAAATGCATTCTAGCTTTATTTCTAGCCAAACCAGGCTGGGACAGGCTGAGAAAGATGCAAAAAAAATTTCGTTCCGAGTTCTGTTCCTACCCGACCCGGAATAGAACATTCCAAAAAAAATAGTAAAAAAATTCAAAAAATTAAAAAACAAGATTCTAGCTTTATTCCTAGCCAAATTAGGCCGGACCAGGCAAAGAAAGAGACAAAAAAAATTTCATTCCGAGTTCCGTTCCAACCCAACCCATGCTAGAGCGTTCCTAAAAAAATAGTATAAAAATTCAAAAAATTCAAAAATATCATTCTGGCTTTATTTCTAGCCAAACTGGGCTAGGACATGCTAAGAAAGAGACAAAAAAAAAATTCATTCCAAGTTCGGTTCCTACCCGACCCGGGCTAAAGCATTCCAAAAAAAATAGTATAAAAATTCAAAAACATCATTCTGGCTTTATTTCTAGCCAAACCCGGCCAAGACAGGTCTAGAAAGAGACAAAAAAAATTTTGTTCTGAATTCCGTTCCTGCACGACCCGGGCTAGAGCATTACAAAAAAAAAGTATAAAAATTCAAAAAGTTGAAAAACTTCATTTTGGCTTTATTTCTAGCAAATCAAGCTGGGACAAGCCTCCCAGCCCGAGAAAGATGCAAAAAAAATTTCATTTCGAGTTCCGTTCCTACTTGACCTAGGCTAAAAAGCATTCCCAAAATAATAGTATAAAAATTAAAAAAATTAAAAAACTTCATTCTTGCTTTATTTCTAGCCAAATCTGGCCGGAACAGATCGAGAAAGATGCAAAAATAATTTCGTTCCGAGATCCGTTCCTACCCGACTTGGGCTAGAGCATTCCCAAAATAATAGTATAAAAATTCAAAAAATTAAAAAACATCATTCTGACTTTATTTCTAGCCAAACCGGGCTGGGACAGACCAAGAAAAAGACAAAAAAAATTTCGTTCCGGGGCTCTATTTCTAGCCAAACTGGGCTGGGACAGGTCGAGAAAGATGCAAAAAAAAAAAAAATTGTTCTGAGTTCCATTCCTTACCCACCCGGGCTAGAGCATTCCCAAAAAAAAAAAAACAGTATAAAATTCAAAAAAAATTAAAAAACATTATTCTGAGTTTATTTCTAGCAAAACCGGGATGGGACAGGTCGAGAAAGAGACAAAAAAAATTCCGTTCCAAGTTTTGCTCCTGGCCGACCCGGGCTAGAGCATTCCAAAAAAAAACAGTATTAAAATTCAAAAAATTAAATAACTTCATTTTGGCTTTATTTCTAGCCAAATCAGGCCGGGACAAACTGAGAAAGATGCAAAAAAAAAAAAAAAAAAAAAAAAAAAAAAAAAAAATCGTTCTGAGATTCGTTCCTACTCGACCTAGGCTAGTGCATTCCCAAAATAATAGTATAAAAATTCAAAAAACTAAAAAACATCATTCTGACTTTATATCTAGCCAAACCGGGCTGGGACAGGCTGAGAAAGAGACAAAAACAAATTTGTTCCGGGGCTCTATTTCTAGCCAAACCGAGCTGGGACAAGCCGAGAAAGTTGCAAAAAAAAAAAAAATTGTTCCGAGTACCATTCTTGCGCTACCCGGGCTAAAGCATTCCCAAAAAACAAAACAGTATAAAAATTCAAAAAATTAAAAAACATTATTCTGGGTTTATTTCTAGCAAAACCGGGACGGGATAGGCTGAGAAAGAGACGAAAAAATTTCGTTCCGAGTTTCGTTCCTGCTTGAAACGGGCTAGAGCATTCCAAAAAAAAATTGTAAAAAAATTAAAAAACATCATTCTGGCTTTATTTCTAGAAAAACCATGTCGGGACAGGTTGAGAAAGAGTCAAAAAAAATTTCGGTACAAATTTTGTTCCTGCCAACCTAGGCAAGAGCATTGCAAAAGAAAAAAAAATAGTATAAAAATTCAAAAAGTTAAAAAACTTCATTCTGGCTTTATTTCTAGCCAAACCGGGTTGGGACAGGCCAAGAAAGATGAAAAAAAAATTTCTTTCCGAGTTCCATTCCTGCCTGACCCGAGCTAGAGCATTCCAAAAGAAATAGTATAAAAATTCAAAAACATCATTCTGGCTTTATTTCAAGCAAAATCGAGCTAGGACAGGCCGAGAAAGAGACAAAAAATTTTTTGTACCAAATTCCATTCCTGCCCGACCTGGGTTAGATCATTCCAAAAAAAAAAGGTATAAAAATTCAAAAATTTCATTCTGGCTTTATTTTTAGCCAAACCGAGCTAGGACAGGCCGTGAAAGATGTAAAAAACAGTTTCGTTCCAAGTTCAGTTTGTGCCCGACCATGCTAGAGCATTCCAAAAAAAATAGTATAAAAATTCAAAAAAATAGAAAACATCATTCTTGATTTATTTCTAGCCAAACCGGGTTGGGACAGACAGAGAAAGATGCAAAAAAAAAATTTCATTCCGAGTTTCGTTGCTACCCGACCTGGGCTAGAGCATTCCAAAAATAATAGTATAAAAATTCAAAAAATTAAAAAATATAATTCTGGCTTTATTTCTAGCAAAATCGGGCCGAGATTGGCTGAGAAATAGATAAAAAAAATTTTGCTTCGAGTTCCGTTCCTGCCCGACTCGGGCTAGTGCATTCCAAAAAAAATAGTATAAAAATTAAAAAAACATCATTCTGGCTTTATTTCAAGCTAAACTGGGCCGGGATAGACTGAGAAAGATGCAAAAAAAAAATTCATTCCGAATTCCGTTCTTGCCCGACCCAGGCCACAGAATTCCAAAAGAAATAGTATAAAATTCAAAAAAATAAAAAACTTCAATCTGGCTTTATTTCTTGCCAAACCAGGCCGGGACAGACCGAGAAAGATGCAAAAAAAATTTCCTACCGAATTCCGTTTCAGCCCGACCCGGGCTAGAGCATTCCAAAAACAAATAGTATAAAAATTCAAAAAACTAAAAAACTTCATTCTGGCTTTATATCTAGCCAAACCGGGCCGGGACAGGCTAAGAAAGATGCAAAAATAATTTCATTCCGAGTCCCGTTCCTATCCAACCTGGGCTAGAGCATTCCAACAAAACTAGTATAAAAATTCAAAAATTTAATAAACATCATTTTGGCTTTATTTTTAGCGAAAAAGGGCTAGGACAGGCCGAGAAAGAGATAAAAAAATTCGTTCCGAATTCCGTTCCTACCCGACCCAAGCTAGAGCATTCCAAAAAAAATAGTAAAAAAATTTTAAATATTAAAAAATTTCATTCTGGCATTATTTCTAGCAAAATCGAGTCGGGATAGACCGAGAAAGATGCAAAAAAAAATTCGTTCCGAGTTCCGTTCCTGCCCAACCTGGGCTAGAGCATTCCAAAAATAATAGTAGAAAAATTCAAAAAATTACTAAACATTATTTTGACTTTATTTTTGGCCAAACCGGGCCGAGCCAGGCTGAGAAAGAGACAAAAAAAATTTCGTTCCGAGTTTCGTTCCAACCTAACCCGGGCTAGAGCATTCCAAAAAAAATAGTATTAAAATTAAAAAAATTAAAAGACTTCATTCTGGCTTTATTTCTAGCCAAACCGCGCCAGAACAGGCCAAGAAAGATGCAAAAAAAATTTTGTTCCGAGTTCCGTGACTGCCTGGCCCGGGCTAGAGCATTCCAAAAAAAGCAGTATAAAAATTCAAAAAATTTAAAAAGTTCATTCTAGCTTTATTTCTAGCCAAACTAGGCTGGGACAGGCTGAGAAAGATGCAAGAAAATTTTCATTTCGAGTTCTGTTCCTGCCCGACCCGGGCTAGGGCATTCCAAAAAAAATAGTAAAAAAATTAAAAAAAGACATTCTAGATTTATTCCTAGCCAAATTGGGCTGGACCAGGCCAAGAAAGAGACAGAAAATTTTTCGTTCCGAGTTCTGTTCCAACCTAACCCGTGCTAGAGCATTCCTAAAAAAATAGTATAAAAATTCAAAAAATTAAAAAACATCATTCTGGTTTTATTTCTAGCCAAACCAGGCTAGGACAGGCTGAGAAAGAGACAAAAAAATTTCATTCTGAGTTCCGTTCCTACTCGACCCGGGCTAAAGCAATCCAAAAAAAATAATATAAAAATTTTAAAAAAAATTAAAAAACATCATTTTGGCTTTATTTCTAGCCAAATCGGGCCAAGACAAGCTGAGAAAAAAAAAAATTCATTCCAAATTCCGTTCATACACGGCTCGGGCTAGAGCATTCCAAAAAAAATAGCATAAAAATTCAAAAAGTTGAAAAACTTCATTCTGGTTTTATTTCTAGCCAAACTGAGCTGGGACAAGCCTCCCAGTCTGAGAAAGTTGCAAAAAATATTTCGTTCCGAGTTCCATTCTTGACCCACCCGTGCTAGAGCATTCCCAAAAAAACAGTATAAAAATTCAAAAAATTAAAAAAAAAAAAAAAAACATTACTCTGGGTTTATTTCTAGCAAAGCCGAGACGGCACAGGCCGAGAATGAGACCAAAAAAATTTCGTTCCGAGTTTCGTTCCTGCCCAACCCGAGCTAGAGCATTCCAAAAAAAAAAATAGTATAAAAATTCAAAAAAATAAAAAACCTCATTTTGGCTTTAATTCTAGCTAAACTGGGCTGGGACAAGCCTCCCAGCCCAAGAAAGATGCAAAAAATATTTCGTTCTGAGTTCCATTCTTGTCCCACCTAGGCTAGAGCATTCCCAAAAAAACAGTATAAAAATTCAAAAAATAAAAAAACATTATTCTGGGTTTATTTCTAGCAAAACCGGGATGGGACAGGCCGAGAAAGAGACAAAAAAAATTTCGTTCCGAGTTTCGTTCCTGCCTAACCTAGGCTACAGCATTCCAAAAAAAATAGTATAAAAATTCGAAAAAATTAAAAAATATCATTTTAACTTTATTTCTAGCCAAACCAAGCTGGAACAGGCTTAGAAAGAGACAAAAAAAAAATTCGTTCCGTGGCTCTATTTCTAGCCAAACCGGGTTGGGACAAGCCTCCCAGCCCGAGAAAGATGCAAAAAACATTTCGTTTTGAGTTCCATTCTTGTCCCACCTAGGCTAGAGCATTCCCAAAAAAAAAATATAAAAATTCAAAAAATTAAAAAACATTATTCTAGGTTTATTTCTAGCAAAACCAGGATGGGACAGGCCGAGAAAGAGACAAAAAAAATTTCGTTCCGAGTTTCGTTCCTGCCTAACCTAGGCTAGAGCATTCCAAAAAAAATAGTATAAAAATTCAAAAAAATTAAAAAACATCATTCTAACTTTATTTCAAGCCAAACCAGGCCGGAACAAGCTTAGAAAGAGACAAAAAAAATTTCATTCCGGGGCTCTATTTCTAGCCAAACCGGGCTGGGATAGTCCGAGAAAGATGCAAAACAAATTTCGTTATCAGTTTCGTTTCTACCCGACCTAGGCTAAAGCATTCCAAAATTAATATTATAAAAACTCAAAAAATTAAAAAAACTTCATTCTGGCTTTATTTCTAGCCAAACCAGGCCTGGATAGGTCAAGAAAGAGACAAAAAAAAAAAAATTTGTTCCGAATTTCGTTCCTGCCCGACCCAGGCTAGAGCATTCCAAAAAAAATAGTATAAAAATTAAAAGAAATTAAAAAACTTCATTCTGGCTTTATTTCTAGCCAAATCAGGTTGGGACAAACCGAGATAGATGCAAAAAAAATTTTGTTCCGAGTTCCATTCATACCCTACCTGGGCTAAAGCATTTTAAAAGTAATAGTATAAAAATTCAAAAAATTAAAAAACATCATTCTGGCTTTATTTCTAGCAAATTCGGGCTCAGACAGGCTGAGAAAGAGACAAAAAAATTTCGTTATGAATTCCGTTCCTGTCCGACCTGAGCTAGAGCATTCCAAAAAAAAAATAGTAAAAAAATTCAAAAAATTAAAAAACTTAATTCTGGCTTTATTTCTAGCCAAACTTGGCTAGGAATGGCCGAGAAATATGCAAAAAAAATTTCGTTCCGAGTTCCGTTCCTGCCCGACCTGGGCTAGATCATTCCAAAAAAAAATAGTATAAAAATTCAAAAAATTAAAAAACATCATTCTGGCTTTATTTGTAGCAAAACCGGATCGGGAAAGGCCGAGAAAAAGACAAAAAAAAAAAAAAAATTGTTCCGAGTTTCGTTCCTGCCCGACCCGAGCTAATGCATTCCAAAAAAAAATAGTATAAATTTTGAAAAATTAAAAAACATCATTCTGGCTTTATTTCTAGCCAAACCGGGAAGGGATAGGCCGAGAAAGAGACAAAAAAAATTTCGTTACAAATTCTGTTCCAACCTGATCTGGGCTAGAGCATTCAAAAAAAAAGAGTATAAAAATTCAAACAATTAAAAAACTTCATTCTGGCTTTATTTCTAGCGAAATCAGGCCGGGACAGGTCAGGAAAGATGCAAAAAAAATTTCGTTCCGTGTTCCATTCCTACCCGACCTAGGCTAGAGCCTTCCCAAAAAAATAGTATAAAAGTTCAAAAATTAGAAAACAATATTCTGGGTTTGTTTCTAGAAAACCGAAACGGGATAGGATGAGAAAGAGAGAAAAAAAGTTTCGTTCTGAGTTCCGTTCCTACCCGACCCAAGCTAGATCATTCCAAAAAGAATATTATGAAAATTCAAAGAATTAAAAAACATCATTCTAGCTTTATTTCTAGCAAAATTGGGTCGGGAAAGGCCAAGAAAAAGACAAAAAAAATTCATTCCGAGTCTCGTTCTTGCCCGACCCAAGCTAATGCATTCCAAAAAAATGGTATAAAATTTGAAAAAATAAAAAAACATCATTCTGGCTTTATTTCTAGCCAAACTGGGAAAGGAATGGCCGAGAAAGAGACAAAAAAATTTTCATTACAAATTCCGTTCCAACCTGATCTGGGCTAGAGCATTCAAAAAAAAAAGAGTTTAAAAATTCAAAAAATTAAAAAAAACTTCATTTTTGCTATATTTCTAGCGAAATTGGGCTGGGATAGGTCAAGAAAGATGCAAAAAATTTCGTTCCGTGTTCCAATCCTGCCCGACCTGGGCTAGAGCATTCCCAAAAAAACAGTATAAAAGTTCAAAAAATTAGAAAACATTATTCTGGGTTTATTTCTAGAAAACCGAAAAAGGATAGGCTGAGAAAGAGAGAATAAAAATTTCGTTCCGAATTTCGTTCCTACACGAGCCGAGCTAGAGCATTCAGAAAAAAAAAGAATAAAAATTCAAAAAATCGAAAAACATCATTCTGGATTTATTTCTAGCAAAACTGGGCTGGGCCGGTTTGAGAAAGATGCAAAAAAATTTCGTTACGAGTTCCGTTCCTACCCGACCTAGGCCGGAGCATTTCAAAAATAATAATATAAGAATTCAAAAAATTTTAAAAATAAAAATAAATAAATAAATAAATAAAAAACATCATTTTGGCTTTATTTCTAGCCAAACCGGGACAAGACAGGCCGAGAAAGAGACAAAAAAAATTTCGTTCCAAATTCTGTTCATGCCCGACCCGGGCTAGAGCATTCGAAAAAAAAATAGTATAAAATTCAAAAACTTCATTCCGACTTTATTTCTAACCAAACCGGGTTGGGTCAAGCCGAGAAAGATGCAAAAAAAAAAATTCATTATGAGTTTCGTTCCTACCCGACCTGGGCTAGAGCATTCCCAAAATAATATTATAAAAAATGTCATTCTGGCTTTTTTTCTAGCCAAACTGGGCCAGGACAGGTCGAGAAAGAGACAAAAAATTTTTGTTTTGAATTACGTTCCTGCTCAGCCCAGGCTAGAGCATTCCTAAAAAAATAGTGTAAAAATTAAAAAAAAAAAATTAAAAACTTAGTTCTGGCTTTATTTCTAGCCTTATCTGGCTGGGACAGACCAAGAAAGATGCGAAAATAATTTTCGTTCCGTGTTCCGTTTCTAACCCGACCTGGGCTAGAGCATACCAAAAATAATATTATAAAAGCTCAAAAAAAAAAAAAAAAAACATCATTCCGGCTTTATTTCTAGCCAAACCGGGTCGGGACAGGTCGAGAAAGAGACAAAAATATTTTGTTCTGAATTTCGTTCTTGCCCGACCCGGGCTAGAGCATTCCAAAAAAAAATAGTATAAAAATTAAAAGAAATTAAAAAACTTCATTCTGGCTTTATATCTTGCCAAATCGAGCCGAGACTGACCAAGAAAGATGCAAAAAAAATTTTGTTCCGAGTTCCATTCTTACCATACCTGGGCTAGAGCATTTCAAAAGTAATAGTATAAAAATTCAAAAAATTCAAAAACTTCATTCTGGCTTTATATCTAGCAAAACTGGACCGGGACAGGCTGAGAAAGAGACAAAAAAATTTCGTTACGAATTTCGTTCGTGTCCGACCTAGGCTAGAGCATTCCAAAAAAAAAAAATAGTAAAAAAATTCAAAAAACTAAAAAACTTCATTCTGGCTTTATTTCTAGCCAAACTAGGCCGGGAATGGCCGAGAAATATGCAAAAAAAATTTCATTCCGAGTTCCGTTCCTGCCCGACCCGGGCAAGATCATTCCAAAAAAAATAGTATTAAAATTCAACAAATTAAAAAACATCATTCTGACTTTATTTCTAGCCAAACCGGGCCAGGATAGGCCGAGAAAGAGACCAAAAAATTTTCGTTACAAATTCCGTTCCAACCTAATCTGGGCTAGATCATTCGAAAAAAGTAGTATAAAAATTTTAAAAATTAAAAAACTTTATTTTGACATTATTTCCTGTGAAATCGTGCCGGGACAAACCGAGAAAGATGCAAAAAAATTTCGGTGCGAGTTCAGTTCTTGCCCAACCCGAGCTAGAGCATTCCAAAAAAAAAGTATAAAAATTCAAAAAATTAAAAAACATTATTCTGGGTTTATTTCTAGAAAACCAGGACAGGATAGGCCGAGAATGAGACAAAAAAAATTTCGTTCCGAATTCTATTCTTGCACGACCCGGGCTAGGGCAATCCAAAAAAAATATTATAAAAATTTAAAAAACTGAAAAACATCATTCTGGCTTTATTTCTAGCCAAACCGAGCCGGCACAGGTCGAGAAAGAGTCAAAAAAAATTTTGTTCCAAGTTTCGTTCCTACACGACCCAGGCCAGAGCATTCCAAAAAAATAGTATAAAAGTTCAAAAAATCAAAAAACATCATTCTTGCTTTATTTCTAGCAAAATCGGATCGGGACAGGCTAAGAAAGAGACAAAAAAAATTTCATTACGAATTCCGTTCCTGCCTGACCTGTGCTACGGCATTCCAAAAAAAAAATTATAAAAATTCAAAAAATCAAAAAACTTCATTTTGGCTTTATTTCTAGCCAAACCGAGCCAGGACATGCTGAGAAAGATGCAAAAAAAATTTCGTTTCGAGTTCCGTTCCTACCCAACCCGGGCTAGAGCATTCCAAAAAAAATAGTATAAAAATTCTAAAAATTGAGAAACTTCATTCTGGCTTTATTTCTAGCCAAATCGGGCCGGGACAAGTCGAGAAAGAATCAAAAAAAATTTGTTCCAAGTTTCATTCCAGCCTAACCCGGGCTAGGGCATTCCAAAAAAATAGTATAAAAATTCAAAAAATCAAAAAACATCATTCCGGCTTTATTTCCAGCAAAATTGGACCGAGACAGGCTGAGAAAGAGACAAAAAAAATTCCATTACGAATTCCGTTCCTAACCAACCTGGGCTAAAGCATTCCCAAAATAATAATATAAAAATTCAAAAAAAAAAAAAAACTTCTTTCTGGCAATATTTCGAGCCAAACAAGGCCGAGAAAGGCCTAAAAATATGCAAAAAAAAATTCGTTCCGAGTTCCGTTCCTACCCAACCTAGGCTAGATCATTCCAAAAAAAATAGTATCAAAATTCGAGAAATTAAAAAAAAATCATTCTGGCTTTATTTCTAGCAAAACTGGGTCGGGAAAGGCCGAGAAAAAGGAAGAAAAAATTTCGTTCCAAGTTTCGTTCTTTCCCGACCTGGGCTAATGCATTCCAAAAAAAAGTATAAAAATTTGAAAAAATAAAAAACATCATTCTGGCTTTATTTCTAGCCAAACCGGGTCGGGATAGGCCGAGAAAAAGAAGAAAAAATTTCGTTACAAATTTCATTACAACCTGATTTGGGCTAGAGCATTCGAAAAAAAATAGTATAAAAATTCAAACAATTAAAAAACTTCATTCTGGCATTATTTCCTTCGAAATTGTGTCGGGACAAGCCTAGAAAGATGCAAAAAAATTTCGTTCCGAGTTCCAATCTTGCCCAACCCGAGCTAGAGCATTCCCAAAATAATAGTAAGAAAATCCAAAAAATTAAGAAACATGATTCCCAAATGAAATTTTGTTCCAAGTTCCGTTCCTTTCCAAACCGGGCTAGAGCATTCCAAAAAACAAAAAAAAACTGTATAAAAATTCAAATATTAAAAAACTTTATTCTGGCTTTATTTCTAGCCAAACCAAGCTGGGACAGGCCAAGAAAGATGCAAAAAAAATTTCGTTCCAAATTCCACTCTTGCCCAACACAGGCTAGAGAATTCCCAAAATAATTGTAAGAAAATCCAAAAAATGAAGAAACATGATTCTAGCTTTATTTCTAGCCAAACTGGGCCAGGACAGGTCGAGAAAGAGACAAAAAATTTCATTATGAATTCAGTTCCTGCCCGACCTGTGCTAGAGCATTCCAAAACAAATAGTATAAAATTTTAAAAAATTAAAAAACTTCATTCTTGCTTTATTTCTAGCCAAATCAGGTGGGAACAAACCGAGAAATATGCAAAAAAAAAAAAAAAAAAAATCGTTCCGAGTGCCGTTCTAACCCGACCTAGGCTAAAGCATTTAAAAAATAATAGTATAAAAATTCAAAAAATTCAAAAAAAAAAAAAATCATTCTGGCTTTATTTCTAGCCAAACAGAGAAGGGACAGGCCGAGAAATTGACAAAAAAAAATTTGTTCCGAATTCTATTCCTGCACGACCCGGGCTAGAGCATTCCAAAAAAATTAGTATAAAAATTCAAAAAATTAGAAAACTTCATTCTGGCATTATTTATAGCCAAACCCGGCCGGGACAGGTAGAGAAAGATGCAAAAAAAATTTCATTCAGATTTCCGTTCCGGCCCAACCCAGGCTAGAGTATTCCAAAAAAAAAAAATAGTATAAAAATTCAAAAATTTAAAAAACATCATTTTGGCTTTATTTCTAGCCAAACTGGGCCGTGACAGACAGAGAAAGAGGCAAAAAAATTTCGTTCCAAGTTCCGTTCCTACCCGACCTGGGCTAAAGCCTTCCAAAAAAAATAGTCTAAAAATTCTAAAAATTAAAAAACATCACTCTTGCTTTATTTCTAGCAAAACTAGGACAGGAAAGTATATATAAAAAATAAAAAATAAAAAATAAAAGTATAAAAATTCAAAATAAAAAAGTATAAAAATTCAAAAAATTGGCAAACTTCATTCTGGCTTTATTTCTAGCAAAACCGGGTTGGGACAGGAGTTGCAAAACAAATTTTGTTCCAAGTTTCATTCCTACCTGACCTAAGCTAGAGCATTCCCAAAATAATAGTTTAAAAATTCGAAAAATTAAAAAACTTCATTCTATCTTTATTTCCGTTCCAACCTAATCTGGGCTAGATCATTCGAAAAAAATAGTATAAAAATTTAAAAACTTTGTTCTGGCATTATTTCCTACAAAATCGTGCCGAGACAGGCTGAGAAAGATGCAAAAAAATTTGCGTTCCGAGTTCCGTTCCTACCCGTCCTGGGCTAGAGCATTCCAAAAAAAACAATATAAAAAGTCAAAAAATTAAAAAACTTCATTCTGGCTTTATTTCTAGCCAAACTAGACTGGGACAGGCCGAAAAAGATGCAAAAAAAAAATTCATTCCGAATTCCTTTCCTGCCCAACCCGGGCTAGAGCATTCCCAAAATAATAGTATGAAAATCCAAAAAATTAAAAAACATCATTCTAGCTTTATTTCTAGCCAAACCGGGCCGGGACAAGTCGAGAAAGAGACAAAAAATTTCGTTCCGAATTCCGTTCTAGCCTGACCCGGGCTAGAGCATTCCAAAAAAATGGTGTAAAAATTTGAAAAATTAAAAGACTACATTCTGGCTTTATTTCTAGCAAAACTGCGTCGGGAAAGGCCGAGAAAAAGACAAAAAAAATTTCGTTCCGAGTTCCGTTCCTGCCCGACCTGGGCTAATGTATTCCAAAAAAAAAATAGTATAAAAATTTGAAAAAATAAAAAACATCATTCTGTCTTTATTTCTAGCAAAACCGGGCTGGGATAGGCTGAGAAAGATAGAAATTTTTTTTTTTACAAATTTCATTCCATCCTGATCTGGGCAAGAGCATTAGAAAAAAAAATATTATAAAAATTCAAACAATTAAAAAACTTCATTCTGGCATTATTTCTTGCGAAATCGTGCTGGGACAATCTAAGAAAGATGCAAAAAAAAATTTGTTCCGAGTTCCAATCCTGCCCGACCCGGGCTAGAGCATTCCGAAAAAAAAAAAATTCAAAATTCAAAAAATTAAAAAACATTATCATGGGTTTATTTCTAGAAAACCGGGACGGGATAGTCCGAGAAAGAGACCAAAAAAAATTCGTACTGAATTCTATTCCTACACGACCCAGGCTAGAGCATTCCAAAAAAAAAAATAGTATAAAAATTTAAAAAATTGAAAAACTTCATTCTGTCTTTATTTCTAGCCAAACCGGGTCGGGACAAGTAGAAAGAAAGAGACAAAAAAAATTTCGTTCCAAGTTTTGTTCCTGCCCGACCCGGGTCAGAGCATTCCAAAAAAATTGTATAAAAATTCAAAAAATTAGAAAACATCATTCTGGCTTTATTTCTAGCAAAATCGGACCGGGACAGGCTGAGAAAGAGACAAAAAAATTTCATTATGGATTATGTTCCTGCCCGACCTATGCTAGAGCATTCCAAAAAAAATATTATAAAAAATCAAAAAATAAAAAAACTTAGTTCTAGCTTAATTTCTAACCAAACCGAGCCGAGACAGGCCAAGAAAGATGCAAAAAAATTTTGTTCTGAGTTCCGTTCCTGCCCAACCCGGGCTAGAGCATTCCAAAATAAGTTGTATAAAAATTCCAAAAATTGAGAAATTTCATTCCGGCTTTATTTCTAGCCAAACCGAGTTAGGGCAGGCCGAGAAAGTTGCAAACAAATTTTGTTCCGAGTTCCGTTCCTATCCGACCTTGGTTTAAGCATTCCCAAAATAATAGTATAAAAATTCAAAAGATTAAAAAATTTCATTTTGGCAATATTTCTAGCCAAACTGGGCTGGGACAGGTCGACAAAGAGACAAAAAAAATTTTGTTCCGAGTTCCGTCCCTGCCCGACCCGAGCAAGAGTATTCCATAAAAAAAATAGTATAAAATTTCATAAAATTAAAAAACTTCATTCTGGCTTTATTTCTAGCCAAACTAGGCTGGGACAAGTTGAGAAAGATGCAAAAAAAATTTCATTTTGAATTCCATTCCTGCCCAACCCGGGCTAGAGCATTCCAAAAAAAAAATAGTCTAAAAATTCTAAAAATTAAAAAACATCACTCTGGCTTTATTTCTAGGCAAACCGGGATAGGATAGGCCGAGAAAGAGACAAAAAAAATTTCGTTCCGAAATCCGTTCCTACACGACCTGGGCCAGAGCATTCCAAAAAAAAAAAACTATAAAAATTGAAAAAATTGAGAAACTTCATTCTGGCTTTATTTCTAGCAAAACCGGGCTGGGACAGGCCGAGAAAGTTGTAAAACAAATTTTGTTCCAAGTTCCGTTCCTACCTGACCTGAGCTAGAGCATTCCTAAAATAATTGTATAAAAATTCAAAAAATTAAGAAACTTCATTCTGGCTATATTTCTAGCCAAATCGGGCTAGGACAAACAGAGAATGATGCAAAAAAAATTTTGTTCCAAGTTCTGTTCCAACCTGACCCAAGCTAGAGCGTTCGAAAAAAAGTAGTTTAAAAATTTAAAAAACTAAAAAACTTCATTCTAGCTTTATTTCTTGCCAAACCGTCCCGGGACAGGCCGAGAAAGATGCAAAAATAATTTCATTCCGAGTTCCATTCCTGCCCGACCCGAGCAAGAGCATTCCAAAAAAAAATGTTTAAAAATTAAAAAACTACATTCTAGCTTTATTTGAAGCCAAACCGCGCCGGGACAAGCCAAGAATGATGCAAATAAAATTTCATTCCGAGTTCCGTTCCTGCCCGACCTAGGCTAGAGCATTCCAAAAGAAACATTATAAAAATTAAAAAACTTCATTCTGGCTTTATTTCTAGCCAAACTAGGCTGGGACAGGCAGAGAAAGATGCATAAAATTTCGTTCCTGCCCAACCTAGGCTAGAGCATTCCCAAAATAATAGTATGAAAATGCAAAAAATTAAAAAACATCATTCTAGCTTTATTTCTAGTCGAACCGGGCTGGGACAGGTCGAGAAAGAGACAAAAAATTTCGTTCCAAATTCCGTTCCTACCTAACCCGGGCTAGGGCATTGCAAAAAAAATTGTATAAAAATTAAAAAACTTCATTCTAGCTTTATTTCTAGCCAAATCGGGCCAAGACAAACCGAGAAAGATGTAAAAAAAATTTCGTTCCGAGTTCCGTTCCAACCCGACCTGGGCTAGAGCATTAAAAAAATAATAGTATAAGAATTAAAAAAATTAAAAAATATCATTCTGGCTTTATTTCTAGCCTAACCG
This sequence comes from Quercus tomentella, assembly GCA_028535165.1. Lineage (NCBI taxonomy): Eukaryota > Viridiplantae > Streptophyta > Magnoliopsida > Fagales > Fagaceae > Quercus > Quercus tomentella. Next base: position 17,651,798 of record JAPQVY010000023.1, read on the forward strand.
GGACGGGACAGGCCGAGAAAGTGACAAAAAATATTTCTTTCTGAATTCTGTTCCTGCACAACCCGTGCTAGAGCATTCAAAAAACAGTATAAAAATTCAAAAAATTCAAAAACTTCATTATAGCTTTATTTCTAGCCGAATCGCGCCAGGACAGGTTGAGAAAGATGCAAAAAAAATTTCGTTCCGAGTTCCGTTCCTGCCCGACCCGAGCTAGAGCATTCCAAAAAAAACAGTATAAAAATTTAAAAAATTAAAAAACTTCATTCTCGCTTTATTTCTAAAAAACTAGGCCGGGACAGGCCGAGAAAGATGCAAAAAAAATTTTGTTCCAAATTCCGTTCCTGCGCAACCCGGGCCAGAGCATTTCAAAAAAAATTGTATAAAAATTAAAAAAACTAAAAAACATCATTCTTGCTTTATTTCTAGCCAAACCGGGCCGGGACAGGTCAAGAAAGAGACAAAAAAAAAATTCGTTCCGAGTTCCGTTCCTACTAGACTTGGGCTAGAGCATTCCCAAAATAATTGTGTGAAAATCCAATAAATTAGAAAACATCATTCTATCTTTATTTCTAGCCAAACCGGGCCGGGACAGTTTGAGAAAGAGACAAAAAAATTTCGTTCCGTATTCCGTTCCTGTCCGACCCAGGCTAAAGCATTCCAAAAAAAATAGTATGAAAATAAAATAAAAAATAAAATAAAAGTCAGTCTGGATTTATTTCTAGCAAAACCGTGCCGGGACAGGCTGAGAAAGAGACAAAAAAAATTTCGTTACGAATTCCATTCTTGCCCGAACTGGGCTAGAGCATGTTAGGACACATGTGATTCACTTGTTAGGAAAATATGTCACTATTTTATGTAATTGGCTTATCCTTTGACAAAACGCACTTTACTTGTATTTGGGTAAATCTAGGATGTGTTTATTACTTCAAAAAACTGTGTTTCAAGATCAAGTGTTGAAGACATGCAAGTCTGTCCAAGATTCAAGCTGAAGAAGTGCTATTCATTAAAACTCGACAGCTAGTTATCCATCGAGCTTAAGAATTTGTTCCAGCCCCGTGGCTCGACAACTGCTTGACAGCGCCTCGACAGACAGCTATCTGTCAAGCTTTATGAAAAACAGAAATCCAGTTCTGTTTTGACTCTAATCCGTAATTATGTGTTTGGGCCTTCTTTTCTTATAACCCTAGACATATAAAAGGATTATTTTAAGGGTCGTCAAAGTGTACACAAGGTGCACAAGTGTTGAGCAAAGTTTGTTTAAGCAATTTGTAATCGGAGACAAAGTTTTGCCGTAGTTCATCATTCTTGTGAAGAAGTTGCTGTGTATGTGCACCGTAGGGTTTTGTGACCGAGCATCTTCCTGATCTTCATCGTTGGGATGAACTGAAGAACTTTGCAGTCAACAACCTTCTCTAGTTGGTGATTGAAGTTGTGTACTGGGATCTGCGCATTGGATAGTGATGTACTTAGGAGCTGTGCATCGAAAAGAGAAATTGCCACTACAGAACAAGTCCAATTGGGTATTGGGGTAAGGGTTCAACTGTAGGTTGGTGTAAGGTACTGGGATTCTTTTACTTGTAATCGCTTGTTGTGATAATAGTGGAATTTCGGGAGTGGTGACCTGAAAATCACCTGGTAGAGTTTTTGCCATTAGGTTTTCCCCATTCGTAAACAAATCACCGTGTCATTTATTTTCCGCTGCATATTTAGTTATTTGATGATTTGTTTGTGGTACCACGCGTTTGCATGTTAATTAACATATAATTAGTTCACTTGGCTAAATTAATTGGTTAATTTATCACAAGGGGTCAATTCGTTTTTCGCCTATCAGAGCATTCCAAAAAAAATATTACAAAAATTAAAAAAATTAAAAAACTTCATTCTGACTTTATTTCTATCCAAAATGAGCTGGGCAGGCCAAGAAAGATGCAAATAAAATTTCGATCTGAGTTCCATTCCTACACGACCCGGGATAGAGCATTAAAAAAAAACAGTATAAAAATTCAAAAAAATTTAAAAAAAAAAAAAAAAAAAAAACTTCATTTAGGCTATATTTCTAGCCAAACTAGGCTAGGACATGCGGAGAAAAAAATTGAAAAACATCATTCTGGCTTAATTTCTTGCCAAATTGGGCAAGGACAGACTGAGAAAGATGCAAAAAAATTTCGTTCCGAGTTCCATTCCTACCCAACCCGAGCAAGAGCGTTCAAAAAAAAAAAATAGTATAAAAATTCAAAAATCTAAAAAACTTCATTCTAACTTTATTTCTAGCCAAACCGCGCTGGGATAGACCGAGAAAGATGCAAAAAAAATTTTGTTTCGAGTTCCGTTCCTACCCAACCCGAGCAAGAGCATTCCAAAAAAAAAAACAGTATAAGAATTAAAAAAACTAAAAAACTTTATTCTGGCTTTATTTCAAGCCAAACCGGGATGGGACAGGCTGAGAAAGTGACAAAATAAATTTCGTTCAGAATTCTATTCATGCACGACTTGGACTAGACCATTCCAAAAAAAAAAAAACCATATAAAAATTCAAAAAATTAAAAAACTTCATTCTGGCTTTGTTTCTAGCCAAACTGGGCCGGGACAGACCGAGCAAGATGCAAAAAAAATTTCGTTTCGAGTTCCATTCCTACTCGACCCAAGCAAGAGCATTCCAAAATAAAAGTTTAAAAATTAAAAAAATTAAAAAAATTCATTCTGGCTATATTTCTGGCCAAACCGAACCTGAACAGGCCGAGAAAGATGCAAAAGAAATTTCGTTTCGAATTCCGTTCCTTCCCGACCTGGGTTAGAGCATTCCAAAAAAGAAATAGTATTAAAATTTAAAAAATTAAAAAAATCATTCTGGCTTTATTTCTAGCCAAATTGGGCCAGGAAAAACCGAGAAGGAAGCAAAAAAAAATTTCGTTCCGAGGTCTGTTCCAACCCGACCTAGGCTGGAGCAATTAAAAAATCATAGTATAAAAATTCAAAAAATTAAAAAACATCATTTTGGCTTTTATTTCTAGACAAACCAGGACGGCACCGGCCGAGAAAGTGACTAAAAATATTTCGATCCAAATTCTATTATGCCCGACCCATGCTAGAGCATTCCAAAAAAAATAGTACAAAAATTCAAAAAATTAAAAAGCATCATTCTGGCTTTATTTCTAGCCAAACTGGGCCGTGACAGACAGAGAAAGAGACAAAAAAAAATATTGTTCCGAGCTACATTCCTACCCAACCAGGGCTAAAGCATTCCAAAAAAACAAAAATAGTCTAAAAATTCAAAAATTTAAAAAACATCACATTGGCTTTAAATTTAGCCAAACCGGGACAGGACAGGCCGAGAAAGAGACAAAAAAAATTTCGTTCCAAATTCTATTCCTGCATGACCCGGGCTAGAGCATTTCAAAAAAAAAAGTATAAAAATTTAAAAAATTGAGAAACCTCATTCTAGCTTTATTTCTAGCCAAACCGGGATGGGAAAAGCCAAGAAAGTTGCAAAAAAATTTTGTTCCTAGTTCCGTTCCTACCCGACCTGGCTAGAGCATTCTAAAAGTAATAGTACAAAAACTAAGAAGAATTAAAAAACTTCATTCTGGCTTAATTTCTAGCCAAATTGGGCCAGGACAGACTGAGAAAGATGCAAAAAAAAATTTTGTTCCGAGTTCCGTTCCTACCCGACCCGAGCAAGAGAATTCCAAAAAAAAAAAGTATAAAAATTCAAAAAACTAAAAAACCTTCATTCTGGCTTTATTTCTAGCCAAACCATGCTGGGACAGGCCGAGAAAGATGCAAATAAAATTTCGTTCCGAGTTCCGTTCCAACCCGACCTGGGTTAGAGCATTTAAAAAATAGTAGTATAAAAATTGTAAAAATTAAAAAACATCATTCTAGCTTTATTTCTAGCCAAACCAGGACAGGACAGGCCGAGAAAGTGACAGAAAAAATTTCGTTCAGAATTCTATTCCTACACGACCCGGACTAGAGCATTACAAAAAAATTAGTATAAAAATTCATAAAATTAAAAAACTTCATTCTGGCTTTATTTATAGCCAAACCGGGTCGAGACAGGCCGAGAAAGATGCAAAAAAAAATTTCGTTCCGAGTTGCGTTCCTGCTCGACCCGAGCAAGAGCCTTCCAAAAAAAAAGTTTAAAAATTAAAAAAAACATCGTTTTGGCTTTATTTCTGACCAAACCGCGCTGGGACAGACCGAGAAAGATGCAAATGAAATTTCGTTACAAATTTTGTTCTAGCCCGACCCGGGCTAGACATTACCAAAAAAAATAGTGTAAAAATTCAAAAAAAAAAAAAAAAAAAAAAAACTTCATTCTGGCTTTATTTCTACCCAAACCGTGCCGGGACAAGCTGAGAAAGATGCAAAAAAAATTTCGTTCCGAGTTCCGTTCCTACCCAACCCGAGCAAGAGCATTCCAAAAAAAAAAAAAAAAAAAACAGTATAAAAATTCAAAAAACTAAAAAACATCATTCTGGCTTTATTTCTAGCCAAATCGAGACGGGACAGGCCGAGAAAGTGACAAAAAAATTTTCGTTCAGAATTCTATTCTTGCACGACTTGGAATAGAGCATTTCAAAAAAAAATCATAAAAAAATTCAAAAAATTAAAAAACTTCATTCTGGCTTTGTTTCTAGCCAAACCAGGCAGAGACAGGCCGAGAAAGATGCAAAAAAAAATTTATTCTGAAATCCGTTCCTGCCCGACCTGAGCAACAACATTCCAAAAAAAAAGTTTAAAAACTAAAAAACTTCATTTTGGCTTTATTTCTGGCCAAACCCCGCCTGGACAGGCCGAGAAAGATGCAAATGAAATTTCGTTCCAAATTCCGTTTCTTCCCGACCCGGGCTAGAGCATTCCAAAAAAATAGTATTAAAATTTAAAAAATTAAAAAACATCATTCTGGCTTTATTTCTAGCCAAATCGAGACAAGAAAAACCGAGAAAGAAGCAAAAAAAATTTCATTTCAAGTTCCGTTCCAACCCGACCTAGGTTGGAGCATTTAAAAAATAATAGTATAAAAATTCAAAAAATTAAAAAACGTCATTCTAGCTTTATTTCTAGCCAAACTGGGATAGGACCGGCCGAGAAAGTGACCAAAAATATTTCGATCCGAATTCTATTTTGCATGGCCCGTACTAGAGCATTCCAAAAAAAAAAATAGTACAAAAATTCAAAAAATTAAAAAACATCATTCTGGCTTTATTTCTAGCCAAACTGAGCCGTGACAGATAGAGAAAGAAACAAAAAAAAAAAAAAAAAAAAAAACATCGTTCTAAGTTCCGTTCCAACCCGACTAGGGCTAAAGCAATCCAAAAAAAAAAACTAGTCTAAAAATTGAAAAAATTAAAAAAAAAAAACATCGCTTTGGCTTTAAATCTAGCCAAACCAGGACAGGACAGGCCGAGAAAGAAACAAAAAAAATTTCGTTCCAAATTCTGTTCCTGCACGACCCATGCTAGAGCATTCCAAAAAAAAAAAAAGTATAAAAATTCAAAAAATTGAGAAACCTCATTCTAGCTTTATTTCTAGCCAAACCGGTATGGGATAAGCCGATAAAGTTGCAAAAAAATTTTGCTCCTGGTTCTGTTCCTACCTAACCTGGGTAGAGCATTCCCAAAATAATAGTATAAAAATTCAGAAAAATTGAAATACATCATTCTGGCTTAATTTCTAGCCAAATTGGGCCAAGACAGGCTGAGAAAGCTGCAGAAAAATTTCGTTCCAAGTTCCGTTCCTACCCTACCCAAGCAAGAGCGTTCCAAAAAAAAAAATAGTATAAAAATTCAAAAATCTAAAAAACTTCATTCTACCTTTATTTCTAGCCAAACCGCGCCGAGATAGACCGAGAAAGATTCAAAAAAAATTTTGTACTGAGTTCCGATCCTACCCGACCCGAGCAAAAGCATTCCAAAAAAAAAAAAATGTACAAAAATTAAAAAAACTAAAAAACTTCATTCTAGCTTTATTTCTAGCCAAACCGCGCAGGGACAGGCCGAGAAAGATGCAAATAAAATTTCATTCCGAGTTCCGTTCCTACCCGACCGGGGTTAAAGCATTTAAAAAATAATAGTATAAAAATTCAAAAATTTTAAAAACATCATTCTGGCTTTATTTCTAGCCAAACCAGGATGGGATAGGCCGAGAAAGTGACAGAAAAAATTTCGTTCCGAATTCTATTCCTACACGACCAGGACCAGAGAATATCAATAAAATAAGTATAAAAATTCAAAAAATAAAAAAACTTCATTCTGGCTTTATTTCTAGCCAAAACGGGCCGAGACAGACAGAGAAAGATGCACAAAAATTTCATTCTGAGTTGCTTCTTGCTCGACCCGCGCAAGAGCATTCCAAAATAAAGTATAAAATTAAAAAAAATTAAAAAACATCAATCTGGCTTCATTTCTGGCCAAACTACGCTGGGACAGGCCGAGAAAGATGCAAATGAAATTTCGTTCCTGCCCGACCTGGGCTAAAGCATTCCAAAAAAAATAGTATAAAAATTCAAAAAATTCAAAAACTTGATTCTGGCTTTATTTCTAGCCAAACCGCACAGGGACAGGCCGAGAAAGATGCAAATAAAATTTCGTTCCGAATTTAATTCCTGCCTGACCCGGGCTAGAGAATTCCAAAAAAAACAGTATAAAATTCAAAAAAATAAAATAAAAAAATTCATTCTGGCTTTATTTCTAGCCAAACCGCGCTGGGACAGGCTGCGAAAGATTCAAATAAAATTTCGTTCTGAGTTCCGTTCCAACCCGACCCGGGCTAGAGCGTTTAAAAAATAATAGTATAAAAATTCAAAAAACTAAAAAACAACATTCTGGCTTTATTTCTACCCAAACCGAGACGGGATAGGCTGAGAAAGTGACAAAAAAATTTTTTTTTTCCAATTTCTATTCCTGCACGACCCGGACTAGAGCATTCTTCAAAAAATCGTATAAAAATTCAAAAAAATAAAAAACTTCATTCTGGCTTTGTTTCTAGCCAAACCGGGCCGGGACAAGCTGATAAAGATGCAAAAAAAATTTCGTTCCGAGTTACGTTCTTGCCCGACCCGAGCAAGAGCATTCCAAAAAAAAGTTAAAAAATTAAAAAACTTCATTCTGGCTTTATTTCTAGCCAAACCACGCCTGGACAAGCCGAGAAAGATGCAAATGAAATTTCATTCCAAGTTCCGTTCCTGCCCGACCCGGGCTAGAGCATTCTAAAAAAAACAGTATAAAAATTCAAAAAAATAAAAAAACTTCATTCTGGCTTTATTTCTAGCCAAACCGCGCTGGGACAGGCCGAGAAAGATGCAAATAAAATTTCGTTTTAAGTTCCGTTCCAACCCGACCCGGGCTAGTGCATTTAAAAAATAATAGTTTAAAAATTCAAAAAATTAAAAAACATCATTCTGGCTTTATTTCTAGCCAAATATGGACGGGACAGGCCGAGAAAGTGACAAAAAAAATTTCGTTCCGAATTCTATTCCTGCACGACCCGGACTAGAGAGTATTCCAAAAAGAATCTTATAAAAAATAATAAAAATAAAAATAAACTTCATTCTGGCTTTGTTTCTAGCCAAACCGGGCTGGTTGCTGAGAAAGTTGCAAAAAAATTTTGTTCCTAGTTCCATTCCAACCCGACCTAGGCTAGAGCATTCCCAAAATAATAGTATAAAATTTAGTAAAATTGAAAAACATCATTCTGGCTTAATTTCTTGCCAAATTGGGCCAGGACAGACCAAGAAAGATGCTAAAAAATTTCATTCCAAGTTCCGTTCCTACCCAACCTGAGCAACAGCATTCCAAAAAAAAAGTTTAAAAATTAAAAAAATTAAAAAACTTCATTCTGGCTTTATTTCTAGCCAAACCGCGCCTGGACAGGCCAAGAAAGATGCAAATGAAATTTCGTTCTGAATTTCGTTCCTGCCCGACCCGGGCTAGAACATTCCAAAAAAAAATAGTACTAAAATGTAAAAAATTAAGAAACAGCATTCTGGCTTTATTTCTAGCCAAATCGGGCCAGGAAAAACCGAGAAAGAAGCAAAAAAAATTTCGTTCCGAGTTCCGTTCCAACCCGACCTGGGCTGGAGCATTTAAAAAATAATAGTACAAAAATTCAAAAAATTAAAAACCGTAATTCTAGCTTTATTTCTAGCCAAATCGGGATGGGACCGGCCGAGAAAGTGTCAAAAAATATTTCGATCCGAATTCTATTTTGCACAACCCATGCTAGAGCATTCCAAAAAAAAAATAGTACAAAAATTCAAAAAATTAAAAAACATCATTCTAGATTTATTTGTCAAACTAGGCTGTGACAGACAGAGAAAGACACAAAAAAAATATCATTCCGAGTTCAGTTCCTACCCGACCCGGGCTATAGCATTCCAAAAAAAATATAGTCAAAAAATTCAAAAAATCACTTTGGCTTTAAATCTAGCCAAACCGGGACACGACTGGCCAAGAAAGAGACAAAAAAAATTTTGTTCCAAATTTTGTTCCTGCACGATCCAAGCTCGAGCATTCCAAAAAAAAAAGTCTAAAATATAAAAAATTGAGAAACATCATTCTAGCTTTATTTCTAGCCAAACTAAGCTGGGACAAGACGAGAAAGTTGCAAAAAAAATTTGTTCCTAGTTTCGTTCCTACCGGACCTGGGCATGAGCATTCCCAAAATAATAGTATAAAACTTCAAAAAAATTAAAAAACATCATTCTGGCTTAATTTCTAGCCAAATTGGGCCAGGACAGATTGAGAAAGATGCAAAAAAATTTCGTTCCGAATTCCATTCCTACCCAACCCGAGCAAGAGCGTTCCAAAAAAAAAATAGCATAAAAATTCAAAAATCTAAAAAACTTCACTCGACCATTATTTCTAGCCAAACCGTGCCGGGATAGACTGAGAAAGATGCAAAAAAAATTACTTTCCAAGTTTCGTTCCTACCCAACCTGAGCAAGAGCAATCCAAAAAAAAAAAAAATGTATAAAAATTCAAAAAACTAAAAAACATCGTTCTAGCTTTATTTCTAGCCAAACCGCGCCGGGACAGGCTGAGAAAGATGCAAATAAAATTTCGTTTCGAGTTCTGTTCCAACCCGACGTAGGTTAGAGCATTCAAAAAATAAAAGTATAAAAATTCAAAAAATTCAAAAACACCATTCTGGCTTAATTTCTTGCCACATCGGGACGTGACTGGCCGAGAAAGTGGCAGAAATTTTTTTTTCCGAATTCTATTCTTGCACGACCCGGACTAGAGCATTACAAAAAAATTAGTAGAAAAATTAAAAAACTTTATTCTGGCTTTATTTCTAGCCAAACCGGGCCGGAACAGGCCGAGAAAGATGTAAAGAAAATTTCATTTAGAGTTCAATTCCTGCTTAACCTGAGCAAGAGCATTCGAAAAAAAAAAGTTTAAAAATTAAAAAATTAAAAAACTTCATTCCCGCAATATTTCTTGCCAAACTGGGCCGAGACAGGTCGAGAAAGAGACAAAAAAAATTTTGTTTCGAGTTTCGTTGCTTCCCGACCTGAGCTAGAGCATTCCATAAAAAAAGTATAAAAATTAAAAAACATCATTCTGGCTTTATTTCTTGCCAAACCGCGTCGTGACAGGCCGAGAAAGACCCAAATAAAATTTCGTTCCGAGTTCCATTCCTTTACGATCCGTGCTAGAGCATTCCAATAAAAAAAAAAGTATAAAAATTCAAAAAAATTTAAAAAGTTAATTTTAGCCAAACCAAGCAAGGACAGGCCGAGAAAGATGCAAAAAAAATTTCGTTCCGAATTTCGTTCCTGCCCAACGCGGTTAGAGCATATCCAAAGTAATTGTATAAAAATCCAAAAAATTAAAAAACATCATTCTAGCTTTATTTCTTGCCAAACTAGGCTGGGACAGGTCAAGAAAGAGACAAAAAATATCTTTTCGAATTCCATTCCTACCCGACCCGGTGCATTCCAAAAAAAATTGTTTAAAAATTAAAAAAATAAAAAACGTCTTTCTGGCTTAATTTCTAGCCAAATAGGGCCGTGACAAACCGAGAAAGGTACAAAAAAATTTTCGTTCCGAGTTCCGTTCCTGCCTAGCCCGAGCAAGAGCATTCCAAAAAAAAAGTATAAAAATTAAAAAACATCATTCTGGCTTTATTTCTAGCCAAACCGCGCAAGGACAGGCCAAGAAAGATGCAAATAAAATTTCGTTCCAAATTCCGTTTCTGCCCGACCTGGGCTAGAGCATTTAAAAAAAATAAAAGTACAAAACTTCAAAAAACTAAAAAACTAAAAAACTTCATTTTGGCTTTATTTCTAGCCAAACTGCATAGGGATAGATCGAGAAAGATGCAAAAAAAATTTCGTTCCAAGTTCCGTTCCTGTCCGACCCGGGCTAAAGCATTCCAAAAAAATTAGTATAAAAATTCAAAAAATTAAAAAACTTCATTCTGGCTTTATTTCTAGCTAAACCAGGCCGGGACAGGTCGAGAAAAATGCAAATAAAATTTCGTTCTGAATTCTGTTTCTACCCCACCCAGGCTAGAGCATTCCAAAAAAAATAGTATAAAAATTCAAAAAAACTAAAAAACTTGATTCTGGCATTATTTCTAGCCAAACCGGGCTAAGATAGGCCGAGAAAGTTGCAAATCAAATTTTGTTCCGAGTTTCATTCCTGCCTGACCTGGGCTAGATCGTTCCCTAAATAATAGTATAAAAATTCAACAAAAAAAAAAATCATTCTGGCTTTAATTCTTGCCAAATCGGGCCGGGAAAAACCGAGAAAGATGCAAAGAAAATTTCGTTTCGAGTTCCTTCCCAACCCGACCTAGGCCAGAGCATTTAAAAAATAAAAGTATAAAAATTCAAAAAATTAAAAAACTTCATACTGGCTTTATTTCTAGCAAAATTGGGCCAGGACAAGCCGAGAAAGATGCAAAAATAATTTCGTTCTAATTTTCATTCTTGGCCGACCCAAGCAAGACCATTCCAAAAAAAAAGTTTAAAAATTAAAAAAATTAAAAAACTTCATTCTGGCTTTATTTATAGCCAAACCGCGCCAGGACAAGCCGAGAAAGATGCAAATAAAATTTTGTTCCGAGTTCCGTTCCAGCCCAACCCGGGCTAGAGGGTACCAAAAAAAAAAAAAAAAAACAGGATCAAAATTCAAAAAATTAAAACACTTCATTTTGGCTTAATTTCTAGCCAAACCAGGCTGGGACAGGCCGAGAAAGATGCAAAAACAATTTCGTTCCGAATTCCGTTCCTGCCCAATTCGGGCTAGAGCATTCCCAAAAAAATAGTATGAAAATCCAGGAAATTAAATAATATCATTCTAGCTTTATTTCTAGCCAAACCGGGCTGGGACAGGTCAAGAAAGAGACAAAAAATTTAGTTTTCGAATTCCGTTCCTGCCCGACCCGGGCTAGAACATTCAAACAAAAAAACTTGTATAACAATTTAAAAAACTAAAAAACTTCATTCTGGCTTTATTTCTAGCCAAATCGGGCCGGGGAAAACCTATAAAGATGCAAAAAAAATTTCGTTCCAAGTTCCGTTCCAACCCGAACTAGGCTATAGCATTTAAAAAATATTAGTATAAAAATTCAAAAAATTGAAAAACATCATTCTGGCTTTATTTCTAGACAAACCGGGCTGGGACAGGCCGTGAAAGATGCAAAAAAAATTTCGTTCTGAGTTCCATTCCTACACGACCCGAGCTAGAGCATTCCAAAAAAATTAGAATAAAAATTCAAAAAATTGAAAACATCATTCTGGCTTTATTTCTTGACAAACCGTGACTGGACAGGGCAAGAAAGTGATGTTTTTTAATTTTTTTTAATTTTTTGCTATTTTTATGGGAATTCTCTAGCTCGGGTCTGGCAGGAATAGATCGGAACAAAATTTTTTTTTTCTCATTTTCGGCCTATCCCAACCCGTTTCGGCTTGCATTGAAGCCAGGATGATATTTTTTAATCTTTTGAATTTTTTGCTACTTTTATGGGAATTCTCTAGCTCGAGTCAGGTAGGAATGGATCGGAACGAAATTTTTTTTCTTTTCATTATCGGCCTATCCCGACCCGTTTCGGCTTGAAATGAAGCCAGGATGATGTTTTTTATTTTTTTTAATTTTTTTGCACTTTTTTTGGGAATTCTCTACCCTGGGTCGGGTAGGAACGGATCGGAACGAAATTTTTTTTTCGCTGTTTTTCAGCTTGTCTCAACCCGTTTTGGCTTGAAATGAAGCCAGGATGATGTTTTTTGAATTTTTTTGCTATTTTTTTGGGAATTCCTTAGTCAGGGTTGGTTAGGAACGGATCGAAAGAATTTTTTTTCTCTCTCTTTTTCGGCCTGTCCCGATCCATTTCGGCTTGAAATGAAGTGAGCTTGATGTTTTCTAATTTTTTGAATTTTTTTGCTATTTTTTTGGGAATTCTCTTGCCCGGGTCGTGTAGGAACGGATTAGAACAATTTTTTTTTCTCTGTTTTTCGGCCTGCCCTTACCCGCTTCGGCTTGAAATGAAGTCAGGACGATGTTTTTTAATTTTTTGAATTTTTTTGCTATTTTTTTGGGAATTCTCTAGCCTGGGTCAAGTAGGAACGGATCGGAACGAAATTTTTTTTCTCTGTTTTTCGTCCTATCCCGACCCATTTCGGTTTGAAATGAAGCTAGGATGATGTTTTTTAATTTTTTTGCTATTTTTATGGTTATTTTCTGGCTCGGGTCGGGCAGGAATGGATCAAAACGAAAAAAAAAAAAAATGTTGTCTCTTTTTCGGCCTATCCCAACCCGTTTCGGCTTGAAATAAAGCCAGGATGATGTTTTTTAATTTTTTGATTTTTTTTAATATATTTTTGGGAATTCCCTAGCCCTGGTCGGGTAAGAACGGATCGGAAAGAAAATTTTTTTTCTTTGTTTTTCGGCCTGTCCCAACCTATTTCAGCTTGAAATGAATCCAACCTGAATGAAGTTTTTTAATTTTTTTTTAATTTTTAAACTTTTTTTTTGGCATGGTCTTGCTCGAGTCAGGCAGGAACTGAACTTGGAACGAAATTTTTTTCGTAACTTTCTCAGTTGGTCCCGGCCTGGTTTTAGAACTTAAGCCTGAATGAAGTTTTTAAATTTTTTTTAATTTTTATACTAATTTTTTTGGAATGCTCTAGTCCGGGTCGTGCAAGAATAAAATTCGAAACGAAATTTTTTTTGTCACTTTCTCTACTTGTCCCGTCTCGATTTGGCTAGAAATAAAGCCAGAATGATGTTTTTTAAATTTTTAAATTTTTATACTATTATTTTTTAAATGTTCTAGCCCGGGTTGGGTTGGAACGGAACTCGGAATGAAACTTTATTTGCATCTTTCACGGCCTGTCTCGGTGCGGTTTGGCTAGAAATAAAGCCAGAATGAAGTATTGTATTTTTTTGAATTTTTATACTTTTTTTTTTGGAATGCTCTAGCCCAGGTCGGGCAGGAACGAAATTCGGAACGAAATTTTATTTTCATCTTTCTCGACCTGTCCTTGCGCGGTTAGGCTAGAAATAAAGCCAGAATGAAGTTTTGTAATTTTTGAATTTTTATACTATATTTTTGGAATGCTCTAGCCTGGGTTGGTCAGGAACTGAACTTGGAACGTAATTTTTTTTGCATCTTTCTCGGCCTGACCCGTCCCGATTTGGATAGAAATAAAGCTAGAATGAAGTTTTTTAGTTTTTTGAATTTTATAATATTTTTTTTGGAATGCTCTAGCCCGGGTCGGGCAGGAATGGAATTCGTAACGGAATTTTTTTGCCTCTTTCTCAACCTGTTCCGGCCCGGTTTGGCTAGATACAAAGCTAGAATGTTGTTTTTAAATTTTTTGGATTTTCATACTATTATTTTGAGAATGCTCTACCCCAGGTCGGGTAGGAATAGAACTCGAAATGAAATTTTTTGTCTTTTTCTCGACCTGTCCCCGCCCGGTTTAGCTAGAAATAAAGCTAGAATGATGTTTTTTAATTTTTATACTATTTTTTTTGGAATGCTCTAGTCCGGGTTGGGCAGGAACGGAATTCAGAACGAAATTTTTTTTGCATCTTTCTTGGCCTGCCCCAGCCTGGTTTGGCTAGAAATAAAGCCAGAATGAAGTTTTTAATTTTTTGAATTTTTATACTTTTTTTTTGGAATGCTCTCGCCCGGGTCGGGTAGGAACGGAACTCGGAACCAAGTTTTATTCACATCTTTCTTGGGCTGTCCCAGCGTGGTTTGGCTAGAAATAAAGCCAGAATGAAGTTTTTTAATTTTTTGAATTTTTATAATATTTTTTTTTGGAATGCTCTAGCCCAGGTCGAGTAGGAACGGAATTCGTAACGCGATTTTTTTTGTCACTTTCTCTGCCTGTCCCATCCCAGTTTTGCTAGAAATAAACCCAGAATAATGTTTTTCAATTTTTTGAATTTTTATATTGTTTTTTAGGGAATGCTCTAGCCCGGGTCGGGTAGGAATGGAACTCAGAACGAAATTTTTTTTGCATCTTTCATGGCCTGTCCTAGCCCGATTTGCCTAGAAATAAAGTCAGAATAAAGTTTTCAAGCCGAAACGGGTCGGGATAGGCCGAAAATGAGAAAAAAAAATCGTTCCGATCCATTCCTACCTGACCCGAGCTAGAGAATTCCCAAAAAAATAGCAAAAGATTAAAAAAATTAAAAAACATCATCCTGGCTTCATTTCAAACCGAAACGGGTCGGGATAGGCCGAAAAACAGAGAAAAAAAAATTCTTTCTGATCCGTTCCTACCCGACCCGAGCTACAAAATTCCCAAAAAAATATCAAAAAAATTCAAAAAATTGAAAAACATTATCTTGGCTTCATTTCAAGCTGAAATGGGTCGGCATAGGCCGAAAATGAGAAAAAAAAAATTTTCATTCCGATTCGTTCCTACCCACCCCGAGCTAGTGAATTCCCATAAAAATAGCAAAAAATTCAAAACATCATCCTAGATTCATTTCCAGCCAAAACGGGTCGGGACAGGCTGAAAAAAAAAAAAAAAAAAAAAAAAAAAAAAAAAAAAAAATCGTTCCGATCCATTCCTACCCGACCCAGGCTAGGGAATTCCCAAAAAAATTCAAAAAATTAAAAAACATCATCCTGGCTTCACTACAATGCCGAAACGGGTCAGGACAAGCCAAAAAAGAAAAAAAAAAAGTTTCATTCCGATCCGTTCCTATCCAACCTGAGCTAGAGAATTCCATAAAAATAGCAAAAAATTCAAAAAACTCATACACATCATCCTGGCTTCACTTCAAGCCGTAACGGATCAGGACAAGCTGAAAAACAAAGAAAAAAAAATCGTTCCGAACCGGTCCTACCCGACCCGAGCTAGAAAATTCCCATAAAATAGCAAAAAATTCAAAAACATCATCCTGGTTTCATTTCAAGACGAAACGGGTCGGGATAGGCCGAAAAACAGAGTAAAATAAAATTTCATTCTGATCCGGTCATACCTGACCCGAGCTAGAGAATTTCCAGAAAAATAGCAAAAAAATTCAAAAAATTAGAAAACATCATCTTGGCTTCATTTCAAGCCGAAACGGGTCAAGACGGGTCGAAAAACAGAGGAAAAAAAATTCGTTCCGATCCGTTCCTACCCGACCTGGGATAGAGAATCCCAAAAAAATAGCAACAAAATTTAAAAAAATTAAAAAACATCGTCTTGGCTTTATTTCAAATCGAAACGGGTCAGGACAGGCTGAAAAACAGAGAAAATTTTTTTTTGTTCCAATCCATTCCTACCTGACCCAAGCAAGAGAATTCCCAAAACAATAGCAAAAAAAATCAAAAAATTAAAAAAAATTATCCTAGCTTCATTTCAAGCCGAAACGGGACGCGACAGGCTGAAAAACAGAGAAAAAAATTTTCAATCCGATCCGTTCCTACCCGATTTGGGATAGAGAATTCCCAAAAAAAATACTAAAAAAATTAAAAAACATCATCCTGACTTCATTTAAAGCTGAAACGGGTAGAGACAGGCCGAAAAACAGAGAAACTTTTTTTTCGTTCTGATCCATTCCTATCCGCCCCAAGCTAGAGAATTCCAATAAAAATAGCAAAAAATTCAAAAATATCATCCTGGCTTCATTTCAAGCCGAAACGGATCAGGACAAGTCGAAAAACAGAGAAAAAAATATATCGTTCTGATCCGTTCCTACCCGACCCGAGCTAGAAAATTCCAATAAAAATAGTAAAAAATTCAAAAACATCATCCAGGATTTATTTCAAGCCGAAACGGATCGGGAGAAGCGGAAAAACAAAGAAAAAAAATTTTCGTTCCGATCCGTTCCTACCCGGCCCGAGCTAGAGAATTCCCAAAAAAATTGCAAAAAAGTTCAAATAATTAAAAAACAACATCCTGGCTTCATTTCAAGTCGAAATGGGTTGGGACAGGACGAAAAACAGAGAAAAAAAAAATTCATTTCGATCCGTTCCTACCCGACCCGGGATTGGGAATTCCCAAAAAAATAGCAAAAAAATTCAAAAAATTAAAAAACATCATCCTGGCTTCATTTCAAGCTGAAACGGGTCGGGACAAACCGAAAAAGAGAGAAAATTTTTTCGTTCCAATCCGTTCCTATCCGCCCCAAGCTAGAGAATTCCAATAAAAATTGCAAACAATTCAAAAACATCATCCTGGCTTCATTTCAAGCTAGGACAAGCCGAAAAACAGAGAAAAAAAAATTTGTTCCGATCCGTTACTACCCGACCCGAGCTAGAAAATTCCCATAAAAATAGCAAAAAATTCAAAAACATCATCCTAGATTAATTTCAAGCCGAAACGGGTCGAGACAGGCTGAAAAACAGAGAAAAATAAAATCTCTTTCCGATCCGGTCCTACCCGACCCGAGCTAGAGAATTCCAAAAAATATTGCAAAAAAATTCAAACAATTAGAAAACATCATCCTGGCTTCATTTCAAGCTGAAACGGGTCGGGATAGGCCGAAAAATAGAGAATTTTTTTTTTTTTTCGTTCTGATCCATTCCTACCCAATCCAGGATAGAGAATTCCCAAAAAAATAGCAAAAAAATTCAAAAAATTAAAAAACATCATCCTGGCTTCATTTTAAACCGAAACGGGTCAAGACAGGCTGAAAAACAAAGAAAAAAAATTGCGTTCTGATCCGTTCCTACCCGACCCGAGCTAGAGAATTCCCAAAAAAATAGCAAAAAAATTCAAAAAATTAAAAAACTTCATCCTGGCTTCATTTCAAGTCGAAACGGGTCGGGACAGGTCGAAAAAAAGAGAAAAAAAAATTCGTTCTGATCCCTTCCTACTAGACCCAGGCTAGGGAATTCCCAAAAAAATAGGAAAATAATTCAAAAAAACAAAAAAAAAAAAACACCATCCTAACTTCATTTCAAGCCGAAACGGGTCGGGACAAGCGAAAAAAGAGAGATAACAAATTTCGTTCTGATTCGTTCCTACCCAACTCGATCTAGAGAATTCCCACATAAAGAGCAAAAAATTCAAAAACATCATCCTGTATTTAGAAACGGGTCGGGACAGGCTGAAAAACAGAGAAAAAAATTTCATTCCGATCCGTTCCAAACCGACCTGAGCTAGAGAATTCCCAAAAAAATAGCAAAAAAATTCAAAAACTTAAAAATCATCATCCTAGCTCCATTTCAAGCCAAACTGGATCGGGACAGGCCGAAAAAGAGAGACAAAAAAATTTTGTTCTGATCCGTTCCTAACCGAACTGTGCTAGAAAATTCCCAAAAAAATAGCAAAAAAATTCAAACAATTCAAAAACATCATCCTCGATTCTTTTCAAGCAGAAACGAGTTGGGACAGGCTGAAAAACAGAGAAAAAAAAAATTCGATTCGATTCGTTCCTACCCGACCGGGCTAGGGAATTCCAAAAAAAATAGCAAAAAAAATTAAAAATTAAAAAACATCATCCTGGTGTCATTTCAAGCCGAAACGGGTTGAGATAGGCCGAAAAAGAGAAAAAAAAAAATTGTTTCGATCTGTTCCTACCTGACCCGAGCTAGAGAATTCCCAAAAAAATAGCAAAAAAATTCAAAAAATTAGAAAACATCATTATGGCTTCATTTCAACCCAAAACGGGTCAGGACAAGCCGAAAAACAGAGAAAAGAAAATTTCATTCCGATCCGTTCCTACACGACCTAGGCTAGGGAATTCCCAAAAAAATAGCAAACAAATTAAAAAAATTAAAAAAATATCATCCTTGCTTCATTTCAAGCCGAAACAGGTCGGGACAAGCCGAAAAAGAGAGAAAAAGAAAATTTTTTCGTTCCGATTTGTTCCTACCCAACCCGAGCTAGAGAATTCCCCTAAAAATAGCAAAAAACTCAAAAAATTCAAAAACATCATCCTGGCTTCATTTCAAGCTGAAATGGGTCGGGACAAGCCGAAAAACAGAGAAAAAAAAAATTTGTTCCGATCTATTCCTACCCAACCTGAGCTAGAAAATTCCTTTAAAAATAGCAAAAAATTCAAAAACGTCATCCTATATTTCATTTTAAGCCAAAACGGGTCGGGACAGGTCGAAAAACAGGGAAAAATACATTTTCATTTCGATCCGTTCCTGCCCTACCTGAGTAAGAGAACTCCCAAAAAATAACAAAAAAATTTAAAAAATTAGAAAACATCATCCTGGCTTCATTTCAAGCCAAAACAGGTCGGGACAGGCCAAAAAACAGAGAAGAAAAAAATTCGTTTCGATCCGTTCCTACCCCAGCCGGGATAGAGAATTCCCAAAAAAATAGCAAAAAAATTAAAAAAATTTAGAAAACATCATCCTGGCTTCATTTCAAACCGAAACCGGTCGGGACAGGCTGAAAAACAGAGAAATTTTTTTTTCGTTCCGATCCATTCCTACCCAACCCGAGCTAGAGAATTCCCAAAAAAATAGCAAAAAAATTAAAAAACATCGTCTTGGCTTCATTTCAAGCCGAAACGGGTCAGGACAGGCCGAAAAACAGATAAGAAAAAAAGTTGTTCTAATCCGTTCCTACCCGGCTCGAGCTAGAGAATTCCCCAAAAAATGGCAAATAAATTGAAAAAATTTAAAAATTTCATCCTGGCTTCATTTCAAGCTGAAACGGGTCGGGATAGGCCGAAAAAGAGAAAAAAAAAAATTTCGTTTCGATCTGTTCCTAACCGACCTGAGCTAGAGTATTTCCAAAAAAAATAAAAAACGTCATCCTGGATTCATTTAAAGCCGAAACGGGACGGGTCAAGCCGAAAAACATAGAAAAAAAAATTTCGTTCTGATCCATTCCTGCCAAACCCGGGCTAGAGAATTCCCATGAAAATAGTAAAAAAATTAAAAAACATCATCCTGGCTTCATTTCAAGGCGAAACGGGTCGGGACCGGCCGAACAACAGAGAAAAAACAAATTCGTTCTAATCTGTTCCTACCCAACCCGAGCTAGAAAATTCCTTTAAAAATAGTGAAAAATTCAAAAACGTCATCCTGGCTTTATCTCAATCCGAAATAGATCGGAATAGGCAGAAGAACAGATAAAAAAAAATTTCTTGCTGATCTGTTTCTACCTGACATGGGCTAGAGGATTTACAAAAATATAGCAAAAAAAAACAAAAAATTAAAAAACATCATCCTGGCTTCATTTGAAGCTGAAACGGGTCGGGATAGGCCGAAAAAGAGAAAAAATAAATTTCATTCTAATCCGTTCCTAACCGACCCGAGCTAGAGAATTTCCATAAAAATAGCAAAAAATTCAAAAACATCATCCTGGATTCATTTCAAGCCGAAACGGGTCGGGATAGGCCGAAAAATAGAGAAAAATAAAATTTCATTCCTATCCATTCCTTCCCGACCCGAGCTAGAGAATTCCCAAAAAATGGCAAAAAAATTCAAAAAATTAGAAAACATCATTATGGCTTCATTTCAAGCAGAAACGGGTCGGGACAGGCTGAAAAATAGAGAAAGAGATTTCATTCTGATCCTTTCCTACTCGACCCGGGATAGAGAATTCCCAAAAAAATAGCAAAAAAATTTAAAAAAAACATCATCCTGGCTTCATTTCAAACCGAAACGGGTCGGGACAGGCTAAAAAACAGAGAAAAAAAATTTCGTTCCGATCCGTTCCTACCTGACCCGAGCTAGAGAATTCCCAAAAAAATAGCAAAAAAATTCAAAAAATTAAAAAACATCATTCTAGTAATATTTCAATCCAAACCGGGCTGAGATAGGTCGAGAAAGAAAAAAAAAATTTCATTTTGAATTCCGTTCCTACACGACCCGGTATAGTGAATTACTAAAAGAATAGAAAAAAAATAGAAAACATCATTCCGGCATTATTTCTATCAAAACCGGGCTGAGATAGGCCATGAAAGAGAAAAAAAAAATCATTCCGAATTCCGTTCCTACCCGACCCGGGATAGTGAATTCCGAAAAAAATAGAAAAAAAATTCACAAAATTAAAAAACACAATTCTGTCATTATTTCTATCCAAACCGGGCTGAGATTAGCTGAGAAAGAGAGAAAAAAAAATTTCGATCCAAATTTCATTCCTATTCGACCCGGGCTAGAAAATTCAAAAAAAAAATAGCAAAAAAATTAAAAAAAATCATTCCGGTAATATTTTTATCCAAAACGAGCAAAGAGATAGGCCGAGAAAGAGAAAAAAAAAATTTCGTTCCGAATTCCATTCCTACGCGACCCGGGATAGTGAATTCCCAAAAAATTAAAAAACATCATTCTGGCATTATTTCTATCAAAACCGGGCTGAGATAGGCCATGAAAGGGAAAAAAAATTTCGTTCCGAATTTCGTTCCTACCTGACCCAGTATAGTGAATTCCCAAAAAAATAGAAAGAAAATTCAAAAAATTTAAAAACACCATTCTGTCATTATTTCTATCCAAATCAAGCTGAGATAGGCTCAGAAAGTGAGAAAAAAAATTTCATTCGGAATTCCGTTCCTATACGACCCAGGCTAGAAAAAAAAAAAAAAAAAGCCAAAAAATTCAAAATATTAAAAAACATCATTTCAGTATTATTTCTATCCAAACCGGGTTGAGATAGGCTGAGAATGAGAGGAAAAAAATTTTTGTTTCGGATTCCGTTCCTACTCGACTTGAACTAGAAAATTCCAAAAAAAATAGCAAAAAAATTCAAAAAATTAAAAAACATCATTCCGGTAATGTTTATTTCCAAACCGGGCTGAGATAGGCCGAGAAAAAGAGAAAAAAAATTTCGTTCCGAATTACGTTCTTACCCGACCCGGAATAGAGAATTCCATAAAAAAAAGCAAAAAAATTATAAAACATCATTTCAGCAATATTTCTATCCAAATCGTGTTGAGATAGTTCAAGAAAGAGAGAAAAATTTTCATTGCGAATTCCGTTCCTACTCGACCCGGGATAGAAAAATAAAAAAAAATAAAAAAAACACTATTCCAAAAAAATTCAAAAAATTAAAAAACACTATTCCAACATTATTTCTATCCAAACTGGGTTGAGATAGGCAGAGAAAGGGAGAAAAAAATTTTCGTTATGAATTCCGTTCCTACTCGACTTGGGCTTGAAATTTTCGAAAAAAATAGCAAAAAAAATAAAAAACATCACTCTGGTAATATTTCTATCCAAACCAAGCTGAGATAGGCCGAGAAAGAGGAAAAAAAAATTTCGTTCCGAATTCCGTTCCTACCCGACCGGGAATAGAGAATTCCCAAAAAAATAGCAAAAAAAATCAAAAAATTAAAAAACATCATTCTGGCATTATTTCTATCCAAACCGGGCTGAGATAGGCAATTAAAGAGAAAAAAAAATTTTCGTTCCGAATTCCGTTCCTACCCGACTTGGGCTAGAAAATTCCAAAAAAATAGCCAAAAAATTAAAAAACATCATTACGGCAATATTTCTATCCAAACCGGGCTGACATTGGCTGAGAAAGAGAAAAAAATTTCGTTCCGAATTCCGTTCCTAGCCGACCCTGGATAGAGAATTCCCAAAAAAAAATTCAAAAAAGATTCAAAAAATTTAAAAACATCATTCCAGCATTATTTCTATCCAAACCGGGTTGAGATCGGCCGAGAAAGAGAAAAAAAAATTTTCGTTCCGACTTCTGTTCTTGCCTGACCCGAGATAGAAAATTCCCAAAAAAAAAGCAAAAAAAAAAAATCAAAAAATTAAAAAAAACCATTCCGACATTATTTCTATCCAAACCTGGCTGAGAAAGAGAGAAAAAAAATTTTGTTCCGAATCCCGTTCCTGCCTGACCCGGGCTAGAAAATTATAAAAAAATAGCAAAAAATTTCAAAAAATTAAAAAAAACATCATTCCGGTAATATTTCTATCCAAACCGGGCTGAGATAGGCAGAAAAAGAGAGAAAAAAATTTCCGTTCCGAATTCCATTCCTACCCGACCCTGGATAGAGAATTCCCAAAAAAACAAAAAAGAAATTAAAAAAATTAAAAAACACTGTGGGGGCTAGGGCCCGAAGTAATGTATTGGGCCTTGGGCCTTGTCCGAGGACACTAACAAGTCTGAGGAGAGATACACGACTTAAATGATCCACGTTGCGAGCCTCATCAGTGGGAGACACTGGCGGAGCCAGCATGGGGCGAGGGGGGGCAATTGCCCCCCCTGACTTTGTAAAAAAGTTCCCCAAACTACTAGTTTTGTAGGGGGGGCATTACATTGTTTATTTAAGGTGCTTGACACTTTGACCCACCCTTTTGACATGAAAAAGAGAAAAAGCTGGTCCACTCCACCCTTAAAGAAGCAAACTGGAAAGTAAGGAAAAAAGTTTTCCTAAAAAAAAAAAAAAAAAAAAAAAAAAAAGATAAAAATATAAATAAGTGCTATATTTAAAATATTTTTATAACAAATTATATGTGTAAGATGTAATTGGTTTTAATTTGAACTTACCACTAAAATTAGCTTCTTTTTTTTTTTTTTTTGAGAAACTGTTAAGAAAATGTTGTATACATAGCATATCCCTTATTTTTTACCTATTACATTATTCATGGCATTTGTCTTTCTTGTTCATATCTCATAAATTACTTGTCCCATAAATAAACAGTGAAATGCCATTTAAATTTTTTTTTTTAACAATATGCAACATTTACTTTTTATTAAATTTATTTACAATTGTTTATTTATTTTGTTACTATAATCGATTAATGTATTAATTTTTTTTAATACTATCTTTTAATCTTGCCCCCCCTAAACTAAAATTCTGGCTCCGCCACTGGTGGGAGACAAAAGGAAGAAGGTCCGAGGAGGAAATCCTCCTCGGGCACAGCAAACGTAGACCAAGTATATACTCAAGCAGTTGATGTACGCCCTCTGAACACGTGAGAGGGAAGAAAACTCAAAATATCTAAGGAAAAGCTGCCACCACCACATTAAATGCGCTGCAACTACTTTTCTGGCAGCATTAATGTGGAGAAGACCCCTGAACAGTGCTGCCTTGGCTGCCGTAACTCATAAAGAACTGGGAGGGGTGTCTGATGGGATGGGTACTCAAGTGGAGATCCAAGTGATCAATAAGTGTAAGGTCCAAATGATTAGGAAGGACCTATATAATGTAGAAAAGCCCCTAGGAAGAGGGGCGCGGAAAAAAGAAGAAAAGAATACTGTAGCATGTAAAAGAACCCTAGTGTAGTGATCTGTGTTTATAAGTAAAATTCTAGTCTAACTATTTTTTAACCCCATGCAAGCCGTTGTTCAACTCACCTAAACCTAGTTCTTCCTCCCATACTCTACAAAATTCATTGTATTGGGCCTTTTGGACCAGGATTCCATATAGTTCGGACTTGGGCTCCAAACTGTGTCCATACTATTGGCGCCATTTGTGGGAAGAACTTAAGTGTTGGTGAGTGCGATGGTTAAACATGGTAAGGTTAGGTCCACACCAAGAAAACCCACGCCAAACCGATCCCCAACGGACAGAACCCATTGGGCCTTAGCGGCAAAGTAATCCTCCTGACCCTGAGCAAAATTGGGGTGATGAAAGGAATCGAGAGGGAAGTGTGCATACTACTCAGACGAGCCAAAGCCATTCCCAAGTAGGTAGTCGCATATCCCAAAGACAAAACAACCGTCAGGCCATACAGCGAGAGATAGACGACCTGAAAAAGAGATTGCGCCATGCACAGTAAAGGCGATCCCCTTCTGGCTCCGACATATCCTCTAATGAGGGGGAAGACGTCAGTTACAGGCGAAGATTAAGAACTCCCCCAAGCGAAACCTTCTCTTATGAAAAAGAGCAGCGTCATGGACGGAGACATAAGAGCCCATCTGGTAAGGGCCTGGGTAATGATGCCATGAATAAAGCTCTGGATCAGATCTCTAAGTCACCCTTCACGCACAAGATAGAAGGGGCTAGACTACCTCGACGTTTCCACCAATCTACATTCACCATTTATAATGGCCGAACAGATCCTGTGGAACATGTAAGCCAGTTCAACCAAAG
This sequence comes from Quercus tomentella, assembly GCA_028535165.1. NCBI lineage: Eukaryota > Viridiplantae > Streptophyta > Magnoliopsida > Fagales > Fagaceae > Quercus > Quercus tomentella. The sequence continues at coordinate 17,676,214 of JAPQVY010000023.1, forward strand.
AATGACCATCCATTCTCGAAACGAGGCTTTGATGTGCAAAGTTTTCCCGTTCAGTCTAGGACCCGTGGTGATGAGGTGGTTCAACAGCTTGAAAACAAACTCCATAGATTCCTACAAGCAGCTCACCCAAGCCTTTGGCTCTCGTTTTATTACGAACAGCAGGGTTCCTCGGCCTCTGAGTTCATTGTTGTCATTATCCATGCGCGAAGGGGAAACTTTAAAAGCATACTCGGACAGATATTAGGAAATGTACAACGAGATGGATGGTAACTACGACGACGTCGCCATCAGCACTTTTAAAGGCGGTCTCCCCACCGAGCATTGTTTAAGGAAATCCTTAACTGGTAAACCTGTTACCAGTGTTCGTCAACTTATGGACCGGATTGACAAATACAAAAGGGTGGAAGATGACCAACTACAAGGGAAAGGAAAGGAGAAGATCATCCCTCACAAGAGGAATGATTTCAGGTCGGAACGATACAACAATAACCATCCGATAAGAGATTTTACGGAGCAATCTGGATCAACCAACGTGCAAACAGTTAATGCCGTATTCAGAGAACCGATATAACAGGTTTTGGAGAAAGTCAAGAATGAGCCATTCTTCAAGTGGCCGAATAAAATGGCTGGAGACCCCTCAAAAAGCAACCAAAGTTTGTATTGTCAGTACCACCAAGACCATGGCCATACCACCGAAGACTGTAGGAACCTATGGAACCACCTGAATCAGTTGGTCCGAGATGGACAATTGCGGCACCTTTTACATCCTTCCAGCGATCAGCTGGATCAAGAAAACTAAGAACCCCGGAAAGACATATCTTTAAGACCTCCCATGGGCATGATAAATGTCATCCTTGCCGCTTCGGGAAGAACCGGCTCTTTTCCCTCCAAGGTAATGTCTGTGGCTCGGCTCTCCACCGAGGACAATGATCGGGAATCCAAAAGGTCTAAAAAGGGAGCCTCACCTGTGCTGGGATTCTCGGACGAGGATAAGATCGGAACCATCCAACCCCATGACGATGCTTTGGTAGTTACACTTAGGATTGGGGGGTTCGACGTGAAGAGAGTACTGGTAGACTAGGGCAGTGCTGTGGAAGTAATGTACCCTGATATGTACAAGGGGCTGAACCTAAAGCCCGAGGACCTAATGGCATATGATTCCCCTTTGGTAAGTTTCGAAGGGAAGACTGTTACATCAAGGGGACAGATCAGACTGCAAATACAAACCGGTTCAGACGTGGTGGAGGTGGATTTCATTGTGGTCGATGCCTACTCACCGTACACAGCCATAGTGGCCAGACCTTGGCTCCACGCCCTAGGAGCTGTTTCTTCTACACTTCACTAGAAGGTGAAATACCCGTCAGAGGGCCGAGAAGAGGAGATCGTAGGAAATCAAACCATGGCTAGACAATGCATGGTGGCTGCCATCTCACGCCAACCAAATACAGAATCCTCGGCCTCTATAAGAAAGGACTTATAGCAATCAGCCACCTCAGCAGTACCCGCTGATGAGCCAGCCGAGGAGGTAAAATGCGAAAGTCTAGAAAGGGTTATTGTTGACAACGACCCAGAGAAATTCTTTCAAGTTGGCTCGGAACTACCCCTCCGAGAGAAAGAAGAATTGATTGGGTTTCTAAGAGAAAATGTTGACGTGTTTGCATGGGACGCCTACGATGTCCCAGGGGTTGATTCGAACCTCATTTGCCACTACCTAAACGTTAACCCGTCCTCTATTCCCAAAAAGCAACCACCCTGACGCCCGTCAAAAGAGCATGCCGACGCAGTTAAGGACGAGGTAACAAAGCTAAAAAAGGCAGAAGCTATCAAAGAAGTCTTTTACCCCAAGTGGTTGGCAAATACAGTGGTGGTAAAAAAGAAGAGTGGGAAGTGGCGAGTTTGCGTAGATTTCACAGACTTGAACAAGGCGTGCCCAAAAGACCCGTTCCCAATGCCTCGGATAGACCGATTGGTAGACGCAACTGTAGGCCACCCTCGAATGAGCTTCTTGGATGCCTTCCAGGGTTATCATCAAATACCACTAGCCCTGAGAGATCAAGAAAAAACAGCATTCATGACTCCTATCGGAAACTACCGCAACTAGGTAAGAGTATTGAAGTCTACATAGACGACATGGTAGTAAAAAGTAAAATGGTATCCGAGCATGTGAAAGATCTCGAAGTCATCTTTGGCATCTTAAGAAAACACAAACTGCGTCTCAATGCCTCTAAGTGCTTATTCGGTGTCGGGTCCGGCAAATTTTTGGGCTATATGGTAACTCATAGGGGAATTGAGGTGAGCCTAGATCAAATCAAAGCAATTCATAATTTACAAGCTCTTTGGAACCCAAAAGAAGTCCAGAAACTCACTAGAATGATCGCGGCATTGAACTAATTTATTTCTCGACCTGCAGACCGGTGCCGTCCTTTCTACCTCCTAATGAACAAGTGGAAAGGATTTGAGTGGTCCGAGGACTGTGCCTTAGCCTTCCAGCAACTTAAAGAGTACATGTCACAGCCACCCATCATGTCTAGCCCTGAGGCTGACGAAGTTCTATTCGCCTACATCGCAGTGGCCCCTCACGCTGTAAGCTTGGTATTAATACGGGTTGACGACGGCGTACAACGACCAGTTTACTATGTGAGTAAATCGTTACATGAGGCCGAGGTGCGTTACTTACCATTGGAGAAGGCAATTCTGGTAGTAGTGCATGTTACACGGAAACTCCCACACTACTTCCAGGCCCACACAGTCGTTGTTCTAACTCAACTTCCCCTTAGGTCGGTACTCCGGAGCGCCGATTACACAGGGAGAATTGCCATGTGGAGCACGCTCCTAGGGGTTTTCAATATTAAATACATGCCTCGGACCTCCGTCAAAGGCCAAGGTCTCACCGATTTAATAGCTAAATTTACTGAACCTCTAAGAGAAGCAGTAACAGAGGAGGAAAACATGGAGGGAAAATCGGTTGGCACAATCTCTGCACAAGGAGCTTCACGGTGGAAAGTGTATGTTGATGGTGCAGCAAATCAAAGGGGATTCGGGGTAGGGCTAGTTCTAATATCCCCTGAGAAGATTACCATAGAAAAGTCATTGAGACTAGGGTTCTCGACTACAAACAACGAAGCCGAGTATGAAGCTTTATTGCAAGGAATGACCATGGTGCAGAAAATGGGGGGAAAGGCATTAGAAGTGTTCTCGGATTCCAGACTGGTTGTAGGCCAGGTGAGGGGCGAATTGGAAGCTAGGGATGCTAGAATGCAGGAGTACCTTGGTAAGGTCAAGCGCTTGCAGTCGGACTTTGAATTCTTCAACTTGACGCACGTCTTTAAAAGTGGGAACACACATGCGGATTCATTAGCCACTCTTGCCACGTCTTCGAAGCAAGGCTTACCTCGAATCATCCTCATCGAGGATTTGTACAAGGCAGATGTAATAAAAAAGGACATGTTTCGAATCCATCAAGTCAGAGTGAGTCCGAGCTGGATGGACCCCATAGTGAGTTTTCTCAAAGATGATGTACTACCCAAAGAGAAATCGGAAGCTGAGAAAGTGCAAAGAAAAGCTCATCGGTTCTGGCTATCAGAGGATCACAAGCTGTACAAGTGCTCCTATTTTGGGCCATATCTATTGTGCGTGCATCTCGAACCATCAGAGCTGTTACTCGAAGAATTGCATGAGGGAATTTGCGGGAGTCACACAGGAGGAAGATCGCTGGCACACAGAGCCCTCACTCAGGGGTACTGGTGGCCTGGCATGCAGAAAGAGACCCAAGAATATGTCAAGAAGTTCGACCAATGCCAGAGGTTTGTCCCAAATATCCACCAACCGGGAGGGGTCCTTAATTCCCTCTCCAGTCCTTGGCCGTTCGCTCAATGGGGTCTGGATATTGTGGGCCCTTACCCAAGAAAAAAGAGATACTTGATGGTCGGCATAGACTACTTCACTAAATGGGTCGAAGCTGAGCCCCTAGCCAACATCAGGGACGTGGATGCAAAGAAATTCATCTGGAGGAACATCGTCACACGCTTCGGAATTCCTCATACCCTCATCTCGGACAATGGCCTTCAATTTGATAGTAAGACCTTTAGGAGATACTGCTGCGACCTGGGAATTACGAATCGATATTCCACTCCAGCCTATCTTCAAGGAAACGGGCAAGCCGAAGCTGTAAATAAGGTCATGGTTAACGGGTTAAAGAAGAGATTGGATGATGCAAAAGGAAGATGGGTGGCAGAACTACCACACGTCCTATAGACCTATCGAACTACGCCACGATGGTCAACGGGAGAGACTCCTTTTTCTATGACTTACGGGGCCGAGGCTGTACTCCCCTTAGAGACCAGCTTTCCAACATTGAAAACAGGCACCTTTACCCCAAGCAATAACGACGAACTGCTAGAAAGAAGTTTAGATCTAATCGAGGAGAAAAGAGAGAAAGCAATGATCCAACTAGCCTATTACCACTAGAAGCTCAAGCAGGGGTATGATGCCAATGTAAGACTACGGCCACTGGGGCCAAGAGACCTAGTGCTGAGAAAAATTTTGGGTAACGCCAAGAACCCATCCTGAGGAAAGCTGGGACCCAACTGGGAAGGCCCGTACCGCATCACTTCAGTAGCAGGAATAGGCGCATATTATTTGGAAGATTTAGATGAGAGAGCTGTACCTCGCCCATGGAATGTAAATAACCTAAGAAGATATTATTATTATTAATAAAAGTGGTTTTGCCTACACTGTATTTCATGATAACCGCGCGCGTCTTCCGGCTCATTACTATCCAATTTTCAAACAGAACCTAAGTCCTGCATGGCTCCTTGGACCACAGACTTAGGGGAAATTAATAACTTCTGGCATCTATCCAATTTTTAAACAGAACCTAAGTCCTGCATGACTCCTCGGACCAAAGACTTAGGGGAAATTAATAACTTATGACATCTATCTAAGTTTTAAACAGAATCTAAGTCCTACATGGCTCCTCGGACCATAGACTTAGGGGAAATTAATAACTTATGGCATCTATCCAAGTTTTAAACAGAACCTAAGTCCTGCATGGCTCCTCAGACCACAGACTTAGGGGAAATTAATAACTTATGGCATCTATCCAGGTTTTAAACAGAACCTAAGTTCTACATGGCTCCTCGGACCACAGACTTAGGGGAAATTAATAACTTATGGCATCTATCCAAGTTTTAAACAAAACCTAAGTCCTGCATGCTCCTCAGACCACAGACTTAGGAGAAATTAATAACTTATAGCATCTATCCAGGTTTTAAACAGAACCTAAGTCCTACATGCTCCTCAGACCACAGACTTAGGGGAAATTAATAACTTATGGCATCTATCCAGGTTTTAAATAGAACCTAAGTCCTGCATGGCAGTCTTCACTGCCTAAAATTCATTGTACAGTCCTACTCTTAACACTTGGTTATATTGGCAAAACGTTGTTGTAAACTTCAACTAAAGGCATAGTCACATTGACTCAGAACAATGCAATAAAATCCAATCAGCATCAAGCAGAAGAACAAAGAGTGAGAGAAAGAGCATTTATATTAAGAAACGGAGATAATACAATACTATTGAATGAGAAGTCTTCGAAAACAAAAATATAATACAACTCCTCTTCAAAATGATACAAAAAGAAGAAAGAGAAAAACCCTAGGTGCTAAGCCTCAACAGGGGGATCTTCTTTCTGCTCTGGCTGAGGAGGAGGAACATCCTTGGCTTTTGGGTCAACCCCGTGACCCTCAGCCTCAGTAACTGTCTCCTTAGAGGGATCCTTGGATTTGGAGGAGGGTTTTTTCCCTTTGCCCTTGCCTTTGCCCTTCTCCCCCTCAACATCCTCACTTTGGACGATGACCTGGCTAGAGCCCTTAGGTGATTTCGGCTATTGGGATGGCATCAGGGATAGCCGCAGGCTACTCAGAAGCTTCAGGGGCAACGACAGGGACCTCCCGGATCTCTGAAGGATAGAAGACGTTTTCGGGCAGCCTCCAAGCAGAATGTGCAAGGACACTCACGGCATTGAGAGCCTTATCCCATGTGATGCTGCAGTAGTCCCTGCATACTCCTAACAGTTCCTTGGTAAGCCTTGCTTCCGTCTCCTCCACTCCAAGCTGATAAGCAGCCCTCTTCTCAGCCTCGGTTGCTTCCTTGGCTAGCTGGACCCCTTCCTTAGCTTGTTGCAATGCGGCCTTGAGTTCTAGAATGGTTTGCTTCTCGATGGCAAGGTTGATCTCAATCACGTGCAACAGCTGGCGTTGGTCCTCAGCTTGTTTCTCAGCATTTTGCAGGCCAGCCTCTGCGCTCTTACGGCCTGACTCCGCATCCTTGAACTTCTCAACCAATTCATACTGCTCCTGCTTGAGGGCCCCTAGTGTCTTCTCTACCTCGGCACGAGAGATGGCTTCAGTGTCAGCCATCTTACGAGTGTCGCGACACCACTCCTCGGCCACAAAGACCTGCTGAGTAATCTACCCAAAAATCACAAAATGACATGAGTAAGAATATAATACGACTCAATAATTATGCCTGTAAGAGGATAGATTTCCTTACCATCGCAAGGTCCCTTTTCAGAGACAGGAAGAGTTCATTCTGCGAAAAGCGCCTGTAAGCTTCCATGTCCCTAGGAAGGAGCATGGGCTGCTCCAGGGCTTCAGCGATGTACCCTACTCGGCCCCTATTGTCTTCCCGGACCGAGGCGTTATAGGGAATTGGTGCCCCGTCCACCTCGAGCCGAGGGCTCCAAATGCGCGGTGGCACCCGCACTTCAACCCTTTCCAACTCATCTCGGCTTTCCACCGATGGCGCCCTTTTGTTCCGAAGCTATCGGGTCACTTTTTGTTGCTTCGTGCCCTGGCGAGGACCCACCTCGTCTTCCTCAAGGGACTCGACCGGCCTTTTCTTCTTCAAGTCAGGATTGACTTCCAAGCCGAGGTCGGCGGGGACCTGTGGAGGAGCAGAAGGAAGGTTGGAAGGAGTTTGGGACTTAGTGGGCACCTTCGAGTTTTGCCCTTTACCCCGAGCAGCCATAAGCTCCCGCAAACTTTTATTGCCTTTGTTTAAGGCCATGTTGTCCACCTCTTCGTCGGAGGAATCGTCCGAGCAGGCAATAACAAGAGTAGGAACACAAATTGCGGAGTTTCTATCCGGCTCGCTCTTGATGTTCGAGAGTTCAATTAGGGGAGCTTTTGGGTTATCCTCCTCAAAATAGAACTCGTCTATCTCCTCTAGTGAAAGACGAGATGACTCAGTCTCCTCTTCAACAAATGCAGCAGCTTCGGGATTGTCTTGTGGAGGTAGCTATGCGGCTGGTTGAGGATTTTGAAGAATGGGCAAGGTAACCGATGGAAGGTCCCTTCAAGCCAAGAATCCCAGCTTCAATACGTCAATCCGAGATAACCTCGTACTACCAGCTCTTATGGAATTGCTGACGTCCAGAAAATGCGGGACAGGGGCTCGTAACCCAAGATCAGGTGAGCGGCACGCAATTGTCCGTCCCCGCTGACAAAAATCTCCGATCTCAAGACGTAGTTAAGGGCCTAGACGTTGACGTGGCTAAGCCGAGGAGCAACGTGGGCTTTATTTGCAAAACAGCCGAGAAGAGAATTATGGTTAGATCGCTAAAAGGATATCTTCTATCAAAAAATGAAATTACAAACAAAAGGAACAAAACTAAAAGGTTAAATCCCCTTCCCAGGGAACTGATCCTAAAAGGTACCACACCTGGATCTCCTACCCGAGTTGGGCAATGAAGACTGTCGCTCCATTCCCCCGAGGCAATCAGGTAGTCATCCTTCATACCCTTATTGGACTTGGGAAGATAGGATATTAGCCTAACAAACTCGGACCAAGACTTAAGGTAGTACCCCGCGCTAGCGAGCTTGTTGCACTCGTACATGTGAACCACATTGTGCCAGGTAAGACCTAAGCCCATCTGCTCGTTCAGGGCATCCATGCAGCCCAAGACCCTAAATAAGTTGGGGGCGCACTGGTAGGGTGTCAACCCATGGTTAATCAAGTAGTCTCGGGTAACCCTACGCATAGGAAGCGTCATTCCTCCCTCTATAAAAGCGATCATAGGGATGACGACTTCACCCACTTCTCTATCGGTCAATACCCGGTCCGGAGAGCAATATTCTAAGACCACCCCCTGGGGAATACGGTACCTAGCTCTAAAAGCCTCCATAACGGCTGGTGTATCTACTAAATGCTTGAATCTACCCATCTAGATGAACTAAAGGGCCGAGATAAGAATGGGGTAATATAGAGGAATGAGAACTTACTGGTGTTTGTACAATAATCTCTGAAACTTTCAGAGATTTTTTCAAAGAAAAGCTTCTTCTAGGAAACAACTACGGAAACTCAGGAATTTGGTGCGTTTTGTGAAGACTGGGCGCTGGAGTTGTCTAAAGTTCTCAAATGTTCGTAAAAAAGAAAGGTAAAGGGGGTTCCTTCTAGGCTTTATATAGCAGGAGAAGATGGAAAGGATTGCTCCCACTCAAAATACTAGGAGGAATGCTAGCCGTTGGATTTGCGCTTCACCGTTGGATGTGGGGAACATAAAGCCGCCTAGAACAATTAATAACGCCTCGTAATCTACAACGCGTTAGAGGCAACCACTCCCGCACGTGTGAACCAAACATTAATTAGTCTTATCTCTTAAAAAATCAAGACCCCGCTTTTCTCCTCGGATGGAAGAGAAAAATCGGAATTTTGAGGGGCTATTGTGGGTGCTAGGGCCCAAAGTAATGTATTGGACCTTGGGCCTTGTCCGAGGACACTAAAAAGTTCAAGGAGAGATACACGACTTAAATGATCCACGTTGCGAGCCTTATCAGTGGGAGACAAAGGGAAGAAGGTCCGAGGAGGAACTCCTCCTCGGGCACAGCAAACGTAGACCAAGTATATACTCAAGCAGTTGAAGTACGCCCCCTGAACACATGAGAGGGAAGAAAACTCAAAATATCTAAGGAAAAGCTGCCACCACCACATTAAATGCACTGCAGCTACTTTTCTGGCCGCATTAATGTGGAGAAGACCCTTGAACAGTGCTGTCTTAGCTGCCGCAACTCACAAAGAACTGGGAGGGGTGTCTGATGGGATGGGTACTCAAGTGGAGATCCAGGTGATCAACAAGTGTAAGGTCCAGATGATCAGGAAGGACCTATATAATGTAGAAAAGCCCCCATGAAGAGGGGCGTGGAAAAAAGAAGAAAAGAATACTATAGCATGTATTTATAACTAAAATTCTAGTCTCCTCGGACGAAAGGTCTTTTGATCATAATAGCTTTATTCTTGTCTAACTATTTCTTAACCCCATGCAAGCCATTGTTCAACTCACCTAAACCTAATTCTTCGTCCCATACTCTACAAAATTCATTGTATTGGGCCTTTTGGACCAGCATTCCATATAGTTCGGGCTTGGGCTCCAAACTGTGTCCATACAAACACCATTCTGACATTATTTCTATCCAAATTGGGCTGAGATAGGCGGAGAAAGAGAGAAAAAAATTTCTTCCCGAATTCCGTACCTACCCGACCCGGGCGAGAAAATTCCAAAAAAAAAAAAGCAAAAAGAATTCAAAAAAATTAAAAAACATCATTCTGGTAATATTTCTATCCAAGTTGGGCTGAGATAGGCCGAGAAAGAGAAAAAAAAAATTTTGTTCTGAATTTCGTTCCTACTCGACCCAGAATAGAGAATTCCCAAAAAAATAGCAAAACAATTCAAAAATTCAAAAAACATCATCCTGGCATTATTTCTATCCAAACCGGGCTTAGATAGGCAATGAAAGAGAAAAACAAAAATTTCTTTCCGAATTCCGTTCCTACCCGATTCGGGCTAGAATATTCCAAAAAAAAAAGCAAAAAAATTCAAAAAATTAAAAAACAATATTACGGCAAATATTTCTATCCAAACCGGGCTGAGATAGGCCAAGAAAGAGAGAAAAAAATTTTCGTTCCAAATTCCATTCCTACCCGACCCGGGATAGAAAATTCCAAAAAAATTAGCAAAAAAATTAAAAAAATTAAAAAACACCATTCCCACATTATTTCTATCCAAACTGGGTTGAGATAGGTGGAGAAAGAGAGAAAAAAAAATTTCTTTCCGAATTCCGTACCTACCCGACCCGTACAAGAAAATTCCAAAAAAAAAAAGCAAAAGAATTCAAAAAATTAAAAAACATCATTCCAGTAATATTTCTATCCAAGCCGGGCTGAGATAGGCCGAGAAAGAGAAAAAAAAATTCCGTTCCGAATTTCGTTCCTACCCGACCCGGAATAGAGAATTCCATAAAAAATAGCAAAAAAATTCAAAAATTTTAAAAACTTCATTCCAGCATTATTTCTATCCAATCCTGGTTGAGATAGGCCAAGAAAGAGAAAAAAAAAATTCGTTCCCATTCAACCCATGATGGAGAATTCAAAAAAAAAATAGCAAAAAAATTCAAAAAATTAAAAAACATCAATCCAGCATTATTTCTATCCAAACCAGGTTGAGATAGGCCTAGAAAGAGAAAAAAAAAAATTTCGTTCCGATTTCCATTCCAATTTAAAAAACATCATTCTAGCATTATTTCTCCCCAAACCGGGCTTAGATAGACAATGAAAGAGAAAAACAAAAATTTCTTTCCGAATTCCGTTCCTACTCGATTCGGGCTAGAAAATTCAATGAAAAATAGCAAAAAAATTCAAAAAATTAAAAAACAACATTACGGCAATATTTATATCCAAACTGGGCTGAGATAGGCCAAGAAAGAGAAAAAATAAAAATTTCGTTCTGAATTCCGTTCCTACCCGACCCAGGATAGAAAATTCCAAAAAAGTTAGCTAAAAAATTCAAAAAATTAAAAAACACCATTCACACGTTATTTCTATCCAAACTGGGTTGAGATAGGCGGCGAAAGCGGAAAAACAATTTCGCTCTAAATTCCGATCCTACCCGACTCGGGTTAGAGAATTCCAAAAAAAAAAAGCAAAAAAATAAAAACATCGTTCCGGTAATATTTCTATCCAAACCGGCCCGAGATAGGCCGAGAAAGAGAAAAAAAAAAATTTGTTTCGTATTCCATTCCTACTCGACCCGAGATAGAAAATTCCAAAAACGTTAGCAAAAAAATTAAAAAAATTAAAAAACACCATTCCCACATTATTTCTATCCAAACTTGGTTGAGATAGGCGGCGAAAGAGGGAAAAAAATTTTCGTTCTAAATTCCGATCCTACCCGACCCGGAATAGAGAATTCCCAAAAAAATTGCAAAAAAATTCAAAAATTCAAAAATTATCATTTTGTCATTATTTTTATCCAAACCGGGCTTAGATAGGCAATGAAAGAGAAAAACAGAAATTTCTTTCCGAATTCCGTTCCTACCTGATTAGGACAAGAAAATTCCAAAAACAAAATAGAAAAGAGTGCAAAAAATTAAAAAACATCATTCCGGTAATATTTCTATACAAACCAGGCAGAGATAGGCCAAGAAAGAGAAAAAAAAATTTCGTTCCGAATTCCGTTCCTACTCGACTCGGAATAGAGAATTCCCAAAAAAGTTGCAAAAAAATTCAAAAATCATCATTCTGGCATTATTTCTATCCAAAACGGGCTTTGATAGGCAATGAAAGAGAAAAACAAAAATTTCTTTCTGAATTTCGTTCCTACCCGATTCGGGCTAGAAAATTCCAAAAAAAATAGCAAAAAAATTCGAAAAATTAAAAAACAACATTACGGTAATATTTCTATCCCAACTGGGCTGAGATAGGCCAAGAAAGGAAAAAAAAAAAAAAAAAAAAAAATTTGTTCCGAATTCCGTTCCTATCCGACCTGGGATAGAAAATTTGAAAAAAATTGGCAAAAAAATTAAAAAACACCATTCCCACATTATTTCTATCCAAACTGGGTTGAGATAGGCAGCAAAAGAGAGAAAAAAATTTTCGTTCTGAATTCCGATCCTACACAACTCGGGTTAGAGAATTCCAAAAAAAAAGCAAAAAAATTCAAAAAAATAAAAACATCATTCTGGTAATATTTCTATCCAAACCGAGCTGAGATAGACAGAGAAAGAGAAAAAAAAAATTTCGTTCCGAATTTCGTTCCTACCCGGCCCGGAATAGAGAATTCCCAAAAAAATAGCAAAAAAATTGAAAAATTTAAAAAACATCTTTCTGGCATTAATTCTATCCGAACCGGGATGAGATAGGAAATGAAAGAGAAAAACTAAAATTTCGTTCTGAATTCCGTTCTTACTCGACTTAGGCAAGAAAATTCCAAAAAAAAAAGCAAAAAAATTCAACAAATTAAAAAAAATCAATTCGAAAATATTTCAATCCAAATTGGGCTGAGATAGGCCGAGAAAGAGAGAAAAAAAATTTCGTTTAGAATTCCGTTCCTACCCGACCCTATATAGAGAATTCCCAAAAAAATAGGAAAAAAATTAAAAAAAAAAAAAAAAAACTAAAAAACATCATTCCACCATTATTTCTATCCAAACTAGGTTTACATAGGCCGAGAAAAAGAGAAAAAAATTTTCGTTCCGAATTCCGTTCCGACCCGACCCGGGATAGAAAAATCACAAAAAAATAGCTAAAAAATGAAAAAAATGAAAAAAAAAAAAAAAAAAAAAACACCATTCCGACATTATTTCTATCCAAACCAAGCTGAGATAGGCTAAGAAAGAGAAAAAAAAAATTCGCCCCGAATCCCGTCCCTACCCGACCCGAGCTAGAAAATTATAAAATAATAGCCAAAAAATTCAAAAAATATCATTCCGAAAATATTTCTATCCAAACCGGGCTGAGATAGGAAGACAAAGAGAGAAAAAAATTTTCGTTCCGAATTCCGTTCCTACACAACTTGGGATAGAAAATTCCCAAAAAAACAGAAAAAAATTAAAAAACACCATTGCGACATTATTTCTATCCAAACCGGGCTGAGATAGGCGGAGAAAGAGAGAAAAAAATTTCTTTCCGAATTTCGTACCTACCCGAACCGGGAGAGAAAATTCCAAAAGAAAAAGCAAAAAAATTCAAAAATTTAAAGAACATCATTCTAGTAATATTTCTTTCCAAGCCGAGCTGAGATAGGCCGAGAAAGAGAAAAAAAAATTTTCGTTCCGAATTTCGTTCATACCTGTCCCGGAATATAGAATTCCATAAAAAAAATAGCAAAAAAATTCAAAAACTTCATTCCGGCATAATTTCATTCCAATCCTGGTTGAGATAGGCCGAGAAAGAGAAGAAAAAAAAAAAAAAAAAAACATCATTCTGGTATATTTCTATCCAAAATGGGCTGAGATAGGCAAAAAAAGAGAAAAAAAATTTCTTTCCAAATTCCGTTCCTACTCGACCCTGGATAGAGAATTCCCAAAAAAACAGAAAAAAATTAAAAAAACTAAAAAACATCGTTCCACCATTATTTCTATCCAAATCGGGTTTAAATAGGCCGAGAAAAAGAGAAAAAAAAATTAGTTTCGAAACTGGGCTGAGATAGGCCGAGAAACAGAAGAAAAAAAATTTCGTTCCGAATTTCGTTCTTACCCAACCCGGAATAGAGAATTCCCAAAAAATAGCAAAAAAATTCAAAAATTCAGAAAACATCATTCTTGCATTATTTCTATCCAAACCGGGCTTAGATAGGCAATGAAAGAGAAACAAAAATTTCTTTCCGAATTTCGTTCCTAGCCGATTCGAGCTAGAAAATTCCAAAAAAAATAGCAAAAAAATTCCAAAAATTAAAAAAGAATATTACAGCAATATTTCTATCCAAACCGGGCTGACATAGGCCAAGAAAGAGAAAAAAAAAATTCATTCCGAATTCCGTTCCTACTCGACCCGGGATAGAAAATTCCAAAAAAATTAGTAAAAAAATTAAAAAAATTAAAAAACACCATTCCCACATTATTTCTTTCCAAACTGGGTTGAGATAGGTGGCGAAAGAGGGAAAAAAATTTTCGTTCTTAATTTCGATCCTACCCGACTCAGGTTAGAGAATTCAAAAAAAAATAGCAAAAAAAATTCAAAAAAATAAAAACATCATTCAGGAAATATTTCAATCCAAACCGGGCAGAGGTAGGAAGACAAAGAGAGAAAGAAATTTTCGTTCCCAATTCCTTTCCTACACGACCTGGGATAGAAAATTCCCAAAAAAATAGCAAAAAATTTAAAAATTCAAAAAACATCATTTTGGCATTAATTCTATCCAAACCGGGCTTAGATAGGTAACGAAAGAGAAAAACAAAAATTTCTTTTCGAATTTCGTTCCTATTTGACCCGGGATGGAGAATTCAAAAAAAAAAATAGTAAAAAAATTAAAAAACATCATTCCAGCATTATTTATGATAGGGGAGCAGAAAATTACTCCAACAATAGTTCGTCCAAAGGTATCGTCTAGAGCCAATAGAGCAAGTTGGACCGAGAATCACCCCAGAAGAAGGAAAAATGTTCATGGACAATAATACTACTCTTGATCAGTGAAATCTCCCATGGACAATAAAGTCGTCCATGAAGGTCGTCCATGGACGACCTTCATGATGTCCATGGATGACCAAACCGTCTTACACTAGACGGACGAGTACGCAACACTTGGAAAACTTTCGACTCTCTGTAGCGGTTAATGAACCCGTAACTATCGCCATGAATCCATCAAATAAGTTAACTTCCGTTAGCGGTTACAATTTTAATAGCCGTTGAGGAAGTTAACTCCAGACTCGTTGGCTTCCACAAATCTTGGGGAGGTTATTTCGACAAATAACCGTCCCTAGGATCTCTATATAAAGGGCCGGTCTGAACTCGAGAGAGGTATGAACTTTTCTAAGACTTAACTCCCAAATACTTGGAACTTCATTTCTGTGAAATTAACTTTGCCATTGGAGAGGGTTTGGCCGGTCTTCTCCGGTCTCCTCTTTGACTGCGCTTGCTTTTTGTAGGCCTTCAACCGCTTCAGTAGCCCACCGAAGCCAGATCATCCACCTTACTGATTCGGAGCGATATCAGTTGGCGCCGTCTGTGGGAAGGGAAGTTGTTTTGTGATTTTCTTTTATGCGACAAAAAGGTTAGGATGGTCAGGACCAGATCGAGGGCTACTAGCCCAGGCCGTCAGGGAAGCAGAGGCGCTTCAAGCGATCCCCAACGCGATTGCCAATCTGTACCAGTCATGCAGACATCATCTGTTCAGCATGTGCAATCTATGGCGGCTGCAATGGCGGAGTTGACTCGCCAAAACCAAGAGTTAAGAATGGAGATCAATCAGAGAAGACAGACACGCGAGGAACGTGAAGGAGGAGGACAAACACAAAGTCATGGTGAGAGAGAAAATCCTGAGATTGGAAGTCAGTTAAGAGGCACCACTTCACGGACGGTACCACACTTGAAAGAAGAGATGGACCAAATGAAGAAAGTCATGGAGGAAATGAAAGAGAACATGAGGAGGACGAATCCTATAGAAGATTTGGTCCACAGAACTGACTCTCCCTTTACGGCTTCCATCAACGGTCATCCTCTACCATCAAAATTCAAACTGCCTTCCTGGATTCGTACGATGGAACGCGTGACCCATTTGACCACATTGCTACTTTCAAGACAACGATGCACCTTTAAGGGGTCCCTGATGAAATCATGTGTAGAGCCTTTCCTGCCACCCTTAAAGGCCCAGCACGAGTTTGGTTCAGCAAAATACCCCCAAGTTCTGTAAGTTCTTTCAAAGAGTTGAGCAAATTGTTTGTCAACAATTTTATTGGGGGACAGAGACACAAGCATTCTTCGTCCAGCTTGCTGACCATAGAGCAAGGGGAGAACGAAAGCCTGCGGTCATTCATCACTCACTTCAACAGAGAAGCCCTTAGTGTGGATGAGGTAGACGACAAGCTTCTTTTGGCAGCCTTCCATAACGGGGTTAATTCTGGTCTATTTATCCACAAGCTATATGAGAAGGAGCCTCAAACCATGGCTGAGCTCGTTCATTCGGCTTAAAACTTCATGAATGCAGAAGATGCAATCATGGCACAGTTCATTAAGGAAGTCTATTACCCGGATTGGTTAGCCAATGTGGTGATGGTGAAGAAAGCGAATGGCAAGTGGAGAATGTGCGTAGATTTCACTGACTTGAACAAGGCATGTCCCAAGGATAGTTACCCTTTGCCGCGCATTGATCAATTGGTGGACTCTACGGCTAGCCATCAATTGCTGAGCTTCATGGACGCCTTCTCAAGATATAATCAGATCAAGATGGATTAAGCTGATCAGGAAAAGACTTCCTTCATTACCAGCCAAGGCTTGTTTTGCTACAAAGTGATGTCCTTCGGTTTGAAGAATGCAGGGGCAACTTATCAAAGGTTGGTAAATCACATGTTTCGTCCATAGATAGGACGGAATGTAGAGGTTTATGTCAACGACATGCTTGTGAAGAGCATAGACGAGGGAAGCCATTTGGACGATCTACAGGAAACCTTTGAAACACTTAGGCGATATAAGATGAAATTGAACCCAAGTAAATGTGCATTCGGAGTATCGTCGGGAAAGTTTCTGGGGTTCATGGTTTCGCAAAGAGGAATCAAGGCGAATCCAGACAAGATCCAAGCCATATTGGACATGGAGCCACCAAAGAATATCAAGGAAGTCCAATCCCTCACTGGACGAGTTGCTGCTTTAAACAGGTTTGTTTCGAAAGCCACAGACAAATGTTTACCTTTCTTCAAAGTCCTCAGGAAGGCATTCGAATGGACAGACGAATGTCAAAAGGCCTTCCAAGACCTGAAGGACTATCTCACTACAGCTCCATTATTAAGTCCGTCCGTGCAAGGAGAAGAACTGTACCTATAATTAGCGGTGTCCCCACACGCCGTAAGTTCGGCTCTAATCAGAGAGGAAGGGAAAGTACAAAAACCCGTGTACTACACTAGCCGAGCACTCAGAGGAGTAGAGGGAAGGTATCCGCTTATAGAGAAATTGGCTTTTGCACTGATAACAGCTTCTAGGAAGTTAAGACATTACTTCCAAGTTTATGTCATCAATGTCATGACGGACCATCCGCTCAAAAAAGCAATGAACAAGCTGGAAGCCACAGGAAGGCTGATTCAATGGGCGGTGGAACTTCGTGAATTCGACATTCGGTACCAACCGAGAAATGCAATAAAGGCTCAAGCCCTAGCAGATTTCATTGCAGAGTTCACTCCGAGTTACGAGGATCTTGGGGAAGGAGAGTACAATAAAAAATGGGTCGTCAATGTAGATGGATCGTCTACATTGTATGCTGAAGGAATTGGAGTTGTTTTGCAGTCGCCAGAAGGAGACAAGTTAAAGTACAAGGCTCGTTTGCAATACCAAACTACCAATAATGAAGTGGAGTATGAAGCCCTTTTAAAGGGGTTGGAGTTGGCTAAGTCTGTAGAAGCAGACTCAATACTTGTCTTGGGAGACTCTCAGTTGGTCATTGGCCAAGTAAATGGGACATGTGAAGCCAAGGAAGACAAAATGAAGAAATATCTAAAGAAGGTAGTGCGCCTTGTAAAGAAATTCAAAGAAGCTGATTTCATTCAAATCCCAAGGGAAGAGAATGTGGAAGCAGATATTCTGGCAAAGGAAGCGTCTGCGAATGAAGCAATGGACGAGTTGGATGCAGTACAATACATGCCGAGTATAGACCTTCCAGAGATGCTGCAGATAGAGGGTGACGAAAATTGGATGACCCCAATAGTGTCATACTTGAAGGACGGAAGGCTTCCAGAAGAGAAGGACGAAGCTAGGAAGCTCAGGGTCAAATCAGCCAGGTACATACTTATGGACGAAGTGTTATACAAAAGAGGTTTTTCCCAACCTCTCTTAAGATGTTTGGCTCCAGACGAGGCAAACTACATGTTGAGGGAGGTTCATGAAGGAGCATGTGGTAACCATTCATGAGCCAGATCACTCGTCCATAAAGTCATCCGTAGCGGATTCTATTGGCCAACCATCTAAGCTGATGCCAAGGCATATGTTAAAGTATGTGATCAATGTCAGCGCTTCAGCAACATTCCTAGACAGCCAGCAGAGTATCTCACGCCAATGATGGCCCCTTGGCCTTTCGCACAATGGGGACTGGACATTTTGGGGCCCTTTCCAACTGGAACTCGGCAAATGAAGTTTCTGGTGGTAGGAATAGATTACTTCACAAAATGGGTGGAAGCCGAACCCTTAGCAAAAATTACACAACAGAATGTCAAGAACTTCGTCTGGAAGAACATTGTATGCAGATTCGGGGTACCTAGGGTACTAGTGTCTGACAATGGACGACAGTTTGACAATACACCTTTCAGGGAATTTTGTGAACAGCTTGGAATGAAGAACCATTACTCCTCACCCTCCCACCCACAGGCCAATGGCCAGGCCGAAGTAGCAAACCGATCCTTGTTGAAGATCATCAAGACTCGGCTTGAAGGGGCAAAGGGAGTATGGCCGGATGAGTTACCAGGTGTTTTATGGGCTTACAGAACGACAGTGAGAACTCCAACAGGGGAAACTCCTTTCAAACTAGCCTATGGAAGTGAGGCAGTTATACCGGCAGAAGTACACATGACGAGCCACAGGGTGAGGAAGTATCAAGCTGAAGAAAACGAAGAACAGCTCCGTCTTAACCTTGACCTTATGGACGAAGTCAGGATGGATGCAGAACAGAGAACAGCGAGGTACAAAAATCTTATGGCAAGACAATATGATGCCATGGTGAAGCCCAAGTGCTTCAACATCGGGGATCTCGTCCTGAAGAGGGTCACCTTGGCAACAAGAAACCCGGCCTACGGGAAACTGGGGCCAAATTGGGAAGGACCTTATAGGGTTATCAACTGCAAAAGGCAAGGATCCTACTATTTGGAAGCTTTGGATGGACGAAGGCTAGAACACCCCTGGAATGTTGAGCACCTAAGGAAATACCATCAATAGGTGCTGACTCTGGACGGAAGTGGCCACAAACGAGATATCTGGATGAGCAGAAGTATCTTATGTTTATTTACTATTATGCATTTTAAGTATTTTAATAATCCCTTAGAAAGTACATTAGTGTTTTCACTTTTGTGCTATTCGTGGACGAGTTGGTTTGTATTTTTAATTCAATAAGGCACTAGCTTACGAGCATGTGCCATGCCTGTGGATGAATGTTTACATAAGTTTGGATTTTCAAATATATATATGATGTATTTTCAAGTATATTATTGGAATCCTTTATTTTTGTATATTCATTCAGACTGATCCACAAAATAAAGAAAAATAAGCATGGACGAATGAAATCCTTGGACGCGAGGATACACGTCCATAAGCTTTCCCCAAAAGGAAAAATGGAACAAGGTACATCTGTCCAAAGCTTAAAGACGAGATGAAACCTGAGTTAAAAATGAAGCGAAGGTACATCCGTCCAAAGCATAAGACGAGATGAGACCTGAGTTAAGGGTATATCCGTCTAAAGTTCAAGACGAGATGAAATCCGAGAAGTGGTCGTCCAACTCATGGACAAACAAAGATTGCAAAAACCAGCATAACAATCCATTGCATGGACGAGAAATTGCTGGGAAGTCTTATCAAGGACGGAAATATGGTCGTCCCTAAATTTGAATGATGAATAAAAGTTAACCAAAAAGGAAGTCATTCATAGACGAACTGTACATAAGCTAAAAGAATTCAATTTGCTCTATTTCGGTGATGTAATAAAAAATTCACCCCTATACTCAAGACGAGGCAAACTGAATTCAAGGGTGGACGAACCACATAGCCACGAATGATATGAATAATGAAAATAAAATTTCATACATAAAGCTGGAAATGTATGTATTCAAACACAAATGGAAGGTGAAAATACAAACTATTCATTTGTTCATGAAATTTGAAGAAGGGTGGACGACCCACGTCCAAAAAACCCTTAAGTCGTGAAAATAAAACTAATTATATATAAAACTCGTCCATAATCTTGGACGAGACAATTGTACTTGTATGGACTTGAATAAAAGAAGTAAAGAACAAAGCCCAAAACAACGGGCACTTCCAGGAAAAGGTAAATAAAAGTAAAGTAAATTTTCTAAGGAAAATTCTTTCACTTGGGCAAGCTGATCTTGGGGTCGTCCTGGTTCACTTCGGTGTTAGCATTGTCCATTATGTTGACGTCCTCAGAACTCGTCTGCAACAAGGAACTTTCAGTAGCAAGGGGAAGCTTAAAAGAATTGAAGTCCAAGTCAGGATATGCCTCCTTAGCATCAGCACGAAAGTCCTCATAGCTAGCTGCGTAGTGGCTGTCTAGACGATTCTTGTACTCGTCAGACTTCTTAAAGGCTGCTATGGCTTCTTCACGTGCTTTCTCTAAGGACGAGGCAAACTCAGAGACTTGTCCTTCGAGATGGACGATACGGGTATCCTTCTCCAAGTTATCAGCTTTAAGCTCTTCCACCTCGTTCTTCAGCTTCGTCTCACTTCCTTGTAGACGATTAAAATCCTCGGTCAACCTAAAGACCTCCCCCTTTTTTAACAGGACTTCATTGTTCAGCTCCTTAGCTTGGTCCTTAGCCTCAGTAGCAAGCTCCTTAGCTTGGCAGGTTGCTGTATAAAATTTTGACATAGCCTGCGTATGGACGAAAGGGAGTCAGACATCCTATGAGTTAGACTTCCTCTTTAAAAAAAAAAAAAAAAAATTCACACAAGAACGAGGGAAACACTTACCTTAAAAAGTTCATGGATGCCAGAACGTTCAAACTCCTTCACTGACATGTTGTAGCACTCATTAACTTCCTGTTTAGTGACGATTCCTTTGAACGTCCTCCATGCATAACCCTCGTCCAGAACCAGATTGGAAGGACGATCAGAGGTCTCCGACAAACTGGGCTTGCGAAAAGCTTTGGGTGGAGGGGGAGGATCAGTCTGGACAGGACGGATTGTTTGGATGGGCTCCACATCCACCAAAGGGTCGTCCAAGTTCACTGTCGGAGGTACAAACTTGGGGACCTTTGGAAGGGAAGTCCTACCAGACTTTTGCTTCTCAGGGCCTCGACAACTTGGAAGATCGCCCAGGTCCACGACACTGGATATCGACTTAGATTTCCTCTTCCCAGCCTGGACGGAAGACACTTGAACAGTTGGGGGTGCAGCTACATCCTCGTCCCCACTAGTCACTGTTTTTTCTTTGTTTTCCCTCATTGTAGTTATCCCTGTGACGAGGAAAATAAATTATAAAAAAAAAAAAAAAAAAAAAAAAGGAAATAAAGCGGACGATACATACTTCGACGAGTAGTCTCCTCGTGACTAAGGTTCTCTGCAGTAGGCACTGGGCCGAGTCCCCAAGCTGCTAGACGACTAAGGGTTACTAAATTGTGGAAAGTCCTCCCAGGGAAGGTATGAACCACGTCTATCCGGTCTAGGCAAAATTTGTCCAAGCATGGACGAACAACAGCTGCATCACAAAGAGAAATAGTTAGACGAAATGAAATGGAATGGAAAGAAAACATACCCTCAGGACGAAGACGACCTAGAGGGCTGGTAAAAGGTGGGAAGATGGGACTACCCACATCAGCTGGGTCCCCAGCCCAATTTCCAGAAAAAACAAAAAATTCTTTTTTCCAAAGCCGGTCAGACGAGCTACAGCCCTTAATTAAACTGTAATAAGAGCCCCTGGACGAGAACTGGTAAAAACCAGCAGACTTCTTTATTTCCGAGGGCTTATAACAGTAAAGGAACTCGTCCACCGTAATTGGACGGTTCCCTTCTAGTGCCTCACGCCATAACACTTGCATGACAACTATCGTCCTCCAACCATTGGGGTTGAGCTAGTTAGGTCCAATACCCAACCATTGGAAGAGGTCTCTACAGAAGGAATTTAGAGGAAACCTAAGGCCAGCTAAAAGGTAAGAAGTATATACCCCCTAAACCAGAGGAAGGAGAACAACACCATTCTCCAGCCTTGGGTAGACGAGGGTTAAGCTCTTTAGGAATTTGGTATCTATCTACAAGAGTTTTTAACTTGGCAGCGTCTAAGGTGGATGCTACCTCTGGGGCACAACTATAAATGACGTCTTCCTCGTCCTCTTCCTCGTCTTGAGGAGGGCTAGATGGCTGTCTAGACGAGCTAGCCCTAGATCCAGAAGCCATCCAACGTTGTAGTTCCTGAAATTCCTCTAAGGGAATGCCAGGAACCCCAGACGAGTAATGTTCGTCTGAGGAATCACTACAGGACGAGTTATCTACACTATCCTCACTACCCTCACTCCCAGAAGAAACGTCCTGGTGCTCGTCTATCTCCCTCTCTATACTACTAGACGAAGACATGATTGAAATGTAGAGCGATTTAAGATGAAAACCTAAAAAGAAAGAAGAAATACCTGATAGAACTAGGACGAGGGCTAGACGAGGCTCTTGGAGGAGATGGCAAAAGGGAAAATGAGAGGAAAGTAAAGGGCATTAAAAAGAATGCACTATTTATAGGCCCCAGCAACAGGGTCACTGAAACGACGTCTGCCACTCAAAAATTGACACGTGGCGATTCCTTTGGGAAATGGGTTCGACACGAATGGACAACCAATAGTTTCGCGACACGTGGCTCACATAAAGTGAAATTTTATTAAAATCACATCAATATCCTGGATGATCCTTTGAACAAAGGGGCAACTGATAGGGGAGCAGAAAATTACTCCAACTCTAGTTCGTCCAAAGGTATCGTCCAGAGCCAATAGAGCAAGTTGGACCGAGAATCACCCCAGAAGAAGGAAAAATGTTCATGGACAATAATACTACTCTTGATCAGTGAAATCTCCCATGGACGATAAAGTCGTCCATGAAAGTCGTCCATGGACGACCTTCATGATTTTAATAGCCGTTGAGGAAGTTAACTCCGGACTCGTTGGCTTCCACAAATCTTGGGGAGGTTATTTCGACAAATAACTGTCCCTAGGATCTCTATATAAAGGGCCGGTCTGAACCCGAGAGAGGTATGAACTTTTCTAAGACTTAACTCCCAAATACTTGGAACTTCATTTCTGTGAAATTAACTTTGCCATCGGAGGGGGTTTGGCCGGTCTTCTCCGGTCTCCTCTTTGACTGCGCTTGCTTTTTGTAGGCCTTCAACCGCTTCAGTAGCCCACCGAAGCGAGATCATCCACCTTACTGATTCGGAGCGATATCAATTTCTATCCAAACCAGGTTGAGATAGGCCGAGAAAGAGAGAAAAAAAATTTCGTTCTGATTTCCATTCCTACCCGACCCGAGATGGAGAATTCCAAAAAAAATAGCAAAAAAATTAAAAAAATTAAAAAACATCATTCCAGCTTTATTTCTATCCAAACCGAGTTGAGATAGGCCGAGAAAGAGAAAAAAATATTTTCGTTTCGAATTCCGTTCATACCTGACCCGGGATAGAAAATTCCAAAAAAAATAGCAAAAAAATTCAAAAAATTAAAAATACCATTCCAACATTATTTCTATCCAAACTGGGTGGAGATAGGCGGAGAAAGAGAGAAAAAAAATTTCGTTTTGAATTCCAATCCTATCCGACTCGGGTTAGAGAATTACAAAAAAAATAGCAAAAAAATTCAAAAAAATCATTCCAGAAATATTTCTATCCAGACCGGGCTGAGATAGGAAGACAAAGAGAGAAATAAATTTTCATTCCGAATTCCGTTACTATACGACCCGGGATAGAAAATTCCCAAAAAAACAGAAAATAAATTAAAAAAATTAAAAAACACAATTCCGACATTATTTCTGTGCAAACCGGGTTGTGATAGATGGAGAAAGAGAAAAAAAATTTCTTTCCGAATTCCGTACCTACCCGACCCGGGCAAGAAATTTCCAAAACAAAAAAGCAAAAACAATCAAAAAATTAAAAAAACACCATTCCAACATTATTTATATCCAAACCTGGCTGAGATAGGCTGAGAAAGGGAAAAAAAAAAATTTGTTCAAAATCCCGTTCCTGGCTGACCCGGGCTAGAAAATTATAAAAACAAATAGCAAACAATTTCAAAAAATTAAAAAAAACATGATTCCGGTAATATTTCTATCAAAACCGGGCTGAGATAGGCAGAAAAAGAGAAAAATTTTCGTTTAGAATTCCGTTCCTACCTGACCCGGGATAGAAAATTCCCAAAAAATATAAAAAAATTCAAAAAATTAAAAAACACCATTCAGACATTATTTATATCCAAACCGAGATGAGATAGGCAAAGAATGAGAGAAAAAGGTTTTCCTTCCGAATTCCGTTCCTACCCGACCAGGGCTAGAAAATTCCAGTAAAAAAGAAAAAAAATTCAAAAAATTAAAAAACATCATTCCGGTAATATTTCTATCCAAGCCTGGCTGAGATAGGCCGAGAAAGAGAGAAAACAATTTTCGTTCTGAATTCCGTTCCTACCCGGCCCAAAATAGAGAATTATAAAAAAAAACGCAAAAAAATTCAAAAAATTAAAAAACTTCATTCCAGCATTATTTCAATCCAAATCGGGTTGAGATAGGCCGAGAAAGAGAGAGAAAAAAATTCTTTCCGAATTCCGGTCCAACCTGACCTGTGATGGAGAATTCCAAAAAAAAATAGCAAAAAAGTTTAAAAAATTAAAAAATATCATTCCAGCATTATTTCTATCCAAACCGGGTTGAGATAGGCCGAGAAAGAGAAAAAAAAAATTTTGTTACGAATTCCATTCCTACCCGACCCTAGTTAGAAAATTCCAAAAAAAAATAGAAAAAAAAGTCAAGAAATTAAAAAAACACCATTCTGAAATTATTTCTATCCGAACTGGGTTGAAGTAGGCGGAGAAGGAGAGAGAAAAATTTTCGTTGTGAATTTCGTTTCTAATCGACCCGAGCTAGAAAATTCCAAAAAAAAAAATAGCAAAAAATTTCAAAAATCTAAAAAACATCATTACGGAAATATTTCTATCCAAACCGGGCAGAGATAGGCCAAAAAAGAGGGAAAAAAAAATTCGTTCCGAATTCCGTTCCTACCTGACCTGGGATGGACAATTAAAAAAAAAAAAATAGCAAAAAAATTCAAAAAATTAAAAAACATCATTCTGGCATTATTTCTATCCAAACCAGGTTGAGATAGGCCGAGAAAGATAAAAAAAAAAAAAAAAAAAAAAAATTTCTTTTCGAATTTCGTTCCTACCCGACCCTCAATTGAAATTCCAAAAAAAATAGCCAAAAAATTAAAAAAATCATTCCAGCATTATTTCTATCCTAACCGGGCTGAGATAGGTCAAGAATGAGAGAGGAAAAAAAAATTTGTTCCGGATTTCGTCCCTAACAGATCCGGGCTAGAATATTCCAAAAAAAATAGCAAAAAAATTCAAAAAATTAAAAAACATTATTACAGCAATATTTCTATCCAAACCGATCTTACATAGGCTGAGAAAGAGAGAAAAAAAAAATATTCGTTCCGAATTTCGTTCCTACCCGACCCAGTATAGAGAATTCGCAAAAAAATAGCTAAAAAATTCAAAAACATCATTTTGGCATTATTTCTATCCAAACCGGGTTGAGATAGGCAATTAAAGAGAGAAAAAAATTCCAAAAAAAAAAAGCAAAAAATTAAAAAACATCATTCCGGTAATATTTCTATCCAAGCTAGGCTGAGATAGGCCTGGAAAGAGAGAAAAAATTTTCATTCCGAATTTAGTTCCTACCCGACCCAGAATAGAGAATTCCATAAAAAAATAGCAAAAAAATTCAAAAAATTAAAAAACTTTATTCCAGCGTTATTTCTATCCAATCCGGGTTGAGATAGGTCGAGAAAGAAAAAAAAAAAATTTCGTTCTGAATTCCGTTCCTATTTGACCCGGGATGGAGAATTTTTTTAAAAAAAAGAAAAAATTAAAAAAACTTCAATCCAGCATTATTTCTATCCAATCCAGGTTGAGATAGGTCGAGAAAGAGAAAAAAAAAAAATCGTTCTGAATATCGTTCCTATTCGACCCGGGATGGAGAATTAAAAAAAAAATAAAAAATAATTCAAAAATTTTAAAAACATCGTTCCGGTAATATTTCTATCAAAACCGGTCTGAGATAGGCCGAGAAAGAGAAAAAAAAAATTCGTTCGGAATTTCGTTCCTACCGACTTGGGATGGAGAATTCCAAAAAAAAATAGCAAAAAAATTAAAAAAATCATTTTGGCATTATTTCCATCCAAACCGGGTTGAGATAGGCAATTAAAGGGAAAAAAAATTTCGTTCCGAATTCCATTCCTACCCGACTCGGGATAGTGAATTCCAAAAAAATAGGAAAAAATTAAAAACACCATTCCGACATTATTTCTATCCAAACTGGGTTGAGATAGGCAAAGAAAGAGTGAAAAAAATTTTCGTTCTGAATTCTATTCCTACCCAACCCGGAATAGAGAATTCCATAAAAAATAGGAAAAAAATTCAAAAAATTAAAAAACATCATTACAGCAATATTTCTATCTAACCGGTCTGACATAGGCTGAGAAAGAGAAAAAAAATTTTCACCCCAAATTTCGTTCCTACTCGACCCGGGATAGAGAATTCCCAAAAAAATAGCAAAAAAATTCAAAAAACGAAAAAACATCATTCCACCATTATTTTTATCCAAACCAGGTTGAGATAGGCCGAGAAAGACAAAAAAAAAAATTTCGTTCCAAATTTCGTTCCTACTCGACCCGGGATAAAAAAATCACAAAAAAATAACTAAACAATTCAAAAAATAAAAAAAATACCATTCCGGCATTATTTCTATCCAAACCGAGCTGACATGGGCTAAGAAAGAGAAAAAAAAAATTCGTCCCGAATCCCGTTCCTACCCGACCCGTGCTAGAAAATTATAAAAAAATAGCAAAAAAATTCAAAAAATACCTTTTTGGTAATATTTCTATCCAAACTAGGCCGACATAGGAACACAAAGAGGGAAAAAAATTTTCGTTCCGAATTCGGTTGCTACATGACCCGGTATAGAAAATTCCCAATAAAACAAAAAAGAAATTAAAAATATTAAAAAACACCATTACGACATTATTTCTATCCAAACCGGGCTAAGGTAGGCGGACAAAGAGAGAAAAAAAATTTCTTTCCGAATTCTGAACCAACCCGACCCGGGCTAAAAAATTCCAAAAAAAATAGCAAAAAAATTAAAAAACATCAATCCGGTAATATTTCTTTCCAAACCGAGCTGAGATAAGCCGGGAAAGAGATAAAAAAATTTTCTTTCCTCTTTCCGAATTCCGTTCCTATTCAACCCAGGATGGAGAATTCCAAAAAAAATAGAAAAAACATTCAAAAAATTGAAAAACACCATTCCAGCATTATTTCTATCCAAACCGGGTTGAGAGAGGCCGAGAAAGAGAAAACAAAATTTTCGTTCCGAATTCCGTTCCAACTTGACCCACGATAGAAATTTCGAAAAAATAGCCAAAAAGTTCAAAAAATTAAAAAATATCATTCCAGCATTATTTCTATCCAAACCGAGCTGAGATAGGCTGAGAATGAGAGAAAAAAAAAAATTTGTTCCGGATTCCGTTCCCACCCAACCCGGGCTAGAATATTCCAAAAAAAATAGCAAAGAAATTCAGAACATTAAAAAACATCATTCCGATAATATTTCTTTCCAAACTGGGCTGAGATAGGCTGAGAAAGAGAAAAAAATTTCCGTTCCGAATTATGTTCCTACCCGACCCGGAATAGAGAATTCCATAAAAAATAGCAAAAAAATTCAAAAAATTAAAAAAATCATTCCAGCAATATTTCTATCCAAACCAAGTTGAGACGGTTCGAGAAAGAGAGAAAAATTTCATTCAAATTCTGTTCCGACCCGACCCAGGATAGGAATTTCCAAAAAAAAATCAAAAAATTAAAAAACATCATTCCACCATTATTTCTATCCAAACCAGGTTGAGATAGGACGAGAAAAAAAGAAGAAAAAAAATTCGTTCCGAATTTTGTTCTTACCCGATCTGGGATAGAAAATTATAAAAAATTGTAAAAAAATTAAAAAATATCATTCCGGTAATATTTCTGTCCAAACTGGCTGAGATAGGAACACAAAGACGGAAAAAAAATTTCGTTCCGATTTTCGTTACTACACGACCCGGGATAGAAAATTCCCAATAAAACAAAAAAGAAATTTAAAAAATTAAAAAACACCATTCCGACATTGTTTCTATCCAAACCGGGCTGAGGTAGGTGGAGAAAGAGACAAAAAAAATTTCTTTCCGAATTCCATACCTACCCGACCCGAGCTAAATAATTCCAAAAAAAAAAAAAGCAAAAAAATTCAAAATATTAAAAAACATCATTTCGGTAATATTTCTATCCAAGACAGGCTGAGATAGGCCCGGGAAGAGAAAAAAAAAAATTTTTCTTTCTGAATTTCGTTCCTACCCGACCCGGAATAGAAAATACCATAAAAAATCACAAAAAAATTCAAAAAATTAAAAAACATCATTCCAGTAATTTCTATCCAAACCGGGATGAGATAGGCCGAGAAAGAAAAAAAAGAATTTAGTTCCGAATTCCGTTCCTACCCGACCCGAGATGGAGAATTCCCAAAAAATAGCAAAAAAATCAAAAAAATTGAAAAACATCAATACAGCATTATTTCTATCCAAACCAGGTTGAGATAATTCAAGAAAGAGAGAATAACTTTTCATTCCGAATTCCGGTAATATTTCTTTCCAAACTGGGCTGAGATAGGCCGAAAAAGAGAAAAAAAAAAAATTTCGTTCCGAATTACGTTCCTACCCGACCCGGAATAGAGAATTCCATAAAAAAAAGAAAAAAAATCAAAAAATTAAAAAACATCATTTCGAGAATATTTCTATCCAAACCGGGTTGAGATAATTCAAGAAAGAGAGAATAAACTTTCATTCCGAATTCCGTTCCGACCCAACTCGGGATAGAAAATTCCAAAAAAAATAGCAAGAAAAAGAAAAAAATGAAAAAACACTGTTCCGACATTATTTCTATCCAAACTGGGTTGAGATAGGCGGAGAAAGGGAGGAAAAAATTTTCGTTTTGAATTCCATTCCTAGCCGACACGGGCTAGAAAATTCGGAAAAAAATAGCAAAAATAAAAAAATAAAAATAAAAAACATTATTCCGGTAACATTTCTATCCAAACCGAGCTGAGAAAGGCCGAGAGAGATAGAAAAAAAAATTTCGTTCCGAATTCTATTCCTACCTGACCCGAAATAAAGAATTCCCAAAAAAATATTAAAAAAAAATCAAAAAATGAAAAAAACATTATTTTCGCATTATTTCTATCCAAACCGGGTTTAGATCGGCAATTAAAGAGAAAAGAAAAAATTTCGTTCCGAATTTCGTTCCTACCCGAATCGGGCTAGAAAATTCTAAAAAAAATAGCAAAAAAATTAAAAAAATTAAAAAATATCATTACAGCAATATTTCAATCCAAACCAGTCTAACATAGGCTAAGAAAGAAAAAAAAAAAATTTCGTTCCGAATTTCGTTCCTACACAACTCAGGATAGAGAATTTCCAAAAAAATAGCAAAAAAATTCAAAAAACTAAAAAACATCATTCAACTATTATTTCTATCCAAATCGGGTTGAGATAGGCCGAGAAAGAGAAAAAAAAATTTCGTTCCGAATTCCGTTCTGACCCAACCCGGGGTAGAAAAATCACAAAAAAGTTGCAAAAAAATTAAAAAAAAAAAAAAAAAAACACCATTCCAACATTATATCTATCCAAAACGGGCTCAGATAGGCTGAGAAAGAGAGAAAAAAAAATTCGTTCCGAATCCCATTCCTATCCGACCCGGGCTACTTATAAAAAAATAGCAAAAAAATTCAAAAAATATCATTCCATAATATTTTATCCAAACCGGGGGGAGATAGGAACACAAAGAGGAAAAAAAAATTTCGTATCGAATTCCGTTCCTACATGACCCAGGATAGAAAATTCCCAATAAAACAAAAAAGAAATTAAAAAACACCATTACGACATTATTTCTATCCAAATCGGGCTGAGGTAGGCGGAGAAAGAGAGAAAAAAAATTTCTTTCTGAATTCCGTACCTACACGACCCGGGCTAAAAAATTCTAAAAAAAAAAAGCAAAAAAATTCAGAAAATTAAAAAACATAATTCTTGTAATATTTCTATCCAAGCCGGGCTGAGACAGGCCAGGAAAGAGAAAAAAAAAAATTTCTTTTCAAATTTCGTTCCTACCCGACCCGGAATAGAGACTTCCATAAAAAATTGCAAAAAAATTCAAAAAACTAAAAGACTTCATCTAGCATTATTTCTATCCAATTCGGGTTGTGATAGGCCTAGAAAGAGAAAAAAAAAATTTCGTTCCGAATTTCGTTCCTACCCGACCTGGGATGGAGAATTCCAAAAAAATTCAAAAAATCATTTTGGCATTCTTTCTATCCAAACTAGGTTGAGATACGCAATCAAAGAGAAAAAAAAAATTTCGTTCCGAATTCGATTCCTACCCGACTCAGGCTAGAAAATTACAAAAAAAATAGCAAAAAAATTCAAAAAATTAAAAAACACCATTCCGATATTATTTCTTTCCAAACTAGGTTGAGATAGGCGAAGAAGGGGAGAAAAAAAAATTTGTTATGAATTCTATTACTACCCGACCCGGAATAGAGAATTCCATAAAAAATAGGAAAAAAATTGAAAAAATTAAAAAACATAATTCCAGCATTATTTCTCTATAAACCGGGTTAAGATAGTTCACAAAAGGGAGAAATTAATTTCCGTGCCGAATTCCGTTCCTACCCGACCCGGTGTAGAAAATTCCAAAAAAAATAGCAAAAAAATTCAAAAAATTAAAAAACGTCATTCCGACATTATTTCTATCCAAACTGAGCTGAGATAGGTGCAGAAAGAGAGAAAAAAAAATTTGTTCTTATTTCTGTTCCTACAAGACCCGGGCTACAAAATTCTGAAAAAAAATAGAACAAAAAAATTTAAAAAATTAAAAAACATCATTACGATAATATTTCTATCCAAACCGGGTAGAGATAGGCCGAAAAAGACAAAAAAAAAAAATTCGCTCCGAATTTCGTTCACACCCGACACGGGCTAGAAAATTAAAAAAAAAAAAAGCAAAAAAATTCAATAAATTAAAAATCATCATTCCAGCATTATTTCTATCCAAACCGGGCCAACATAGGCCGAGAAAGGGAGCAAAACTTTTTCGTTCCTACCTGACCCAGAATAGAGAATTCCCAAAAAAATAGCAAAAAAATTCAAAAAATTAAAAAACAACATTCTGTCATTATTTCTATCCAAACCGGGTTGAGATAGACTGAGAAAGAGAAAAAAGGTTTCGTTCCGAATTCTGTTCCTACCCGACCTGGGCTAGAAAAGTAAGAAAAAAAGTTAAAAAACAACATTCCAGCGTTATTTCTATCCTCACCGAGCTGAGATAGGCCGAGAAAGAGAGAAAATAATTTTCGTTCCGAATTCCGTTCCCACCCGACCTGGAATAGAGAATTCCATTTAAAATAGTAAAAAAATTCAAAAAATAGAAAAACATAATTCCAGCGTTTTTTTTCTATCCAAATCGGGTTGAGATAGTTCAAGAAAGAGAGTAAAAAATTTTCGTGCCGAATTCCGTTCCTACCCGACCCGGAATAGAGAATTCCATAAAAAATAGCAAAAAAATTCAAAAAATTGAAAACATAATTCTCGCAATATTTCTATCCAAACCGGGTTGAGATTGTTCAAGAAAGAGAAAAAAAAAATTTTGTGCCGAATTCCGGTCCTACCCAACCCGGTATAGAAAATTCTAAAAAATGTAGCAAAAATATTAAAAAAAATCAAAAAACACCATTCTGACATTATTTCTATCCAAACTAGGTTGAGATAGGTGAAGAAAGAGAGAAAAAAATTTACTTTCTGAATTCCGTTCCTACCCAACTGGGGCTAGAAAATTCCGAAAAAATAGCAAAAATATTAAAAAAACTAAAACACATCAATCCGGTAATAGTTCTATCAAAACAGGGCCGAGATAGGCCAAGAAAGAAAAAAAAAATTCGTTCCTACCAGACCCGAAATAGAGAATTCCAAAAAAAAATAGCAAAAAACAGTCAAAAAATTAAAAAAACATCATTCCAGCATTATCTCTATCTAAAAATTTCGTTTCGAATTTCGTTCCTACCCAACCCGAGCTAGAAAAATTAGAAAAAGTAGGAAAAAATTCAAAAAATTAAAAAACATCATTCCAGCATTATTTCTATCCATACCGGGCTGAGATAGGCCAAGAAAGAGGGAAAAAAAAAAATTTGTTCTGCATTCCGTCCTTAACCGATCCAGGCTGGAAAATTCAAAAAAAAAAAAATTCAAAAAATTAAAAAACATCATTCCAGTAATATTTCTATCCAAACCGGGCTGACATAGGCCGAGAGAGAGAGAAAAAAAAAATTCGTTCCGAATTCCGTTCCTACCATGGTTTTAAAAACCGGTACGGTCAAAGAACCGAAAAAGAGGGTGATTACCGGTTTTATGGTCCGACCGGGGTCTGACCGGTGGTCGAACCGATGATGTCATAAATATTTAATTAATAATTTTAAAATTATAAAAATAGTTAATAAAATATAATAAGATTATTACATATAATTTATATTAAAAAATATATATAACCTATTTTCAAAAAAATTATGTGAGTTTTTACTTTTTACATCTTACACGTAGAAAATAAAAATAACCAACTATAAATAAACAATAACCAAAAATTATTTTCAAAACATAAAATTTAGTTATGCCCTTCTTTTAGGTTTATTTTTTTCCCTCAAAATGGTCTACATATTATGCATTCATTTTAAAGAAAAATTAAGTAAATTTTAAGATTGTTCACTTAAGTAATTATTAAAACCATTGTTTTTTTTTATATCATAATTATCATAAAGAAATGTAAAAGGGATGGGGAAACCTCATTCCACGTGAGTTGCTCACGTTGCCCTGTAAGGAAAAAGTAGAAAAAGTAAAGCTTTAGGCTAAGGAAAATTAAAGTTGTGGCTGTTATTGATTCTCAAAAAACAAGATAAAAAATGTGTGGCTCTCATTGTGTTATTGACTATTGTGTGCAGTGTGCACACTGAACAAGTAGCAGAGGCAGAGCACGGCAAAACACAAATTTTACAAACTGTGCAAACCACTGAAACCAGTCTCTCTCTTACAAACTAAGAAGAAGCTCTCATAAGAAAAATGGATCAATTTAATTTCGTGTGTATTGTGGTCCTCCTCTCTCACATCCAAACAAAGATTTTCAACCATCTCTTCTCTTTATCTGTGAAGATATGTGTGTATCTGTGAAGATTTTCAACCATCTCTTCTTTGCCTCTCTCTTTATGAAGATGTGTGTTTTCAGGCAAGGTTAGGAATTTTGACTGCTCAAGAGGCTAGCTTTGATGCCATGTTCACCAAAGCCTTCAATCATCACAAGTAGACGCGGATCTAAGGAAAAAAAGAAATAGATCTTTGCTGCAAAATGTTTGGTTTCAGATCTTTTCAGTTTTCACCCATTTTGCAGAACCGTTGCAAAACCGGTTCAACCATTTCGGTTCTCGGTTTTTCCGGTTGAACCTACGGTTACCGGTTATTTCCGATTTTTCTTTCATTTTCGATTTTTATGAATAACCGGACCGGATTGGTGTCCGGTTCCCGATTGAACCGGTTCAACCGGCCGGTCCGGTCCGGTTTTTAAAACTATGGTTCCTACCTGACCAGGAATAGAGAATTCCTTAAAAAATTTCAAAAAATTAAAAAATATAATTCCAGCATTTTTTTCTATCCAAACCGAGTTGAGATAGTTCAAGAAAGAGAGAAAAAAATTTTCGTGCCGAATTCCGTTCCTACCCGACCTGGTATAAGGAATTCTAAAAAAAAAAGCAAAAAAATTGAAAATATTAAAAACCACCATTTCGTCGTTATTTCTATCCCAACTAGGTTGAGATCGGCCGAGAAAGAGAAAAAAAAAATTTTGTTCCTAACCGACCCGGGCTAGAAAATTCCAAAAAAAATAGCAAAACAATTCCAAAAATTAGAAAACATCATTCCGGTAATATTTTAATCCAAACTGGGCTAAGAAAGGCCGAGAAAGAGAAAAAAAAAATTCGTTACGAATTCCGTTCCTACCCGACCCAGAATAGAGAATTCCATAAAAAATAAGAAAAAAATTCAAAAAAAAAAAATATATATAATTCCAGCATTATTTCTATTTAAACTAGGATGAGATAGTTCAAGAAAGAGAGAACAAAATTTTCGTGCCGAATTTTGTTCCTACCCAACCCGGTATAGAAAATTCCTAAAAAAATAGGAAAAAAAATTTAAAAAAATTAAAAACACCATTCCGACATTATTTCTATCCAAACTGGGCTGAGATAGGTGAAGAAAGAGAAAAAAAAATTTTCGTTCTGAATTCCGTTCCTACCCGACATAGGCTAGAAAATTTTAAAAAAATAGCAAAAAAAATAAATAAACTAAAAAACAACATTCCAGCATTATTTCTATCCTCACCGAGCTGAGATAGGCCGAAAAAGAGAGAAAAAAATTTTCGTTCCGAATTCTGTTTTCACCCGACCCGAAATAGAGAATTCCATAAAAAATAGCAAAAAAATTCAAAAAAAAAACATAATTCCAGCACTTTTTCTATCCAAACCGGGTTGAGATAGTTCAACAAAAAGAGTAAAAAATTTTCGTCCCGAATTCCGTTCCTAGCCGACCCGGAATAGAGAATTCCCTAAAAAATAGCAAAATAATTCAAAAAACTAAAACACATCATTTTGGTAATATTTCTATCCAAACGGGCAGAGATAGGCTGAGAAAAAGAATAAAAAAATTTCGTTCCGAATTCCGTTCCTACCCGTCCTGAAAAAGAGAATTCCCAAAAAATAGCAAAATAATTCAAAAAACTAAAAAACATCATTCCAGCATTATTTCGAACCAGACCGAGTTGAGATAGGCCGAGAAAGGGAGAAAAAATTTTCGTTATGAATTCCTTTCCTACGCGACTCGAGATAGTGAATTCAAAAAAAAATTCGAAATTCAAAAAAATAGCAAAAAAATTCAAAAATTAAAAAACACCATTCGGTCATTATTTCTATTCAAAACAGGCTGAGATTGGCCGAGAAAGAGGGAAAAAAATTTTCATTCCTAATTCCGCTCCTACCCGACCTGGAATAGAGAATTCCATAAAAAAGAGCAAAAAAATTCAAAAAAACATCATTCCGATAATATTTCTATCTAAACCGGGCTGAGATTGGCCGAGAAAGAGAAAAAAAAAATTTCTTCCAATTTCTGTTCCTACCCAACCCGGAATAGAGAATTCCAAAAAAAATAGCAAAAAATTAAAAAACACCATTCCGTCATTATATCTATCCAAACCGGGCCGAGATAGGCTGAAAAAGAGAAAAAAAAAATTTCGTTACAAATTCTGTTACTGCCTGACCTGGGAAAGAGAATTCCCAAAAATTGGCAAAATAATTCAAAAATTAAAAAACATCATTCCGATAATGTTTCAATCCAAACCGAGCTGATATTGGCCGAGAAAAAAAAAAAAATTTCGTTCAGAATTTCGTTCCTACCCGACCCGGAATAGAGAATTCCATAAAAAAATTCAAAAAATTAAAAACCATAATTTCAGCATTATTTCTATCCAATCCGGGTTGAGATAGTTCAAGAAGGAGAGAAAAACTTTTCGTGCCGAATTCCGTTCCAACCCAACCCAATATAGAAAATTCCAAAAAAAATAGTAAAAAAAATGGAAAAAAAAAATTAAAAAACATCATTCCAACATTATTTCTATCCAGACCGGGTTTAGATAGGTCGAGAAAGAGAAAAAAAATTTTCATTCCGAATTCCGTTCCTACCCGACCCGGGATAGGAAATTCCCAAAAAAAAAGAAAAACATTTCAAAAACATCGTTCTTGCATTATTTCTATCCAAACCGAGTTGAGATAGGCGGAGAAAGAGAAAAAAAAAAAAAATTGTTCCGAATTCCGTTCCTATCCGACCCGGGAAGGAGAATTCCAAAAAAAATAGCAAAAAAATTCAAAAAACTAAAAAACATCATTCCGGTAATATTTCTATCCTCAACGGGCTGCAATACCCCAAGAAAGAGAAAAAAAAAATTCATTCCGAATTTCGTTCCTAATCGACCTGAGCTAGAAAATTCCAAAAAAAAAAAATAGCAAAAAAATTCAAAAAATTAAACAACATCATTCCGGTAATATTTCTATCCAAACTGGGTTGAGATAGGCCGAGAAAGAGAAAAAAAAAAATTCATTCCGAATTTCGTTCCTAATCGACCTGAGCTAGAAAATTCCAAAGAAAAAAAACGCAACAAAATTCAATAAATTAAAAAACATCATTCCTGCATTATTTCTATCCAAGCCAGGCTGAGATAGGTCGAGAAATAGAGCAAAAAGTTTTCGTTCCGATTTCCGTTCCAACCAGACCAAGAATATAAAATTCCCAAAAAAATAGCAAAAAAATTCAAAAAACTAAAAACAACATTCCGTCATTATTTCTATCCAAACCGGGTTGAGATAGGCTGAAAAAGAGAGAAAAAACGTTTCATTCCAAATTTCGTTCCTACCCGACCCGGGCTAGAAAAGTAAGAAAAAAATAGCAAAAAAATTCAAAAAACTAAAAAACAACATTCCAGCATTATTTCTATCCTCACCGAGCTGAGATAGGCCGAGAAAGAGAGAGAAAAATTTTCGTTCCGAATTCCGTTCCTACCCAACCCGGAATAGAGAATTAAAAAAAAAATCAAAAATAAAAAAAAACATCAATTCAGTATTATTTATATCCAAACCGGGCTGAGATAGGTCGAGAAAGAGAGAAAAAATTTTCGTTCCTATTTTCGTTCCTACCCGACCCGGAATAGAGCCAAAAAAGTAGCAAAAAAATTCAAAAAATGAAAAAACACCATTCAGTCTTTATTTCTATCCAAACCGAGCTGAGATAGGCCGAGAAAGAGGGAAAACAATTTTCATTCCGAATTTCGCTCCTACCCGACCCTGAATAGAGAATTCCATAAAAAATAGTAAAAATATTTAAAAGAACATCATTTCGATAATATTTCTATCTAAACCGGGCGGAGATAGGCCGAGAAAGAGAAAAAAAAAAAAATTCGCTCCGAATTCCGTTCCTACCCAACCCGGTATAGTGAATTCGCAAAAAAATAGCAAAAAAATTTGAAAAATTAAAAAACACCATTATGTTATTATTTCTATCCAAACTGGGCTGAGATAGGCTGAGAAAGGAAAAAAAAATTCGTTCCAAATTCCGTTCCTACCAGACCTAGGCTAGAAAATTAAAAAAAAATAGCAAAAAAAATTCAAAATATTAAAAAAAAATCATTCCGATAATGTTTCAATCCAAACCGGGCTGATATTGGCCGAGAAAGAAAAAAAAAATTTCGTTCAGAATTTCGTTCCTACCCGACCCGGAATAGAGAATTCCATAAAAAAATTCAAAAAATTAAAAACCATAATTTCAGCATTATTTCTATCCAATCCGGGTTGAGATAGTTCAAGAAGGAGAGAAAAACTTTTCGTGCCGAATTCCGTTCCAACCCAACCCAGTATAGAAAATTCCAAAAAAAATAGTAAAAAAAATGGAAAAAAAAATTAAAAAACATCATTCCAACATTATTTCTATCCAGACCGGGTTTAGATAGGTCGAGAAAGAGAAAAAAAAATTTCAATCCGAATTCCGTTCCTACCCGACCCGGGATAGGAAATTCCCAAAAAAAAAGAAAAACATTTCAAAAACATCGTTCTTGCATTATTTCTATCCA
This sequence comes from Quercus tomentella, assembly GCA_028535165.1. NCBI lineage: Eukaryota > Viridiplantae > Streptophyta > Magnoliopsida > Fagales > Fagaceae > Quercus > Quercus tomentella. The sequence continues at coordinate 17,713,932 of JAPQVY010000023.1, forward strand.
AACCGAGTTGAGATAGGCGGAGAAAGAGGAAAAAAAAAAAATTGTTCCGAATTCCGTTCCTATCCGACCCGGGAAGGAGAATTCCAAAAAAAATAGCAAAAAAATTCAAAAAACAAAAAAACATCATTCCGGTAATATTTCTATCCTCAACGGGCTGCAATACCCCAAGAAAGAGAAAAAAAAAATTCATTCCGAATTTCGTTCCTAATCGACCTGAGCTAGAAAATTCCAAAAAAAAAAATTCAAAAAATTAAACAACATCATTCCGGTAATATTTCTATCCAAACTGGGTTGAGATAGGCCGAGAAAGAGAAAAAAAAAATTCATTCCGAATTTCGTTCCTAATCGACCTGAGCTAGAAAATTCCAAAGAAAAAAAAAGCAACAAAATTCAATAAATTAAAAAACATCATTCCTGCATTATTTCTATCCAAGCCAGGCTGAGATAGGTCGAGAAATAGAGCAAAAAGTTTTCGTTCCGATTTCCGTTCCAACCAGACCAAGAATATAAAATTCCCAAAAAAATAGCAAAAAAATTCAAAAAACTAAAAACAACATTCCGTCATTATTTCTATCCAAACCGGGTTGAGATAGGCTGAAAAAGAGAGAAAAAACGTTTCATTCCAAATTTCGTTCCTACCCGACCCGGGCTAGAAAAGTAAGAAAAAAATAGCAAAAAAATTCAAAAAACTAAAAAACAACATTCCAGCATTATTTCTATCCTCACCGAGCTGAGATAGGCCGAGAAAGAGAGAGAAAAATTTTCGTTCCGAATTCCGTTCCTACCCAACCTGGAATAGAGAATTGAAAAAAAATCAAAAATAAAAAAAAATCAATTCAGTATTATTTATATCCAAACCGGGCTGAGATAGGTCGAGAAAGAGAGCAAAAATTTTTCGTTCCTATTTTCGTTCCTACCTGACCCGGAATAGAGCCAAAAAAGTAGCAGAAAAATTCAAAAAATGAAAAAACACCATTCAGTCTTTATTTCTATCCAAACCGGGCTGAGATAGGCCGAGAAAGAGGGAAAACAATTTTCTTTCCGAATTTTGCTCCTACCCGACCCTGAATAGAGAATTCCATAAAAAATAGTAAAAATATTTAAAAGAACATCATTTCGATAATATTTCTATCTAAACCGGGCGGAGATAGGCCGAGAAAGAGAAAAAAAAAAAATTCGCTCCGAATTCCGTTCCTACCCAACCCGGTATAGTGAATTCGCAAAAAAATAGCAAAAAAATTTGAAAAATTAAAAAACACCATTATGTCATTATTTCTATCCAAACTGGGCTGAGATAGGCTGAGAAAGGAAAAAAAAATTCGTTCCAAATTCCGTTCCTACCAGACCTAGGCTAGAAAATTAAAAAAAAAAATAGCAAAAAAAATTCAAAAAATTAAAAAACATCATTCCAGCATTTTTTCTATCCAAACTGGGTTGAGATAGTTTGAGAAATAGAGAAAAAAAATTTCGTTTCAAATTCTGTTCCTACCCAACCCGAGATAGAAAATTCCAAAAAAAATAGCAAAAAAATTGAAAAAATTAAAAAACATCATTCCGGAAATATCTCTATCCAAACCGGGCTGAGATTGGCCAAGAAAGAGAGCAAAAAATTTTCGTTCTGAATTCCGTTCCTGCCCGACTCGGAATAAAGAGTTCCCAAAAAATAGCAAAAAATTTCAAAAAACTAAAAAACATCATTCTGTCTTTAATTCTATCCAAACCGTGCTGAGATAAGCCATGAAAGAGGAAAAAAAAATTCGTTCCAAATTCCGTTTCTACCCAACCCGGGATAGAGAATTCCAAAATAAATATCAAAAATATTCAAAAAATTAAAAAACATCATTCCAGCAATATTTCTTTTCAAACCGAGCTCAGATAGGTTGAGAAAGAGAAAAAGTATTTTTAGTTCCGAATTTCGTTCTTACATGAAACGGGATAGAAAATTCCCAAAAAAAATAGCAAAAAAATTCAAAAAATTAAAAAACACCATTCCGACATTATTTCTAACCAAATCGGGATGAGATAGGCAGAGAAAGAGAAAAAAAAAAATTCGTTCCGATTTCTATTCCAACCCGACCCGCGATAGCGAATTCCAATAAAAAATATATAAAAATTATAAAAATTGAAAAACATCATTCCAGCATTACTTCTATCCAAACCTGGTTGTGAAAGGCTGAGAAAGAGAGAAAAAAATTTTCGTTCCGAATTCCATTCCTACACAACCCGGGATAGAAAATTCTAGAAAAAATAGCAAAAAAATTCAAAAAATTAAAACACATCTCTCTGGTAATGTTTCTATCCAAACCCGGCTGAGATAGGTCGAGAAAGAAAAAAAGAAAAAAAATTCGAATTCTGTTTCTACCCGACCCGAAATAGAGAATTAACAAAAAAATAGCAAAAAAAAATGAAAAAACTATGAAAACATCATTCTGAAAAAATTTCAATCCAAACCGTGCTGAGATAGGCTAAGACAGAGAGACAAAAAATTTCATTCCGAATTTCGTTCCTACCCGACCCGGGATAGAAAATTAAAAAAAAAAATTGCAAAAAAATTAAATAACGACATTCCAGCATTATTTTCTATCCAAACCGGGTAGAGATAGTACAAGAAAGAGAGAAAAATTATCGTGCCGAATTCTGTTCCTACCCGACCCGATATAGTAAGTTCCAAAAAGAAATAGCAAAAAATTTAAAAAACACCATTCCGACATTATTTCTATCCAAACTGGGCTGGGATAGTCTGAAAAAGAGAGGAAAAAATTTTCGGTCCGAATTCCGTTCCTACCCGACCCGTTATAGAAAATTCCAAAAAAAAAAAAGAAAAAAAATTAAAAAAATTAAAAAACACCATTCCGAAATTATTTCTATCCAAACCGGGCTGAGATAGGCGAAAAAAGAGAGAAAAAAAATTTCGTTCTGAATTCCGTTCCTACCTGACCCGGGCTAGAAAATTCCAAAAAAAATTAAAAAATTTCGTTCTGAATTCCATTCCTAACCGAAACGGGCTAGAAAAATAGCAAAAAAATTTAAAAATAAAAATAAAAAAACATCATTCCTATAATATTTCTATCCAAACCCGGCTGAGATAGGCCAAGAAAGAGAAAAAATAATTTTCGTTCTGAATTCCGTTCCTACCTGACCTGGAGTAGAGAATTCTCAAAAAAATAGCAAAAAAAATCAAAAAATTAAAAAATATCATTTTGGCGTTATTTCTATCCAAACCGGGTCAAGATAGGCAATTAAAGAGAGAAAAAAATTTCGTTCCGAATTCTGTTCCTACCTGACTCGGGTTAGAAAATTCCAAAAAAATAGCAAAAAAATTCAAAAAATTAATGAAAGAATTTTTTTTTTTTCTTTTCCTCGGCCAATCTTCGCCCGGTTTGGACATAAATATTGCCGGAATGATATTTTTTGATTTTTTTAATTTTTTTGCTATTTGTTGTTTTTAATTTTCTTGCCAAGGTCGAGTAGGAACGAAATGAAAAATGAAAAATTTTTCTTCTCTTCCTCGGCCTATCTCCGTCCGATTTGGATAGAAATATTGCCGGAATGATATTTTTTAATTTTCTGAACTTTTTTGTTATTTTTTTGCCAATTTTCTAGCCCGGGTCGGGAAGGAACGGAAATTGGGACGAAAAATATCTTCTTTCGTTCTCGGCCCATCCCAACCCGGCTGGATAGAAATAATGCCAGAATGATGTTTTTTAATTTTTTCAATTTTTTTGCTATTTTTTGGGTAATTTTCTAGCCCGGGTCAAGTAGGAATGAAATTCGGATCGAAATTTTTTTTCTCTCGTTCTCGGCCCATCTCAACCCGGTTTGGATATAAATAATGCCAGAATCATGTTTTTTAACTTTCTGAATTTTTTTGCTATTTTTTTGGTAATTTTTTAGCCAGGGTCGGGAAGGAACGGAATTCGAGACGAAATTTTTTTTTTTCTTTCTCGGCCTATCTCAACCCGGTTTGGATTGAAATAATTCCGGAATGATGTTTTTTAATTCTTTCAATTTTTTTTCTATTTTTATTGGAATTTTCTAGCTCGGGTCGGGTAGGAACGAAATTCGGAAAGAGACTTTATTTTTTCTCTTCCTCGGCCCATCTCCGCCCGGTTTGGACAAAAATATTGCCGGAATGATATTTTTTGTTTTTTTTTTTTAATTTTCTAGCTCAGGTTGGGTAGGAACGAAATTCGAAATGAAAATTTGTTTTCTCTCTTCTTTGGCCTATCTCCGTCCGGTTTGGATAGAAATATAGCCGGAATGATATTTTTTAATTTTCTGAATTCTTTTGCTATTTTTTTGGTAATTTTCTAGCCTGGTTCAGGTAGGAACGGAATTCGGGATGAAAAACTTTTTCTCTCCTCCTCAGCCCATCTCAACCCGGTTTGGATTGAAATCATGCCAGAATCATGTTATTTAACTTTCTGAGTTTTTTTTGCTATTTTTTTGGTAATTTTCTTAACAGGGTCGGGAAGGAACAGAATTCGGGATGAACATTTCTTTTCTTCTCTTTCTCGGCATATCTCAACCCGGTTTGGATTGAAATAACGCCGGAATGATGTTTTTTAATTTTTTGAATATTTTTTCTATTTTTTTTGGAATTTACTAGTCCTGGTCAGGTAGGAACGTAATTCGGGACAAAAATTTATTTCTCTCGTTCTCGGCCCATCTCAACCCGGTTTGGAAAGAAATAATGCCTGAATGATGTATTTTAAATTTTTGACTTTTTTTGCCCGGTGTTTTCGAATTTTCTAGCCCGGGTCGCGTTGGAACGAAATTCGGGACTAAATTTTTTTTCTCCTTTTCGGCATATCTCAGTCCGGTTATATGGAAATAATGCCAGAATGTTGTTTTTTTAATTTTTTGATTTCTTTTGCTATTTGTTTTGGAATTTTCTAGCCCAGGTCGGGTTGGAACTGAATTCGAAACTAAATTTTTTTTCTTTCTTTCTTGGCATATCTCAATCCGGTTTGGATAGAAATAATGTCGGAATGAAGTTTTTTAATTTTTTGAATTTTTTTTCCTACCTTTTTTGTAATTTTCTAGCCTGGGTCTGGTAGGAACGGAATTCGGGATGAAATTTTTTTTCTCTTGTTCTCTGTCCATCTCAACTCGGTTTGGATAGAAATAATGCTAGAATGATGTTTTTTAATTTTTTGAGTTTTTTCGGCTCTTTTTTTTTTGTAATTTTCTAGCCTAGGTCGAGTAGGAACAGAATTCGGGAAGAAATTTTTTTTCTCTAATTCTTGGCCTATCTCAACCCGGATTGGATTGAAATAATGCCGGAATTATGTTTTTTAATTTTTTGAATTTTTTTTGCTATTTTTTTTGGAATTTTCTAGTCCTGGTCGGGTAGTAACGGAGTTCTGGACGAAAATTTATTTCTCTCGTTCTCGGCCCATCTCAACCTAGTTTGGATAGAAATAATGCTAGAATGATATTTTTTAAATTTTTGAATTTTTTGCTATTTGTTTTCGAATTTTCTAGGCCGGGTCAGGTAGGAATGATATTCGGGACTAAAATTTTTTTTTCTCCTTCTCGGCATATCTCAGTCCTTTTTAGATAGAAATATTACCAGAATGATGTTTTTTAATTTTTTGAATTTTTTTGCTATTATTTTTGTAATTTTCTAGCCAAGGTCGGGTAGGAACGGAATTCGGAACTAAAATTTCTTTCTTTCTTTCTTGGCATATATGTCAATCCGGTTTGGATAGAAATAATGCTGGAAAGAAGTTTTGAATTTTTTGGATTTTTTTCTATTTTTTTTGTAATATTCTAGCCCGGGTCGGGTAGGAACGGAATTCGGGATGAAAACTTTTTCTCCCGTTCTCGACCCATCTCAACCCGGTTTGGATAAAAATAATGCAAGAATGATGTTTTTTATTTTTTTGAATTTTTGTTATTTTTTTGGTAATTTTCTAGCCCGGGTCGGGATGGAATGGAATTCGGTAGGAAATTTTTTTTTTTTTTCCCTTTCTCGGCCTATCTCAACCATGTTTGGATAGCAATAATGCTGGAATGAAGTTTTTGAATTTTTTGGCTAATTTTCTAGCCCGGGTCGGATACGTTCGGAATTCGGGACGAAATTTTTTTCTCTTGTTCTTGGCCCATCTCAACCCGGTTTGGATAGAAATAATGCCTGAATGATGTTTTTTAATTTTTTCGGCTATTTTTTTCGTAATTTTCTAGCTCGGGTCGGGTAGGAATAGAATTCGGGACGAAATTTTTTTCTCTCTTCCTCGGCCTATCTCAACCCGGTTTGGATAGAAATATTGTCAGAATGATGTTTTTTAATTTTATGAATTTTTTTGCTATTTTTTTTGGAATTTTCTAGTCCTGGTCGGGTAGGAACGAAATTCAGGCTGAAATTTTTTTTTCTCTCTTTCTCGGCCAATCTAAACCTGGTTTGGATAGAAATATTGGCGGAATGATGTTTTTTGATTTTTTGGAATTTTTTTGTAATTTTCTAGCACGGTTTGGGTAAGAATGGAATTTTTTTGTAATTTTCTAGCACGGTTTGGATAGAAATAATGCTGGAAAGAAGATTTTAATTTTTTGAATTTTTTTGCTATATTTTTGGTAATTTTCTAGCCCGGGTCTGGTAGGAACGGAATTCGGGACGAAAAACTTTTTCTCTCGTTCTCGGCCCATCTCAACCCGGATTGGATAGAAATAATGCCAGAATCATGTTTGTTTTAACTTTCTGAATTTTTTATTTTTTATTTTTTTTGGAATTTTCTAGCCCCGGTAGGGGTAAGAACGAAATTCTGAAAGAAATTGTTTTTTTTTCTTTTCCTCAGCCAATCTTCACCCTGTTTGGACATAAATATTGCCGGAATGATATTTTTGGATTTCTTTGCTATTTGTTTTTTTTTAATTTTCTTGCCTAGGTCGGGTAGGAACGAAATTCGAAATGAAAAATTTTTCTTCTCTTCCTCGGCCTATTTCCGTCCGGTTTGGATAGAAATATTGCCGGAATGATATTTTTTAATTTTCTGAATTGTTTGCTAATTTTCTAGCCCTGGTCGGGAAGTAACGGAAATTGGGACGAAAAATATCTTCTCTCGTTCTCGGCCCATCCCAACCCAGTTGGATAGAAATAATGCCAGAATGATGTTTTTTATTTTTTTCAATTTTTTTGCTATTTTTTGGGTAATTTTCTAGCCCGGGTCAGGTAGGAATGGAATTCAGATCGAAATTTTTTCTCTCTCATTCTCGGCCTATCTCAACCCAGTTTGGATATAAATAATGCCAGAATCATGTTTTTTAACTTTCTGAATTTTTTTGCTATTTTTTGGGTAATTTTCTGGCCCGGGTCGGGAAGGAACGGAATTTGAGGCGAAATTTTTTTTTCTCTTTCTCGGCCTATCTCAACCCGGTTTGGATTGAAATAATTCCGGAATGATGTTTTTTAATCGTTTCAATTTTTTTCTATTTTTATTGGAATTTTCCAGCCCGGGTTGAGTAGGAACGAAATTTGGACTAAAATTTTTTTCTCTCCTTTTCGGCATATCTCAGTCCGGTTATATGGAAATAATGCCAGAATGTTGTTTTTTTTATTTAATTTTTTGAATTCTTTTGCTATTTGTTTTGGAATTTTCTATTTGTTTTTCTATTTTTTTGGTAATTTTCTAGCCCGGGTCTGGTAGGAAAGGAATTCAGGATTAAATTTTTTTTCTCTTGTTCTCTGCCCATCTCAACCCGGTTTGGATAGAAATAATGGCAGAATGATGTTTTTTAATTTTTTGAGTTTTTTCGGCTCTTTTTTTTTTGTAATTTTCTAGCCTGGGTCGTGTAGGAACAGAATTCGGGACAAAATTTTTTCCCTCTAATTCTTGGGCTATCTCAACCCGGATTGGATAGAAATAATTCCGGAATGATGATGTTTTTTAATTATTTGAATTTTTTTTGGAATTTTCTAGTCCTGGTCGGGTAGGAACGGAATTCGGGAAGAAAATTTATTTCTCTTGTTCTCGGCCTATCTCAACTCGGTTTGGATAGAAATAATCCCAGAATGATGTTTTTTAAATTTTTGAATTTTTTTGCTATTTGTTTTCGAATTTTCTAGGCCGGGTCGGGTAGGAACGAAATTCGGGACTAAAATTTTTTTCTTTCTTTCTTGGCATATCTCAATCCGGTTTGGATATAAATAATGCTGGAAAGAAGTTTTTAATTTTTTGAATTTTTTTTCTATTTTTTTGGTAATATTCTAGCCCGGGTCGGGTAGGAACGGAATTTGGGATGAAAACTTTTTCTCCCGTTCATGGCCCATCACAACCCGGTTTGGATACAAATAATGCAAGAATGATGTTTTTTATTTTTTTGAATTTTTTGCTATTTTTTTGGTAATTTTCGAGCCCAGGTCGGGAAGAAACGGAATTCGGGACGAAATTTTTTTTTCTTCTTTCTCGGCCTATCTTAACCCGGTTTGGATATAAATAATGTCGGAATGAAGTTTTTGAAATTTTTTTTCTATTTTTTTTTAATTTTCTAGCCCGGGTCTAGTAGGAACGAAATTTGGGACGAAAATTTATTTCTCCCGTTCTAAGGCCATCTGCACCCGATTTTGATAGAAATAATGCCAGAATGATGTTTTTAAGTTTTTTGAATTTTTTTGCTATTTTTTGGGTAATTTTCTAGCCCGGGTCGGATACGACTGGAGTTCGGGACGAAATTTTTTTTCTCTTGTTCTTGGCCCATCTCAACCCGGTTTGGATATAAATAATGCCGAAATGAAGTTTTTGAAATTTTTTTTCTATTTTTTTCGTAATTTTCTAGCCCGGGTCTGGTGGGAACGGAATTCAGGACGAAAATTTATTTCTCTCATTCTAAGGCCATCTCAACCCGGTTTTGATAGAAATAATGCCAAACTGATGTTTTTAAATTTTTTGAATTTTTTGGCTATTTTTTGGGTAATTTTCTAGCCCGGGTCGGATATGAATAGAATTCGGGACAAATTTTTTTTTTTTCCTCTTCCTCGGCCTATCTCAACCCGGTTTGGACAGAAATATTAGCGAAATGATGCTTTTTAATTTTTTTTCTATTTTTATTAGAATTTTGTAGCCCGGGTCGGGTAGGAACGAAATTCGGAAAGAGATTTTATTTTTTCTCTTCCTCAGCCCATCTAAACCTGGTTTGGACCGAAATATTGCACGAATGATATTTTTTGCTTTTTTAAATTTTCTAACTCAGGTTGGGTAGGAACGAAATTTGAATTGAAAATTTGTTTTCTCTCTTCTTTGGCCTATCTCCGTCCGGTTTGGATAGAAATATAGCCGGAACGATATTTTTTAATTTTCTGAATTCTTTTGCTATTTTTTTGGTAATTTTCTAGCCCAGGTCGGGTTGGAACTGAATTCGAAACTAAATTTTTTTTCTTTCTTTCTTGGCATATCTCAATCCGGTTAGGATAGAAATAATGTCGGAATGAAGTTTTTTAATTTTTTGAATTTTTTTTCCTATCTTTTTTGTAATTTTCTAGCCCGGGTCTGGTAGGAACGGAATTCGGGATGAAATTTTTTTTCTCTTGTTCTCTGTCCATCTCAACCCGGTTTGGATAGAAATAATGCTAGAATGATGTTTTTTAATTTTTTGAGTTTTTTCGGCTCTTTTTTTTTTGTAATTTTCTAGCCTGGGTCGAGTAGGAACAGAATTCGGGAGGAAATTTTTTTTCTCTAATTCTTGGCCTATCTCAACCCGGATTGGATTGAAATAATGCCGGAATTGTGTTTTTTAATTTTTTGAATTTTTTTTGCTATTTTTTTTGGAATTTTCTAGTCCTGGTCGGGTAGGAACGGAGTTCTGGACGAAAATTTATTTCTCTCGTTCTCGGCCCATCTCAACCTTGTTTGGATAGAAATAATGCTAGAATGATATTTTTTAAAATTTTAAATTTTTTGCTATTTGTTTTCGAATTTTCTAGGCCGGGTCAGGTAGGAATGATATTCGGGACTAAAATTTTTTTTTCTCCTTCTCGGCATATCTCAGTCCTTTTTAGATAGAAATATTACCAGAATGATGTTTTTTAATTTTTTGAATTTTTTTGCTATTTTTTTTGTAATTTTCTAGCCAAGGTCGGGTAGGAACGGAATTCGGAACTAAAATTTCTTTCTTTCTTTCTTGGCATATATGTCAATCCGGTTTGGATAGAAATAATGCTGGAAAGAAGTTTTGAATTTTTTGGATTTTTTGCTATTTTTTTTGTAATATTCTAGCCCGGGTCGGGTAGGAACGGAATTCGGGATGAAAACTTTTTCTCCCATTCTCGACCCATCTCAACCCGGTTTGGATAAAAATAATGCAAGAATGATGTTTTTTATTTTTTTGAATTTTTGTTATTTTTTTGGTAATTTTCTAGCCCGGGTCGGGATGGAATGGAATTCGGGAGGAAATTTTTTTTTTTTTTTCTCTTTCTCCTCCTATCTCAACCATGTTTGGATAGAAATAATGCTGGAATGAAGTTTTTGAATTTTTTGGCTATTTTTTGGGTAATTTTCTAGCCCGGGTCGGATACGTTCGGAATTCGGGACGAAATTTTTTTCTCTTGTTCTTGGCCCATCTCAACCCGGTTTGGATAGAAATAATGCCAGAATGATGTTTTTTAATTTTTTCGGCTATTTTTTTCGTAATTTTCTAGCTCGGGTCGGGTAGGAATAGAATTCGGGACGAAATTTTTTTCTCTCTTCCTCGGCCTATCTCAACCCGGTTTGAATAGAAATATTGTCAGAATGATGTTTTTTAATTTTATGAATTTTTTTGCTATTTTTTTTGGAATTTTCTAGTCCTGGTCGGGTAGGAACGAAATTCAGGCTGAAATTTTTTTTTCTCTCTTTCTCGGCCAATCTAAACCTGGTTTGGATAGAAATATTGGCGGAATGATGTTTTTTGATTTTTTGGAATTTTTTTGTAATTTTCTAGCACGGTTTGGGTAAGAATGGAATTCGGAACAAAATTTTTTTTCTTTCTTGCTCAGCATATCTCAATCCGGTTTGGATAGAAATAATGCAGGAAAGAAGTTTTTAATTTTTTGAATTTTTTTGCTATTTTTTTGGTAATTTTCTAGCCCGGGTCTGGTAGGAACGGAATTCGGGACGAAAAACTTTTTCTCTCGTTCTAGGCCCATCTCAACCCGGATTGGATAGAAATAATGCCAGAATCATGTTTGTTTTAACTTTCTGAATTTTTTATTTTTTATTTTTTTTGGAATTTTCTAGCCCCGGTAGGGGTAAGAACGAAATTCTGAAAGAAATTTTTTTTTTTCTTTTCCTCAGCCAATCTTCACCCTGTTTGGACATAAATATTGCCGGAATGATATTTTTTGATTTCTTTGCTATTTGTTTTTTTTAATTTTCTTGCCTAGGTCGGGTAGGAACGAAATTCGAAATGAAAAATTTTTCTTCTCTTCCTCGGCCTATTTCCGTCCGGTTTGGATAGAAATATTGCCGGAATGATATTTTTTAATTTTCTGAATTTTTTGCTAATTTTCTAGCCCTGGTCGGGAAGGAACGGAAATTGGGACGAAAAATATCTTCTCTCGTTCTCGGCCCATCCCAACCCGGTTGGATAGAAATAATGCCAGAATGATGTTTTTTATTTTTTTCAATTTTTTTGCTATTTTTTGGGTAATTTTCTAACCCGGGTCAGGTAGGAATGGAATTTAGATCGAAATTTTTTTTCTCTCGTTCTCGGCCCATCTCAACCCAGTTTGGATATAAATAATGCCAGAATCATGTTTTTTAACTTTCTGAATTTTTTTGCTATTTTTTGGGTAATTTTCTGGCCCGGGTCGGGAAGGAACGGAATTCGAGGCGAAATTTTTTTTTTTCTCTTTCTCGGCCTATCTCAACCCGGTTTGGATTGAAATAATTCCGGAATGATGTTTTTTAATCTTTTCAATTTTTTTCTATTTTTATTGGAATTTTCCAGCCCGGGTTGAGTAGGAACGAAATTTGGACTAAAATTTTTTTCTCTCCTTTTCGGCATATCTCAGTCCGGTTATATGGAAATAATGCCAGAATGTTGTTTTTTTTATTTAATTTTTTGAATTCTTTTGCTATTTGTTTTGGAATTTTCCAGCCCAGGTCGGGTTGGAACTGAATTCGAAACTAAATTTTTTTTCTTTCTTTCTTGGCATATCTCAATCCGGTTTGGATAGAAATAGTGCCGGTATGAAGTTTTTAATTTTTTGAATTGTTTTGCTATTTCTGTGGTAATTTTCTAGCCCGAGTAGGAACGGAAGTCGGGAAGAAAACCTTTTTCTCTCGTTCTCAGCCCATCTCAACCCGGTTTGGATAGAAACCATGCCAGAATGATGTATTTTAATTTTTGAAATTTTTTTCTATTTTTTTGGTAATTTTCCAGCCCGGGTCGGGAAGGTACGGAATTCGGGACGAAAATTTCTCTCTCTTTCTCGGCCTATCTTAACCTGGTTTGGATAGAAATAATGCCGGAATGAAATTTTTGAATTTTTTTTCCTATCTTTTTTGTAATTTTCTAGCCCGAGTCTGGTAGGAATGGAATTCAGGATTAAATTTTTTTTCTCTTGTTCTCTGCCCATCTCAACCCGGTTTGGATAGAAATAATGGCAGAATGATTTTTTTTTAATTTTTTGAGTTTTTTCGGCTCTTTTTTTTTGTAATTTTCTAGCCTGGGTCGAGTAGGAACAGAATTCGGGACAAAATTTTTTCCCTCTAATTCTTGGGCTATCTCAACCCGGATTGGATAGAAATAATTCCGGAATGATGATGTTTTTTAATTATTTGAATTTTTTTTGGAATTTTCTAGTCCTGGTCGGGTAGGAACGGAATTCGGGACGAAAATTTATTTCTCTCGTTCTCGGCCTATCTCAACTCGGTTTGGATAGAAATAATGCCAGAATGATGTTTTTTAAATTTTTGAATTTTTTTGCTATTTGTTTTCGAATTTTCTAGGCCGGGTCGGGTAGGAACGAAATTCGGGACTAAAATTTTTTTCTTTCTTTCTTGGCATATCTCAATCCGGTTTGGATATAAATAATGCTGGAAAGAAGTTTTTAATTTTTTGAATTTTTTTTCTATTTTTTTGGTAATATTCTAGCCCGAGTCGGGTAGGAACGGAATTCGGGATGAAAACTTTTTCTCCCGTTCATGGCCCATCACAACCCGGTTTGGATAGAAATAATGCAAGAATGATGTTTTTTATTTTTTTGAATTTTTTGCTATTTTTTTGGTACTTTTCGAGCCCAGGTCGGGAAGAAACGGAATTCGGGACGAAATTTTTTTTTCCTCTTTCTCGGCCTATCTTAACCCGGTTTGGATATAAATAATGTCGGAATGAAGTTTTTGAAATTTTTTTTCTATTTTTTTTGTAATTTTCTAGCCCGGGTCTAGTAGGAACGAAATTTGGGACGAAAATTTATATCTCTCGTTCTAAGGCCATCTGCACCCGATTTTGATAGAAATAATGCCAGAATGATGTTTTTAAGTTTTTTGAATTTTTTTGCTATTTTTTGGGTAATTTTCTAGCCCGGGTCGGATACGAATGGAATTCGGGACGAAATTTTTTTTCTCTTGTTCTTGGCCCATCTCAACCCGGTTTGGATATAAATAATGCCGAAATGAAGTTTTTGAAATTTTTTTTCTATTTTTTTTCGTAATTTTCTAGCCCGGGTCAGGTGGGAACGGAATTCAGGACGAAAATTTATTTCTCTCATTCTAAGGCCATCTCAACCCGGTTTTGATAGAAATAATGCCAGACTGATGTTTTTAAATTTTTTGAATTTTTTGGCTATTTTTTGGGTAATTTTCTAGCCCGGGTCGGATATGAATAGAATTCGGGACAAAATTTTTTTTTTTCTCTTCCTCGGCCTATCTCAACCCGGTTTGGACAGAAATATTAGCGAAATGATGCTTTTTAATTTTTTTTCTATTTTTATTAGAATTTTGTAGCCCGGGTCGGGTAGGAACGAAATTCGGAAAGAGATTTTATTTTTTCTCTTCCTCAGCCCATCTAAACCCGGTTTGGACCGAAATATTGCCGGAATGATATTTTTTGCTTTTTTAAATTTTCAAACTCAGGTTGGGTAGGAACGAAATTTGAATTGAAAATTTGTTTTCTCTCTTCTTTGGCCTATCTCCGTCCGGTTTGGATAGAAATATAGCCAGAACGATATTTTTTAATTTTCTGAATTCTTTTGCTATTTTTTTGGTAATTTTCTACCATGGTTCGGGTAAGAACGGAATTCGGGACTAAAACTTTTTCTATCCTTCTCAGCCCATCTCAACCGGGTTTGAATAGAAATAATGCCAGAATCATGTTTTTTAACTTTCTGAATTTTTTTTGCTGTTTTTTTGGTAATTTTCTTGCCCGGGTCGGGAGGGAACGGAATTCGAGACAAAAATTTCTTTTCTTCTCTTTCTCGGCCTATCTTAACCCGGTTTGGATTGAAATAACGCCGGAATGATGTTTTTTAATTTTTTTGCTATTTTTTTCTGAATTTTCTAGTCCTGGTCGGGTAGATACGGAATTCGGGACGAAAATTTATTCTCTCGTTCTCTACCCATCTCAACCCGGTTTGGATAGAAATAATGCCTGAATGATGTATTTTAAATTTTTGACTTTTTTTGCTATGTGTTTTCAAATTTTCTGGCCCGGGTCGGGTTGGAACGAAATTCGGGACTAAAATTTTTTTTTCTCCTTCTCGGCATATCTCAGTCCGGTTTAGATGGAAATAATGTCAGAATGTTTTTTTTTAATTTTTTTAATTCTTTTGCTATTTGTTTTGGAATTTTCTAGCCTAGGTCGGGTTGGAACTGAATTCGAAACTATTTTTTTTCTTTCTTTCTTGGCATATCTCAACCCGGTTTGGATAGAAATAAAGCCGAAATGAGGTTTTTAATTTTTTGAATTGTTTTGCTATTTTTTGATGATTTTCTAGCCCGGACCAAGTAGGAACGAAATTCTGGACGGAAATTTTCTCTCTTTCTCAGCCCATCTCAACCCGGTTTGGATAGAAATAATGCCAGAATGATGTATTTTAATTTTTTGAATATTTTTGGTAATTTTCTAGTCCAGGTCGGGAAGGTACGGAATTCGGGACGAAAATTTTTCTCTCTCTTTCTTGGCTTATCTCAACCCGGTTTGGATAGAAATAATGCCGGAATGAAGTTTTTGAAACTTTTTTCCTATTTTTTTTGTAATTTTCTAGCCCGGGTCGGGTAGGAACGGAATTCGGGATGAAAACTTTTTCTCCCGTTCTCAGCCCACCTCAACCCGGTTTGGATTGAAATAATGCCAGAATGATGTTTTTCTATTTTTTTGCTATTTTTTGGGTAATTTTGTAACACGGGTCGGATACGAACGGAATTCGGGACGAAATTTTTTTTCTGTTGTTCTTGGCCCATCTCAACCCGGTTTCGATAGAAATAATGCCAGAATCATGTTTTTTAATTTTTTCAGCTATTGTTTTCGTAATTTTCTAGCTCAGGTCGGTTAGGAATAGAATTCGGGACGAAATTTTTTTTCTCTCTTTCTCGGCCTATCTCAACCCGGTTTGGATAGAAATATTGTCGGAATGATGTTTTTTAATTTTATGAATTTTTTTGCTATTTTTTTGGGAATTTTCTAGTCCTGGTCGGGAAGGAATGAAATTCAGGCCGAAATTTTTTTTTCTCTTTCTCGGCCAATCTCAACCTGGTTTGGATAGAAATATTGGCAGAAGGATGTTTTTTCATTTTTTGAACTTTTTTGGAATTTTTTTGTAATTTTCTAGCACGGGTTGGGTAAGAACGGAATTCGAAGCAAAATTTTCTTTCTTTCTTTCTTAGCATATCTCAATGAAGTTTGGATAGAAATAATGCTGGAAAGAAGTTTTTATTTTTTTTGAATTTTTTTGCTATTTTACTGGTAATTTTCTAGCCCGGTTGTGGTAGGAATGGAATTCGGGACGAAAAACTTTTTCTCTCGTTCTCGACCCATCTCAACCCGGTTTGGATAGAAATAATGCCAGAATCATGTTTGTTTTATCTTTCTGAATTTTTTTGCTATTTTTTTTGGAATTTTCTAGCCCCGGTCTGGTAAGAACGAAATTCTGAATGAAAATTATTTTTTCTCTTCCTCGGCCAATCTTCGCCCGGTTTGGACATAAATATTGCCGGAATTATATTTTTTGATTTTTTTAATTTTTTTGCTATTTTTTTTTTAAAATTTTCTAGCCCAGGTCGGGTAGGAACGAAATGAAAAATGAAAAAATTTACTTCTCTTCCTTGGCCTATCTCCGTCTGGTTTGGATAGAAATATTGCCGGAATGATATTTTTTAATTTTCTGAATTTTTTTGCTAATTTTGTAGCCCTGGTCGGGAAGGAACGGAAATTGGGACGAAAAATATCTTCTCTCGTTCTCGGCCCATCCCAACCCTGTTGGATAGGAATAATGCCAGAATGAAGTTTTTTTAATTTTTTTCAATTTTTTTGGGTAATCTACTAGCCCGGGTCAGTTAGGAATGGAATTCAGATCGAAATTTTTTTCTCTCGTTCTCGGCCCATCTCAACCTGGTTTAATCATATTTTTTAACTATTTGAATTTTTTTTGCTATTTTTTTGGTAATTTTCTTGCCCGGGTCGGGAAGAAACGGAATTCGGCACGAAAATTTCTTTTCTGCTCTTTCTCGTCCTATCTCAACCCGCTTTGGATTGAAATAACGCCGGAATGATTTTTTTAATTTTTTTAATTTTTTCGCTATTTTTTTTGGAATTTTCTAGTCCTGGTCGAGTAGGAATGGAATTCGGGACGAAAATTTATTTGTCTCGTTCTCGGCCCATCTCAACCCGGTTTGGATAGAAATAATGCCTGAATGACGTATTTTAAATTTTTGACTTTTTTTGCTATGTGTTTTCGAATTTTCTAGCCCGGGTCGGGTTGGAACGAAATTCGAGTCTAAAATTTTTTTCTCTCCTTCTCGGCATATTTCAGTCCGGTTTAGATGGAAAAAATGCCGGAATGTTGTTTTTTTAATCTTTTGAATTCTTTTGCTATTTGTTTTGGAATTTTCTAGCCCAGGTCGGGTTGGAACTGAATTCGAAACTAAATTTTTTTTCTTTCTTTCTTGGCATATCTCAATCCTGTTTGGATAGAAATAATGCCGGATGAGGTTTTTAATTTTTTGAATTGTTTTGCTATTTCTTTGGTAATTTTCTAGCCCGGATCGAGTAGGAACGGAATTCGGGACGAAAACATTTCTCTCTCGTTCTTAGCCGATCTCTACCCGGTTTGGATAGAAATAATGCCAGAATGATGTATTTTAATTTTATGAATTTTTTTCTATTTTTTTGGTAATTTCCTAGCCCGGGTCGGGAAGGTACGGATTTCGGAACGAAAATTTTTCTCTCGTTTTCTCGGTCTATCTTAACCCGGTTTGGATAGAAATAATGCCAGAATGAATTTTTTTATTTTTTTGAATTTTTTTTCATATCTTTTTTGTAATTTTCTAGCCCAGGTCTGGTAGGTCTGGTAGGAACGGAATTCGGGACGAAATTTTTTTTTTTTCTTTTTCTCGGCCTATCTCAACCTGGTCTGGATGCAAATACTGCCGTAATGAAGTTTTATAATTTTTTGAATTTTTTTTCCCATTTTTTTGGAATTTTCTAGTCCTGGTCGGGTAGGAACGGAATTCGGAATGAAAATTTTTTTTTTCTCTTTCTCGGCCAATCTCAACTTGGTTTGGATAGAAATATTGCCGGAATGATGTTTTTGAATTTTTTTGCTATTTTTTTTCGGAAATTTATAGTCCTGGTCAGGTAGGAATGAAATTCAGGACAAAATTTTTTTTCTCTCCTTCTCGGCATATCTCAATCCGGTTTGGATAGAAATATTTCTGGAATGATTTTTTTTCATTTTCTGAATTTTTTTGCTATTTTTTTGGAATTTTTTAGCTCGGGTCGGGTAGGAACGGAATTCGGGACGAAAATTTTTTCTCTTCTTCTCAACCCATCTCAACCGGGTTTGGATAGAAATAATTTCAGAATGATGTTTTTTAATTTTTTGAATTTTTTTGGTAATTTTTGGGTAATTTTTTTCGGCCCATCTCCAAACGGTTTGGTTAGAAATAATGCAGGAATGATGTTTTTTAATTTTTTGAATTTTTTTGCTATTTTTTTTTTGGAATTTTCATGTGCGGGTCGGGTAGGAACGGAATTCGGAACAATTTTTTTTTTTTTTTTTTTTTCTCTTTCTCGGCTGATCTCAACTTGGTTTGGATAGAGATATTACCGGAATGATGTTTTTTAATTTTTGGAATTTTTTTGCTATGTGTTTTGGAATTTTCTTGTCCCAGTCGGTAAGGAACGGAATTCAAGACGAAATTTTTTTTTCTCTTTCCCAGCTTATCTCAACCTGGTTTGGATAGAAATATAGCTGGATTGATGTTTTTTAATTTTTCGTATTTTTTTGCTATATGTTTTCGAATTTTCTATCCCGGGTCGGGTAGGAACGAAATTCGGAACTGTAATTTTTTTCTCTCCCTCTCGGTATATCTCAATTCAGTTTGGACAGAATTAATGCCGGAATGATGTTTTTGAATTGGTTGAATTTTTTTGCTATTTTTTTTGGAATTTTCTAACCAAGGTCGTGTACAAACGGAATTCGGAATGAAATTTTTTTTCTATTTTGCTCGACCTATCTCAGCCCTGATTTGATTGAAATATTACAGGAATAAAGTTTTTTAATTTTTTAAATTTTTTTGTTATTTGTTTTCGAATTTTCTTGCCCGGGTCGGGTAGGAACGAAATTCGGGGCTAAAATATTTTTCTCTCCTTCACGGCATATCTCAATCCGGTTGGGATAGACATATAGCCGGAATGATGTTTTTTAAAATTTTGAATTTTTTTGCTATTTTTTTTGGTAATTTTATAGCCCAGGTCACCCACGAAATTTGGAACGAAATTTTTTTTTTTTCACTTCCTCGGCATATCTCCACCCGGTTTGGATAGAAATTTTGCCGGAATAATGTTTTTTAAATTTTTGATTTTTTTTCTAGCCAGGATCGGATAGGAACGGAATTCGGAACTAAAATTTTTGTCTTTCTTTCTTGGCATATATCTCAATCCAGTTTCGATAGAAATAATGCCGGAATGAAGTTTTTTAAATCTTTGAATTTTTTTTCTATTTTTTTTGTAATTTTCTAGCACGGGTCGAGTTGGAACGGAAATCGGGAGGAAAATTTTTTTCTCATGTTCTAGGCCAATCTCAACCCGGCTTGGATAGGAATAATTCTGGAATGATATTTTTAATTTTTTGAATTTTTCTGCTTTTTTTTTGGAATTTTTAGGTGCGGGTCGGGTAGGAACGGAACTCAGAAAGAAATTTTTTTTTCTTCTCTTTCTCGACTTATCTCAACCTGGTTCGGATAGAAATATTGCCGGAATGATTTTTTGAATTTTTTTGCGACCTTTTTTGGAATTTTCCAGTCCTAGTCGAGGAGGGACGGAATTCGGGACGAAAATTTATTTCCATCATTCTCGGCCCATCTCAATCCGGTTTGGACAGAAATATAGCCAGAATGATGTTTTTTAAGTTTTTGAATTTTTTTGCTATTTGTTTTTGAATTTTCTAGCCTGGGTCGTGTAGGAACGAAATTCGAGAGTAAAATTTTTTCTCTCCTTCTCGGCATATATCAGTCCGGTTTAGATGGAAATAATGCCAGAATGATATTTTTTAATTTTTTCAATTCTAGCCCGGGTCGGGTCGGAATGGAATTCGGAACTAAAATTTTTTTCTTTCTTTCTTGGCATATCTCTATCCGGTTTGGATAGAAATAATGCCGTAATGAAGTTTTTAATTTTTTGAATTTTTTTGCTATTTTTTTTGGTAATTTTCTAGCCCGAATCGAGTAGGAACGGAATTTAGGACGAAAACGTTTTTCTCTCGTTCTCAGCCCATCTCAACCCGGTTTGGATAGAAATAATGCGAGAGTGAAGTATTTTAATTTTTTGAATTTTTTTTTATATTTTTTTGGTAATTTTCTAGCCCGGGGCTGAAAGGAACGGAATTCGGGACAAAAATTTGTTTCACTCTTTCTCGGCCTATCTCAACCCGGTTTGGATAGAAATATTGTCGGAATGATGTTATTTAATTTTTTGCATTTTTTTTTTGGAATTTTTTGCCTGGGTCGGGTAGGCACGGAATTCGAGAAGAATTATTTTTTTTCCCTTCTCGGCCTATCTCGGCCCGGTTTGGATAGAAATTTGTCGGAATGATGTTTTGTAATTTTTCTTTTTTTTTTTGGAATTTTCTAGTCCTAGTCGGCTACGAACGAAATTCGGGACAAATTTTTTTTTCTCTCCTTCTCGACATATCTCAATTCGGTTTGGATAGAAATAACGCCGGAATGATTTTTTTCATTTTTTGAATTTTTTTTGGAATTTTCTAGCCCAGGTCGGGTAGGAAAGAAATTTTTTTTTTTTTTTTTTCCCTTCCTCGGCCTATCTCTACCTGCATTGGATAGAAATATTTCCGAAATGATATTTTTTAATTTTTTGCTATTTTTTTTGGAATTTTCTAGCCCAGGTTGGGTAGGTACGAAATTTGGAACGAATTTTTCATTTTATTTTGTTTTTTTTCTCTTCCTCGGCCTATCTCCGCCTAGTTTGGATAGAAATAATGCTGGAAGGAATTTTTTAGTCTTTTGCTATTTTTTTTGGAATTTTCTAGGGCGGCTCGGGTAGGAACGGAAGTCGAAACGAAATCTTTTTTCACTCTTTCACGGCCTACCTCAACCTGGTTTGGATAGAGATATTGTCGGAATGATGTTTTTTAATTTTCTGAATTTTTTTGCTATTTTTCTAGCCCGAGTTGGAAGGAACGGACTTCGGGACGAAATTTGTTTTCTCTTTCTCGGCCTATCTCAACCCGGTTTGTATTGAAATAATGCGAATTAATATTTTTTAATTTTTTGAAATTTTTCAGCTATTTTTTTCGGAATTTTCTAGGGCAGGTCGGGTAGGGACGGAATTCGAAAAGAAATTTTTTCTTCGCTCTTTCTCGGCCTATCTCAACCCGGTTTGGGTAGAAATATTGTCGGAGTGATATTTTTTAATTTTTTTGCAATTTTTTTTGGAATTTTCTAGCGCCGGACTGGTAGGAACAGAATTCGGAAAGAAAAGTTTTTTTCTCTTCCTCGGCCTATCTCAACCTGGTTTGGATAGAACTATTGCTGGAATGTTGTTTTTTAATTTTTTGAATTTTCTGCTATTTGTTTTTGGAATTTTTTGCCTGGGTCTGGTAGGCATGGAATTCGGAGCGAAATTTTTTTTTCCCTTTCTTGGCCTATCTCGGCCCGGTTTGGATAGAAATATTGCCATAATGATGTTTTTTAATTTTTTGATTTTTTTTGGTGTTTGTTTTGGAATTTTCTAGCCTAGGTTTGGTAGGAACGTAATTCTGGACGAAAAACTTTTTCCCTCGTTCTCTGCCCATCTCGACCCAGTTTGGATAGAAATAATGCCAGAATCATGTTTTTTAATTTTCTGAATTTTTTTGCTATTTTTTTTTGAATTTTCTAGCGCGGGACAGGTAGGAACAGAATTCAGAACGAAATTTTTTTTCTCTTCCTTGGCCTATATCAACCTTGTTTGGATAGAAATATTGCTGAAATGTTGTTTTTTAATTTTTCAATTTTTTGCTATTTTTTTTGGAATTTTTTGCCTGGGTCGGGTCACCCCGGAATTTGGAACGAAATTTTTTTTTTCTCTTTCACGACCTATCTCGACCCTTTTTGGATGGAAATATTTCCAGAATGATGCTTTTTAATTTTTAATTTTTCTTGCTGTTTGTTTTGGAATTTTCTAGCCAGGGTCGTGTAGGAACAGAATTCGGTACGAAAATTTTTTTCTCTTGTTCTCAGATCATCTCAACCCGGTTTGGATAGAAACAATGCCAGAATCATGTTTTTTAATTTTCTGATTTTTTTTGCTGTTTTGTTTGTAACTTTCTAGCCCGGGTCAGGTAGGAACGATATTCGTAACGAAATTTTTTTTTTCTTCTCTTCCTCGGCCTATCTTGGCCTGGTTTGCATAGAAATATTGCCAGAGTGATATTTTTTTTATTTTTTAAATTTTGTTGCTTTTTTTTTATTTTTTGAATTTTCTAACCCGTGTCGGGTTGGAACGAAATGCGGAATTAAAATTTTTTTTTCTCTTCCTCGGCCTATCTCCGTCCGGTTTGGATAGAAATATTGTCGGAATGTTATTTTTTAATTTTTTGAATATTTTTGCTATTTTTTTGGTAATTTTCTTGCCTGGGTCGGGTACGATCGGAATTCGGAACGAAAAACTTTTTCCCTCGTTCTCGGCCCATCTCAATCGGGTTTATATAGAAATAATGCTAGAATCATGTTTTTTAATTTTCTGAATTTTTCTGCTATTTTTTTGGTAATTTTCTAGCCCGAGTTGGGAAGGAATGGAATTCGGGACGAAATTTTTTTTTCTCTCTCTTGGCCTATCTCAACCTGGTTTGGATAGAAATATTTGTCGGAATGATGTTTTTTAATTTTTTGATTTTTTTTGCCGTTTTTTTTGGAATTTTCTAGCGCGGGACGGGTATGAACCGAATTCGGAATGAAATTTTTTTTTCTCTTCCTCGACCTATCTCGACCTGTTTTGGAAAGAAATATTTTTGGAATGTTGTTTTTTAATTTATTGAATTTTTTGCTTTTTTTTTTTTTTTTGAATTTTCTGCCTGGGTCGGGTAGGCACGGAATTCGGAACGAATTTTTTTTTTTTTTCTCTTTCTCGGCCTATCTCATCCCGGTTTGGATAGCCGGAATGATGTTTTTTAATTTTTTGATTTTTTTTGCTGTTTGTTTTGGAATTTTCTAGCCTTGGTCGGGTAGGAACAGAATTCGGGACGAAAAAATTTTTCTCTCGTTCTGCGCCCATCTCAACTCAGTTTGGATAGAAATAATGCTAGAATTACGTTTTCTAGCGCGGGACGGGTAGGAAAAGAATTCAGAACGAAATTTTTTTCTCTTCCTCAGCCTATATCAACCTGGTTTGGATGGAAATATTACTGGAATGTTGTTTTTAAATTTTTTCAATTTTTTGCTATTTTTTTTGGAATTTTTTGCCTGGATCGAGTAGGCACGGAATTTGGAACGAAATTTTTTTGTTTTTCTCTTTCTCGACCTATGTCGGCCCTTTTTAGATAGAAATATATTCGGAATGATGTTTTTTAATATTTAATTTTTTTTGCTGTTTGTTTTATAATTTTCTAGTCCTGGTCGGGTAGGAACGGAATTCGAGACAAAATTTTATTTCCCTCTTTCTCAGTCGATTTAAATATAGCCAGATTGATGTTTTTTAATTATTGAATTTTTTTGCTATTTGTTTTGGAATTTTCTAGTCCGGGTCGGGTAGGAACGGAATTCAATACCGAATTTTTTTTTCTCTTGCTCGGCATATCTAAATTTTTGGAGAAATAATGCCAGAATGATGTTTTTGAATTTTTTGAATTTATTGCTATTTTTTGGGAATTTTCTAGCTGGGGTCTGGTAGGAACGGAATTCGGAACGAAAATTTTTTTTCTCTTCCTCGGCCAATCTCCGCCCAGGTCGGTACGAATGGAATTTAGGACGAAAAACTTTTTCTCTCGTTCTCGGCCTATCTCAACCCAGTTCGGATAGAAATAATGCCAGAATCATGTTTTTTAATTTTCTGAATTTTTTTGCTATTTTCTAGCGTAGGACTGGTAGGAACAGAATTGAGAACGAAATTTTTTTTTTTTCCTTCCTTGGCCTGTATCAACCTGTTTTGATAGAAATATTTCCGGAACTGTGTTTTTTAGTTTTTAATTTTTTTTGCTGTTTGTTTTGGAATTTTCTAGCCCGTGTTGGGAAGGGACGAAAATCGGGACAAAATTTTTTTTTCTTTCCTTCTCGGCCTATCTCAACCTGGTTTGGATAGAAATAACGCTGGAATGATGTTTTTTAAATTTTTGCGCTTCTTTTTTTTTTTGGAATTTTCTTGGCTGAGTCAAGTAGAAACGGAATTTGAAATGAAAATTTTTTTCACTCTTTCTCGGCCAATTTCAACCCGGTTTGGATAGAAATATAGCCGGACAGGTGATTTTTAATTTTTTAAATTTTTTTTCTATTTGTTATGGAATTTTCTACACCGGGTCGGGCAGAAACGGAATTCTAGATTAAATTTTTTTTTTCCCTCTTTTTCGGCATATCCCAATCCAGTTTGCATAGAAACTTTGACGGAATCATTTTTTTTAATTTTTGTTCAAATTTTTCTCAAATTTTTTTTCCCGGGTAGGGTAGGAACGGAATTCGGAACGAAAATTTTTATTTCACTTTATCGGCCTATCTCCGCCCGGTTTGGATAGAAATATTTCCGGAATGATGTTTTTTAATTTTTTAAATATTTTGGCTACTTATTTTCGAATTTTCTAGCCCGGGTGGGGTAGGAACGGAATTCGGGACTAAAATCTATTTATTTTTCTTTCTCGGCATATAACTATCCGGTTTGGATAGAAATAATGCCGGAATGATATTTTATAATTTTTTTGCTATTTTTTTGGAATTTTCTAGTCCTGGTCGGGTTGGAATGGAATTCGGAACGAAATTTTTTTTTTTTCTCTTTCCTGGCTTATCTCAACCTGGTTTAGATAGAAATATTGCCGGAATGATGTTTTTTAATTTTTTGAATTATTTGCTATTTTTTTTTTTTTTTTTTTGGTATTTTCTAACTAGGGTCGGGTAGGAATGGAATTCATAACTAAAATTTTTTCTCTCTTTCTTGACCTATCTTTGCCCGGTTAGAATGGAAATATTGCCGGAATGATGTTTTTTAATTTTTTTAATTTTTTTGCTATTGGCTTTCGAATTTTCTAGTCCCGGGTCAGGTAGGTACAAAATTCGGGACTAAAATATTTTTCCATCCTTTTCGGCATATCTCTATCAGGTTTAGATAGAAATAATGCCGGAATGATGTTTTTTAATTTTTTGAATTTTTTTTGGAGTATTCTAGCCCGGGTCAGGGAGGAACAAAATTCGGAACGAGAATTTTTTTTTCTCTTCCTCAGCATATAGGCTCAGTTTGGATGGAAATATTGCCGGAATGATGTTTTATAATTTTTTAAACTTTTTTGCTATTTTTTTTGAAATTTTCAATGGCGGATCAGGTAGGAACGGAATTCGAAGTGAAATTCTTTTTCTTTCTCGTCTCAACCCGGTTTGGATATAAATATAGCCGGAATGATTTTTTTTTTATTTTTTGAATTTTTTCGCTACTATTTTTGGAATTTTTTAGTCCTGGTTGGGAAGGAACGGAATTCGGAACGAAATTTTTTTTTTCTCTTTCCCGACTTATCTCAACCTAGTTTGGATAGAAATACTGCCGTTATGTTGTTTTTGAAATTTTCTAGCCAAGGTAGAAACAGAATTAGGAACAAAATTTTTTTTCTCTCTTTGTCGACCTTTTTCAGCCCGGTTCGGATAAAAATATTGCCGGAATTAATGTTTTTAAATTTTTAAAATTTTTTTGCTGTTTGTTTTCGAATTTTCTATCCTGGGTCGTGTTGGAACGGAATTCGGGACGAAATTTTTTTTCTTTTGTTCTCGGCCCATCTCAACCCAGTTTGGATAGAAATAATGCGAAAATGAAGTTTTTTAATTTTTTCGAATTTTTTTGCTATTCTTTTGGTAATTTTCTAGCTCGGGACGGGTAGGAAAAGAATTCGAAACGAATTTTTTTTTCTTTTTCTTTCTTGGTCTATCTCAACTCTGTTTGGATAGAAATATTGCCGGAATGATGTTTTTTAATTTGTTGCTATTTTTTTTGGAATTTTTTAGTCCTGGTTGGGGTAGGAACGGTATTCGGACCGAAATTTTTTTTTTTCTCTTTCTTGCCCTATCTTAACCCGGTTTGGATAGAAATATTGCCGGAATGATTTTTTTAATTTTTCTAATTTTTTTAATTTTTTTTTTTCAGTTTTCAAATTTTCTAGCCCGGGCCAGATAGGAACGGAATTCAGGACGAAATTTTTTTCCCATTTTTCTCGGCCCATTTCAACTCGGTTCGGATAGAAATATTGTCAGAATGATGTTCTTTAATTTTTTGAATTTTTTGGCTATTTTTTTGGTAATTTTCTAGTCCTGGTCGGATAGGAACGGAATTTGGGACGAAAATTATTTTTTCACTTTCTCGGCCAATCTCAGCCCGGTTTGGATAGAAATATTGCCGGAATAATGTTGTTCTTGTCCGGTAGGAACGGAATTTGGGACGAAATTTTTTTTTCTCTTTTTCTTGGTCAATCTCAACCTTGTTTGGGTATAAATATTGCCAGAATGATGTTTTTTAATTTTTTGAATTTTTTTTGCTATTGTTTTTGTAATTATCTAGCCCTGGTTCTCGGCCATCTCATCCTGGTTTGGATAGAAATAATGACAGAATGAAGTTCTTTTAATTTTTTGAATTCTTTTGCTAATTTTCTGACCCGGGTCGGGAAGGAACGGAATTCGGGGCGAAATTTTTTTTTTTTCTTTTTCTCGGCCTATCTCAACTCGGTTTGGATGGAAAAAATGCCAGAATGATGTTTTTTAATTTTGTTACTATTTCTTTTGTAATTTTCCAGTGCGGGTTCTTGGCATATCTAAATTCAGTTTGGATAGAAATAATGCCGGAATGAAGTTTTTGAAAATTTACAATTTTTTTTTTGGCTATTTTTTCGGTAATTTTCTAGTCCTGGTCAGATAGGAACGGAATTCGGGACAAAAATTATTTTCTTACTTTCTCGGCCAATCTCAGCCCGGTTTGGATAGAAATATTGCCGGAATAATGTTTTTAAATTTTTTTGATTTTTTTTTTTGGAATTTTGTTGTCCTCGTCAGGTAGGAACGAAATTTGGGACGGAATTTTTTTTCTCTTTTTCTCGATGAATTTCAACCTGGTTTGGGAATAAATATTGCCAGAATGATGTTTTTTAATTTTTTGAATTTTTTTTGCTATTTTTTTTGTAATTATCTAGCCCGGATTCTCGGCCCATCTCAACCCGGTTTGATTTCTTTTGCTAATTTTCTAACCAGGGTCGGGAAGGAACGGAATTCGGGATGAATTTTTTTTTCATTCTTTTTATCAGCCTATCACAACCCGGTTTGGATGGAAATAATGCCAGAATGATGTTTTTAAATTTTTTGAATTTTTTTTGGAATTTTCAAGTGCGGGTCAGGTAGGAACGGAATACGGAATGAAAATTTTTTTTTTTTCTCTTTCCCAGCTTATCCCAACCCGGTTTGGATAAAAATATTGTCGGAATGATATTTTTTTATTTTTTGAATTTTTTGCTTTTTTTTTTTGGAATTTTCTTGTCCTGGTCGGGTAGGAATATAATTCGGGACAAAACTTTTTTTTTCTCTTTCTTAGCTTATCTCAACCCGGTTTGGATAGAAATATTGCGGGAATGATGTTCTTTAATTTTTTCAAATTTTTTTGCTATTTTTTTTGGAATTTTCTAGCCACCTTGTAGGAACGGAATTCGGAACAAAATTTTTTTCTCTCTTTCTTGATCTATCTCAGCCCGGTGTGGACAGAAATAGCGCCGGAATGATGTTTTTTAATTTTTTGAATTTTTATGCTGTTTGTTTTCGAATTTTCTAGCCCGGGTCGGATAGGAACGGAATTCGGGACAAAATTTTTTTTCTCTCTTTCTCGACCTTTCTCTACCCGGTTAGGATAGAAATATTGCCGGAATGATGTTTTTTAATTTTTCAAATTTTTTTGCTATTTTTTTTGGAATTTACTAGCCAGGGTCGGGTAGGAACCGAATCGGAACTAAATTTTTTTTTTCTCTCTCTCGACCTATCTCTACCCGGTTCGGATAGAAATAATGCCGTAATGATGTTTTTAATTTTTTGAATTTTTTTACTATTTTTATTGTAATTTTCTAGCCCGGGTTGGGAACGAACGGAATTCGAGATGAATTTTTTTTTTTTCTCTTTCTCGGCCTATCTCAACCCGCTTTGGATAGAAATAGTGCCAGAATGATGTTTTTTAATTTTTTTGCTATTTTTTTTTGGAATTTTCTAGTCCTGGTCAAGGAACGGAATTCGGAACTAAAATTTTTTTTTTTCTCTTTCTCGACCTATCACAGCCCAGTTTGGATAGAATTATTGCAGGAATAATGTTTTCAAATTTTTTTTAATTTTTTCGAATTTTCTATCCAGGGTCGTGTCGGAACGAAATTTGGGACTAAAATTTTTTTCTCTCCCTCTCGGCATTTCTTAATTCGGTTAGGACAGAAATAATGCCGAAATGATGTTTATTAATTTTTTGAATTTTTTTTGTAATTTTCTGGCCCGGGTCTGGTAGGAAAGGAATTCGGGACGAAAATTTATTTCTCTCGTTCTCGACCCATCTCAACCCGTTTGGATAGAAATAATGCCAGAATGATGTTTTTTCATTTTTTTGGAAATATTCTAGCCCGGATCGGGTTGGACCATAATTCAGGACGAAATTTTTTTTCTCTCTTTCTCGGTCCATCTTAACCCGGTTTGGATAGAAATAATGCTAGAATAATTTTTTTTTTTTTTTAATTTTATGAATTTTTTTGCTATGTTTTTTGGAATTTTCTAGACTTGGTCGGATAGGAACGAAATTCGGGCCGAAAATTTTTTTATCTATTTCTCAGCCAATCTCAACATGGTTTGTATAGAAACATTGCCAGAATGATGTTTTTTAATTTTTTTGTGATTTTTTTGTAATTTTCTAGCCCGGGTTGAGTAGGAACGAAATTCGAGATGAAATTTTTTTTCTCTCGTTCTCGGCCCATCTCAACCGGGTTTAGATAGAAATAATGCCAGATTCATGTTTTTTAATTTTCTGAATTTTTTTGCTATTTTTTTTGAATTTTCTAGCGCAGGATGGGTGGGAACAGAATTCGGAAAGAAATTTTTTTTCTGTTCCTCGACCTATCTCAGCCTGGTTTGGATAGAAATATTGCCAGAATGATGTTTTTTAATTTTTTTAATTTTTTTTTTTAATGTTTGTCTTAGAATTTTCTAGCCTAGGTCAGGTAGGAACGGAATTCGGGACGAAAATTTTTTTTCCTCTCGTTCTCCACCCATCGCAACCCAGTTTTGATAGAAATAATGCCAGAATGATGTTTTTTAATTTTTAGAATTTTTTTCCTATTTTTTTGGTAATTTTCTAGCCCGAGTCGGGAAGAAACCGAATTTGGAAATTTTTTCAATTTTTTGCTGGAATGACTTTTCTAGCCCCAGTTTTGCTGGAATGACTTTTTTTTTTTTTTAATTTTTTCAATTTTTTTTCTTTTTTTTTTTTGCAAATTTCTAGGTGAGTTAGGTAGGAATAGATTTCGAAATGAAAATTTTTTTTCTCTTTCTCGGCCTATCTCAACCCAGTTTGAATAGAAATATTGTCAGAACGATGGTTTTTAATTTTTTGAATTTTTTTGGAATTTTCTTGTTCTGGTCGGATAGGAACGGAATTCGGGACTAAAATTTTTTTCTCTCTTTCTCTGCCAATCTCGTCCCGGTTTGGAAAGAAATATTGCGGGCATGTTGATTTTTAATTTTCTGAATTTTTTTGCTAGGTCGGGTAGGAACGGAATGTGGAACGAATTTTTTTTTTTCTCTTTCTCGGCCAATCTTAGCCCGGTTTAGATTGAAATATACCCAGACTGATGTGTTTTAATTTTTTGAACTTTTTTAGCTATTTGTTTTGGAATTTTCTTGCCCGGGTCGGGAAGGAACGGAATTCGATACCCAAATTTTTTTTTCTCTTTCTCAGCATATCTCAATCTGGTTTGGATTGAAATAATTCCAGAATAATTTTTTTAAATTCTTGAATTTTTTGCTATTTTTTTGGTAATTTTATAGCCCAGGTGAGGTAGGAACGGAATTCAGGATGAAAAACTTTTTCTCTCGTTCTCAACCCATCTCAACCCGGTTTGGATAGAAATAATGCCGGAATGATATTTTTTAGTTTTTTTAATTTTTTTTTTAATTTTTTTGGAATTTTCTGGCCCGGGTCGGGTCGGAATGAAATTCAAAAAGAAAATTTTTTTTCTCTTCCTCGGCCTATCTTCGCCCAGTTTAGACAAAAATATTGCCGGAATGATATATTTTTATTTTTTTGCTATTTTTCTTTGAATTTTCTAGCCCAGGTCGGGTAGGAACGAAATTAGAAATGAAAATTTTTTTTTCTCTTCCTTGGCCTATCTCCGTCCGATTTGGATAGAAATATTGACGGAATGATATTTTTTAATTTTCTAAATTTTTTTTCTATTTTTTTGGTAAATTTCTAGCCTGGGTCGGGTAGGAACGGAATTCGGGACGAAAATTTTTTTCTTTCGTTGTCGGCCCATCTCAACCCAGTTTGGATTGAAATAATGTCAGAATCATGTTTTTTAATTTTTGATTTTTTTTGCTATTTTTCTGATAATTTTCTAGCTAGTGTCAGGTTGGAACCGAATTCGGAACGAAATTTTTTTTTTTCATTCTTGGCCAATCTTAGCCCGGTTTGGACAGAAATATTGCCGGAATGATATTTTTTTATTTTTTTGCTGTTTTCCTTTGAATTTTATAGCCCACATTATGCTGGAACGAAATTCGGAATGAATGTTTTTTTTTTCTCTACCTCGACCTATCTCCGCCCGGTTTGGATAGAAATATTGCCATAATGAAATTTTTTAATTTTTTTAATATTTTTGCTATTTTTTTTTCAATTTTCTAGCGCGGGACGGGTAGGAACAGAATTCGGAAAGAAAATTTTTTTTCTCTTCCTCGACCTATGTCAACTTGGTTTGGATAGAAATATTGCCGAAATGATGTTTTTTCATTTTTTTTTGCTGTTTGTTTTGGAATTTTCAAGCCTAGGTCGGGTAGGAACGAAAATTTTTTTCTTTCTCGTTCTCCTCCCATCTCAACACAGTTTGTATAGAAAAAATGTCAGAATGATGTTTTTTAATTTTTTGAAATTTTTTTCCTATTTTTTTGGTCATTTTCTAGCCCGGGTCGGGAAGAAACGGAATTCGGGACGAAATTTTTTTTCTCTCTTCCTCGGCCTATCTCAACCCAGTTTGAATAGAAATATTGTCGGAACGATACTTTTTAATTTTTTAAATTTTTTTGGAAATTCTCTAGCCGGAGTCGGCTAGGAACGGAATTTGGGACGAACAACTTTTTCTCTCGTTCTCGGTCCATCTCAATCCGGCTTGGATAGAAATAATGCTAGAATCATGTTTTTTAACTTTCTGAATTTTTTTACTGTTTTTTTGGTAATTTTCTAGCTCGGGTCGGGAAGGAACGGAATTCGGGACGGATATATATATTTTTTTCTGTTTCCCGGCCTATCTCCGCCCGGTTTGGATTGAAATAATGCCGGAATGATTTATTTCATTTGTTGAATTTTTTTGCTTTTTTTTTTTTGGAATTTTCCAGCCCGGGTCGAGTAGGGACGAAATTCGGAACGAATTTTTTTTTTTTCTTCCTCGGCCTATCTCTGCCCGGTTTGGATAGAAATAATGCTTGAAAGAAGTTTTTAATTTTTTGACTTTTTTTGCTATTTTTTTTTGGAATTTTCTAGGGCGGGTAGGGTAGGAACGGAATTCGAAACGAAATTTTTTTTCACTATTTCATAGCCTATCTCAATCAGTTTTGGATTGAAATAATGCCGGAATAATGTTTTTTAATTTTTTGAATTTTTTTTGCTATTTTTTTTCTGAATTTTTGAGGGCGGGGGTCGGGTAGGGACGGAATTCGGAAAGAAATTTTTTTTCACTCTTTCCCGGCCTATCTCAACCCGGTTTGGATAGAAATATTGTCGGAATGACGTTTTTTAATTTTTTTCCTATTTTTTTTGGAATTTTCTAGCGCGGGACGGATAGTAACAGAATTCGGAAAGAAAATTTCTTTTCTCTTCCCGACCTATCGCAACTAGGTTTGGATAGAAATATTGCCGGAATGCTGTTTTTTGATTTTTTTTTGCTGTTTGTTTTGGAATTTTCTAGCCTAGGTCGGGTAGGAACGAAATTTCTTTTCTCTCTCGTTCTCCTCCCATCTCAACGCAGTTTGGCTAGAAATAATGCCAGAATGATGTTTTTTAATTTTTTGAATTTTTTTCCTATTTTTTTGGTCATTTTCTAGCCCTGGTCGGGAAGAAACGGAATTCGGGACGAAAATTTTTTTCTCTCTTTCTCGTCCTATCTCAACCCAGTTTGAATAGAAATATTTTCGGAACGATATTTTTTAATTTTTTTAATTTTTTTGCTATTTTTTTGGTAATTCTCTAGCCCGGGTCAGGTAGGAACGGAGTTCGGTATGAACAACTTTTTCTCTCATTCTCGGCCCATTTCAATCCAGCTTGGATAGAAATAATGCTAGAATCATGTTTTTTAACTTTCTGAATTTTTTTACTGTTTTTTTGGTAATTTTCTAGCTCGGGTCGGCAAGGAACGGGATTCAAGACGAATTTTTTTTTTCTCTTTCTCAGCCTATCTCAACCAGTTTTGGATTGAAATAATGCCGTAATAAAGTTTTTTAATTTTTTGAATTTTTTTTGCTATTTATTTTCTGAATTTTCGATGGCGGGGGTCGGGTAGGGACGGAATTCGGAAAGAAATTTTTTTTCACTCTTTCTCTTCCTATCTCAACCCGGTTTGGATAGAAATATTGTCGGAATGACGTTTTTTAATTTTTTGAATTTTTTTCCTATTTTTTTTGGAATTTTCTAGCGCGGGACGGGTTGTAACAGAATTCAGAAAGAAATTTTTTTTTCTCTTCCCCGACCTATCGCAACCAGGTTTGGATAGAAATATTGTTGGAATTTTTTACCTAGCTCAGGTACGGAATTCGGAAGGAAATTTTTTTGTTCTCTTTCTCGGCCTATCTCGGCCCAGTTTGGATAGAAATATTGTGGGAATGTTGTTTTTTAATTTTTTTGATTTTTTTTCTGTTTGTTTTGGAATTTTCTAGCCTAGGTCGGGTAGTAACGGAATTTGGGACGAAAATTTTTTTCTCTCGTTCTCCACCCATCTGAACGTGGTTCGGATTGAAATAATGCTAGAATGACGTTTTATAATTTTTTGAATTTTTTTCCTATTTTGTTCGTAATTTTCTAGCCCAGGTCGTGAAGAAGCGGAATTCGGAACGAAAATTTTTTTCTCTCTTTAAGGGCGATTTAGATAGAAACGGATTTCGAAACAAAATTTTTTTTCTCTCTTTTTCGGCCTATCTCAACCCAATTTGGATAGAAATATTGTTGGAACGGCGTTTTTTTGTTTTTTGATTTTTTTTGCTATTTTTTCGGAATTTTCTAGTCCTAGTCGGTTAGAAACAAAATTTGGGACTAAAATTTCTTTCTGCCTCTCTCGGCCATTCTCAACCCGGTTTTTGATAGAAATATTGCGGGCATGATGATTTTTAATTTTCTGAATTTTTTTGTTTTTTTTTTTGGAATTTTCTAGATCGGTTTGGGTAGTAAAGGAATTTGGAACGAAATTTTTTTTCTCCCTTTCTTAGCCAACCTCAGCCCAGTTTGGATTGAAATATAGCCGAATCAATGTTTTTTAATTTTTTGTTATTTGTTTTGGAATTTTCTAGCCCGAGTCGGGTAGCAACGGAATTCGATACCAATTTTTTTTTCACTTTCTTGGCATATCTCAATCCGGTTTGGATAGAAATAATGCCAGAATGATGTTTTTTAATTTTTGAATTATTTGCAATTTTTTTTGGGAATTTTCTAGCCAGGGTCGAGTAGGAACGAAATTTTTTTTGTTCTCTTTCTCAACCTCTCGCAGCCCGGTTTGGACAGAAATAATGCCGCAATGATGTTTTTTAATTTTTTTTGCTATTTTCTAGCCCGGGTCGGGTAGGAATGAAATTCGGAATGACAATTTTTTTCTCTCTTCCTTGGCCAATCTCTGCCCGGTTTGGATAGAAATATTGCTGGAATGTTATTTTTTTAATCTTGTGAATATTTTTTGCTATTTGTTTTGGAATTTTCTAGCCAGGGTCGGGTAGGAACGCAATTCGGGACTAAAATTTTTTCCTTTCTTTCTTGGCATATCACAACCCAGTTTGGATAGAAATAATGCTAGAATCATGTTTTTTAATTTTCTGAATTTTTTTGCTATTTTTTTTCGAATTTTCTAGTGAGGGACGGGTAGGAACAGAATACATAACGAAATTTCATTTTCTCTTCCTCGGCCTATATACACCTAGTTTGGATAGAAATATTGCAGGAATGTTGTTTTTAATTTTTTCAATTTTTTTCTTTTTTTTTTTGGAATTTTCTAGCTGGTGTCGGGTAGGAACGGAATTCAGAATGAATTTTTTTTTTTTTTTTTCTCTTTCTAAACCCAGTTTGGATAGAAGTATTGTCAAAATGATGTTTTTTAATTTTTTGAATTTTTTTGCTATTTTTTTGGTAATTTTCTAGACTGTGTCGGGTAGGAATGGAATTCGGGACGAAAAAACTTTTTCTCTCATTCTCGGCCCATCTCAACCCGGTTTGGATAGAAATAATGCCAGAATCATGTTTTTTAATTATTTGATTTTTTTTGCTATTTTTTTGGTAATTTTCTAGCCCGGATCGTGTTGGAACGAAATTTTTTTTTTCTCTTCCTCAGCCTATCTCGGCCCGGTTTGGATAGAAATATTGCCAGAGTGATATTTTTTTAATTTTTTTGCTATTTTTTTTTTAATTTTTTAGCCCGGGTGGGGTTGGAACGAAATTCGGAATGAAAATATTTTTTTTCCCTTCCTCAGCCTTTCTCCACCCTGTTTGGATAGAAATATTGCCGGAATGATATTTTTGAACTCTTTGAATTTTTTTGCCATTTTATTTGGAATTTTCTAGCGGTGGACGGGCAGGAACAGAAATCGGAACAATTTTTTTTTTTTCTCATTCTCGACCTATCTCAGCCCGGTTTGTATAGAAATATTGCCGGAATGATGTTTTTTAATTTTATGAATTTTTTGCTATTTTTTTGGGAATTCTCTAGCCAAGGTCGGGTAGGCGCAGAATTCAGAACGAATTTTTTTTTCTCTTTTTCTTGGCCAATTTCAGCCCGGTTTTGATAGAAATATTGCCGCAATGATTTTTTTAATCTTTTGATTTTTTTTGCGGTTTGTTTCGGAATTTTCTAGCCTGGGTTGGTAGGAACGGAATTCAGGACAATTTTTTTTTTTTTTTTGCTTTGTCGGCCTATCTCAACCCCGTTTAGATAGAAATAATGCCGGAATGGTGTTTTTAATTTTTTTAATTTTTTCGCAATTTTTTTGGAGTTTTCTAGCCCGGGTCGGGGAAGAACGAAATTCTGAACGATAATTTTTTTTTCTCTTCCTCGGCATATCTCTGCCCAGTTTGGATAGACATATTGCCGGATTGATATTTTTTAATTTTTTTAATTTTTTTGCTATTCGTTTTCGAATTTTCTTGCCCCGGGCTGGGTAGGAACGGAATACGGAACTTAAATTTTTTTCTAACCTTCTCGGCATATCTCAATCTGGTTTAGATATAAATATTGTGGGAATGATGTTTTTTAATTTTTTGGGAATTTTCAAGTGCGGGTCGGGTAGGAATGGAATTCGAAACGAAATTTTTTTTTTTCTCTATTTCTCGGTCCATCTTAACCCAGTTTGGATAGAAATAACACCGGAATGATGTTTTTTAATTTTTCGAATTTTTTTTGGAATTTTCTAGCTAGGGTCGGGTTGGAATGGAATTCGAGACAAAAAACTTTTTCTCTCGTTCTTGGCCCATTTAAACCCGGTTTGGATAGAAATACTAAAAGAATGATTTTTTAAAATTTTTTGGATTTTTTATTTTATTTTTGGTAATTTTCTGGCCCGGGTCTGGAAGGAACGGAATTCGGGAGGATTTTTTTTTTTTTCTCTTTCTCGGCCTATCTCAACTCGGCTTGGATAGAAATAATGCTGGAACGATGATTTTTAATTTTTTGAATTTTTTTGCTGTTTTTTTGTAATTTTCAAGTGCGGGTCGGGTAGGAACAGAATTCAGAACGAAATTTATTTATTTATTTATTTTTTTCTGTTTCACGTCTTATCTCAACTTGGTTTGGATAGAAATATTGCCAGAATGATTTTTTTAATTTTTTTTGCAATTTTTTTTGGAATTTTCTAGTCCTGGTCGTGTAGGAACGGAATTCGGGACGGAAATTTTTTTCTCTCTTTCTCGGCCGATCTCAACCTGGTTTGGATAGAAATATTGCCGGAATGATGATTTTTATTTTTTTGAATTTTTAGCTTTTTTTGTTCTTGTAATTTTCTAGCCCGGGTCGGGTCGGAACGGAAGTCGGGACGAAAATTTTTTCCTCTTATTCTTGGCCCATCTCAACCCGATTTAAATTGAAATAATGCCAGAATGAAGTTTTTTAATTTTTTAACAATTTTTTTTGGTAATTTTTTTCTCTTTCTCGGCCTATTTCAACCCGGTTTAGATAGAAATAATGCCGGAATGATGTTTTTTAATTTTTTTAATTTTTTTGTTATTTTTTTTGGAATTTTGAAGTGCGGGTTGGGTAGGAAAGGAATTCGAAACGAAATATTTTTTTTCTCTT
This sequence comes from Quercus tomentella, assembly GCA_028535165.1. NCBI lineage: Eukaryota > Viridiplantae > Streptophyta > Magnoliopsida > Fagales > Fagaceae > Quercus > Quercus tomentella. The sequence continues at coordinate 17,750,506 of JAPQVY010000023.1, forward strand.
CCTCGGCTTATCACAACCGATTTGAATAGAAATATAGCCGGAATGATTTTTTTTAATAAACGGAATTTTTTTGCAATTTTGTTTTTAATTTTTTTGCTGCTTTTTGAATTTTTTTTTTCTCTTTCGTGGTATATCTCAACCCGGTTTGGATATAAGTAATGCCAGAATGATGTTTTTTAATTTTTTGAATTATTTTGCTATTTGTTTTGGAATATTCTAGCCTGGGTCGGTTAGGAACGGAATTCGTAACTAAAATTTTTTTCTTTTTTTCTCGGCATATCTCAATCTGGTTTGAATAGAAATAATGCTGAAATGAAGCTTTAATTTTTTGAATTATTTTGCTATTTTTTTGGTAATTTTCTTGCCCGGGTCGGGTAGTAACGAAATTCGGGACTAAAAACTTTTTCTCTCGTTCTCAACCCATCTCAACCCGGTTTGGAATGAAATAATGCCAGAACAACGGTTTTTATTTTTTTTGAATTTTCAACTATTTTTTTGGAAATTTTCGAGCCCAGGTCGGGTAGGAACGGAATTCGGAATCAAATTTTTTTTACTCTTTCTCGACCTATCTCAACCCGGTTTGGATAGAAATATTGCCGGTATGACGATTTTTAATTTTTTGAATTTTTTTGTTATTTGTTTTCAAATTTTCTAGTCCTGGTCGGGAGGAACGAAATTCGGGACGAAAATTTTTTTTTCTCTTTCTCGGCCAATCTCAGCACGGTTTGGATAGAAATATTGGCGGAATAATTTTTTTTAATTTTTTGAATTTTTTTGCAAATTTTTTTGGAATTTTCTAGTCCTAGTCGGGTAGGAACGGAATTCGGCTCGAACATTTTTTCCTCTCTTTCTCGGCCTATCTCAACCCAGGTTGGGTAGAGATAATGGCGGAATGATGTTTTTTAATTGTTTTTCTTTCTTTCTCGGCACATCTCAACCAGGTTTCGATAGAAAAATTGTTGGCGGAACGATGTTTTTGAATTATTTCAATTTTTTTGCTATTTTTTTTTTAATTTTCTAGCCCGGGTCGGGTAGGAACGGAATTCGGGAGAAATTTTTTTTCCTTCTTTGTCGGCGTATCTCAATCCGGTTTGGATAGAAATACTGTTGGAATGAAGTTTTTTATTTTTTTATTTTTTTTGCTATTTTTTTGGCAAATTTCTATCCCGGGTCAGGAAGGTACTGAATTTGGGATGAAATATTTTTTTTTTTCCCGCCTGTCTCAACCCTGTTTGGATAGAAATAGGGCCGGAATGTTGTTTTTTAATTTTTTGAATTTTTTTTCTATTTTTTTTCGAATTTTCAAGTGCGGGTTGGGTAGGAACGGAATTCGGGACGAAATTTTTTTTTTCTTTCTCGGCCTACCTCATCCCGGTTTGGATAGAAATATTGCCGGAATCATGTTTTTTAATTTTTCGAATTTTTTTACTATTTTTTTCCGAATTTTCTAGTCGGGGTCAGGCACGAACGGAATTCGGAAAGAAAATTTTTTTCTCTCTTTCTCGACCTATCTCAACCCGGTTTGGATAGAAATATCGCCGGAATGATTTTTTTTTTTAATTTTTTGATTTTTTTTGCTATTTTTTTTTTTAATTTTCTAGGGTGGGTCAGGTAGGAACGGAATTCGGAATTCGGAACTAAAATTTGTTTTCACTCATTCTCGGCCTATCTCAACCCGAGCTGGATAGAAATTTTGTTGGAATGATGTTTTTTTAATTATTTGAATTTTCTTGCTATTTTTTTTGGAATTTTCTTGCGCAGGACGAAGAGGAACAGAATTCACAACAAATTTTTTTTTTCTCTTCCTCAGCCTATCTCAACCAGGTTTGGCTAAAAATATTGCTGGAATATTGTTTTTTCATTTTTTTTTTCAATTTTCGCTACTTTTTTTGGAATTTTTTGCCCGGGTCGGGTACGCTCGGAATTCGGAAGGAAATTATTTTTTTCTCTTTCTCGGCCTATCTTGGCCCGGTTTGGATAGAAATAATGCTAGAATGTTGTTTTTTAATTTTTTGAATTTTTTTGCTATTTGTTTTGGAATTTTCAAGCCTGGGTCGGTTAGGAACGGAATTCGTAACTAAATTTTTTTTCTTTCTTTCTCGGCATATCTCAATCTGGTTTGAATGCCGAAATGAAGCTTTAATTTTTTGAATTATTTGGCTACTTTTTTGGTAATTTTCTAGCCCGGGTCGGGAAGTAACTAAATTCGGGACTAAAAACTTTTTCTCTTGTTATCAACCCAGCTCAACCCGGTTTGGATTGAAATAATGCCAGAACGATGCTTTTTATTTTTTTTGAATTTTCAACTATTTTTTTTGAAATTTTCTAGCCCAGGTCGGGTAAGAACGAAATTCGGAATCAAATTTTTTTTTATTCTTTCTCGACCTATCTAAGCCCGGTTTGGATAGAAATATTGCCGGAATGATGATTTTTAATTTTTTGAATTTTTTTGCTATTTGTTTTCGAATTTTCTAGTCCTGGTCGGGAGGAAAGAAATTCGGGACAAAATTTTTTTTTTTTCTCTTTCTCGGCCAATCTCAGCCCGGTTTGGATAGAAATATTGGTGGAATGATGTTTTTGAATTTTTTTGCAATTTTTTTTGGAACTTTCTAGTCATAGTCGGGTAGGAGCGGAATTCTGCGCGAACATTTTTTCTTCTCTTTCTCGGTCTATCTCAACCCAGGTTGGATAGAAATAATGACGGAATGATGTTTGTTAATTTTTTTTCTCTCTTTCTCAGCCCATCTCAACCCGGTTTCGATAGAAATATTGTCGGCGGAACGATATATTTTAATTTTTTCAATTTTTTTGGTATTTTTTTTTTTCAATTTTCAAGCCTGGGTCGGGGAGGAACGGAATTCGGGAGAAATTTTTTTTTCCTTCTTTGTCGGCGTATCTCAATCCGGTTTGGATAGAAATACTGGTGGAATGAAGTTTTTAATTTTTTAATTTTTTTTGCCTTTTCTTTGGTAAATTACTATCCCGGGTCGGGAAGGTACTGAATTCGGGACGAAATATTTTTTTTTTTTCCCGCCTTTCTCAACCCTGTTTGGGTAGAAATAATGCCGGAATGACGTTTTTTAATTTTTTGAATTTTTTTCCTATTTTTTTTTTCGAATTTCAAGTGCGGGTCGGGTTGGAACGGAATTCCGGACGTAATTTTTTTTTTCTCTTTCTTGGCCTATCTAAACCCGGTTTGAATAGAAATATTGCCGGAATCATGTTTTTTAATTTTTCGAATTTTTTTGCTATTTTTTTTGGAATTTTCTAGACTGGGTCAGGTACGAACGGAATTCGGAAAGAAAATTTTTTTCTCTTTCTCGACCTATCTTAACCCGATTTGGATAGAAATATCGCCGGAATGATTTTTTTTAATTTTTAGATTTTTTTTGCTATTTTTTTTAAAAATTTTCTAGGGTGGGTCGGGTAGGAACGGAATTCGGAACGAAAATTTGTTTTCACTCATTCCTGGCCTATTTCAACCCGGGTTGGATAGAAATATTGTTGGAATGATGTTTTTTTAATTATTTGAATTTTCTTGCTATTTTTTTTGGAATTTTCTTGCGCAGGACGGATAGGAACCGAATTCACAACAAATTTTTTTTTTCTCTTCCTCAGCCTATCTCAACCTGCTTTGGCTAAAAATATTGCTGGAATATTGTTTTTTCAATTTTTTTTCAATTTTCGCTACTTTTTTTGGAATTTTTTGCCCGGGTCGGGTACGCTCGGAATTCGGAAGGAAATTATTTTTTTCTCTTTCTCGGCCTATCTCGGCCCGGTTTGGATAGAATTATTCCGTAATGATGTTTTTGAATTTTTAATTTTTTTTGCGGTTTGTTTTGGAATTTTCTAGCCCGGGTCTGGTAGGAACGGAATTCGGGTCTAAATTTTTTTTTTTCATTCTCGGTATATCTCAACCCGGTTTGGATAGAAATAATGCCAGAATGATGTTTTTTTAATTTTTTGAATTTTTTTGCTATTTGTTTTGGAATTTTCTTGCCTGGGTCGGTTAGGAACGGAATTCGTAACTAAATTTTTTTTTTTCTTTCTCGGCATATCTAAATCTGGTTTCAATAGAAATAATGCCGAAATGAAGCTTCAATTTTTTGCATTATTTTGCTATTTTTCTGGTAATTTTCTTGTCCGGGTCGGGTAGTAACGAAATTCGGGACAAAAAACTTTTTCTCTTGTTCTCAACCCATCTCAACCCGGTTTGGATTTAAATAACGCCAGAACTACGGTTTTTATTTTTTTTGAATATTCAACTATTTTTTTGGAAATTTTCTAGCCCAGGTCGGGTAGGAACGGAATTCGGAATCAAATTTTTTTTTACTCTTTCTCGACCTATCTCAGGCCGGTTTGGGTAGAAATATTGCCGGAATAATGATTTTTAATTTTTTTGAATTTTTTTGCTATTTTTTTCAAATTTTCTATTCCTGGTCGGGAGGAACGAAATTCTGGACGAAAATTTTTTTTTCTCTTTCTCGGCCAATCTCAGCACGGTTTGGATAGGAATTTTGACGGAATAATTTTTTTTAATTTTTTGAATTTTTTTGCAATTTTTTTTTGAACTTTCTAGCCCGGGTCGTGTAGGAACGGAATTCGGGAGAAATTTTTTTTCCTTCTTTGTCGGCGTATATCAATCCGGTTTGGATAGAAATACTGATAGAATGAAGTTTTTTATTTTATTATTATTTTTGCTATTTTTTTGGCAAATTTCTATCCCGGGTCAGGAAGGTAATGAATTCGAGATGAAATATTTTTTTTTTTTCCCGCCTGTCTCAACCCTGTTTGGATAGAAATAATGCCGGAATGATGTTTTTTGAACTTTTTTGCTATTTTTTTTCGAATTTTCAAGTGTGGGTCGAGTAGGAACGGAATTCGGGACGAATTTTTTTTTTTTTCTTTCTCGGCCTACCTCATCCCAGTTTGGATAGAAATATTGCCGAAATAATGTTTATTAATTTTTTGAATTCTTTTGCTATTTTTTTTTGGAATTTTCTGGCCCTGGCCGGGGAGGAACGGAATTTGGGATGATTTTTTTTTTTTCCTCTTTCTGGGCCTATCTCAACCCGGTTTGAATAGAAATATTGCCTGAATCATGTTTCTTAATTTTTCGAATTTTTTTGCTATTTTTTTTTGGAATTTTCTAGTCGGGGTCAGGTACGAACGGAATTCGGAAAGATCATTTTTTTTCTCTGTTTCTCGACCTATCTCAACCCGGTTTGAATAGAAATATCGCCGGAATGATTTTTTTTTAATTTTTTGATTTTTTTTGCTATTTTTTTTTTAATTTTCTAGGGTGGGTCAGGTAGGAACGGAATTCGGAACTAAAAGTTTTTTTTCACTCATTCTAGGCCTATCTCAGCCCGGGTTGGTTAGAAATATTGTCGGATTGATGTTTTTTTAATTATTTGAATTTTCTTGCTATTTTTTTTGGAATTTTCTTGCGCAGGACGGATAGGAACAGAATTCAGAACAAAATTTTTTTTTCTCTTCCTCAGCCTATCTCAACCTGGTTTGGATAAAAATATTGCTGGAATATTGTTTTTTCATTTTTTTTTCAATTTTCGCTACTTTTTTTGGAATTTTTGGCCCGGGTCGGGTACGCTCGGAATTCGGAAGGAAATTATTTTTTTCTCTTTCTCATCCTATCTCGGCCCGGTTTGGAAAGAAATATTTCCGGATTGATGTTTTTGAATTTTTAATTTTTTTGCTGTTTATTCTGGAATTTTCTAGCCGTGGTCTGGTGGGAACGGAATTCGGGTCTAAATTTTTTTTTTTCCTTTCTCGGTATATCTCAACCCGGTTTGGATAGAAATAATGCCAGAATGTTGTTTTTTAATTTCTTGAATTTTTTGCTATTTGTTTTGGAATTTTCTAGCCTGGGTCGGTTAGGAACGGAATTCGTAACTAAAATTTTTTTCTTTCTTTCTCGGAATCTGGTTTGAATAGAAATAATGCCGAAATGGAGCTTTAATTTTTTGATTTATTTTGCTACTTTTTTGGTAATTTTCTAGCCCGGGTCGGGTAGTAACGAAATTCGGGACTAAAAACTTTTTCTCTTGTTCTTAACCCATCTCGACCCGGTTTGGATTGAAATAATGCCAGAACGATGCTTTTTATTTTTTTTGAAATTTTCAACTTTTTTTTTTGAAATTTTCTAGCCCGGGTCGGGTAGGAACGAAATTCGGAATCAAATTCTTTTTTACTCTTTCTCGACCTATCTCAGCCCGGTTTGGATAGAAATATTGACGGAATGATGATTTTTAATTTTTTGAATTTTTTTGCTATTTGTTTTCGAATTTTCTAGTCCTGGTCGGGAGGAATGAAATTCAGGACGAAAATTTTTTTTTTTCTTTCTCGGCCAATCTCAGCCCAGTTTGGATAGAAATATTGGCGGAATGATGTTTTTGAATTTTTTTGCAATTTTTTTTGGAACATTCTAGTCCTAGTCGGGTAGGAGCGGAATTCGGCGCGAACATTTTTTCTTCTCTTTCTCGGCCTATCTCAACCCAGGTTGGATAGAAATAAAGGCGGAATGATGTTTTTTAATTTTTTTTCTCTCTTTCTCGGCCCTTCTCAACCCGGTTTCGATAGAAATATTGTCGGCGAAACGATGTTTTTTAATTTTTTTCAATTTTTTTGCTATTTTTTTTTTCAATTTTCAAGCCTGGGTCGGGGAGGAACGGAATTCGGAAAAAATTTTCTCCTTCTTTGTCGGCGTATCTCAATCCGGTTTGGATAGAAATACTGATGGAATGATGTTTTTAATTTTTTAATTTTTTTTGCCTTTTTTTTGGTAAATTTCTATCCCGGGTCGGGAAGGTACAGAATTCGGGACGAAATATTTTTTTTTTTCCCCGCCTTTCTCAACCCTGTTTGGGTAGAAATAATGCCGGAATGATGTTTTTTAATTTTTTGAATTATTTTACTATTTTTTTTTCGAATTTTCAAGTGCGGGTCGGGTTGGAACGGAATTCCGGACGAAATTTTTTTTTTTTCTTTCTTGGCCTATCTAAACCCGGTTTGAATAGAAATACTGCCGGAATCATGTTTTTTAATTTTTCGAATTTTTTGCTATTTTTTTTGGAATTTTCTAGACTGGGTCAGGTACAAATGGAATTCGGAAAGAAAATTTTTTTCTCTTTCTCGACCTATCTTAACCCGGTTTGGATAGAAATATCGCCGGAATGATTTTTTTTAATTTTTAGATTTTTGTTGCTATTTTTTTTTTAATTTTCTAGGGTGGGTCGGGTAGGAACGGAATTCGGAACGAAAATTTGTTTTCACTCATTCCTGGCCAATTTCAACCCGGGTTGGATAGAAATATTGTTGGAATGATGTTTTTTTAATTATTTGAATTTTCTTGCTATTTTTTTTGGAATTTTCTTGCGCAGGACGGATAGGAACCGAATTCACAACAAATTTTTTTTTTCTCTTCCTCAGCCTATCTCAACCTGCTTTGGCTAAAAATATTGCTGGAATATTGTTTTTTCATTTTCTGTTTTCAACTTTCGCTACTTTTATTGGAATTTTTTGCCCGGGTCGGGTACGCTCGGAATTCGGAAGGAAATTATTTTTTTCTCTTTCTCGGCCTATCTCGGCCCGGTTTGGATAGAATTATTCCGTAATGATGTCTTTGAATTTTTAATTTTTTTTGCGGTTTATTTTGGAATTTTCTAGCCCGGGTCTGGTAGGAACGGAATTCGGGTCTAAATTTTTTTTTTTTCATTCTCGGTATATCTCAACCCGGTTTGGATAGAAATAATGCCAGAATGATGTTTTTTTAATTTTTTGAATTTTTTTGCTATTTGTTTTGGAATTTTCTAGCCTGGGTCGGTTAGGAACAGAATTCGTAACTAAATTTTTTTTTTTCTTTCTCGGCATATCTAAATCTGGTTTGAATAGAAATAATGCCGAAATGAAGCTTCAATTTTTTGCATTATTTTGCTATTTTTCTGGTAATTTTCTTGTCCGGGTCGGGTAGTCACGAAATTCGGGACAAAAAACTTTTTCTCTTGTTCTCAACCCATCTCAACCCGGTTTGGATTGAAATAACGCCAGAACTACGGTTTTTATTTTTTTTTGAATATTCAACTAATTTTTTGGAAATTTTCTAGCCCAGGTCGGGTAGGAACGGAATTCGGAATCAAATTTTTTTTTTACTCTTTCTCGACCTATCTCAGGCCGGTTTGGGTAGAAATATTGCCGGAATGATGATTTTTAATTTTTTTGAATTTTTTTGCTATTGTTTTCAAATTTTCTATTCCTGGTTGGGAGGAACGAAATTCTGGACGAAATTTTTTTTTTCTCTTTCTCGGCCAATCTCAGCACGGTTTGGATAGGAATTTTGGCGGAATAATTTTTTTGAATTTTTTGAATTTTTTTGCAATTTCTTTTGGAATTTTCTAGTCCTAGTCGGGTAGGAACGGAATTCGGCGCGAACATTTTTTCTTCTCTTTCTAGGCCTATCTCAACCCAGGTTGGATAGAAATAATGGCGGAATAATGTTTTTTAATTTTTTTTCTCTCTTTCCCGGCACATCTCAACCTGGTTTCGATAGAAATATTGTTGGCGGAACGATGTTTTTTAATTATTTCAATTTTTTTGAATTTTCTAGCCCGGGTCGTGTAGGAACGGAATTCGGGAGAAATTTTTTTTCCTTCTTTGTCGGCGTATCTCAATCCGGTTTGGATAGAAATACTGATGGAATGAATTTTTAATTTTTTTTGCCTTTTTTTTGGTAAATTTCTATCCCGGGTCGGGAAGGTACAGAATTCGGGACGAAATATTTTTTTTTTTTCCCGCCTTTCTCAACCCTGTTTGGGTAGAAATAATGCCGGAATGATGTTTTTTAATTTTTTGAATTTTTTTACTATTTTTTTTTCGAATTTTCAAGTGCGGGTCGGGTTGGAACGGAATTCCGGACGAAATTTTTTTTTTCTTCCTTCTTGGCCTATCTAAACCCGGTTTGAATAAAAATACTGCGGGAATCATGTTTTTTAATTTTTCAAATTTTTTTGCTATTTTTTTTGGAATTTTCTAGACTGTGTCAGGTACGAATGGAATTCGGAAAGAAATTTTTTTTTTCTTTCTCGACCTATCTAACCCGGTTTGGATAGAAATATCGCCGGAATGATTTTTTTTAATTTTTAGATTTTTTTTGCTATTTTTTTTTTTTAATTTTCTAGGGTGGGTCGGGTAGGAACGGAATTCGGAACGAAAATTTGTTTTCACTCATTCCTGGCCTATTTCAACCCGGGTTGGATAGAAATATTGTTGGAATGATGTTTTTTTAATTATTTGAATTTTCTTGCTATTTTTTTTGGAATTTTCTTGCGCAGGACGGATAGGAACCGAATTCACTACAAAATTTTTTTTTCTCTTCCTCAGCCTATCTCAACCTGCTTTGGCTAAAAATATTGCTGGAATATTGTTTTTTGATTTTTTTTTTTTCAATTTTCGCTACTTTTTTTGGAATTTTTTGCCCGGGTCGGGTACGCTCGGAATTCGGAAGGAAATTATTTTTTTCTCTTTCTCGGCCTATCTCGGCCCGGTTTGGATAGAATTATTCCGTAATGATGTCTTTGAATTTTTAATTTTTTTTGCGGTTTATTTTGGAATTTTCTAGCCCGGGTCTGGTAGGAACGGAATTCGGGTCTAAATTTTTTTTTTTTCATTCTCGGTATATCTCAACCCGGTTTGGATAGAAATAATGCCAGAATGATGTTTTTTGAATTTTTTGAATTTTTTTGCTATTTGTTTTGGAATTTTCTAGCCTGGGTCGGTTAGGAACAGAATTCGTAACTAAATTTTTTTTTTCTTTGTCGGCATATCTAAATCTGGTTTGAATAGAAATAATGCCGAAATGAAGCTTCAATTTTTTGCATTATTTTGCTATTTTTCTGGTAATTTTCTTGTCCGGGTCGGGTAGTCACGAAATTCGGGACAAAAAACTTTTTCTCTTGTTCTCAACCCATCTCAACCCGGTTTGGATTGAAATAACGCCAGAACTACGGTTTTTATTTTTTTTGAATATTCAACTATTTTTTTGGAAATTTTCTAGCCCAGGTCGGGTAGGAACGGAATTCGGAATCAAATTTTTTTTTACTCTTTCTCGACCTATCTCAGGCCGGTTTGGGTAGAAATATTGCTGGAATGATGATTTTTAATTTTTTTGAATTTTTTTGCTATTTTTTTCAAATTTTCTATTCCTGGTCGGGAGGAACGAAATTCTGGACGAATTTTTTTTTTTCTCTTTCTCGGCCAATTTCAGCACGGTTTGGATAGGAATTTTGGCGGAATGATTTTTTTTAATTTTTTGAATTTTTTTGCAATTTTTTTTGGAATTTTCTAGTCCTAGTCGGGTAGGAACGGAATTCGGCGCGAACATTTTTTCTTCTCTTTCTAGGCCTATCTCAGCCATGGTTGGATAGAAATAATGGCGGTATAATGTTTTTTAATTTTTTTTCTCTCTTTCTCGGCACATCTCAACCTGGTTTCGATAGAAATATTGTTGGCGGAACGATGTTTTTTAATTATTTCAATTTTTTTGAATTTTCTAGCCCAGGTCGTGTAGGAACGGAATTCGGGAGAAATTTTTTTTCCTTCTTTGTCTTCGTATATCAATCCGGTTTGGATAGAAATACTGATAGAATGAAGTTTTTTATTTTATTATTATTTTTGCTATTTTTTTGGCAAATTTCTATCCCGGGTCAGGAAGGTACTGAATTCGGGATGAAATTTTTTTTTTTTTTCCCGCCTGTCTCAACCCCGTTTGGATAGGAATAATGCCGGAATGATGTTTTTTGAACTTTTTTGCTATTTTTTTTCGAATTTTCAAGTGTGGGTCGAGTAGGAACGGAATTCGGGACGAATTTTTTTTTTTTTCTTTCTCGGCCTATCTCATCCCGGTTTGGATAGAAATATTGCCGAAATAATGTCTATTAATTTTTTGAATTCTTTTGCTATTTTTATTTTGGAATTTTCTGGCCCTGGTCGGGTAGGAACGGAATTTGGGACGATTTTTTTTTTTTTCCCTCTTTCTGGGCCTATCTCAACCCGGTTTGAATAGAAATATTGCCGGAATCATGTTTTTTAATTTTTCGAATTTTTTTGCTATTTTTTTTGGAATTTTCTAGTCAGTGTCAGGTACGAACGGAATTCGGAAAGATCATTTTTTTCTCTGTTTCTCGACCTATCTCAACCCGGTTTGGATAGAAATATCGCCGGAATGATTTTTTTTAATTTTTTGATTTCTTTTGCTATTTTTTTTTAATTTTCTAGGGTGGGTCAGGTAGGAACGGAATTCGGAACTAAAAGTTTTTTTTCACTCATTCTCGGCCTATCTCAACCCGGGTTGGTTAGAAATATTGTCGGATTGATATTTTTTTAATTATTTGAATTTTCTTGCTATTTTTTTTGGAATTTTCTTGCGCAGGACGGATAGGAACAGAATTCAGAACAAAATTTTTTTTTCTCTTCCTCAGCCTATCTCAACCTGGTTTGGATAAAAAAATTGCTGGAATATTGTTTTTTCATTTTTTTTTCAATTTTCGCTACTTTTTTTGGAATTTTTGGCCCGGGTCGGGTACGCTCGGAATTCGGAAGGAAATTATTTTTTTCTCTTTCTCGTCCTATCTCGGCCCGGTTTGGATAGAAATATTTCCGGATTGATGTTTTTGAATTTTTAATTTTTTTGCTGTTTATTCTGGAATTTTCTAGCCGGGGTCTGGTAGGAACGGAACTCGGGTCGAATTTTTTTTTTTTTTCCTTTCTCGGTATATCTCAACCCGGTTTGGATAGAAATAATGCCAGAATGTTGTTTTTTAATTTCTTGAATTTTTTGCTATTTGTTTTGGAATTTTCTAGCCTGGGTCGGTTAGGAACGGAATTCGTAACTAAAATTTTTTTCTTTCTTTCTCGGAATCTGGTTTGAATAGAAATAATGCCGAAATGGAGCTTTAATTGTTTCATTTATTTTGCTACTTTTTTGGTAATTTTCTAGCCTGGGTCGGGTAGTAACGAAATTCGGGACTAAAAACTTTTTCTCTTGATCTTAACCCATCTCAACCCGGTTTGGATTGAAATAATGCCAGAACGATGCTTTTTATTTTTTCTGAATTTTCAACTTTTTTTTTTGAAATTTTCTAGCCCGGGTCGGGTAGGAACGAAATTCGGAATCAAATTCTTTTTTACTCTTTCTCGACCTATCTCAGCCCGGTTTGGATAGAAATATTGCCGGAATGATGATTTTTAATTTTTTGAATTTTTTTTCTATTTGTTTTCGAATTTTCTAGTCCTGGTCGGGAGGAATGAAATTCGGGACGAAAATTTTTTTTTCTCTTTCTCGGCCAATCTCAGCCCAGTTTGGATAGAAATATTGGCGGAATGATGTTTTTGAATTTTTTTGCAATTTTTTTTAGAACATTCTAGTCCTCGTCGGGTAGGAACGGAATTCGGCGCGAACATTTTTTCTTCTCTTTCTCGGCCTATCTCAACCCAGGTTGGATAGAAATAATGGCGGAATGATGTTTTTTAATTTTTTTTCTCTCTTTCTCGGCCCATCTCAACCCGGTTTCGATAGAAATATTGTCGGCGGAACGATGTTTTTTAATTTTTTTGCTATTTTTTTTTTCAATTTTCAAGCCTGGGTCGGGGAGGAACGGAATTCGGGAGAAATTTTTTTTCCTTCTTTGTCGGCGTATCTCAATCCGGTTTGGATAGAAATACTGATGGAATGAAGTTTTTAATTTTTTAATTTTTTTTGCCTTTTTTTTGGTAAATTTCTATCCCGGGTCGGGAAGGTACAGAATTCGGGACGAAATATTTTTATTTTTTTCCCGCCTTTCTCAACCCTGTTTGGGTAGAAATAATGCCGGAATGATGTTTTTTAATTTTTTGAATTTTTTTACTATTTTTTTTTTCGAATTTTCAAGTGCGGGTCGGGTTGGAACTGAATTCCGGACGAATTTTTTTTTTTTTTCTTTCTTGGCCTATCTAAACCCGGTTTGAATAGAAATACTGCGGGAATCATGTTTTTTAATTTTTCAAATTTTTTTGCTATTTTTTTTGGAATTTTCTAGACTGGGTCAGGTACGAATGGAATTCGGAAAGAAATTTTTTTTCTCTTTCTCGACCTATCTTAACCCGGTTTGGATAGAAATATCGCCGGAATGATTTTTTTTAATTTTTAGATTTTTTTTGATATTTTTTTTTTTTAATTTTCTAGGGTGGGTCGGGTAGGAGCGGAATTCGGAACGAAAATTTGTTTTCACTCATTCCTGGGCTATTTCAACCCGGGTTGGATAGAATATTGTTGGAATGCTGTTTTTTTAATTATTTGAATTTTCTTGCTATTTTTTTTGGAATTTTCTTGCGCAGTACGGATAGGAACCGAATTCACAACAAATTTTTTTTTTCTCTTCCTCAGCCTATCTCAACCTGCTTTGGCTAAAAATATTGCTGGAATATTGTTTTTTCATTTTTTTTTTTCAATTTTCGCTACTTTTTTTGGAATTTTTTGCCCGGGTCGGGTACGCTCGGAATTTGGAAGGAAATTATTTTTTTCTCTTTCTCGGCCTATCTCAGGCCGTTTTGGGTAGAAATATTGCCGGAATGATGATTTTTAATTTTTTTGAATTTTTTTGCTATTTTTTTCAAATTTTCTATTCCTGGTCGGGAGGAACGAAATTCTGGAGGAAATTTTTTTTTTCTCTTTCTCGGCCAATCTCAGCACGGTTTGGATAGGAATTTTGGCGGAATAATTTTTTTTAATTTTTTGAATTTTTTTGCAATTTCTTTTGGAATTTTCTAGTCCTAGTCGGGTAGGAACAGAATTCGGCGCGAACATTCTTTCTTCTCTTTCTAGGCCTATCTCAACCCAGGTTGGATAGAAATAATGGCGGAATAATGTTTTTTAATTTTTTTTTCTCTCTTTCTCGGCACATCTCAACCTGGTTTCGATAGAAATATTGTTGGCGGAACGATGTTTTTTAATTATTTCAATTTTTTTGAATTTTCTAGCCCGGGTCGTGTAGGAACGGAATTCGGGAGAAATTTTTTTTCCTTCTTTGTCGGCGTATATCAATCCGGTTTGGATAGAAATACTGATAGAATGAAGTTTTTTATTTTATTATTATTTTTGCTATTTTTTTGGCAAATTTCTATCCCGGGTCAGGAAGGTACTGAATTCGGGATGAAATATTTTTTTTTTTCCCGCCTGTCTCAACCCTGTTTGGATAGAAATAATGCTGGAATGATGTTTTTTGAACTTTTTTGCTATTTTTTTTCGAATTTTCAAGTGTGGGTCGAGTAGGAACGGAATTCGGGACAAATTTTTTTTTTTTTCTTTCTCAGCCTACCTCATCCCGGTTTGGATAGAAATATTGCCGAAATAATGTTTATTAATTTTTTGAATTCTTTTGCTATTTTTTTTTTGGAATTTTCTGGCCCTGGTCGGGTAGGAATGGAATTTGGGACGATTTTTTTTTTTTCCTCTTTCTGGGCCTATCTCAACCCGGTTTGAATAGAAATATTGCCGGAATCATGTTTTTTAATTTTTCGAATTTTTTTGCTATTTTTTTTGGAATTTTCTAGTCGGGGTCAGGTACGAACGGAATTCGGAAAGATCATTTTTTTCTCTGTTTCTCGACCTATCTCAACCCGGTTTGGATAGACATATCGCCGGAATGATTTCTTTTAATTTTTTGATTTTTTTTGCTATTTTTTTTTAATTTTCTAGGGTGGGTCATGTAGGAACGGAATTCGGAACTAAAAGTTTTTTTTCACTCATTCTTGGCCTATCTCAACCCGGGTTGGTTAGAAATATTGTCGGATTGATGTTTTTTTAATTATTTGAATTTTCTTGCTATTTTTTTTGGAATTTTCTTGCGCAGGACGGATAGGAACCGAATTCACAACAAATTTTTTTTTCTCTTCCTCAGCCTATCTCAACCTGCTTTGGCTAAAAATATTGCTGGAATATTGTTTTTTCATTTTTTTTTTTTCAATTTTCGCTACTTTTTTTGGAATTTTTTGCCCGGGTCGGGTACGCTCGGAATTCGGAAGGAAATTATTTTTTTCTCTTTCTCGGCCTATCTCGGCCCGGTTTGGATAGAATTATTCCGTAATGATGTCTTTGAATTTTTAATTTTTTTTGCGGTTTATTTTGGAATTTTCTAGCCCGGGTCTGGTAGGAACGGAATTCGGGTCTAAATTTTTTTTTTTCATTCTCGGTATATCTCAACCCGGTTTGGATAGAAATAATGCCAGAATGATGTTTTTTGAATTTTTTTGCTATTTGTTTTGGAATTTTCTAGCCTGGGTCGGTTAGGAACAGAATTCGTAACTAAATTTTTTATTTTTTTCTCGGCATATCTAAATCTGGTTTGAATAGAAATAATGCCGAAATGAAGCTTCAATTTTTTGCATTATTTTGCTATTTTTCTGGTAATTTTCTTGTCCGGGTCGGGTAGTCACGAAGTTCGGGACAAAAAACTTTTTCACTTGTTCTCAACCCATCTCAACCCGGTTTGGATTGAAATAACGCCAGAACTACGGTTTTTATTTTTTTTTGAATATTCAACTAATTTTTTGGAAATTTTCTAGCCCAGGTCGGGTAGGAACGGAATTCGGAATCAAATTTTTTTTTTACTCTTTCTCGACCTATCTCAGGCCGGTTTGGGTAGAAATATTGCCGGAATGATGATTTTTAATTTTTTTGAATTTTTTTGCTATTGTTTTCAAATTTTCTATTCCTGGTTGGGAGGAACGAAATTCTGGACGAAATTTTTTTTTTCTCTTTCTCGGCCAATCTCAGCACGGTTTGGATAGGAATTTTGGCGGAATAATTTTTTTTAATTTTTTGAATTTTTTTGCAATTTCTTTTGGAATTTTCTAGTCCTAGTCGGGTAGGAACGGAATTCGGCGCGAACATTTTTTCTTCTCTTTCTAGGCCTATCTCAACCCAGGTTGGATAGAAATAATGGCGGAATAATGTTTTTTAATTTTTTTTCTCTCTTTCCCGGCACATCTCAACCTGGTTTCGATAGAAATATTGTTGGCGGAACGATGTTTTTTAATTATTTCAATTTTTTTGAATTTTCTAGCCCGGGTCGTGTAGGAACGGAATTCGGGAGAAATTTTTTTTCCTTCTTTGTCGGCGTATCTCAATCCGGTTTGGATAGAAATACTGATGGAATGAATTTTTAATTTTTTAATTTTTTTTGCCTTTTTTTTGGTAAATTTCTATCCCGGGTCGGGAAGGTACAGAATTCGGGACGAAATATTTTTTTTTTTTCCCGCCTTTCTCAACCCTGTTTGGGTAGAAATAATGCCGGAATGATGTTTTTTAATTTTTTGAATTTTTTTACTATTTTTTTTTCGAATTTTCAAGTGCGGGTCGGGTTGGAACGGAATTCCGGACGAATTTTTTTTTTTCTTCCTTCTTGGCCTATCTAAACCCGGTTTGAATAAAAATACTGCGGGAATCATGTTTTTTAATTTTTCAAATTTTTTTGCTATTTTTTTTGGAATTTTCTAGACTGTGTCAGGTACGAATTGAATTCGGAAAGAAATTTTTTTTTTCTTTCTCGACCTATCTAACCCGGTTTGGATAGAAATATCGCCGGAATGATTTTTTTTAATTTTTTGATTTTTTTTGCTATTTTTTTTTTAAAATTTTCTAGGGTGGGTCGGGTAGGAACGGAATTCGGAACGAAAATTTGTTTTCACTCATTCCTGGCCTATTTCAACCCGGGTTGGATAGAAATATTGTTGGAATGATGTTTTTTTAATTATTTGAATTTTCTTGCTATTTTTTTTGGAATTTTCTTGCGCAGGACGGATAGGAACCGAATTCACTACAAAATTTTTTTTTCTCTTCCTCAGCCTATCTCAACCTGCTTTGGCTAAAAATATTGCTGGAATATTGTTTTTTCATTTTTTTTTTTCAATTTTCGCTACTTTTTTTGGAATTTTTTGCCCGGGTCGGGTACGCTCGGAATTCGGAAGGAAATTATTTTTTTCTCTTTCTCGGCCTATCTCGGCCCGGTTTGGATAGAATTATTCCGTAATGATGTCTTTGAATTTTTAATTTTTTTTGCGGTTTATTTTGGAATTTTCTAGCCCGGGTCTGGTAGGAACGGAATTCGGGTCTAAATTTTTTTTTTTTCATTCTCGGTATATCTCAACCCGGTTTGGATAGAAATAATGCCAGAATGATGTTTTTTTAATTTTTTGAATTTTTTTGCTATTTGTTTTGGAATTTTCTAGCCTGGGTCGGTTAGGAACAGAATTCGTAACTAAATATTTTTTTTTCTTTGTCGGCATATCTAAATCTGGTTTGGATAGAAATAATGCCGAAATGAAGCTTCAATTTTTTGCATTATTTTGCTATTTTTCTGGTAATTTTCTTGTCCGGGTCGGGTAGTCACGAAATTCGGGACAAAAAACTTTTTCTCTTGTTCTCAACCCATCTCAACCCGGTTTGGATTGAAATAACGCCAGAACTACGGTTTTTATTTTTTTTGAATATTCAACTATTTTTTTGGAAATTTTCTAGCCCAGGTCGGGTAGGAACGGAATTCGGAATCAAATTTTTTTTTACTCTTTCTCGACCTATCTCAGGCCGGTTTGGGTAGAAATATTGCCGGAATGATGATTTTTAATTTTTTTGAATTTTTTTGCTATTTTTTTCAAATTTTCTATTCCTGGTCGGGAGGAACGAAATTCTGGACGAAATTTTTTTTTTCTCTTTCTCGGCCAATCTCAGCACGGTTTGGATAGGAATTTTGGCGGAATGATTTTTTTTAATTTTTTGAATTTTTTTGCAATTTTTTTTGGAATTTTCTAGTCCTAGTCGGGTAGGAACGGAATTCGGCGCGAACATTTTTTCTTCTCTTTCTAGGCCTATCTCAGCCATGGTTGGATAGAAATAATGGCGGTATAATGTTTTTTAATTTTTTTTCTCTCTTTCTCGGCACATCTCAACCTGGTTTCGATAGAAATATTGTTGGCGGAACGATGTTTTTTAATTATTTCAATTTTTTTGAATTTTCTAGCCCGGGTCGTGTAGGAACGGAATTCGGGAGAAATTTTTTTTCCTTCTTTGTCTTCGTATATCAACCCGGGTTGGTTAGAAATATTGTCGGATTGATGTTTTTTTAATTATTTGAATTTTCTTGCTATTTTTTTTGGAATTTTCTTGCGCAGGACGGGTAGGAACCGAATTCACAACAAAATTTTTTTTTCTCTTCCTCAGCCTATCTCAACCTGCTTTGGCTAAAAATATTGCTGGAATATTGTTTTTTCATTTTTTTTTTTCAATTTTCGCTACTTTTTTTGGAATTTTTGCCCGGGTCGGGTACGCTCGGAATTCGGAAGGAAATTATTTTTTTCTCTTTCTCGGCCTATCTCGGCCCGGTTTGGATAGAATTATTCCGTAATGATGTCTTTGAATTTTTAATTTTTTTTGCGGTTTATTTTGGAATTTTCTAGCCCGGGTCTGGTAGGAACGGAATTCGGGTCTAAATTTTTTTTTTTCATTCTCGGTATATCTCAACCCGGTTTGGATAGAAATAATGCCAGAATGATGTTTTTTGAATTTTTTTGCTATTTGTTTTGGAATTTTCTAGCCTGGGTCGGTTAGGAACAGAATTCGTAACTAAATTTTTTTTTTCTTTCTCGGCATATCTAAATCTGGTTTGAATAGAAATAATGCCGAAATGAAGCTTCAATTTTTTGCATTCTTTTGCTATTTTTCTGGTAATTTTCTTGTCCGGGTCGGGTAGTCACGAAATTCGGGACAAAAAACTTTTTCACTTGTTCTCAACCCATCTCAACCCGGTTTGGATTGAAATAACGCCAGAACTACGGTTTTTATTTTTTTTTGAATATTCAACTAATTTTTTGGAAATTTTCTAGCCCAGGTCGGTTAGGAACGGAATTCGGAATCAAATTTTTTTTTTACTCTTTCTCGACCTATCTCAGGCCGGTTTGGGTAGAAATATTGCCGGAATGATGATTTTTAATTTTTTTGAATTTTTTTGCTATTTTTTTCAAATTTTCTATTCCTGGTTGGGAGGAACGAAATTCTGGACGAAATTTTTTTTTTCTCTTTCTCGGCCAATCTCAGCACGGTTTGGATAGGAATTTTGGCGGAATAATTTTTTTTAATTTTTTGAATTTTTTTGCAATTTCTTTTGGAATTTTCTAGTCCTAGTCGGGTAGGAACGGAATTCGGCGCGAACATTTTTTCTTCTCTTTCTAGGCCTATCTCAACCCAGGTTGGATAGAAATAATGGCGGAATAATGTTTTTTAATTTTTTTTCTCTCTTTCCCGGCACATCTCAACCTGGTTTCGATAGAAATATTGTTGGCGGAACGATGTTTTTTAATTATTTCAAATTTTTTGAATTTTCTAGCCCGGGTCGTGTAGGAACGGAATTCGGGAGAAATTTTTTTTCCTTCTTTGTCGGCGTATCTCAATCCGGTTTGGATAGAAATACTGATGGAATGAATTTTTAATTTTTTAATTTTTTTTGCCTTTTTTTTGGTAAATTTCTATCCCGGGTCGGGAAGGTACAGAATTCGGGACGAAATATTTTTTTTTTTTCCCGCCTTTCTCAACCCTGTTTGGGTAGAAATAATGCCGGAATGATGTTTTTTAATTTTTTGAATTTTTTTACTATTTTTTTTTCGAATTTTCAAGTGCGGGTCGGGTTGGAACGGAATTCCGGACGAATTTTTTTTTTTCTTCCTTCTTGGCCTATCTAAACCCGGTTTGAATAAAAATACTGCGGGAATCATGTTTTTTAATTTTTCAAATTTTTTTGCTATTTTTTTTGGAATTTTCTAGACTGTGTCAGGTACGAATTGAATTCGGAAAGAAATTTTTTTTTTCTTTCTCGACCTATCTAACCCGGTTTGGATAGAAATATCGCCGGAATGATTTTTTTTAATTTTTTGATTTTTTTTGCTATTTTTTTTTTAAAATTTTCTAGGGTGGGTCGGGTAGGAACGGAATTCGGAACGAAAATTTGTTTTCACTCATTCCTGGCCTATTTCAACCCGGGTTGGATAGAAATATTGTTGGAATGATGTTTTTTTAATTATTTGAATTTTCTTGCTATTTTTTTTGGAATTTTCTTGCGCAGGACGGATAGGAACCGAATTCACTACAAAATTTTTTTTTCTCTTCCTCAGCCTATCTCAACCTGCTTTGGCTAAAAATATTGCTGGAATATTGTTTTTTCATTTTTTTTTTTCAATTTTCGCTACTTTTTTTGGAATTTTTTGCCCGGGTCGGGTACGCTCGGAATTCGGAAGGAAATTATTTTTTTCTCTTTCTCGGCCTATCTCGGCCCGGTTTGGATAGAATTATTCCGTAATGATGTCTTTGAATTTTTAATTTTTTTTGCGGTTTATTTTGGAATTTTCTAGCCCGGGTCTGGTAGGAACGGAATTCGGGTCTAAATTTTTTTTTTTTCATTCTCGGTATATCTCAACCCGGTTTGGATAGAAATAATGCCAGAATGATGTTTTTTTAATTTTTTGAATTTTTTTGCTATTTGTTTTGGAATTTTCTAGCCTGGGTCGGTTAGGAACAGAATTCGTAACTAAATATTTTTTTTTCTTTGTCGGCATATCTAAATCTGGTTTGGATAGAAATAATGCCGAAATGAAGCTTCAATTTTTTGCATTATTTTGCTATTTTTCTGGTAATTTTCTTGTCCGGGTCGGGTAGTCACGAAATTCGGGACAAAAAACTTTTTCTCTTGTTCTCAACCCATCTCAACCCGGTTTGGATTGAAATAACGCCAGAACTACGGTTTTTATTTTTTTTGAATATTCAACTATTTTTTTGGAAATTTTCTAGCCCAGGTCGGGTAGGAACGGAATTCGGAATCAAATTTTTTTTTACTCTTTCTCGACCTATCTCAGGCCGGTTTGGGTAGAAATATTGCCGGAATGATGATTTTTAATTTTTTTGAATTTTTTTGCTATTTTTTTCAAATTTTCTATTCCTGGTCGGGAGGAACGAAATTCTGGACGAAATTTTTTTTTTCTCTTTCTCGGCCAATCTCAGCACGGTTTGGATAGGAATTTTGGCGGAATGATTTTTTTTAATTTTTTGAATTTTTTTGCAATTTTTTTTGGAATTTTCTAGTCCTAGTCGGGTAGGAACGGAATTCGGCGCGAACATTTTTTCTTCTCTTTCTAGGCCTATCTCAGCCATGGTTGGATAGAAATAATGGCGGTATAATGTTTTTTAATTTTTTTTCTCTCTTTCTCGGCACATCTCAACCTGGTTTCGATAGAAATATTGTTGGCGGAACGATGTTTTTTAATTATTTCAATTTTTTTGAATTTTCTAGCCCGGGTCGTGTAGGAACGGAATTCGGGAGAAATTTTTTTTCCTTCTTTGTCTTCGTATATCAACCCGGGTTGGTTAGAAATATTGTCGGATTGATGTTTTTTTAATTATTTGAATTTTCTTGCTATTTTTTTTGGAATTTTCTTGCGCAGGACGGGTAGGAACCGAATTCACAACAAAATTTTTTTTTCTCTTCCTCAGCCTATCTCAACCTGCTTTGGCTAAAAATATTGCTGGAATATTGTTTTTTCATTTTTTTTTTTCAATTTTCGCTACTTTTTTTGGAATTTTTGCCCGGGTCGGGTACGCTCGGAATTCGGAAGGAAATTATTTTTTTCTCTTTCTCGGCCTATCTCGGCCCGGTTTGGATAGAATTATTCCGTAATGATGTCTTTGAATTTTTAATTTTTTTTGCGGTTTATTTTGGAATTTTCTAGCCCGGGTCTGGTAGGAACGGAATTCGGGTCTAAATTTTTTTTTTTCATTCTCGGTATATCTCAACCCGGTTTGGATAGAAATAATGCCAGAATGATGTTTTTTGAATTTTTTTGCTATTTGTTTTGGAATTTTCTAGCCTGGGTCGGTTAGGAACAGAATTCGTAACTAAATTTTTTTTTTCTTTCTCGGCATATCTAAATCTGGTTTGAATAGAAATAATGCCGAAATGAAGCTTCAATTTTTTGCATTCTTTTGCTATTTTTCTGGTAATTTTCTTGTCCGGGTCGGGTAGTCACGAAATTCGGGACAAAAAACTTTTTCACTTGTTCTCAACCCATCTCAACCCGGTTTGGATTGAAATAACGCCAGAACTACGGTTTTTATTTTTTTTTGAATATTCAACTAATTTTTTGGAAATTTTCTAGCCCAGGTCGGTTAGGAACGGAATTCGGAATCAAATTTTTTTTTTACTCTTTCTCGACCTATCTCAGGCCGGTTTGGGTAGAAATATTGCCGGAATGATGATTTTTAATTTTTTTGAATTTTTTTGCTATTTTTTTCAAATTTTCTATTCCTGGTTGGGAGGAACGAAATTCTGGACGAAATTTTTTTTTTCTCTTTCTCGGCCAATCTCAGCACGGTTTGGATAGGAATTTTGGCGGAATAATTTTTTTTAATTTTTTGAATTTTTTTGCAATTTCTTTTGGAATTTTCTAGTCCTAGTCGGGTAGGAACGGAATTCGGCGCGAACATTTTTTCTTCTCTTTCTAGGCCTATCTCAACCCAGGTTGGATAGAAATAATGGCGGAATAATGTTTTTTAATTTTTTTTCTCTCTTTCCCGGCACATCTCAACCTGGTTTCGATAGAAATATTGTTGGCGGAACGATGTTTTTTAATTATTTCAAATTTTTTGAATTTTCTAGCCCGGGTCGTGTAGGAACGGAATTCGGGAGAAATTTTTTTTCCTTCTTTGTCGGCGTATCTCAATCCGGTTTGGATAGAAATACTGATGGAATGAATTTTTAATTTTTTAATTTTTTTTGCCTTTTTTTTGGTAAATTTCTATCCCGGGTCGGGAAGGTACAGAATTCGGGACGAAATATTTTTTTTTTTTCCCGCCTTTCTCAACCCTGTTTGGGTAGAAATAATGCCGGAATGATGTTTTTTAATTTTTTGAATTTTTTTACTATTTTTTTTTCGAATTTTCAAGTGCGGGTCGGGTTGGAACGGAATTCCGGACGAAAATTTTTTTTTCTTCCTTCTTGGCCTATCTAAACCCGGTTTGAATAAAAATACTGCGGGAATCATGTTTTTTAATTTTTCAAATTTTTTTGCTATTTTTTTTGGAATTTTCTAGACTGTGTCAGGTACGAATGGAATTCGGAAAGAAATTTTTTTTTTCTTTCTCGACCTATCTAACCCGGTTTGGATAGAAATATCGCCGGAATGATTTTTTTTAATTTTTAGATTTTTTTTGCTATTTTTTTTTTTTTAATTTTCTAGGGTGGGTCGGGTAGGAACGGAATTCGGAACGAAAATTTGTTTTCACTCATTCCTGGCCTATTTCAACCCGGGTTGGATAGAAATATTGTTGGAATGATGTTTTTTTAATTATTTGAATTTTCTTGCTATTTTTTTTGGAATTTTCTTGCGCAGGACGGATAGGAACCGAATTCACTACAAAATTTTTTTTTCTCTTCCTCAGCCTATCTCAACCTGCTTTGGCTAAAAATATTGCTGGAATATTGTTTTTTCATTTTTTTTTTTCAATTTTCGCTACTTTTTTTGGAATTTTTTGCCCGGGTCGGGTACGCTCGGAATTCGGAAGGAAATTATTTTTTTCTCTTTCTCGGCCTATCTCGGCCCGGTTTGGATAGAATTATTCCGTAATGATGTCTTTGAATTTTTAATTTTTTTTGCGGTTTATTTTGGAATTTTCTAGCCCGGGTTTGGTAGGAACGGAATTCGGGTCTAAATTTTTTTTTTTTCATTCTCGGTATATCTCAACCCGGTTTGGATAGAAATAATGCCAGAATGATGTTTTTTTAATTTTTTGAATTTTTTTGCTATTTGTTTTGGAATTTTCTAGCCTGGGTCGGTTAGGAACAGAATTCGTAACTAAATTTTTTTTTTCTTTGTCGGCATATCTAAATCTGGTTTGAATAGAAATAATGCCGAAATGAAGCTTCAATTTGTTGCATTATTTTGCTATTTTTCTGGTAATTTTGTTGTCCGGGTCGGGTAGTCACGAAATTCGGGACAAAAAACTTTTTCACTTGTTCTCAACCCATCTCAACCCGGTTGGATTGAAATAACGCCAGAACTACGGTTTTTATTTTTTTTTGAATATTCAACTAATTTTTTGGAAATTTTCTAGCCCAGGTCGGGTAGGAACGGAATTCGGAATCAAATTTTTTTTTTACTCTTTCTCGACCTATCTCAGGCCGGTTTGGGTAGAAATATTGCCGGAATGATGATTTTTAATTTTTTTGAATTTTTTTGCTATTGTTTTCAAATTTTCTATTCCTGGTTGGGAGGAACGAAATTCTGGACGAAAATTTTTTTTTCTCTTTCTCGGCCAATCTCAGCACGGTTTGGATAGGAATTTTGGCGGAATAATTTTTTTTAATTTTTTGAATTTTTTTGCAATTTCTTTTGGAATTTTCTAGTCCTAGTCGGGTAGGAACGGAATTCGGCGCGAACATTTTTTCTTCTCTTTCTAGGCCTATCTCAACCCAGGTTGGATAGAAATAATGGCGGAATAATGTTTTTTAATTTTTTTTCTCTCTTTCCCGGCACATCTCAACCTGGTTCGATAGAAATATTGTTGGCGGAACGATGTTTTTTAATTATTTCAATTTTTTTGAATTTTCTAGCCCGGGTCGTGTAGGAACAGAATTCGGGAGAAATTTTTTTTCCTTCTTTGTCGGCGTATCTCAATCCGGTTTGGATAGAAATACTGATGGAATGAATTTTTAATTTTTTTTGCCTTTTTTTTGGTAAATTTCTATCCCGGGTCGGGAAGGTACAGAATTCGGGACGAAATATATATTTTTTTTTCCCGCCTTTCTCAACCCTGTTTGGGTAGAAATAATGCCGGAATGATGTTTTTTAATTTTTTGAATTTTTTTACTATTTTTTTTTCGAATTTTCAAGTGCGGGTCGGGTTGGAACGGAATTCCGGACGAAATTTTTTTTTTCTTCCTTCTTGGCCTATCTAATGAATAAAAATACTGCGGGAATCATGTTTTTTAATTTTTCAAATTTTTTTGCTATTTTTTTTGGAATTTTCTAGACTGTGTCAGGTACGAATGGAATTCGGAAAGAAATTTTTTTTTTCTTTCTCGACCTATCTAACCCGGTTTGGATAGAAATATCGTCGGAATGATTTTTTTTAATTTTTAGATTTTTTTTGCTATTTTTTTTTTTTAATTTTCTAGGGTGGGTCGGGTAGGAACGGAATTCGGAACGAAAATTTGTTTTCACTCATTCCTGGCCTATTTCAACCCGGGTTGGATAGAAATATTGTTGGAATGATGTTTTTTTAATTATTTGAATTTTCTTGCTATTTTTTTTGGAATTTTCTTGCGCAGGACGGATAGGAACCGAATTCACTACAAAATTTTTTTTTCTCTTCCTCAGCCTATCTCAACCTGCTTTGGCTAAAAATATTGCTGGAATATTGTTTTTTCATTTTTTTTTTTCAATTTTCGCTACTTTTTTTGGAATTTTTTGCCCGGGTCGGGTACGCTCGGAATTCGGAAGGAAATTATTTTTTTCTCTTTCTCGGCCTATCTCGGCCCGGTTTGGATAGAATTATTCCGTAATGATGTCTTTGAATTTTTAATTTTTTTTGCGGTTTATTTTGGAATTTTCTAGCCCGGGTCTGGTAGGAACGGAATTCGGGTCTAAATTTTTTTTTTTTTCATTCTCGGTATATCTCAACCCGGTTTGGATAGAAATAATGCCAGAATGATGTTTTTTTAATTTTTTGAATTTCTTTGCTATTTGTTTTGGAATTTTCTAGCCTGGGTCGGTTAGGAACAGAATTCGTAACTAAATTTTTTTTTTCTTTCTCGGCATATCTAAATCTGGTTTGAATAGAAATAATGCCGAAATGAAGCTTCAATTTTTTGCATTCTTTTGCTATTTTTCTGGTAATTTTCTTGTCCGGGTCGGGTAGTCACGAAATTCGGGACAAAAAACTTTTTCACTTGTTCTCAACCCATCTCAACCCGGTTTGGATTGAAATAACGCCAGAACTACGGTTTTTATTTTTTTTTGAATATTCAACTAATTTTTTGGAAATTTTCTAGCCCAGGTCGGGTAGGAACGGAATTCGGAATCAAATTTTTTTTTTACTCTTTCTCGACCTATCTCAGGCCGGTTTGGGTAGAAATATTGCCGGAATGATGATTTTTAATTTTTTTGAATTTTTTTGCTATTGTTTTCAAATTTTCTATTCCTGGTTGGGAAGAACGAAATTCTGGACGAAATTTTTTTTTTCTCTTTCTCGGCCAATCTCAGCACGGTTTGGATAGGAATTTTGGCGGAATAATTTTTTTTAATTTTTTGAATTTTTTTGCAATTTCTTTTGGAATTTTCTAGTCCTAGTCGGGTAGGAACGGAATTCGGCGCGAACATTTTTTCTTCTCTTTCTAGGCCTATCTCAACCCAGGTTGGATAGAAATAATGGCGGAATAATGTTTTTTAATTTTTTTTCTCTCTTTCCCGGCACATCTCAACCTGGTTTCGATAGAAATATTGTTGGCGGAACGATGTTTTTTAATTATTTCAATTTTTTTGAATTTTCTAGCCCGGGTCGTGTAGGAACGGAATTCGGGAGAAATTTTTTTTCCTTCTTTGTCGGCGTATCTCAATCCGGTTTGGATAGAAATACTGATGGAATGAATTTTTAATTTTTTAATTTTTTTTGCCTTTTTTTTGGTAAATTTCTATCCCGGGTCGGGAAGGTACAGAATTCGGGACGAAATATTTTTTTTTTTTCCCGCCTTTCTCAACCCTGTTTGGGTAGAAATAATGCTGGAATGATGTTTTTTAATTTTTTGAATTTTTTTACTATTTTTTTTTCGAATTTTCAAGTGCGGGTCGGGTTGGAACGGAATTCCGGACGAAATTTTTTTTTTCTTCCTTCTTGGCCTATCTAAACCCGGTTTGAATAAAAATACTGAGGGAATCATGTTTTTTAATTTTTCAAATTTTTTTGCTATTTTTTTTGGAATTTTCTAGACTGTGTCAGGTACGAATGGAATTCGGAAAGAAATTTTTTTTTTCTTTCTCGACCTATCTAACCCGATTTGGATAGAAATATCGCCGGAATGATTTTTTTTAATTTTTAGATTTTTTTTGCTATTTTTTTTTTTTAATTTTCTAGGGTGGGTCGGGTAGGAACGGAATTCAGAACGAAAATTTGTTTTCACTCATTCCTGGCCTATTTCAACCCGGGTTGGATAGAAATATTGTTGGAATGATGTTTTTTTAATTATTTGAATTTTCTTGCTATTTTTTTTGGAATTTTCTTGCGCAGGACGGATAGGAACCGAATTCACTACAAATTTTTTTTTTCTCTTCCTCAGCCTATCTCAACCTGCTTTGGCTAAAAATATTGCTGGAATATTGTTTTTTCATTTTTTTTTTTTCAATTTTCGCTACTTTTTTTGGAATTTTTTGCCCGGGTCGGGTACGCTCGGAATTCGGAAGGAAATTATTTTTTTCTCTTTCTCGGCCTATCTCGGCCCGGTTTGGATAGAATTATTCCGTAATGATGTCTTTGAATTTTTAATTTTTTTTGCGGTTTATTTTGGAATTTTCTAGCCCGGGTCTGGTAGGAACGGAATTCGGGTCTAAATTTTTTTTTTTTCATTCTCGGTATATCTCAACCCGGTTTGGATAGAAATAATGCCAGAATGATGTTTTTTTAATTTTTTGAATTTTTTTGCTATTTGTTTTGGAATTTTCTAGCCTGGGTCGGTTAGGAACAGAATTCGTAACTAAATTTTTTTTTTCTTTGTCGGCATATCTAAATCTGGTTTAAATAGAAATAATGCCGAAATGAAGCTTCAATTTTTTGCATTATTTTGCTATTTTTCTGGTAATTTTGTTGTCCGGGTCGGGTAGTCACGAAATTCGGGACAAAAAACTTTTTCTCTTGTTCTCAACCCATCTCAACCCGGTTTGGATTGAAATAACGCCAGAACTACGGTTTTTATTTTTTTTGAATATTCAACTATTTTTTTGGAAATTTTCTAGCCCAGGTCGAGTAGGAACGGAATTCGGAATCAAATTTTTTTTTACTCTTTCTCGACCTATCTCAGGCCGGTTTGGGTAGAAATATTGCCGGAATGATGATTTTTAATTTTTTTGAATTTTTTTGCTATTTTTTTCAAATTTTCTATTCCTGGTTGGGAGGAACGAAATTCTGGACGAAATTTTTTTTTTCTCTTTCTCGGCCAATCTCAGCACGGTTTGGATAGGAATTTTGGCGGAATGATTTTTTTTAATTTTTTGAATTTTTTTGCAATTTTTTTTGGAATTTTCTAGTCCTAGTCGGGTAGGAACGGAATTCGGCGCGAACATTTTTTCTTCTCTTTCTAGGCCTATCTCAGCCATGGTTGGATAGAAATAATGGCGGTATAATGTTTTTTAATTTTTTTTCTCTCTTTCTCGGCACATCTCAACCTGGTTTCGATAGAAATATTGTTGGCGGAACGATGTTTTTTAATTATTTCAATTTTTTTGAATTTTCTAGCCCGGGTCGTGTAGGAACGGAATTCGGGAGAAATTTTTTTTCCTTCTTTGTCTTCGTATATCAACCCGGGTTGGTTAGAAATATTGTCGGATTGATGTTTTTTTAATTATTTGAATTTTCTTGCTATTTTTTTTGGAATTTTCTTGCGCAGGACGGATAGGAACAGAATTCAGAACAAATTTTTTTTTTCTCTTCCTCAGCCTATCTCAACCTGGTTTGGATAAAAATATTGCTGGAATATTGTTTTTTCATTTTTTTTTCAATTTTCGCTACTTTTTTTGGAATTTTTGGCCCGGGTCGGGTACGCTCGGAATTCGGAAGGAAATTATTTTTTTCTCTTTCTCGTCCTTTCTCGGCCCGGTTTGGATAGAAATATTTCCGGATTGATGTTTTTGAATTTTTAATTTTTTTGCTGTTTATTCTGGAATTTTCTAGCCGGGGTCTGGTAGGAACGGAATTCGGGTCTAATTTTTTTTTTTTCCTTTCTCGGTATATCTCAACCCGGTTTGGATAGAAATAATGCCAGAATGTGGTTTTTTAATTTCTTGAATTTTTTGCTATTTGTTTTGGAATTTTCTAGCATGGGTCGGTTAGGAACGGAATTCGTAAGTAAAATTTTTTTCTTTCTTTCTCGGAATCTGGTTTGAATAGAAATAATGCCGAAATGGAGCTTTAATTTTTTCATTTATTTTGATACTTTTTTGGTAATTTTCTAGCCCGGGTCTGGTAGTAACGAAATTCGGGACTAAAAACTTTTTCTCTTGTTCTTAACCCATCTCAACCCGGTTTGGATTGAAATAATGCCAGAACGATGCTTTTTATTTTTTCTGAATTTTCAACTTTTTTTTTTTAAATTTTCTAGCCCGGGTCGGGTAGGAACGAAATTCGGAATCAAATTCTTTTTTACTCTTTCTCGACCTATCTCAGCCCGGTTTGGATAGAAATATTGCCGGAATGATGATTTTTAATTTTTTGAATTTTTTTGCTATTTGTTTTCGAATTTTCTAGTCCTGGTCGGCAGGAATGAAATTCGGGACGAAAATTTTTTTTTCTCTTTCTCGGCCAATCTCAGCCCAGTTTGGATAGAAATATTGGCGGAATGATGTTTTTGAATTTTTTTGCAATTTTTTTTAGAACATTCTAGTCCTCGTCGGGTAGGAACGGAATTCGGCGCGAACATTTTTTCTTCTCTTTCTCGGCCTATCTCAACCCAGTTTGGATAGAAATAATGGCGGAATGATGTTTTTTAATTTTTTTTCTCTCTTTCTCGGCCCATCTCAACCCGGTTTCGATAGAAATATTGTCGGCGGAACGATGTTTTTAAATTTTTTTCAATTTTTTTGCTATTTTTTTTTTCAATTTTCAAGCCTGGGTCGGGGAGGAACGGAATTCGGGAGAAATTTTTTTTCCTTCTTTGTCGGCGTATCTCAATCCGGTTTGGATAGAAATACTGATGGAATGAAGTTTTTAATTTGTTAATTTTTTTTGCCTTTTTTTTGGTAAATTTCTATCCCGGGTCGGGAAGGTACAGAATTCGGGACGAAATATTTTTTTTTTTCCCGCCTTTCTCAACCCTGTTTGGGTAGAAATAATGCCGGAATGATGTTTTTTAATTTTTTGAATTTTTTTACTATTTTTTTTTCGAATTTTCAAGTGCGGGTCGGGTTGGAACGGAATTCCGGACGAAATTTTTTTTTTTTTCTTTCTTGGCCTATCTAAACCCGGTTTGAATAGAAATACTGCCGGAATCATGTTTTTTAATTTTTCGAATTTTTTTGCTATTTTTTTTGGAATTTTCTAGACTGGGTCAGGTACGAATGGAAGTCGGAAAGAAAATTTTTTTCTCTTTCTCGACCTATCTTAACCCGGTTTGGATAGAAATATCGCCGGAATGATTTTTTTTAATTTTTAGATTTTTTTTGCTATTTTTTTTTTAATTTTCTAGGGTGGGTCGGGTAGGAACGGAATTCGGAACGAAAATTTGTTTTCACTCATTCCTGGCCTATTTCAACCCGGGTTGGATAGAAATATTGTTGGAATGATGTTTTTTTAATTATTTGAATTTTCTTGCTATTTTTTTTGGAATTTTCTTGCGCAGGACGGATAGGAACCGAATTCACAACAAAATTTTTTTTTC
Source organism: Quercus tomentella (assembly GCA_028535165.1). Taxonomy (NCBI): domain Eukaryota; kingdom Viridiplantae; phylum Streptophyta; class Magnoliopsida; order Fagales; family Fagaceae; genus Quercus; species Quercus tomentella. The sequence goes on from JAPQVY010000023.1 coordinate 17,781,231, forward strand.
TCTTCCTCAGCCTATCTCAACCTGCTTTGGCTAAAAATATTGCTGGAATATTGTTTTTTCATTTTTTTTTTTCAATTTTCGCTACTTTTTTTGGAATTTTTTGCCCGGGTCGGGTACGCTCGGAATTCGGAAGGAAATTATTTTTTTCTCTTTCTCGGCCTATCTCGGCCCGGTTTGGATAGAATTATTCCGTAATGATGTCTTTGAATTTTTAATTTTTTTTGCGGTTTATTTTGGAATTTTCTAGCCCGGGTCTGGTAGGAACGGAATTCGGGTCTAAATTTTTTTTTTTTTTCATTCTCGGTATATCTCAATCCGGTTTGGATAGAAATAATGCCAGAATGATGTTTTTTTAATTTTTTGAATTTTTTTGCTATTTGTTTTGGAATTTTCTAGCCTGGGTCGGTTAGGAACAGAATTCGTAACTAAAATTTTTTTTTCTTTCTCGGCATATCTAAATCTGGTTTGAATAGAAATAATGCCGAAATGAAGCTTCAATTTTTTGCATTCTTTTGCTATTTTTCTGGTAATTTTCTTGTCCGGGTCGGGTAGTCACGAAATTCGGGACAAAAAACTTTTTCACTTGTTCTCAACCCATCTCAACCCGGTTTGGATTGAAATAACGCCAGAACTACGGTTTTTATTTTTTTTTGAATATTCAACTAATTTTTTGGAAATTTTCTAGCCCAGGTCGGGTAGGAACGGAATTCGGAATCAAATTTTTTTTTTACTCTTTCTCGACCTATCTCAGGCCGGTTTGGGTAGAAATATTGCCGGAATGATGATTTTTAATTTTTTTGAATTTTTTTGCTATTGTTTTCAAATTTTCTATTCCTGGTTGGGAGGAACGAAATTCTGGACGAAATTTTTTTTTTCTCTTTCTCGGCCAATCTCAGCACGGTTTGGATAGGAATTTTGGCGGAATAATTTTTTTTAATTTTTTGAATTTTTTTGCAATTTCTTTTGGAATTTTCTAGTCCTAGTCGGGTAGGAACGGAATTCGGCGCGAACATTTTTTCTTCTCTTTCTAGGCCTATCTCAACCCAGGTTGGATAGAAATAATGGCGGAATAATGTTTTTTAATTTTTTTTCTCTCTTTCCCGGCACATCTCAACCTGGTTTCGATAGAAATATTGTTGGCGGAACGATGTTTTTTAATTATTTCAATTTTTTTGAATTTTCTAGCCCGGGTCGTGTAGGAACGGAATTCGGGAGAAATTTTTTTTCCTTCTTTGTCGGCGTATCTCAATCCGGTTTGGATAGAAATACTGATGGAATGAATTTTTAATTTTTTAATTTTTTTTGCCTTTTTTTTGGTAAATTTCTATCCCGGGTCGGGAAGGTACAGAATTCGGGACGAAATATTTTTTTTTTTTCCCGCCTTTCTCAACCCTGTTTGGGTAGAAATAATGCTGGAATGATGTTTTTTAATTTTTTGAATTTTTTTACTATTTTTTTTTCGAATTTTCAAGTGCGGGTCGGGTTGGAACGGAATTCCGGACGAAATTTTTTTTTTCTTCCTTCTTGGCCTATCTAAACCCGGTTTGAATAAAAATACTGAGGGAATCATGTTTTTTAATTTTTCAAATTTTTTTGCTATTTTTTTTGGAATTTTCTAGACTGTGTCAGGTACGAATGGAATTCGGAAAGAAATTTTTTTTTTCTTTCTCGACCTATCTAACCCGGTTTGGATAGAAATATCGCCGGAATGATTTTTTTTAATTTTTAGATTTTTTTTGCTATTTTTTTTTTTAATTTTCTAGGGTGGGTCGGGTAGGAACGGAATTCAGAACGAAAATTTGTTTTCACTCATTCCTGGCCTATTTCAACCCGGGTTGGATAGAAATATTGTTGGAATGATGTTTTTTTAATTATTTGAATTTTCTTGCTATTTTTTTTGGAATTTTCTTGCGCAGGACGGATAGGAACCGAATTCACTACAAATTTTTTTTTTCTCTTCCTCAGCCTATCTCAACCTGCTTTGGCTAAAAATATTGCTGGAATATTGTTTTTTCATTTTTTTTTTTTCAATTTTCGCTACTTTTTTTGGAATTTTTTGCCCGGGTCGGGTACGCTCGGAATTCGGAAGGAAATTATTTTTTTCTCTTTCTCGGCCTATCTCGGCCCGGTTTGGATAGAATTATTCCGTAATGATGTCTTTGAATTTTTAATTTTTTTTGCGGTTTATTTTGGAATTTTCTAGCCCGGGTCTGGTAGGAACGGAATTCGGGTCTAAATTTTTTTTTTTTCATTCTCGGTATATCTCAACCCGGTTTGGATAGAAATAATGCCAGAATGATGTTTTTTGAATTTTTTGAATTTTTTTGCTATTTGTTTTGGAATTTTCTAGCCTGGGTCGGTTAGGAACAGAATTCGTAACTAAATTTTTTTTTTCTTTGTCGGCATATCTAAATCTGGTTTGAATAGAAATAATGCCGAAATGAAGCTTCAATTTTTTGCATTATTTTGCTATTTTTCTGGTAATTTTGTTGTCCGGGTCGGGTAGTCACGAAATTCGGGACAAAAAACTTTTTCTCTTGTTCTCAACCCATCTCAACCCGGTTTGGATTGAAATAACGCCAGAACTACGGTTTTTATTCTTTTTGAATATTCAACTATTTTTTTGGAAATTTTCTAGCCCAGGTCGAGTAGGAACGGAATTCGGAATCAAATTTTTTTTTACTCTTTCTCGACCTATCTCAGGCCGGTTTGGGTAGAAATATTGCCGGAATGATGATTTTTAATTTTTTTGAATTTTTTTGCTATTTTTTTCAAATTTTCTATTCCTGGTTGGGAGGAACGAAATTCTGGACGAAATTTTTTTTTTCTCTTTCTCGGCCAATCTCAGCACGGTTTGGATAGGAATTTTGGCGGAATGATTTTTTTTAATTTTTTGAATTTTTTTGCAATTTTTTTTGGAATTTTCTAGTCCTAGTCGGGTAGGAACGGAATTCGGCGCGAACATTTTTTCTTCTCTTTCTAGGCCTATCTCAGCCATGGTTGGATAGAAATAATGGCGGTATAATGTTTTTTAATTTTTTTTCTCTCTTTCTCGGCACATCTCAACCTGGTTTCGATAGAAATATTGTTGGCGGAACGATGTTTTTTAATTATTTCAATTTTTTTGAATTTTCTAGCCCGGGTCGTGTAGGAACGGAATTCGGGAGAAATTTTTTTTCCTTCTTTGTCTTCGTATATCAACCCGGGTTGGTTAGAAATATTGTCGGATTGATGTTTTTTTAATTATTTGAATTTTCTTGCTATTTTTTTTGGAATTTTCTTGCGCAGGACGGATAGGAACAGAATTCAGAACAAATTTTTTTTTTCTCTTCCTCAGCCTATCTCAACCTGGTTTGGATAAAAATATTGCTGGAATATTGTTTTTTCATTTTTTTTTCAATTTTCGCTACTTTTTTTGGAATTTTTGGCCCGGGTCGGGTACGCTCGGAATTCGGAAGGAAATTATTTTTTTCTCTTTCTCGTCCTTTCTCGGCCCGGTTTGGATAGAAATATTTCCGGATTGATGTTTTTGAATTTTTAATTTTTTTGCTGTTTATTCTGGAATTTTCTAGCCGGGGTCTGGTAGGAACGGAATTCGGGTCTAATTTTTTTTTTTTTCCTTTCTCGGTATATCTCAACCCGGTTTGGATAGAAATAATGCCAGAATGTGGTTTTTTAATTTCTTGAATTTTTTGCTATTTGTTTTGGAATTTTCTAGCATGGGTCGGTTAGGAACGGAATTCGTAAGTAAAATTTTTTTCTTTCTTTCTCGGAATCTGGTTTGAATAGAAATAATGCCGAAATGGAGCTTTAATTTTTTCATTTATTTTGATACTTTTTTGGTAATTTTCTAGCCCGGGTCTGGTAGTAACGAAATTCGGGACTAAAAACTTTTTCTCTTGTTCTTAACCCATCTCAACCCGGTTTGGATTGGAATAATGCCAGAACGATGCTTTTTATTTTTTCTGAATTTTCAACTTTTTTTTTTTAAATTTTCTAGCCCGGGTCGGGTAGGAACGAAATTCGGAATCAAATTCTTTTTTACTCTTTCTCGACCTATCTCAGCCCGGTTTGGATAGAAATATTGCCGGAATGATGATTTTTAATTTTTTGAATTTTTTTGCTATTTGTTTTCGAATTTTCTAGTCCTGGTCGGCAGGAATGAAATTCGGGACGAAAATTTTTTTTTCTCTTTCTCGGCCAATCTCAGCCCAGTTTGGATAGAAATATTGGCGGAATGATGTTTTTGAATTTTTTTGCAATTTTTTTTAGAACATTCTAGTCCTCGTCGGGTAGGAACGGAATTCGGCGCGAACATTTTTTCTTCTCTTTCTCGGCCTATCTCAACCCAGTTTGGATAGAAATAATGGCGGAATGATGTTTTTTAATTTTTTTTCTCTCTTTCTCGGCCCATCTCAACCCGGTTTCGATAGAAATATTGTCGGCGGAACGATGTTTTTAAATTTTTTTCAATTTTTTTGCTATTTTTTTTTTCAATTTTCAAGCCTGGGTCGGGGAGGAACGGAATTCGGGAGAAATTTTTTTTCCTTCTTTGTCGGCGTATCTCAATCCGGTTTGGATAGAAATACTGATGGAATGAAGTTTTTAATTTTTTAATTTTTTTTGCCTTTTTTTTGGTAAATTTCTATCCCGGGTCGGGAAGGTACAGAATTCGGGACGAAATATTTTTATTTTTTTCCCGCCTTTCTCAACCCTGTTTGGGTAGAAATAATGCCGGAATGATGTTTTTTAATTTTTTGAATTTTTTTACTATTTTTTTTTCGAATTTTCAAGTGCGGGTCGGGTTGGAACAGAATTCCGGACGAAATTTTTTTTTTTTTCTTTCTTGGCCTATCTAAACCCGGTTTGAATAGAAATACTGCCGGAATCATGTTTTTTAATTTTTCGAATTTTTTTGCTATTTTTTTTGGAATTTTCTAGACTGGGTCACGTACGAATGGAAGTCGGAAAGAAAATTTTTTTCTCTTTCTCGACCTATCTTAACCCGGTTTGGATAGAAATATCGCCGGAATGATTTTTTTTAATTTTTAGATTTTTTTTGCTATTTTTTTTTCAATTTTCTAGGGTGGGTCGGGTAGGAACGGAATTCGGAACGAAAATTTGTTTTCACTCATTCCTGGCCAATTTCAACCCGGGTTGGATAGAAATATTGTTGGAATGATGTTTTTTTAATTATTTGAATTTTCTTGCTATTTTTTTTGGAATTTTCTTGCGCAGGACGGATAGGAACCGAATTCACAACAAAATTTTTTTTTCTCTTCCTCAGCCTATCTCAACCTGCTTTGGCTAAAAATATTGCTGGAATATTGTTTTTTCATTTTTTTTTTTCAATTTTCGCTACTTTTTTTGGAATTTTTTGCCCGGGTCGGGTACGCTCGGAATTCGGAAGGAAATTATTTTTTTCTCTTTCTCGGCCTATCTCGGCCCGGTTTGGATAGAATTATTCCGTAATGATGTCTTTGAATTTTTAATTTTTTTTGCGGTTTATTTTGGAATTTTCTAGCCCGGGTCTGGTAGGAACGGAATTCGGGTCTAAATTTTTTTTTTTTTCATTCTCGGTATATCTCAATCCGGTTTGGATAGAAATAATGCCAGAATGATGTTTTTTTAATTTTTTGAATTTTTTTGCTATTTGTTTTGGAATTTTCTAGCCTGGGTCGGTTAGGAACAGAATTCGTAACTAAATTTTTTTTTTCTTTCTCGGCATATCTAAATCTGGTTTGAATAGAAATAATGCCGAAATGAAGCTTCAATTTTTTGCATTCTTTTGCTATTTTTCTGGTAATTTTCTTGTCCGGGTCGGGTAGTCACGAAATTCGGGACAAAAAACTTTTTCACTTGTTCTCAACCCATCTCAACCCGGTTTGGATTGAAATAACGCCAGAACTACGGTTTTTATTTTTTTTTGAATATTCAACTAATTTTTTGGAAATTTTCTAGCCCAGGTCGGGTAGGAACGGAATTCGGAATCAAATTTTTTTTTTACTCTTTCTCGACCTATCTCAGGCCGGTTTGGGTAGAAATATTGCCGGAATGATGATTTTTAATTTTTTTGAATTTTTTTGCTATTGTTTTCAAATTTTCTATTCCTGGTTGGGAGGAACGAAATTCTGGACGAAATTTTTTTTTTCTCTTTCTCGGCCAATCTCAGCACGGTTTGGATAGGAATTTTGGCGGAATAATTTTTTTTAATTTTTTGAATTTTTTTGCAATTTCTTTTGGAATTTTCTAGTCCTAGTCGGGTAGGAACGGAATTCGGCGCGAACATTTTTTCTTCTCTTTCTAGGCCTATCTCAACCCAGGTTGGATAGAAATAATGGCGGAATAATGTTTTTTAATTTTTTTTCTCTCTTTCCCGGCACATCTCAACCTGGTTTCGATAGAAATATTGTTGGCGGAACGATGTTTTTTAATTATTTCAATTTTTTTGAATTTTCTAGCCCGGGTCGTGTAGGAACGGAATTCGGGAGAAATTTTTTTTCCTTCTTTGTCGGCGTATCTCAATCCGGTTTGGATAGAAATACTGATGGAATGAATTTTTAATTTTTTTTGCCTTTTTTTTGGTAAATTTCTATCCCGGGTCGGGAAGGTACAGAATTCGGGACGAAATATATTTTTTTTTTTCCCGCCTTTCTCAACCCTGTTTGGGTAGAAATAATGCCGGAATGATGTTTTTTAATTTTTTAAATTTTTTTACTATTTTTTTTTCGAATTTTCAAGTGCGGGTCGGGTTGGAACGGAATTCCGGACGAAATTTTTTTTTTCTTCCTTCTTGGCCTATCTAATGAATAAAAATACTGCGGGAATCATGTTTTTTAATTTTTCAAATTTTTTTGCTATTTTTTTTGGAATTTTCTAGACTGTGTCAGGTACGAATGGAATTCGGAAAGAAATTTTTTTTTTCTTTCTCGACCTATCTAACCCGGTTTGGATAGAAATATCGCCGGAATGATTTTTTTTAATTTTTAGATTTTTTTTGCTATTTTTTTTTTTTAATTTTCTAGGGTGGGTCGGGTAGGAACGGAATTCGGAACGAAAATTTGTTTTCACTCATTCCTGGCCTATTTCAACCCGGGTTGGATAGAAATATTGTTGGAATGATGTTTTTTTAATTATTTGAATTTTCTTGCTATTTTTTTTGGAATTTTTTTGCGCAGGACGGATAGGAACCGAATTCACTACAAAATTTTTTTTTCTCTTCCTCAGCCTATCTCAACCTGCTTTGGCTAAAAATATTGCTGGAATATTGTTTTTTCATTTTTTTTTTTCAATTTTCGCTACTTTTTTTGGAATTTTTTGCCCGGGTCGGGTACGCTCGGAATTCGGAAGGAAATTATTTTTTTCTCTTTCTCGGCCTATCTCGGCCCGGTTTGGATAGAATTATTCCGTAATGATGTCTTTGAATTTTTAATTTTTTTTGCGGTTTATTTTGGAATTTTCTAGCCCGGGTCTGGTAGGAACGGAATTCGGGTCTAAATTTTTTTTTTTTTCATTCTCGGTATATCTCAACCCAGTTTGGATAGAAATAATGCCAGAATGATGTTTTTTTAATTTTTTGAATTTTTTTGCTATTTGTTTTGGAATTTTCTAGCCTGGGTTGGTTAGGAACAGAATTCGTAACTAAATTTTTTTTTTCTTTCTCGGCATATCTAAATCTGGTTTGAATAGAAATAATGCCGAAATGAAGCTTCAATTTTTTGCATTCTTTTGCTATTTTTCTGGTAATTTTCTTGTCCGGGTCGGGTAGTCACGAAATTCGGGACAAAAAACTTTTTCACTTGTTCTCAACCCATCTCAACCCGGTTTGGATTGAAATAACGCCAGAACTACGGTTTTTATTTTTTTTTGAATATTCAACTAATTTTTTGGAAATTTTCTAGCCCAGGTCGGGTAGGAACGGAATTCGGAATCAAATTTTTTTTTTACTCTTTCTCGACCTATCTCAGGCCGGTTTGGGTAGAAATATTGCCGGAATGATGATTTTTAATTTTTTTGAATTTTTTTGCTATTGTTTTCAAATTTTCTATTCCTGGTTGGGAGGAACGAAATTCTGGACGAAATTTTTTTTTTCTCTTTCTCGGCCAATCTCAGCACGGTTTGGATAGGAATTTTGGCGGAATAATTTTTTTTAATTTTTTGAATTTTTTTGCAATTTCTTTTGGAATTTTCTAGTCCTAGTCGGGTAGGAACGGAATTCGGCGCGAACATTTTTTCTTCTCTTTCTAGGCCTATCTCAACCCAGGTTGGATAGAAATAATGGCGGAATAATGTTTTTTAATTTTTTTTCTCTCTTTCCCGGCACATCTCAACCTGGTTCGATAGAAATATTGTTGGCGGAACGATGTTTTTTAATTATTTCAATTTTTTTGAATTTTCTAGCCCGGGTCGTGTAGGAACAGAATTCGGGAGAAATTTTTTTTCCTTCTTTGTCGGCGTATCTCAATCCGGTTTGGATAGAAATACTGATGGAATGAATTTTTAATTTTTTTTGCCTTTTTTTTGGTAAATTTCTATCCCGGGTCGGGAAGGTACAGAATTCGGGACGAAATATATTTTTTTTTTTCCCGCCTTTCTCAACCCTGTTTGGGTAGAAATAATGCCGGAATGATGTTTTTTAATTTTTTGAATTTTTTTACTATTTTTTTTTCGAATTTTCAAGTGCGGGTCGGGTTGGAACGGAATTCCGGACGAAATTTTTTTTTTCTTCCTTCTTGGCCTATCTAATGAATAAAAATACTGCGGGAATCATGTTTTTTAATTTTTCAAATTTTTTTGCTATTTTCTAGACTGTGTCAGGTACGAATGGAATTCGGAAAGAAATTTTTTTTTTCTTTCTCGACCTATCTAACCCGGTTTGGATAGAAATATCGCCGGAATGATTTTTTTTAATTTTTAGATTTTTTTTGCTATTTTTTTTTTTAATTTTCTAGGGTGGGTCGGGTAGGAACGGAATTCGGAACGAAAATTTGTTTTCACTCATTCCTGGCCTATTTCAACCCGGGTTGGATAGAAATATTGTTGGAATGATGTTTTTTTAATTATTTGAATTTTCTTGCTATTTTTTTTGGAATTTTCTTGCGCAGGACGGATAGGAACCGAATTCACTACAAAATTTTTTTTTCTCTTCCTCAGCCTATCTCAACCTGCTTTGGCTAAAAATATTGCTGGAATATTGTTTTTTCATTTTTTTTTTTCAATTTTCGCTACTTTTTTTGGAATTTTTTGCCCGGGTCGGGTACGCTCGGAATTCGGAAGGAAATTATTTTTTTCTCTTTCTCGGCCTATCTCGGCCCGGTTTGGATAGAATTATTCCGTAATGATGTCTTTGAATTTTTAATTTTTTTTGCGGTTTATTTTGGAATTTTCTAGCCCGGGTCTGGTAGGAACGGAATTCGGGTCTAAATTTTTTTTTTTTTCATTCTCGGTATATCTCAACCCGGTTTGGATAGAAATAATGCCAGAATGATGTTTTTTTAATTTTTTGAATTTTTTTGCTATTTGTTTTGGAATTTTCTAGCCTGGGTCGGTTAGGAACAGAATTCGTAACTAAATTTTTTTTTTCTTTCTCGGCATATCTAAATCTGGTTTGAATAGAAATAATGCCGAAATGAAGCTTCAATTTTTTGCATTCTTTTGCTATTTTTCTGGTAATTTTCTTGTCCGGGTCGGGTAGTCACGAAATTCGGGACAAAAAACTTTTTCACTTGTTCTCAACCCATCTCAACCCGGTTTGGATTGAAATAACGCCAGAACTACGGTTTTTATTTTTTTTTGAATATTCAACTAATTTTTTGGAAATTTTCTAGCCCAGGTCGGGTAGGAACGGAATTCGGAATCAAATTTTTTTTTTACTCTTTCTCGACCTATCTCAGGCCGGTTTGGGTAGAAATATTGCCGGAATGATGATTTTTAATTTTTTTGAATTTTTTTGCTATTGTTTTCAAATTTTCTATTCCTGGTTGGGAGGAACGAAATTCTGGACGAAATTTTTTTTTTCTCTTTCTCGGCCAATCTCAGCACGGTTTGGATAGGAATTTTGGCGGAATAATTTTTTTTAATTTTTTGAATTTTTTTGCAATTTCTTTTGGAATTTTCTAGTCCTAGTCGGGTAGGAACGGAATTCGGCGCGAACATTTTTTCTTCTCTTTCTAGGCCTATCTCAACCCAGGTTGGATAGAAATAATGGCGGAATAATGTTTTTTAATTTTTTTTCTCTCTTTCCCGGCACATCTCAACCTGGTTTCGATAGAAATATTGTTGGCGGAACGATGTTTTTTAATTATTTCAATTTTTTTGAATTTTCTAGCCCGGGTCGTGTAGGAACGGAATTCGGGAGAAATTTTTTTTCCTTCTTTGTCGGCGTATCTCAATCCGGTTTGGATAGAAATACTGATGGAATGAATTTTTAATTTTTTTTGCCTTTTTTTTGGTAAATTTCTATCCCGGGTCGGGAAGGTACAGAATTCGGGACGAAATATATTTTTTTTTTTCCCGCCTTTCTCAACCCTGTTTGGGTAGAAATAATGCCGGAATGATGTTTTTTAATTTTTTTAATTTTTTTACTATTTTTTTTTCGAATTTTCAAGTGCGGGTCGGGTTGGAACGGAATTCCGGACGAAATTTTTTTTTTCTTCCTTCTTGGCCTATCTAATGAATAAAAATACTGCGGGAATCATGTTTTTTAATTTTTCAAATTTTTTTGCTATTTTTTTTGGAATTTTCTAGACTGTGTCAGGTACGAATGGAATTCGGAAAGAAATTTTTTTTTTCTTTCTCGACCTATCTAACCCGGTTTGGATAGAAATATCGCCGGAATGATTTTTTTTAATTTTTAGATTTTTTTTGCTATTTTTTTTTTTAATTTTCTAGGGTGGGTCGGGTAGGAACGGAATTCGGAACGAAAATTTGCTTTCACTCATTCCTGGCCTATTTCAACCCGGGTTGGATAGAAATATTGTTGGAATGATGTTTTTTTAATTATTTGAATTTTCTTGCTATTTTTTTTGGAATTTTCTTGCGCAGGACGGATAGGAACCGAATTCACTACAAAATTTTTTTTTCTCTTCCTCAGCCTATCTCAACCTGCTTTGGCTAAAAATATTGCTGGAATATTGTTTTTTCATTTTTTTTTTTCAATTTTCGCTACTTTTTTTGGAATTTTTTGCCCGGGTCGGGTACGCTCGGAATTCGGAAGGAAATTATTTTTTTCTCTTTCTCGGCCTATCTCGGCCCGGTTTGGATAGAATTATTCCGTAATGATGTCTTTGAATTTTTAATTTTTTTTGCGGTTTATTTTGGAATTTTCTAGCCCGGGTCTGGTAGGAACGGAATTCGGGTCTAAATTTTTTTTTTTTTCATTCTCGGTATATCTCAACCCGGTTTGGATAGAAATAATGCCAGAATGATGTTTTTTTAATTTTTTGAATTTTTTTGCTATTTGTTTTGGAATTTTCTAGCCTGGGTCGGTTAGGAACAGAATTCGTAACTAAATTTTTTTTTTCTTTCTCGGCATATCTAAATCTGGTTTGAATAGAAATAATGCCGAAATGAAGCTTCAATTTTTTGCATTCTTTTGCTATTTTTCTGGTAATTTTCTTGTCCGGGTCGGGTAGTCACGAAATTCGGGACAAAAAACTTTTTCACTTGTTCTCAACCCATCTCAACCCGGTTTGGATTGAAATAACGCCAGAACTACGGTTTTTATTTTTTTTTGAATATTCAACTAATTTTTTGGAAATTTTCTAGCCCAGGTCGGGTAGGAACGGAATTCGGAATCAAATTTTTTTTTTACTCTTTCTCGACCTATCTCAGGCCGGTTTGGGTAGAAATATTGCCGGAATGATGATTTTTAATTTTTTTGAATTTTTTTGCTATTGTTTTCAAATTTTCTATTCCTGGTTGGGAGGAACGAAATTCTGGACGAAATTTTTTTTTTCTCTTTCTCGGCCAATCTCAGCACGGTTTGGATAGGAATTTTGGCGGAATAATTTTTTTTAATTTTTTCAATTTTTTTGCAATTTCTTTTGGAATTTTCTAGTCCTAGTCGGGTAGGAACGGAATTCAGCGCGAACATTTTTTCTTCTCTTTCTAGGCCTATCTCAACCCAGGTTGGATAGAAATAATGGCGGAATAATGTTTTTTAATTTTTTTTCTCTCTTTCCCGGCACATCTCAACCTGGTTTCGATAGAAATATTGTTGGCGGAACGATGTTTTTTAATTATTTCAATTTTTTTGAATTTTCTAGCCCGGGTCGTGTAGGAACGGAATTCGGGAGAAATTTTTTTTCCTTCTTTGTCGGCGTATCTCAATCCGGTTTGGATAGAAATACTGATGGAATGAATTTTTAATTTTTTTTGCCTTTTTTTTGGTAAATTTCTATCCCGGGTCGGGAAGGTACAGAATTCGGGACGAAATATTTTTTTTTTTTCCCGCCTTTCTCAACCCTGTTTGGGTAGAAATAATGCCGGAATGATGTTTTTTAATTTTTTGAATTTTTTTACTATTTTTTTTTCGAATTTTCAAGTGCGGGTCGGGTTGGAACGGAATTCCGGACGAAATTTTTTTTTTCTTCCTTCTTGGCCTATCTAAACCCGGTTTGAATAAAAATACTGCGGGAATCATGTTTTTTAATTTTTCAAATTTTTTTGCTATTTTTTTTGGAATTTTCTAGACTGTGTCAGGTACGAATGGAATTCGGAAAGAAATTTTTTTTTTCTTTCTCGACCTATCTTACCCGGTTTGGATAGAAATATCGCCGGAAAGATTTTTTTTAATTTTTAGATTTTTTTTGCTATTTTTTTTTTTTAATTTTCTAGGGTGGGTCGGGCAGGAACGGAATTCGGAACGAAAATTTGTTTTCACTCATTCCTGGCCTATTTCAACCCGGGTTGGATAGAAATATTGTTGGAATGATGTTTTTTTAATTATTTGAATTTTCTTGCTATTTTTTTTGGAATTTTCTTGCGCAGGACGGATAGGAACCGAATTCACTACAAAATTTTTTTTTCTCTTCCTCAGCCTATCTCAACCTGCTTTGGCTAAAAATATTGCTGGAATATTGTTTTTTCATTTTTTTTTTTTCAATTTTCGCTACTTTTTTTGGAATTTTTTGCCCGGGTCGGGTACGCTCGGAATTCGGAAGGAAATTATTTTTTTCTCTTTCTCGGCCTATCTCGGCCCGGTTTGGATAGAATTATTCCGTAATGATGTCTTTGAATTTTTAATTTTTTTTGCGGTTTATTTTGGAATTTTCTAGCCCGGGTCTGGTAGGAACGGAATTCGGGTCTAAATTTTTTTTTTTTTCATTCTCGGTATATCTCAATCCGGTTTGGATAGAAATAATGCCAGAATGATGTTTTTTTAATTTTTTGAATTTTTTTGCTATTTGTTTTGGAATTTTCTAGCCTGGGTCGGTTAGGAACAGAATTCGTAACTAAATTTTTTTTTTCTTTCTCGGCATATCTAAATCTGGTTTGAATAGAAATAATGCCGAAATGAAGCTTCAATTTTTTGCATTCTTTTGCTATTTTTCTGGTAATTTTCTTGTCCGGGTCGGGTAGTCACGAAATTCGGGACAAAAAACTTTTTCACTTGTTCTCAACCCATCTCAACCCGGTTTGGATTGAAATAACGCCAGAACTACGGTTTTTATTTTTTTTTGAATATTCAACTAATTTTTTGGAAATTTTCTAGCCCAGGTCGGGTAGGAACGGAATTCGGAATCAAATTTTTTTTTTACTCTTTCTCGACCTATCTCAGGCCGGTTTGGGTAGAAATATTGCCGGAATGATGATTTTTAATTTTTTTGAATTTTTTTGCTATTGTTTTCAAATTTTCTATTCCTGGTTGGGAGGAACGAAATTCTGGACGAAATTTTTTTTTTCTCTTTCTCGGCCAATCTCAGCACGGTTTGGATAGGAATTTTGGCGGAATAATTTTTTTTAATTTTTTGAATTTTTTTGCAATTTCTTTTGGAATTTTCTAGTCCTAGTCGGGTAGGAACGGAATTCGGCGCGAACATTTTTTCTTCTCTTTCTAGGCCTATCTCAACCCAGGTTGGATAGAAATAATGGCGGAATAATGTTTTTTAATTTTTTTTCTCTCTTTCCCGGCACATCTCAACCTGGTTTCGATAGAAATATTGTTGGCGGAACGATGTTTTTTAATTATTTCAATTTTTTTGAATTTTCTAGCCCGGGTCGTGTAGGAACGGAATTCGGGAGAAATTTTTTTTCCTTCTTTGTCGGCGTATCTCAATCCGGTTTGGATAGAAATACTGATGGAATGAATTTTTAATTTTTTTTGCCTTTTTTTTGGTAAATTTCTATCCCGGGTCGGGAAGGTACAGAATTCGGGACGAAATATATTTTTTTTTTTCCCGCCTTTCTCAACCCTGTTTGGGTAGAAATAATGCCGGAATGATGTTTTTTAATTTTTTAAATTTTTTTACTATTTTTTTTTCGAATTTTCAAGTGCGGGTCGGGTTGGAACGGAATTCCGGACGAAATTTTTTTTTTCTTCCTTCTTGGCCTATCTAATGAATAAAAATACTGCGGGAATCATGTTTTTTAATTTTTCAAATTTTTTTGCTATTTTTTTTGGAATTTTCTAGACTGTGTCAGGTACGAATGGAATTCGGAAAGAAATTTTTTTTTTCTTTCTCGACCTATCTAACCCGGTTTGGATAGAAATATCGCCGGAATGATTTTTTTTAATTTTTAGATTTTTTTTGCTATTTTTTTTTTTTAATTTTCTAGGGTGGGTCGGGTAGGAACGGAATTCGGAACGAAAATTTGTTTTCACTCATTCCTGGCCTATTTCAACCCGGGTTGGATAGAAATATTGTTGGAATGATGTTTTTTTAATTATTTGAATTTTCTTGCTATTTTTTTTGGAATTTTTTTGCGCAGGACGGATAGGAACCGAATTCACTACAAAATTTTTTTTTCTCTTCCTCAGCCTATCTCAACCTGCTTTGGCTAAAAATATTGCTGGAATATTGTTTTTTCATTTTTTTTTTTCAATTTTCGCTACTTTTTTTGGAATTTTTTGCCCGGGTCGGGTACGCTCGGAATTCGGAAGGAAATTATTTTTTTCTCTTTCTCGGCCTATCTCGGCCCGGTTTGGATAGAATTATTCCGTAATGATGTCTTTGAATTTTTAATTTTTTTTGCGGTTTATTTTGGAATTTTCTAGCCCGGGTCTGGTAGGAACGGAATTCGGGTCTAAATTTTTTTTTTTTTCATTCTCGGTATATCTCAACCCAGTTTGGATAGAAATAATGCCAGAATGATGTTTTTTTAATTTTTTGAATTTTTTTGCTATTTGTTTTGGAATTTTCTAGCCTGGGTTGGTTAGGAACAGAATTCGTAACTAAATTTTTTTTTTCTTTCTCGGCATATCTAAATCTGGTTTGAATAGAAATAATGCCGAAATGAAGCTTCAATTTTTTGCATTCTTTTGCTATTTTTCTGGTAATTTTCTTGTCCGGGTCGGGTAGTCACGAAATTCGGGACAAAAAACTTTTTCACTTGTTCTCAACCCATCTCAACCCGGTTTGGATTGAAATAACGCCAGAACTACGGTTTTTATTTTTTTTTGAATATTCAACTAATTTTTTGGAAATTTTCTAGCCCAGGTCGGGTAGGAACGGAATTCGGAATCAAATTTTTTTTTTACTCTTTCTCGACCTATCTCAGGCCGGTTTGGGTAGAAATATTGCCGGAATGATGATTTTTAATTTTTTTGAATTTTTTTGCTATTGTTTTCAAATTTTCTATTCCTGGTTGGGAGGAACGAAATTCTGGACGAAATTTTTTTTTTCTCTTTCTCGGCCAATCTCAGCACGGTTTGGATAGGAATTTTGGCGGAATAATTTTTTTTAATTTTTTGAATTTTTTTGCAATTTCTTTTGGAATTTTCTAGTCCTAGTCGGGTAGGAACGGAATTCGGCGCGAACATTTTTTCTTCTCTTTCTAGGCCTATCTCAACCCAGGTTGGATAGAAATAATGGCGGAATAATGTTTTTTAATTTTTTTTCTCTCTTTCCCGGCACATCTCAACCTGGTTCGATAGAAATATTGTTGGCGGAACGATGTTTTTTAATTATTTCAATTTTTTTGAATTTTCTAGCCCGGGTCGTGTAGGAACAGAATTCGGGAGAAATTTTTTTTCCTTCTTTGTCGGCGTATCTCAATCCGGTTTGGATAGAAATACTGATGGAATGAATTTTTAATTTTTTTTGCCTTTTTTTTGGTAAATTTCTATCCCGGGTCGGGAAGGTACAGAATTCGGGACGAAATATATTTTTTTTTTTCCCGCCTTTCTCAACCCTGTTTGGGTAGAAATAATGCCGGAATGATGTTTTTTAATTTTTTGAATTTTTTTACTATTTTTTTTTCGAATTTTCAAGTGCGGGTCGGGTTGGAACGGAATTCCGGACGAAATTTTTTTTTTCTTCCTTCTTGGCCTATCTAATGAATAAAAATACTGCGGGAATCATGTTTTTTAATTTTTCAAATTTTTTTGCTATTTTCTAGACTGTGTCAGGTACGAATGGAATTCGGAAAGAAATTTTTTTTTTCTTTCTCGACCTATCTAACCCGGTTTGGATAGAAATATCGCCGGAATGATTTTTTTTAATTTTTAGATTTTTTTTGCTATTTTTTTTTTTAATTTTCTAGGGTGGGTCGGGTAGGAACGGAATTCGGAACGAAAATTTGTTTTCACTCATTCCTGGCCTATTTCAACCCGGGTTGGATAGAAATATTGTTGGAATGATGTTTTTTTAATTATTTGAATTTTCTTGCTATTTTTTTTGGAATTTTCTTGCGCAGGACGGATAGGAACCGAATTCACTACAAAATTTTTTTTTCTCTTCCTCAGCCTATCTCAACCTGCTTTGGCTAAAAATATTGCTGGAATATTGTTTTTTCATTTTTTTTTTTCAATTTTCGCTACTTTTTTTGGAATTTTTTGCCCGGGTCGGGTACGCTCGGAATTCGGAAGGAAATTATTTTTTTCTCTTTCTCGGCCTATCTCGGCCCGGTTTGGATAGAATTATTCCGTAATGATGTCTTTGAATTTTTAATTTTTTTTGCGGTTTATTTTGGAATTTTCTAGCCCGGGTCTGGTAGGAACGGAATTCGGGTCTAAATTTTTTTTTTTTTCATTCTCGGTATATCTCAACCCGGTTTGGATAGAAATAATGCCAGAATGATGTTTTTTTAATTTTTTGAATTTTTTTGCTATTTGTTTTGGAATTTTCTAGCCTGGGTCGGTTAGGAACAGAATTCGTAACTAAATTTTTTTTTTCTTTCTCGGCATATCTAAATCTGGTTTGAATAGAAATAATGCCGAAATGAAGCTTCAATTTTTTGCATTCTTTTGCTATTTTTCTGGTAATTTTCTTGTCCGGGTCGGGTAGTCACGAAATTCGGGACAAAAAACTTTTTCACTTGTTCTCAACCCATCTCAACCCGGTTTGGATTGAAATAACGCCAGAACTACGGTTTTTATTTTTTTTTGAATATTCAACTAATTTTTTGGAAATTTTCTAGCCCAGGTCGGGTAGGAACGGAATTCGGAATCAAATTTTTTTTTTACTCTTTCTCGACCTATCTCAGGCCGGTTTGGGTAGAAATATTGCCGGAATGATGATTTTTAATTTTTTTGAATTTTTTTGCTATTGTTTTCAAATTTTCTATTCCTGGTTGGGAGGAACGAAATTCTGGACGAAATTTTTTTTTTCTCTTTCTCGGCCAATCTCAGCACGGTTTGGATAGGAATTTTGGCGGAATAATTTTTTTTAATTTTTTGAATTTTTTTGCAATTTCTTTTGGAATTTTCTAGTCCTAGTCGGGTAGGAACGGAATTCGGCGCGAACATTTTTTCTTCTCTTTCTAGGCCTATCTCAACCCAGGTTGGATAGAAATAATGGCGGAATAATGTTTTTTAATTTTTTTTCTCTCTTTCCCGGCACATCTCAACCTGGTTTCGATAGAAATATTGTTGGCGGAACGATGTTTTTTAATTATTTCAATTTTTTTGAATTTTCTAGCCCGGGTCGTGTAGGAACGGAATTCGGGAGAAATTTTTTTTCCTTCTTTGTCGGCGTATCTCAATCCGGTTTGGATAGAAATACTGATGGAATGAATTTTTAATTTTTTTTGCCTTTTTTTTGGTAAATTTCTATCCCGGGTCGGGAAGGTACAGAATTCGGGACGAAATATATTTTTTTTTTTCCCGCCTTTCTCAACCCTGTTTGGGTAGAAATAATGCCGGAATGATGTTTTTTAATTTTTTTAATTTTTTTACTATTTTTTTTTCGAATTTTCAAGTGCGGGTCGGGTTGGAACGGAATTCCGGACGAAATTTTTTTTTTCTTCCTTCTTGGCCTATCTAATGAATAAAAATACTGCGGGAATCATGTTTTTTAATTTTTCAAATTTTTTTGCTATTTTTTTTGGAATTTTCTAGACTGTGTCAGGTACGAATGGAATTCGGAAAGAAATTTTTTTTTTCTTTCTCGACCTATCTAACCCGGTTTGGATAGAAATATCGCCGGAATGATTTTTTTTAATTTTTAGATTTTTTTTGCTATTTTTTTTTTTTAATTTTCTAGGGTGGGTCGGGTAGGAACGGAATTCGGAACGAAAATTTGCTTTCACTCATTCCTGGCCTATTTCAACCCGGGTTGGATAGAAATATTGTTGGAATGATGTTTTTTTAATTATTTGAATTTTCTTGCTATTTTTTTTGGAATTTTCTTGCGCAGGACGGATAGGAACCGAATTCACTACAAAATTTTTTTTTCTCTTCCTCAGCCTATCTCAACCTGCTTTGGCTAAAAATATTGCTGGAATATTGTTTTTTCATTTTTTTTTTTCAATTTTCGCTACTTTTTTTGGAATTTTTTGCCCGGGTCGGGTACGCTCGGAATTCGGAAGGAAATTATTTTTTTCTCTTTCTCGGCCTATCTCGGCCCGGTTTGGATAGAATTATTCCGTAATGATGTCTTTGAATTTTTAATTTTTTTTGCGGTTTATTTTGGAATTTTCTAGCCCGGGTCTGGTAGGAACGGAATTCGGGTCTAAATTTTTTTTTTTTTCATTCTCGGTATATCTCAACCCGGTTTGGATAGAAATAATGCCAGAATGATGTTTTTTTAATTTTTTGAATTTTTTTGCTATTTGTTTTGGAATTTTCTAGCCTGGGTCGGTTAGGAACAGAATTCGTAACTAAATTTTTTTTTTCTTTCTCGGCATATCTAAATCTGGTTTGAATAGAAATAATGCCGAAATGAAGCTTCAATTTTTTGCATTCTTTTGCTATTTTTCTGGTAATTTTCTTGTCCGGGTCGGGTAGTCACGAAATTCGGGACAAAAAACTTTTTCACTTGTTCTCAACCCATCTCAACCCGGTTTGGATTGAAATAACGCCAGAACTACGGTTTTTATTTTTTTTTGAATATTCAACTAATTTTTTGGAAATTTTCTAGCCCAGGTCGGGTAGGAACGGAATTCGGAATCAAATTTTTTTTTTACTCTTTCTCGACCTATCTCAGGCCGGTTTGGGTAGAAATATTGCCGGAATGATGATTTTTAATTTTTTTGAATTTTTTTGCTATTGTTTTCAAATTTTCTATTCCTGGTTGGGAGGAACGAAATTCTGGACGAAATTTTTTTTTTCTCTTTCTCGGCCAATCTCAGCACGGTTTGGATAGGAATTTTGGCGGAATAATTTTTTTTAATTTTTTCAATTTTTTTGCAATTTCTTTTGGAATTTTCTAGTCCTAGTCGGGTAGGAACGGAATTCAGCGCGAACATTTTTTCTTCTCTTTCTAGGCCTATCTCAACCCAGGTTGGATAGAAATAATGGCGGAATAATGTTTTTTAATTTTTTTTCTCTCTTTCCCGGCACATCTCAACCTGGTTTCGATAGAAATATTGTTGGCGGAACGATGTTTTTTAATTATTTCAATTTTTTTGAATTTTCTAGCCCGGGTCGTGTAGGAACGGAATTCGGGAGAAATTTTTTTTCCTTCTTTGTCGGCGTATCTCAATCCGGTTTGGATAGAAATACTGATGGAATGAATTTTTAATTTTTTTTGCCTTTTTTTTGGTAAATTTCTATCCCGGGTCGGGAAGGTACAGAATTCGGGACGAAATATTTTTTTTTTTTCCCGCCTTTCTCAACCCTGTTTGGGTAGAAATAATGCCGGAATGATGTTTTTTAATTTTTTGAATTTTTTTACTATTTTTTTTTCGAATTTTCAAGTGCGGGTCGG
This sequence comes from Quercus tomentella, assembly GCA_028535165.1. Classification (NCBI taxonomy): domain Eukaryota; kingdom Viridiplantae; phylum Streptophyta; class Magnoliopsida; order Fagales; family Fagaceae; genus Quercus; species Quercus tomentella. The sequence goes on from JAPQVY010000023.1 coordinate 17,801,540, forward strand.
GTTGGAACGGAATTCCGGACGAAATTTTTTTTTTCTTCCTTCTTGGCCTATCTAATGAATAAAAATACTGCGGGAATCATGTTTTTTAATTTTTCAAATTTTTTTGCTATTTTTTTTGGAATTTTCTAGACTGTGTCAGGTACGAATGGAATTCGGAAAGAAATTTTTTTTTTCTTTCTCGACCTATCTAACCCGGTTTGGATAGAAATATCGCCGGAATGATTTTTTTTAATTTTTAGATTTTTTTTGCTATTTTTTTTTTTTAATTTTCTAGGGTGGGTCGGGTAGGAACGGAATTCGGAACGAAAATTTGTTTTCACTCATTCCTGGCCTATTTCAACCCGGGTTGGATAGAAATATTGTTGGAATGATGTTTTTTTAATTATTTGAATTTTCTTGCTATTTTTTTTGGAATTTTTTTGCGCAGGACGGATAGGAACCGAATTCACTACAAAATTTTTTTTTCTCTTCCTCAGCCTATCTCAACCTGCTTTGGCTAAAAATATTGCTGGAATATTGTTTTTTCATTTTTTTTTTTCAATTTTCGCTACTTTTTTTGGAATTTTTTGCCCGGGTCGGGTACGCTCGGAATTCGGAAGGAAATTATTTTTTTCTCTTTCTCGGCCTATCTCGGCCCGGTTTGGATAGAATTATTCCGTAATGATGTCTTTGAATTTTTAATTTTTTTTGCGGTTTATTTTGGAATTTTCTAGCCCGGGTCTGGTAGGAACGGAATTCGGGTCTAAATTTTTTTTTTTTTCATTCTCGGTATATCTCAACCCAGTTTGGATAGAAATAATGCCAGAATGATGTTTTTTTAATTTTTTGAATTTTTTTGCTATTTGTTTTGGAATTTTCTAGCCTGGGTTGGTTAGGAACAGAATTCGTAACTAAATTTTTTTTTTCTTTCTCGGCATATCTAAATCTGGTTTGAATAGAAATAATGCCGAAATGAAGCTTCAATTTTTTGCATTCTTTTGCTATTTTTCTGGTAATTTTCTTGTCCGGGTCGGGTAGTCACGAAATTCGGGACAAAAAACTTTTTCACTTGTTCTCAACCCATCTCAACCCGGTTTGGATTGAAATAACGCCAGAACTACGGTTTTTATTTTTTTTTGAATATTCAACTAATTTTTTGGAAATTTTCTAGCCCAGGTCGGGTAGGAACGGAATTCGGAATCAAATTTTTTTTTTACTCTTTCTCGACCTATCTCAGGCCGGTTTGGGTAGAAATATTGCCGGAATGATGATTTTTAATTTTTTTGAATTTTTTTGCTATTGTTTTCAAATTTTCTATTCCTGGTTGGGAGGAACGAAATTCTGGACGAAATTTTTTTTTTCTCTTTCTCGGCCAATCTCAGCACGGTTTGGATAGGAATTTTGGCGGAATAATTTTTTTTAATTTTTTGAATTTTTTTGCAATTTCTTTTGGAATTTTCTAGTCCTAGTCGGGTAGGAACGGAATTCGGCGCGAACATTTTTTCTTCTCTTTCTAGGCCTATCTCAACCCAGGTTGGATAGAAATAATGGCGGAATAATGTTTTTTAATTTTTTTTCTCTCTTTCCCGGCACATCTCAACCTGGTTCGATAGAAATATTGTTGGCGGAACGATGTTTTTTAATTATTTCAATTTTTTTGAATTTTCTAGCCCGGGTCGTGTAGGAACAGAATTCGGGAGAAATTTTTTTTCCTTCTTTGTCGGCGTATCTCAATCCGGTTTGGATAGAAATACTGATGGAATGAATTTTTAATTTTTTTTGCCTTTTTTTTGGTAAATTTCTATCCCGGGTCGGGAAGGTACAGAATTCGGGACGAAATATATTTTTTTTTTTCCCGCCTTTCTCAACCCTGTTTGGGTAGAAATAATGCCGGAATGATGTTTTTTAATTTTTTGAATTTTTTTACTATTTTTTTTTCGAATTTTCAAGTGCGGGTCGGGTTGGAACGGAATTCCGGACGAAATTTTTTTTTTCTTCCTTCTTGGCCTATCTAATGAATAAAAATACTGCGGGAATCATGTTTTTTAATTTTTCAAATTTTTTTGCTATTTTCTAGACTGTGTCAGGTACGAATGGAATTCGGAAAGAAATTTTTTTTTTCTTTCTCGACCTATCTAACCCGGTTTGGATAGAAATATCGCCGGAATGATTTTTTTTAATTTTTAGATTTTTTTTGCTATTTTTTTTTTTAATTTTCTAGGGTGGGTCGGGTAGGAACGGAATTCGGAACGAAAATTTGTTTTCACTCATTCCTGGCCTATTTCAACCCGGGTTGGATAGAAATATTGTTGGAATGATGTTTTTTTAATTATTTGAATTTTCTTGCTATTTTTTTTGGAATTTTCTTGCGCAGGACGGATAGGAACCGAATTCACTACAAAATTTTTTTTTCTCTTCCTCAGCCTATCTCAACCTGCTTTGGCTAAAAATATTGCTGGAATATTGTTTTTTCATTTTTTTTTTTCAATTTTCGCTACTTTTTTTGGAATTTTTTGCCCGGGTCGGGTACGCTCGGAATTCGGAAGGAAATTATTTTTTTCTCTTTCTCGGCCTATCTCGGCCCGGTTTGGATAGAATTATTCCGTAATGATGTCTTTGAATTTTTAATTTTTTTTGCGGTTTATTTTGGAATTTTCTAGCCCGGGTCTGGTAGGAACGGAATTCGGGTCTAAATTTTTTTTTTTTTCATTCTCGGTATATCTCAACCCGGTTTGGATAGAAATAATGCCAGAATGATGTTTTTTTAATTTTTTGAATTTTTTTGCTATTTGTTTTGGAATTTTCTAGCCTGGGTCGGTTAGGAACAGAATTCGTAACTAAATTTTTTTTTTCTTTCTCGGCATATCTAAATCTGGTTTGAATAGAAATAATGCCGAAATGAAGCTTCAATTTTTTGCATTCTTTTGCTATTTTTCTGGTAATTTTCTTGTCCGGGTCGGGTAGTCACGAAATTCGGGACAAAAAACTTTTTCACTTGTTCTCAACCCATCTCAACCCGGTTTGGATTGAAATAACGCCAGAACTACGGTTTTTATTTTTTTTTGAATATTCAACTAATTTTTTGGAAATTTTCTAGCCCAGGTCGGGTAGGAACGGAATTCGGAATCAAATTTTTTTTTTACTCTTTCTCGACCTATCTCAGGCCGGTTTGGGTAGAAATATTGCCGGAATGATGATTTTTAATTTTTTTGAATTTTTTTGCTATTGTTTTCAAATTTTCTATTCCTGGTTGGGAGGAACGAAATTCTGGACGAAATTTTTTTTTTCTCTTTCTCGGCCAATCTCAGCACGGTTTGGATAGGAATTTTGGCGGAATAATTTTTTTTAATTTTTTGAATTTTTTTGCAATTTCTTTTGGAATTTTCTAGTCCTAGTCGGGTAGGAACGGAATTCGGCGCGAACATTTTTTCTTCTCTTTCTAGGCCTATCTCAACCCAGGTTGGATAGAAATAATGGCGGAATAATGTTTTTTAATTTTTTTTCTCTCTTTCCCGGCACATCTCAACCTGGTTTCGATAGAAATATTGTTGGCGGAACGATGTTTTTTAATTATTTCAATTTTTTTGAATTTTCTAGCCCGGGTCGTGTAGGAACGGAATTCGGGAGAAATTTTTTTTCCTTCTTTGTCGGCGTATCTCAATCCGGTTTGGATAGAAATACTGATGGAATGAATTTTTAATTTTTTTTGCCTTTTTTTTGGTAAATTTCTATCCCGGGTCGGGAAGGTACAGAATTCGGGACGAAATATATTTTTTTTTTTCCCGCCTTTCTCAACCCTGTTTGGGTAGAAATAATGCCGGAATGATGTTTTTTAATTTTTTTAATTTTTTTACTATTTTTTTTTCGAATTTTCAAGTGCGGGTCGGGTTGGAACGGAATTCCGGACGAAATTTTTTTTTTCTTCCTTCTTGGCCTATCTAATGAATAAAAATACTGCGGGAATCATGTTTTTTAATTTTTCAAATTTTTTTGCTATTTTTTTTGGAATTTTCTAGACTGTGTCAGGTACGAATGGAATTCGGAAAGAAATTTTTTTTTTCTTTCTCGACCTATCTAACCCGGTTTGGATAGAAATATCGCCGGAATGATTTTTTTTAATTTTTAGATTTTTTTTGCTATTTTTTTTTTTTAATTTTCTAGGGTGGGTCGGGTAGGAACGGAATTCGGAACGAAAATTTGCTTTCACTCATTCCTGGCCTATTTCAACCCGGGTTGGATAGAAATATTGTTGGAATGATGTTTTTTTAATTATTTGAATTTTCTTGCTATTTTTTTTGGAATTTTCTTGCGCAGGACGGATAGGAACCGAATTCACTACAAAATTTTTTTTTCTCTTCCTCAGCCTATCTCAACCTGCTTTGGCTAAAAATATTGCTGGAATATTGTTTTTTCATTTTTTTTTTTCAATTTTCGCTACTTTTTTTGGAATTTTTTGCCCGGGTCGGGTACGCTCGGAATTCGGAAGGAAATTATTTTTTTCTCTTTCTCGGCCTATCTCGGCCCGGTTTGGATAGAATTATTCCGTAATGATGTCTTTGAATTTTTAATTTTTTTTGCGGTTTATTTTGGAATTTTCTAGCCCGGGTCTGGTAGGAACGGAATTCGGGTCTAAATTTTTTTTTTTTTCATTCTCGGTATATCTCAACCCGGTTTGGATAGAAATAATGCCAGAATGATGTTTTTTTAATTTTTTGAATTTTTTTGCTATTTGTTTTGGAATTTTCTAGCCTGGGTCGGTTAGGAACAGAATTCGTAACTAAATTTTTTTTTTCTTTCTCGGCATATCTAAATCTGGTTTGAATAGAAATAATGCCGAAATGAAGCTTCAATTTTTTGCATTCTTTTGCTATTTTTCTGGTAATTTTCTTGTCCGGGTCGGGTAGTCACGAAATTCGGGACAAAAAACTTTTTCACTTGTTCTCAACCCATCTCAACCCGGTTTGGATTGAAATAACGCCAGAACTACGGTTTTTATTTTTTTTTGAATATTCAACTAATTTTTTGGAAATTTTCTAGCCCAGGTCGGGTAGGAACGGAATTCGGAATCAAATTTTTTTTTTACTCTTTCTCGACCTATCTCAGGCCGGTTTGGGTAGAAATATTGCCGGAATGATGATTTTTAATTTTTTTGAATTTTTTTGCTATTGTTTTCAAATTTTCTATTCCTGGTTGGGAGGAACGAAATTCTGGACGAAATTTTTTTTTTCTCTTTCTCGGCCAATCTCAGCACGGTTTGGATAGGAATTTTGGCGGAATAATTTTTTTTAATTTTTTCAATTTTTTTGCAATTTCTTTTGGAATTTTCTAGTCCTAGTCGGGTAGGAACGGAATTCAGCGCGAACATTTTTTCTTCTCTTTCTAGGCCTATCTCAACCCAGGTTGGATAGAAATAATGGCGGAATAATGTTTTTTAATTTTTTTTCTCTCTTTCCCGGCACATCTCAACCTGGTTTCGATAGAAATATTGTTGGCGGAACGATGTTTTTTAATTATTTCAATTTTTTTGAATTTTCTAGCCCGGGTCGTGTAGGAACGGAATTCGGGAGAAATTTTTTTTCCTTCTTTGTCGGCGTATCTCAATCCGGTTTGGATAGAAATACTGATGGAATGAATTTTTAATTTTTTTTGCCTTTTTTTTGGTAAATTTCTATCCCGGGTCGGGAAGGTACAGAATTCGGGACGAAATATTTTTTTTTTTTCCCGCCTTTCTCAACCCTGTTTGGGTAGAAATAATGCCGGAATGATGTTTTTTAATTTTTTGAATTTTTTTACTATTTTTTTTTCGAATTTTCAAGTGCGGGTCGGGTTGGAACGGAATTCCGGACGAAATTTTTTTTTTCTTCCTTCTTGGCCTATCTAAACCCGGTTTGAATAAAAATACTGCGGGAATCATGTTTTTTAATTTTTCAAATTTTTTTGCTATTTTTTTTGGAATTTTCTAGACTGTGTCAGGTACGAATGGAATTCGGAAAGAAATTTTTTTTTTCTTTCTCGACCTATCTTACCCGGTTTGGATAGAAATATCGCCGGAAAGATTTTTTTTAATTTTTAGATTTTTTTTGCTATTTTTTTTTTTTAATTTTCTAGGGTGGGTCGGGCAGGAACGGAATTCGGAACGAAAATTTGTTTTCACTCATTCCTGGCCTATTTCAACCCGGGTTGGATAGAAATATTGTTGGAATGATGTTTTTTTAATTATTTGAATTTTCTTGCTATTTTTTTTGGAATTTTCTTGCGCAGGACGGATAGGAACCGAATTCACTACAAAATTTTTTTTTCTCTTCCTCAGCCTATCTCAACCTGCTTTGGCTAAAAATATTGCTGGAATATTGTTTTTTCATTTTTTTTTTTTCAATTTTCGCTACTTTTTTTGGAATTTTTTGCCCGGGTCGGGTACGCTCGGAATTCGGAAGGAAATTATTTTTTTCTCTTTCTCGGCCTATCTCGGCCCGGTTTGGATAGAATTATTCCGTAATGATGTCTTTGAATTTTTAATTTTTTTTGCGGTTTATTTTGGAATTTTCTAGCCCGGGTCTGGTAGGAACGGAATTCGGGTCTAAATTTTTTTTTTTTCATTCTCGGTATATCTCAACCCGGTTTGGATAGAAATAATGCCAGAATGATGTTTTTTTAATTTTTTGAATTTTTTTGCTATTTGTTTTGGAATTTTCTAGCCTGGGTCGGTTAGGAACAGAATTCGTAACTAAATTTTTTTTTTCTTTGTCGGCATATCTAAATCTGGTTTGAATAGAAATAATGCCGAAATGAAGCTTCAATTTTTTGCATTATTTTGCTATTTTTCTGGTAATTTTCTTGTCCGGGTCGGGTAGTCACGAAATTCGGGACAAAAAACTTTTTCTCTTGTTCTCAACCCATCTCAACCCGGTTTGGATTGAAATAACGCCAGAACTACGGTTTTTATTTTTTTTGAATATTCAACTATTTTTTTGGAAATTTTCTAGCCCAGGTCGGGTAGGAACGGAATTCGGAATCAAATTTTTTTTTACTCTTTCTCGACCTATCTCAGGCCGGTTTGGGTAGAAATATTGCCGGAATGATGATTTTTAATTTTTTTGAATTTTTTTGCTATTTTTTTCAAATTTTCTATTCCTGGTCGGGAGGAACGAAATTCTGGACGAAATTTTTTTTTTCTCTTTCTCGGCCAATCTCAGCACGGTTTGGATTGGAATTTTGGCGGAATGATTTTTTTTAATTTTTTGAATTTTTTTGCAATTTTTTTTGGAATTTTCTAGTCCTAGTCGGGTAGGAACGGAATTCGGCGCGAACATTTTTTCTTCTCTTTCTAGGCCTATCTCAGCCATGGTTGGATAGAAATAATGGCGGTATAATGTTTTTTAATTTTTTTTCTCTCTTTCTCGGCACATCTCAACCTGGTTTCGATAGAAATATTGTTGGCGGAACGATGTTTTTTAATTATTTCAATTTTTTTGAATTTTCTAGCCCGGGTCGTGTAGGAACGGAATTCGGGAGAAATTTTTTTTCCTTCTTTGTCTTCGTATATCAACCCGGGTTGGTTAGAAATATTGTCGGATTGATGTTTTTTTAATTATTTGAATTTTCTTGCTATTTTTTTTGGAATTTTCTTGCGCAGGACGGATAGGAACAGAATTCAGAACAAATTTTTTTTTTCTCTTCCTCAGCCTATCTCAACCTGGTTTGGATAAAAATATTGCTGGAATATTGTTTTTTCATTTTTTTTTCAATTTTCGCTACTTTTTTTGGAATTTTTGGCCCGGGTCGGGTACGCTCGGAATTCGGAAGGAAATTATTTTTTTCTCTTTCTCGTCCTTTCTCGGCCCGGTTTGGATAGAAATATTTCCGGATTGATGTTTTTGAATTTTTAATTTTTTTGCTGTTTATTCTGGAATTTTCTAGCCGGGGTCTGGTAGGAACGGAATTCGGGTCTAATTTTTTTTTTTTTCCTTTCTCGGTATATCTCAACCCGGTTTGGATAGAAATAATGCCAGAATGTTGTTTTTTAATTTCTTGAATTTTTTGCTATTTGTTTTGGAATTTTCTAGCCTGGGTCGGTTAGGAACGGAATTCGTAAGTAAAATTTTTTTCTTTCTTTCTCGGAATCTGGTTTGAATAGAAATAATGCCGAAATGGAGCTTTAATTTTTTCATTTATTTTGATACTTTTTTGGTAATTTTCTAGCCCGGGTCGGGTAGTAACGAAATTCGGGACTAAAAACTTTTTCTCTTGTTCTTAACCCATCTCAACCCGGTTTGGATTGAAATAATGCCAGAACGATGCTTTTTTTTTTTTCTGAATTTTCAACTTTTTTTTTTTAAATTTTCTAGCCCGGGTCGGGTAGGAACGAAATTCGGAATCAAATTCTTTTTTACTCTTTCTCGACCTATCTCAGCCCGGTTTGGATAGAAATATTGCCGGAATGATGATTTTTAATTTTTTGAATTTTTTTGCTATTTGTTTTCGAATTTTCTAGTCCTGGTCGGCAGGAATGAAATTCGGGACGAAAATTTTTTTTTCTCTTTCTCGGCCAATCTCAGCCCAGTTTGGATAGAAATATTGGCGGAATGATGTTTTTGAATTTTTTTGCAATTTTTTTTAGAACATTCTAGTCCTCGTCGGGTAGGAACGGAATTCGGCGCGAACATTTTTTCTTCTCTTTCTCGGCATATCTCAACCCAGTTTGGATAGAAATAATGGCGGAATGATGTTTTTTAATTTTTTTTCTCTCTTTCTCGGCCCATCTCAACCCGGTTTCGATAGAAATATTGTCGGCGGAACGATGTATTTAAATTTTTTTGCTATTTTTTTTTTCAATTTTCAAGCCTGGGTCGGGGAGGAACGGAATTCGGGAGAAATTTTTTTTCCTTCTTTGTCGGCGTATCTCAATCCGGTTTGGATAGAAATACTGATGGAATGAAGTTTTTAATTTGTTAATTTTTTTTGCCTTTTTTTTGGTAAATTTCTATCCCGGGTCGGGAAGGTACAGAATTCGGGACGAAATATTTTTTTTTTTTTTCCCGCCTTTCTCAACCCTGTTTGGGTAGAAATAATGTCGGAATGATGTTTTTTAATTTTTTGAATTTTTTTACTATTTTTTTTTCGAATTTTCAAGTGCGGGTCGGGTTGGAACGGAATTCCGGACGAAATTTTTTTTTTTTCTTTCTTGGCCTATCTAAACCCGGTTTGAATAGAAATACTGCGGGAATCATGTTTTTTAATTTTTCAAATTTTTTTGCTATTTTTTTTGGAATTTTCTAGACTGGGTCAGGTACGAATGGAATTCGGAAAGAAATTTTTTTTCTCTTTCTCGACCTATCTAACACGGTTTGGATAGAAATATCGACGGAATGATTTTTTTTTAATTTTTAGATTTTTTTTGCTATTTTTTTTTTTTTAATTTTCTAGGGTGGGTCGGGTAGGAACGGAATTCGGAACGAAAATTTGTTTTCACTCATTCCTGGCCTATTTCAACCCTGGTTGGATAAGAATATTGTTGGAATGATGTTTTTTTAATTATTTGAATTTTCTTGCTATTTTTTTTGGAATTTTCTTGCGCAGGACGGATAGGAACCGAATTCACAACAAAATTTTTTTTTCTCTTCCTCAGCCTATCTCAACCTGCTTTGGCTAAAAATATTGCTGGAATATTGTTTTTTCATTTTTTTTTTTCAATTTTCGCTACTTTTTTTGGAATTTTTTGCCCGGGTCGGGTACGCTCGGAATTCGGAAGGAAATTATTTTTTTCTCTTTCTCGGCCTATCTCGGCCCGGTTTGGATAGAATTATTCCGTAATGATGTCTTTGAATTTTTAATTTTTTTTGCGGTTTATTTTGGAATTTTCTAGCCCGGGTCTGGTAGGAACGGAATTCGGGTCTAAATTTTTTTTTTTTTCATTCTCGGTATATCTCAACCCGGTTTGGATAGAAATAATGCCAGAATGATGTTTTTTTAATTTTTTGAATTTTTTTGCTATTTGTTTTGGAATTTTCTAGCCTGGGTCGGTTAGGAACAGAATTCGTAACTAAATTTTTTTTTTCTTTCTCGGCATATTTAAATCTGGTTTGAATAGAAATAATGCCGAAATGAAGCTTCAATTTTTTGCATTATTTTGCTAGTTTTCTGGTAATTTTCTTGTCCGGGTCGGGTAGTCACGAAATTCGGGACAAAAAACTTTTTCTCTTGTTCTCAACCCATCTCAACCCGGTTTGGATTGAAATAACGCCAGAACTACGGTTTTTATTTTTTTTGAATATTCAACTATTTTTTTGGAAATTTTCTAGCCCAGGTCGGGTAGGAACGGAATTCGGAATCAAATTTTTTTTTACTCTTTCTCGACCTATCTCAGGCCGGTTTGGGTAGAAATATTGCCGGAATGATGATTTTTAATTTTTTTGAATTTTTTTGCTATTTTTTTCAAATTTTCTATTCCTGGTCGGGAGGAACGAAATTCTGCACGAAATTTTTTTTTTCTCTTTCTCGGCCAATCTCAGCACGGTTTGGATAGGAATTTTGGCGGAATAATTTTTTTTAATTTTTTGAATTTTTTTGCAATTTTTTTTGGAATTTTCTAGTCCTAGTCGGGTAGGAACGGAATTCGGCGCGAACATTCTTTCTTCTCTTTCTAGGCCTATCTCAACCCAGGTTGGATAGAAATAATGGCGGAATAATGTTTTTTAATTTTTTTTCTCTCTTTCTCGGCACATCTCAACCTGGTTTCGATAGAAATATTGTTGGCGGAACGATGTTTTTTAATTATTTCAATTTTTTTGAATTTTCTAGCCCGGGTCGTGTAGGAACGGAATTCGGGAGAAATTTTTTTTCCTTCTTTGTCGGCGTATATCAATCCGGTTTGGATAGAAATACTGATAGAATGAAGTTTTTTATTTTATTATTATTTTTGCTATTTTTTTGGCAAATTTCTATCCCGGGTCAGGAAGGTACTGAATTCGGGATGAAATATTTTTTTTTTTTCCCGCCTGTCTCAACCCTGTTTGGATAGAAATAATGCCGGAATGATGTTTTTTGAACTTTTTTGCTATTTTTTTTCGAATTTTCAAGTGTGGGTCGAGTAGGAACGGAATTCGGGACGAATTTTTTTTTTTTTTCTTTCTCGGCCTACCTCATCCCGGTTTGGATAGAAATATTGCCAGAATGTTGTTTTTTAATTTCTTGAATTTTTTGCTATTTGTTTTGGAATTTTCTAGCCTGGGTCGGTTAGGAACGGAATTCGTAACTAAAATTTTTTTCTTTCTTTCTCGGAATCTGGTTTGAATAGAAATAATGCCGAAATGGAGCTTTAATTTTTTCATTTATTTTGCTACTTTTTTGGTAATTTTCTAGCCCGGGTCGGGTAGTAACGAAATTCGGGACTAAAAACTTTTTCTCTTGATCTTAACCCAATCTCAACCCGGTTTGGATTGAAATAATGCCAGAACGATGCTTTTAATTTTTTCTGAATTTTCAAATTTTTTTTTTGAAATTTTCTAGCCCGGGTCGGGTAGGAACGAAATTTGGAATCAAATTCTTTTTTACTCTTTCTCGACCTATCTCAGCCCGGTTTGGATAGAAATATTGCCGGAATGATGATTTTTAATTTTTTGAATTTTTTTGCTATTTGTTTTCGAATTTTCTAGTCCTGGTCGGGAGGAATGAAATTCGGGACGAAAATTTTTTTTTTTCTTTCTCGGCAAATCTCAGCCCAGTTTGGATAGAAATATTGGCGGAATGATGTTTTTGAATTTTTTTGCAATTTTTTTTAGAACATTCTAGTCCTCGTCGGGTAGGAACGGAATTCGGCGCGAACATTTTTTCTTCTCTTTCTCGGCCTATCTCAACCCAGGTTGGATAGAAATAATGGCGGAATAATGTTTTTTAATTTTTTTTCTCTCTTTCTCGGCCCATCTCAACCCGGTTTCGATAGAAATATTGTCGGCGGAACGATGTTTTTTAATTTTTTTCAATTTTTTTGCTATTTTTTTTTTTTCAATTTTCAAGCCTGGGTCGGTGAGGAACGGAATTCGGGAGAAATTTTTTTTCCTTCTTTGTCGGCGTATCTCAATCCGGTTTGGATAGAAATACTGATGGAATGAAGTTTTTAATTTTTTAATTTTTTTTGCCTTTTTTTTGGTAAATTTCTATCCCGGGTCGGGAACGGTACAGAATTCGGGACGAAAATTTTTTTTTTTTCCCGCCTTTCTCAACGCTGTTTGGGTAGAAATAATGCCGGAATGATGTTTTTTAATTTTTTGAATTTTTTTACTATTTTTTTTTCGAATTTTCAAGTGCGGGTCGGGTTGGAACGGAATTCCGGACGAAATTTTTTTTTTTTCTTTCTTGGCCTATCTAAACCCGGTTTGAATAGAAATACTGCCGGAATCATGTTTTTTAATTTTTCGAATTTTTTTGCTATTTTTTTTGGAATTTTCTAGACTGGGTCAGGTACGAATGGAATTCGGAAAGAAAATTTTTTTCTCTTTCTCGACCTATCTTAACCCGGTTTGGATAGAAATATCGCCGGAATGATTTTTTTTAATTTTTAGATTTTTTTTGCTATTTTTTTTTTTAATTTTCTAGGGTGGGTCGGGTAGGAACGGAATTCGGAACGAAAATTTGTTTTCACTCATTCCTGGCCTATTTCAACCCGGGTTGGATAGAAATATTGTTGGAATGATGTTTTTTTAATTATTTGAATTTTCTTGCTATTTTTTTTGGAATTTTCTTGCGCAGGACGGATAGGAACCGAATTTACAACAAAATTTTTTTTTCTCCTCCTCAGCCTATCTCAACCTGCTTTGGCTAATAATATTGCTGGAATATTGTTTTTTCATTTTTTTTTTTCAATTTTCGCTACTTTTTTTGGAATTTTTTGCCCGGGTCGGGTACGCTAGGAATTCGGAAGGAAATTATTTTTTTCTCTTTCTCGGCCTATCTCGGCCCGGTTTGGATAGAATTATTCCGTAATGATGTCTTTGAATTTTTAATTTTTTTTGCGGTTTATTTTGGAATTTTCTAGCCCGGGTCTGGTAGGAACGGAATTCGGGTCTAAATTTTTTTTTTTTCATTCTCGGTATATCTCAACCCGGTTTGGATAGAAATAATGCCAGAATGATGTTTTTTTAATTTTTTGAATTTTTTTGCTATTTGTTTTGGAATTTTCTAGCCTGGGTCGGTTAGGAACAGAATTCGTAACTAAATTTTTTTTTTCTTTCTCGGCATATCTAAATCTGGTTTGAATAGAAATAATGCCGAAATGAAGCTTCAATTTTTTGCATTATTTTGCTATTTTTCTGGTAATTTTCTTGTCCGGGTCGGGTAGTCACAAAATTCGGGGCAAAAAACTTTTTCTCTTGTTCTCAACCCATCTCAACCCGGTTTGGATTGAAATAACGCCAGAACTACGGTTTTTATTTTTTTTGAATATTCAACTATTTTTTTGGAAATTTTCTAGCCCAGGTCGGGTAGGAACGGAATTCGGAATCAAATTTTTTTTTACTCTTTCTCGACCTATCTCAGGCCGGTTTGGGTAGAAATATTGCCGGAATGATGATTTTTAATTTTTTTGAATTTTTTTGCTATTTTTTTCAAATTTTCTATTCCTGGTCGGGAGGAACGAAATTCTGCACGAAATTTTTTTTTTCTCTTTCTCGTCCAATCTCAGCACGGTTTGGATAGGAATTTTGGCGGAATAATTTTTTTTAATTTTTTGAATTTTTTTTGGAATTTTCTAGTCCTAGTCGGGTAGGAACGGAATTCGGCGCGAACATTTTTTCTTCTCTTTCTAGGCCTATCTCAACCCAGGTTGGATAGAAATAATGGCGGAATAATGTTTTTTAATTTTTTTTCTCTCTTTCTCGGCACATCTCAACCTGGTTTCGATACAAATATTGTTGGCGGAACGATGTTTTTTAATTATTTCAATTTTTTTGAACTTTCTAGCCCGGGTCGTGTAGGAACGGAATTCGGGAGAAATTTTTTTTCCTTCTTTGTCGGCGTATATCAATCCGGTTTGGATAGAAATACTGATAGAATGAAGTTTTTTATTTTATTATTATTTTTGCTATTTTTTTGGCAAATTTCTATCCCGGGTCAGGAAGGTACTGAATTCGGGATGAAATATTTTTTTTTTTTCCCGCCTGTCTCAACCCTGTTTGGATAGAAATAATGCCGGAATGATGTTTTTTGAACTTTTTTGCTATTTTTTTTCGAATTTTCAAGTGTGGGTCGAGTAGGAACGGAATTCGGGACGAATTTTTTTTTTTTTTCTTTCTCGGCCTACCTCATCCCGGTTTGGATAGAAATATTGCCAGAATGTTGTTTTTTAATTTCTTGAATTTTTTGCTATTTGTTTTGGAATTTTCTAGCCTGGGTCGGTTAGGAACGGAATTCGTAACTAAATTTTTTTTCTTTCTTTCTCGGAATCTGGTTTGAATAGAAATAATGCCGAAATGGAGCTTTAATTTTTTCATTTATTTTGCTACTTTTTTGGTAATTTTCTAGCCCGGGTCGGGTAGTAACGAAATTCGGGACTAAAAACTTTTTCTCTTGATCTTAACCCAATCTCAACCCGGTTTGGATTGAAATAATGCCAGAACGATGCTTTTAATTTTTTCTGAATTTTCAAATTTTTTTTTTGAAATTTTCTAGCCCGGGTCGGGTAGGAACGAAATTTGGAATCAAATTCTTTTTTACTCTTTCTCGACCTATCTCAGCCCGGTTTGGATAGAAATATTGCCGGAATGATGATTTTTAATTTTTTGAATTTTTTTGCTATTTGTTTTCGAATTTTCTAGTCCTGGTCGGGAGGAATGAAATTCGGGACGAAAATTTTTTTTTTTCTTTCTCGGCAAATCTCAGCCCAGTTTGGATAGAAATATTGGCGGAATGATGTTTTTGAATTTTTTTGCAATTTTTTTTAGAACATTCTAGTCCTCGTCGGGTAGGAACGGAATTCGGCGCGAACATTTTTTCTTCTCTTTCTCGGCCTATCTCAACCCAGGTTGGATAGAAATAATGGCGGAATGATGTTTTTTAATTTTTTTTCTCTCTTTCTCGGCCCATCTCAACCCGGTTTCGATAGAAATATTGTCGGCGGAACGATGTTTTTTAATTTTTTTCAATTTTTTTGCTATTTTTTTTTTTTCAATTTTCAAGCCTGGGTCGGTGAGGAACGGAATTCGGGAGAAATTTTTTTTCCTTCTTTGTCGGCGTATCTCAATCCGGTTTGGATAGAAATACTGATGGAATGAAGTTTTTAATTTTTTAATTTTTTTTGCCTTTTTTTTGGTAAATTTCTATCCCGGGTCGGGAACGGTACAGAATTCGGGACGAAAATTTTTTTTTTTTCCCGCCTTTCTCAACGCTGTTTGGGTAGAAATAATGCCGGAATGATGTTTTTTAATTTTTTGAATTTTTTTACTATTTTTTTTTCGAATTTTCAAGTGCGGGTCGGGTTGGAACGGAATTCCGGACGAAATTTTTTTTTTTTCTTTCTTGTTCTATCTAAACCCGGTTTGAATAGAAATACTGCCGGAATCATGTTTTTTAATTTTTCGAATTTTTTTGCTATTTTTTTTGGAATTTTCTAGACTGGGTCAGGTACGAATGGAATTCGGAAAGAAAATTTTTTTCTCTTTCTCGACCTATCTTAACCCGGTTTGGATAGAAATATCGCCGGAATGATTTTTTTTAATTTTTAGATTTTTTTTGCTATTTTTTTTTTTAATTTTCTAGGGTGGGTCGGGTAGGAACGGAATTCGGAACGAAAATTTGTTTTCACTCATTCCTGGCCTATTTCAACCCGGGTTGGATAGAAATATTGTTGGAATGATGTTTTTTTAATTATTTGAATTTTCTTGCTATTTTTTTTGGAATTTTCTTGCGCAGGACGGATAGGAACCGAATTTACAACAAAATTTTTTTTTCTCCTCCTCAGCCTATCTCAACCTGCTTTGGCTAATAATATTGCTGGAATATTGTTTTTTCATTTTTTTTTTCAATTTTCGCTACTTTTTTTGGAATTTTTTGCCCGGGTCGGGTACGCTAGGAATTCGGAAGGAAATTATTTTTTTCTCTTTCTCGGCCTATCTCGGCCCGGTTTGGATAGAATTATTCCGTAATGATGTCTTTGAATTTTTAATTTTTTTTGCGGTTTATTTTGGAATTTTCTAGCCCGGGTCTGGTAGGAACGGAATTCGGGTCTAAATTTTTTTTTTTTCATTCTCGGTATATCTCAACCCGGTTTGGATAGAAATAATGCCAGAATGATGTTTTTTTAATTTTTTGAATTTTTTTGCTATTTGTTTTGGAATTTTCTAGCCTGGGTCGGTTAGGAACAGAATTCGTAACTAAATTTTTTTTTTCTTTCTCGGCATATCTAAATCTGGTTTGAATAGAAATAATGCCGAAATGAAGCTTCAATTTTTTGCATTATTTTGCTATTTTTCTGGTAATTTTCTTGTCCGGGTCGGGTAGTCACAAAATTCGGGACAAAAAACTTTTTCTCTTGTTCTCAACCCATCTCAACCCGGTTTGGATTGAAATAACGCCAGAACTACGGTTTTTATTTTTTTTGAATATTCAACTATTTTTTTGGAAATTTTCTAGCCCAGGTCGGGTAGGAACGGAATTCGGAATCAAATTTTTTTTTACTCTTTCTCGACCTATCTCAGGCCGGTTTGGGTAGAAATATTGCCGGAATGATGATTTTTAATTTTTTTGAATTTTTTTGCTATTTTTTTCAAATTTTCTATTCCTGGTTGGGAGGAACGAAATTCTGCACGAAATTTTTTTTTTCTCTTTCTCGGCCAATCTCAGCACGGTTTGGATAGGAATTTTGGCGGAATAATTTTTTTTAATTTTTTGAATTTTTTTTGGAATTTTCTAGTCCTAGTCGGGTAGGAACGGAATTCGGCGCGAACATTTTTTCTTCTCTTTCTAGGCCTATCTCAACCCAGGTTGGATAGAAATAATGGCGGAATAATGTTTTTTAATTTTTTTTCTCTCTTTCTCGGCACATCTCAACCTGGTTTCGATACAAATATTGTTGGCGGAACGATGTTTTTTAATTATTTCAATTTTTTTGAACTTTCTAGCCCGGGTCGTGTAGGAACGGAATTCGGGAGAAATTTTTTTTCCTTCTTTGTCGGCGTATATCAATCCGGTTTGGATAGAAATACTGATAGAATGAAGTTTTTTATTTTATTATTATTTTTGCTATTTTTTTGGCAAATTTCTATCCCGGGTCAGGAAGGTACTGAATTCGGGATGAAATATTTTTTTTTTTTCCCGCCTGTCTCAACCCTGTTTGGATAGAAATAATGCCGGAATGATGTTTTTTGAACTTTTTTGCTATTTTTTTTCGAATTTTCAAGTGTGGGTCGAGTAGGAACGGAATTCGGGACGAATTTTTTTTTTTTTCTTTCTCGGCCTACCTCATCCCGGTTTGGATAGAAATATTGCCGAAATAATGTTTATTAATTTTTTGAATTCTTTTGCTATTTTTTTTTTGGAATTTTCAGGCCCTGGTCAGGTAGGAACGAAATTTGGGACGATTTTTTTTTTCCTCTTTCTGGGCCTATCTCAACCCGGTTTGAATAGAAATATTGCCGGAATCATGTTTTTTTATTTTTCGAATTTTTTTGCTATTTTTTTTGGAATTTTCTAGTCGGGGTCAGGTACGAACGGAATTCGGAAAGATCATTTTTTTCTCTGTTTCTCGACCTATCTCAACCCGGTTTGGATAGAAATATCGCCGGAATGATTTTTTTTAATTTTTTGATTTTTTTTGCTATTTTTTTTTTAATTTTCTAGGGTGGGTCAGGTAGGAACGGAATTCGGAACTAAAAGTTTTTTTTCACTCATTCTCGGCCTATCTCAACCCGGGTTGGTTAGAAATATTGTCGGATTGATGTTTTTTTAATTATTTGAATTTTCTTGCTATTTTTTTTGGAATTTTCTTGCGCAGGACGGATAGGAACAGAATTCAGAACAAAATTTTTTTTTCTCTTCCTCAGCCTATCTCAACCTGGTTTGGATAAAAATATTGCTGGAATATTGTTTTTTAATTTTTTTTTCAATTTTCGCTACTTTTTTTGGAATTTTTGGCCCGGGTCGGTTACGCTCGGAATTCGGAAGGAAATTATTTTTTTCTCTTTCTCGTCCTATCTCGGCCCGGTTTGGATAGAAATATTGCCGGAATGATGATTTTTAATTTTTTGACTTTTTTTGGTATTTGTTTTCGAATTTTCTAGTCCTGGTCGGGAGGAATGAAATTCGGGACGAAAATTTTTTTTTCTCTTTCTCGGCCAATCTCAGCCCAGTTTGGATAGAAATATTGGCGGAATGATGTTTTTGAATTTTTTTGCAATTTTTTTAAGAACATTCTAGTCCTCGTCGGGTAGGAACGGAATTCGGCGCGAACATTTTTTCTTCTCTTTCTCGGCCTATCTCAACCCAGGTTGGATAGAAATAATGGCGGAATGATGTTTTTTAATTTTTTTTCTCTCTTTCTCGGCCCATCTCAACCTGGTTTCGATAGAAATATTGTTGGCGGAACGATGTTTTTTAATTATTTCAATTTTTTTGAATTTTCTAGC
The DNA here is from genome assembly GCA_028535165.1 of Quercus tomentella. NCBI lineage: Eukaryota > Viridiplantae > Streptophyta > Magnoliopsida > Fagales > Fagaceae > Quercus > Quercus tomentella. Next base: position 17,820,130 of record JAPQVY010000023.1, read on the forward strand.
CCGGGTCGTGTAGGAACGGAATTCGGGAGAAATTTTTTTTCCTTCTTTCTCGGCGTATATCAATCCGGTTTGGATAGAAATACTGATAGAATGAATGCTTTTATTTTATTATTATTTTTGCTATTTTTTTGGCAAATTTCTATCCCGGGTCAGGAAGGTACTGAATTCGGGATGAAATATTTATTTTTTTTCCCGCCTGTCTCAACCCTGTTTGTATAGAAATAATGCCGGAATGATGTTTTTTGAACTTTTTTGCTATTTTTTTTCGAATTTTCAAGTGTGGGTCGAGTAGGAACGGAATTCGGGACGAATTTTTTTTTTTTTCTTTCTTGGCCTACCTCATCCCGGTTTGGATAGAAATATTGCCGAAATAATGTTTATTAATTTTTTGAATTCTTTTGCTATTTTTTTTTGGAATTTTCTGGCTCTGGTCGGGTAGGAACGGAATTTGGGACGATTTTTTTTTTTTTCCTCTTTCTGGGCCTATCTCAACCCGGTTTGAATAGAAATATTGCCGGAATCATGTTTTTTAATTTTTCGAATTTTTTTGCTATTTTTTTTGGAATTTTCTAGTCGGGGTCAGGTACGAACGGAATTCGGAAAGATCATTTTTTTCTCTGTTTCTCGACCTATCTCAACCCGGTTTGGATAGAAATATCGCCGGAATGATTTTTTTAAATTTTTTGATTTTTTTTGCTATTTTTTTTTAATTTTCTAGGGTGGGTCAAGTAGGAACGGAATTCGAAACTAAAATTTTTTTTCACTCATTCTCGGCCTATCTCAACTCGGGTTGGTTAGAAATATTGTCGGATTGATGTTTTTTTAATTATTTGAATTTTCTTACTATTTTTTTTGGAATTTTCTTGCGCAGGACGGATAGGAACAGAATTCTGAACAAAATTTTTTTTTCTCTTCCTCAGCCTATCTCAACCTGGTTTGGATAAAAATATTGCTGGAATATTGTTTTTTCATTTTTTTTTCAATTTTCGCTACTTTTTTTGGAATTTTTGGCCCAGGTCGGTTACGCTCGGAATTCGGAAAGAAATTATTTTTTTCTCTTCCTCGTCCTATCTCGGCCCGGTTTGGATAGAAATATTTCCGGATTGATGTTTTTGAATTTTTAATTTTTTTGCTGTTTATTCTGGAATTTTCTAGCCGGGGTCTGGTAGGAACGGAATTCGGGTCTAATTTTTTTTTTTTCCTTTCTCGGTATATCTCAACCCGATTTGGATAGAAATAATGCCAGAATGTTGTTTTTTAATTTCTTGAATTTTTTGCTATTTGTTTTGGAATTTTCTAGCCTGGGTCGGTTAGGAACGGAATTCGTAACTAAAATTTTTTTCTTTCTTTCTCGGAATCTGGTTTGAATAGAAATAATGCCGAAATGGAGCTTTAATTTTTTCATTTATTTTGCTACTTTTTTGGTAATTTTCTAGCCGGGGTCGGGTAGTAACGAAATTCGGGACTAAAAACTTTTTCTCTTGTTCTTAACCCATCTCAACCCGGTTTGGATTGAAATAATGCCAGAACGATGCTTTTTATTTTTTCTGAATTTTCAACTTTTTATTTTGAAATTTTCTAGCCCAGGTCGGGTAGGAACGAAATTCGGAATCAAATTCTTTTTTACTCTTTCTCGACCTATCTCAGCCCGGTTTGGATAGAAATATTGCCGGAATGATGATTTTTAATTTTTTGAATTTTTTTGGTATTTGTTTTCGAATTTTCTAGTCCTGGTCGGGAGGAATGAAATTCGGGACGAAAATTTTTTTTTCTCTTTCTAGGCCAATCTCAGCCCAGTTTGGATAGAAATATTGGCGGAATGATGTTTTTGAATTTTTTTGTAATTTTTTTTAGAACATTCTAGTCCTCGTCGGGTAGGAACGGAATTCGGCGCGAACATTTTTTGTTCTCTTTCTCGGCCTATCTCAACCCAGGTTGGATAGAAATAATGGCGGAATGATGTTTTTTAATTTTTTTTCTCTCTTTCTCGGCCCATCTCAACCTGGTTTCGATAGAAATATTGTTGGCGGAACGATGTTTTTTAATTATTTCAATTTTTTTGAATTTTCTAGCTCGGGTCGTGTAGGAACGGAATTCGGGAGTAATTTTTTTCCTTCTTTCTCGGCGTATATCAATCCGGTTTGGATAGAAATACTGATAGAATGAAGGCTTTTATTTTATTATTATTTTTGCTATTTTTTTGGCAAATTTCTATCCCGGGTCAGGAAGGTACTCAATTCGGGATGAAATATTTATTTTTTTTCCCGCCTGTCTCAACCTTGTTTGGATAGAAATAATGCCGGAATGATGTTTTTTGAACTTTTTTGCTATTTTTTTTCGAATTTTCAAGTGTGGGTCGAGTAGGAACGGAATTCGGGACGAATTTTTTTTTTTTCTTTCTCGGCCTACCTCATCCCGGTTTGGATAGAAATATTGCCGAAATAATGTTTATTAATTTTTTGAATTCTTTTGCTATTTTTTTTTGGAATTTTCTGGCTCTGGTCGGGTAGGAACGGAATTTGGGACGTTTTTTTTTTTTTTTCCTCTTTCTGGGCCTATCTCAACCCGGTTTGAATAGAAATATTGCCGGAATCATGTTTTTTAATTTTTCGAATTTTTTTGATATTTTTTTTGGAATTTTCTAGTCGGGGTCAGGTACGAACGGAATTCGGAAAGATCATTTTTTTCTCTGTTTCTCGACCTATCTCAACCCGGTTTGGATAGAAATATCGCCGGAATGATTTTTTTTAATTTTTTGATTTTTTTTGCTATTTTTTTTTAATTTTCTAGGGTGGGTCAGGTAGGTACGGAATTCGGAACTAAAAGTTTTTTTTCACTCATTCTCGGCCTATCTAAACTCGGGTTGGTTAGAAATATTGTCGGATTGATGTTTTTTTAATTATTTGAATTTTCTGACTATTTTTTTTGGAATTTTCTTGCGCAGGACGGATAGGAACAGAATTCTGAACAAAATTTTTTTTTCTCTTCCTCAGCCTATCTCAACCTGGTTTGGATAAAAATATTGCTGGAATATTGTTTTTTCATTTTTTTTTCAATTTTCGCTACGTTTTTTGGAATTTTTGGCCCGGGTCGGGTACGCTCGGAATCCGGAAAGAAATTATTTTTTTCTGTTTCTCGTCCTATCTCGGCCCGGTTTGGATAGAAATATTTCCGGATTGCTGTTTTTGAATTTTTAATTTTTTTGCTGTTTATTCTGGAATTTTCTAGCCGAGGTCTGGTAGGAACGGAATTCGGATCTAATTTTTTATTTTTTCCTTTCACGGTATATCTCAACCCGGTTTGGATAGAAATACTGCCAGAACGTTGTTTTTTAATTTCTTGAATTTTTTGCTATTTGTTTTGGAATTTTCTTGCCTGGGTCGGTTAGGAACGGAATTCGTAACTAAAATTTTTTTCTTTCTTTCTCGGAATCTGGTTTGAATAGAAATAATGCCGAAATGGAGCTTTAATTTTTTCATTTATTTTGCTACTTTTTTGGTAATTTTCTAGCCCGGGTCGGGTAGTAACGAAATTCGGGACTAAAAACTTTTTCTCTTGTTCTTAACCCATCTCAACCCGGTTTGGATTGAAATAATGCCAGAACGATGCTTTTTATTTTTTTTGAATTTTCAACTTTTTTTTTTGAAATTTTCTAGCCCGGGTCGGGTAGTAACGAAATTCGGAATCAAATTCTTTTTTACTCTTTCTCGACCTATCTCAGCCCGGTTTGGATAGAAATATTGCCGGAATGATGATTTTTAATTTTTTGAATTTTTTTGCTATTTGTTTTCGAATTTTCTAGTCCTGGTTGGGAGGAATGAAATTCAGGACGAAAATTTTTTTTTCTCTTTCTCGGCCAATCTCAGCCCAGTTTGGATAGAAATATTGGCGGAATGATGTTTTTGAATTTTTTTGCAATTTTTTTTAGAACATTCTAGTCCTCGTCGGGTAGGAACGGAATTCGGCGCGAACATTTTTTCTTCTCTTTCTCGGCCTATCTCAACCCAGGTTGGATAGAAATAATGGCGGAATGATGTTTTTTAATTTTTTTTCTCTCTTTCTCGGCCCATCTCAACCCGGTTTCGATAGAAATATTGTCGGCGGAACGATGTTTTTTAATTTTTTTCAATTTTTTTCCTTTTTTTTTTTTCAATTTTCAAGCCTGGGTCGGGGAGGAACGGAATTCGGGAGAAGTTTTTTTTCCTTCTTTCTCGGCGTATCTCAATCCGGTTTGGATAGAAATACTGATGGAATGAAGTTTTTAATTTTTTAATTTTTTTTGCCTTTTTTTTGGTAAATTTCTATCCCGGGTCGGGATGGTACAGAATTCGGGACGAAATATTTTTTTTTTTTTTCCAGCCTTTCTCGACCCTGTTTGGGTAGAAATAATGCTGGAATGATGTTTTTTAATTTTTTTAATTTTTTTACTATTTTTTTTTCGAATTTTCAAGTGCGGGTCGGGTTGGAACGGAATTCCGGACGAAATTTTTTTTTTTTTCTTTCTTGGCCTATCTAAACCCGGTTTGAATAGAAATACTGCCGGAATCATGTTTTTTTATTTTTCGAATTTTTTTGCTATTTTTTTTGGAATTTTCTAGACTGGGTCAGGTACGAATGGAATTCGGAAAGAAATTTTTTTTCTCTTTCTCGACCAATCTTGACCCGGTTTGGATAGAAATATCGCCGGAATGATTTTTTTTAATTTTTAGATTTTTTTTGCTATTTTTTTTTTAATTTTCTAGGGTGGGTCGGGTAGGAACGGAATTCGGAACGAAAATTTGTTTTCACTCATTCCTGGCCAATTTCAACCCGGGTTGGATAGAAATATTGTTGGAATGATGTTTTTTTAATTATTTGAATTTTCTTGCTATTTGTTTTGGAATTTTCTTGCGCAGGACGGATAGGAACCGAATTCACAACAAAATTTTTTTTTCTCTTCCTCAGCCTATCTCAACCTGCTTTGGCTAAAAATATTGCTGGAATATTGGTTTTTCATTTTTTTTTTTCAATTTTCGCTACTTTTTTTGGAATTTTTTGCCCGGGTCGGGTACGCTCGGAATTCGGAAGGAAATTATTTTTTTCTCTTTCTCGGCCTATCTCGGCCCGGTTTGGATAGAATTATTCCGTAATGATGTCGTTGAATTTTTAATTTTTTTTGCGGTTTATTTTGGAATTTTCTAGCCCGGGTCGTGCAGGAACGAAATTCGGAATCAAATTCTTTTTTACTCTTTCTCGACCTATCTCAGCCCGGTTTGGATAGAAATATTGCCGGAATGATGATTTTTAATTTTTTGAATTTTTTTGCTATTTGTTTTCGAATTTTCTAGTCCTGGTCGGGAGGAATGAAATTTGGGACGAAAATTTTTTTTTCTCTTTCTCGGCCAATCTCAGTCCAGTTTGTATAGAAATATTGGCGGAATGATGTTTTTGAATTTTTTTGCAATTTTTTTTAGAACATTCTAGTCCTCGTCGGGTTGGAACGGAATTCGGCGCGAACTTTTTTTCTTCTCTTTCTCGGCCTATCTCAACCCAGGTTGGATAGAAATAATGGCGGAATGATGTTTTTTAAGTTTTTTTCTCTCTTTCTCGGCCCATCTCAACCCGGTTTCGATAGAAATATTGTCGGCGGAACGATGTTTTTTAATTTTTTTCAATTTTTTTGCTATTTTTTTTTTCAATTTTCATGCCTGGGTCGGGGAGGAACGGAATTCGGGAGAAATTTTTTTTCCTTCTTTGTCGACGTATCTCAATCCGGTTTGGATAGAAATACTGATGGAATGAATTTTTTAATTTTTTTTGCCTTTTTTTTGGTAAATTTCTATCCCGGGTCGGGAAGGTACAGAATTCAGGACGAAATATTTTTTTTTTTCCCGCCTTTCTCAACCCTGTTTGGGTAGAAATAATGCCGGAATGATGTTTTTTAATTTTTTGAATTTTTTTACTATTTTTTTTTCGAATTTTCAAGTGCGGGTCGGGTTGGAACGGAATTCCGGACGAATTTTTTTTTTTTTTTTTCTTTCTTGGCCTATCTAAACCCGGTTTGAATAGAAATACTGCCGGAATCATGTATTTTTATTTTTCGAATTTTTTTGCTATTTTTTTTGGAATTTTCTAGACTGGGTCAGGTACGAATGGAATTCGGAAAGAAAATTTTTTTCTCTTTCTCGACCTATCTTAAACCGGTTTGGATAGAAATATCGCCGGAATGATTTTTTTTAATTTTTAGATTTTTTTTGCAATTTTTTTTTTTAATTTTCTAGGGTGGGTCGGGTAGGAACGGAATTCGGAACGAAAATTTGTTTTCACTCATTCCTGGCCAATTTCAACCCGGGTTGGATAGAAATATTGTTGGAATGATGTTTTTTTAATTATTTGAATTTTCTTGCTATTTGTTTTGGAATTTTCTTGCGCAGGACGGATAGGAACCGAATTCACAACAAAATTTTTTTTTCTCTTCCTCAGCCTATCTCAACCTGCTTTGGCTAAAAATATTGCTGGAATATTGGTTTTTCATTTTTTTTTTTCAATTTTCGCTACTTTTTTTGGAATTTTTTGCCCGGGTCGGGTACGCTCGGAATTCGGAAGGAAATTATTTTTTTCTCTTTCTCGGCCTATCTCGGCCCGGTTTGGATAGAATTATTCCGTAATGATGTCTTTGAATTTTTAATTTTTTTTGCGGTTTATTTTGGAATTTTCTAGCCCGGGTCTGGTAGGAACGGAATTCGGGTCTAAATTTTTTTTTTTTTCATTCTCGGTATATCTCAACCCGGTTTGGATAGAAATAATGCCAGAATGATGTTTTTTTAATTTTTTGAATTTTTTTGCTATTTGTTTTGGAATTTTCTAGCCTGGGTCGGTTAGGAACAGAATTCGTAACTAAATTTTTTTTTTCTTTCTCGGCATATCTAAATCTGGTTTGAATAGAAATAATGCCGAAATGAAGCTTCAATTTTTTGCATTATTTCGCTATTTTTCTGGTAATTTTTTTGTCCGGGTCGGTGACTCACGAAATTCGGGACAAAAAACTTTTTCTCTTGTTCTCAACCCATCTCAACCCGGTTTGGATTGAAATAACACCAGAACTACGGTTTTTATTTTTTTTGAATATTCAACTATTTTTTTGGAAATTTTCTAGCCCAGGTCGGGTAGGAACGGAATTCGGAATCAAATTTTTTTTCACTCATTCTCGGCCTATCTCAACCCGGGTTGGTTAGAAATATTGTCGGATTGATGTTTTTTTAATTATTTGAATTTTCTTGCTATTTTTTTTGGAATTTTCTTGCGCAGGACGGATAGGAACAGAATTCTGAACAAAATTTTTTTTTCTCTTCCTCAGCCTATCTCAACCTGGTTTGGATAAAAATATTGCTGGAATATTGTTTTTTCAAGTTTTTTTCAATTTTCGCTACTTTTTTTGGAATCTTTGCCCCGGGTCGGGTACGCTCGGAATTCGGAAGGAAATTATTTTTTTCTCTTTCTCGTCCTATCTCGGCCCGGTTTGGATAGAAATATTTCCGGATTGATGTTTTTGAATTTTTAATTTTTTTGCTGTTTATTCTGGAATTTTCTAGCCGGGGTCTGGTAGGAACGGAATTCGGGTCTAATTTTTTATTTTTTCCTTTCTCGGTATATCTCAACCCGGTTTGGATAGAAATAATGCCAGAATGTTGTTTTTTAATTTCTTGAATTTTTTGCTATTTGTTTTGGAATTTTCTAGCCTGGGTCGGTTAGGAACGGAATTCGTAACTAAAATTTTTTTCTTTCTTTCTCGAAATCTGGCTTGAATAGAAAGAATGCCGAAATGGAGCTTTAATTTTTTCATTTATTTTGCTACTTTTTTGGTAATTTTCTAGCCCGGGTCGGGTAGTAACGAAATTCGGGACTAAAAACTTTTTCTCTTGTTCTTAACCTATCTCAACCCGGTTTGGATTGAAATAATGCCAGAACGATGCTTTTTATTTTTTTTGAATTTTCTACTTTTTTTTTTGAAATTTTCTAGCTCGAGTCGGGTAGGAACGAAATTCGGAATCAAATTCTTTTTTACTCTTTCTCGACCAATCTCAGCCCGGTTTGGATAGAAATATTGCCGGAATGATGATTTTTAATTTTTTGAATTTTTTTGCTATTTGTTTTCGAATTTTCTAGTCCTGGTCGGGAGGAATGAAATTCGGGACGAAAATTTTTTTTTCTCTTTCTCGGCCAATCTCAGTCCAGTTTGTATAGAAATATTGGCGGAATGATGTTTTTGAATTTTTTTGCAATTTTTTTTAGAACATTCTAGTCCTCGTCGGGTAGGAACGGAATTCGGCGCGAACTTTTTTTCTTCTCTTTCTCGGCCTATCTCAACCCAGGTTGGATAGAAATAATGGCGGAATGATGTTTTTTAAGTTTTTTTCTCTCTTTCTCGGCCCATCTCAACCCGGTTTCGATAGAAATTTTGTCGGCGGAACGATGTTTTTTAATTTTTTTCAATTTTTTTGCTATTTTTTTTTTCAATTTTCATGCCTGGGTCGGGGAGGAACGGAATTCGGGAGAAATTTTTTTTCCTTCTTTGTCGACGTATCTCAATCCGGTTTGGATAGAAATACTGATGGAATGAATTTTTTAATTTTTTTTGCCTTTTTTTTGGTAAATTTCTATCCCGGGTCGGGAAGGTACAGAATTCAGGACGAAATTTTTTTTTTTTCCCGCCTTTCTCAACCCTGTTTGGGTAGAAATAATGCCGGAATGATGTTTTTTAATTTTATGAATTTTTTTACTATTTTTTTTTCGAATTTTCAAGTGCGGGTCGGGTTGGAACGGAATTCCGGACGAATTTTTTTTTTTTTTTTCTTTCCTGGCCTATCTAAACCCGGTTTGAATAGAAATACTGCCGGAATCATGTATTTTTATTTTTCGAATTTTTTTGCTATTTTTTTTGGAATTTTCTAGACTGGGTCAGGTACGAATGGAATTCGGAAAGAAAATTTTTTTCTCTTTCTCGACCTATCTTAAACCGGTTTGGATAGAAATATCGCCGGAATGATTTTTTTTAATTTTTAGATTTTTTTTGCTATTTTTTTTTAATTTTCTAGGGTGGGTCGGGTAGGAACGGAATTCGGAACGAAAATTTGTTTTCACTCATTCCTGGCCAATTTCAACCCGGGTTGGATAGAAATATTGTTGGAATGATGTTTTTTTAATTATTTGAATTTTCTTGCTATTTGTTTTGGAATTTTCTTGCGCAGGACGGATAGGAACCGAATTCACAACAAAATTTTTTTTTCTCTTCCTCAGCCTATCTCAACCTGTTTTGGCTAAAAATATTGCTGGAATATTGGTTTTTCATTTTTTTTTTTTAATTTTCGCTACTTTTTTTGGAATTTTTTGCCCGGGTCGGGTACGCTCGGAATTCGGAAGGGAATTATTTTTTTCTCTTTCTCGGCCTATCTCGGCCCGGTTTGGATAGAATTATTCCGTAATGATGTCTTTGAATTTTTAATTTTTTTTGCGGTTTATTTTGGAATTTTCTAGCCCGGGTCTGGTAGGAACGGAATACGGGTCTAAATTTTTTTTTTTTTCATTCTCGGTATATCTCAACCCGGTTTGGATAGAAATAATGCCAGAATGATGTTTTTTTAATTTTTTGAATTTTTTTGCTATTTGTTTTGGAATTTTCTAGCTTGGGTCGGTTAGGAACAGAATTCGTAACTAAATTTTTTTTTTCTTTCTCGGCATATCTAAATCTGGTTTGAATAGAAATAATGCCGAAATGAAGCTTCAATTTTTTGCATTATTTCGCTATTTTTCTGGTAATTTTTTTGTCCGGGTCGGGTACTCACGAAATTCGGGACAAAAAACTTTTTCTCTTGTTCTCAACCCATCTCAACCCGGTTTGGATTGAAATAACGCCAGAACTACGGTTTTTATTTTTTTTGAATATTCAACAATTTTTTTGGAAATTTTCTAGCCCAGGTCGGGTAGGAACGGAATTCGGAATCAAATTTTTTTTTACTCTTTCACGACCTATCTCAGGCCGGTTTGGGTAGAAATATTGCCGGAATGATGATTTTTAATTTTTTTGAATTTTTTTCTATTTTTTTCAAATTTTCTATTCCTGGTCGGGAGCAACGAAATTCTGGACGAAATTTTTTTTTTCTCTTTCTCGGCCAATCTCAGCACGGTTTGGATAGGAATTTTGGCGGAATAATTTTTTTTAATTTTTTGAATTTTTTTGCAATTCTTTTTGGAATTTTCTAGTCCTAGTCGGGTAGGAACGGAATTCGGTGCGAACATTTTTTCTTCTCTTTCTAGGCCTATCTCAACCCAGGTTGGATAGAAATAATGGCGGAATAATGTTTTTTAATTTTTTTTCTCTCTTTCTCGGCACATCTCAACCTGGTTTCGATAGAAATATTGTTGGCGGAACGATGTTTTTTAATTATTTCAATTTTTTTGAATTTTCTAGCCCGGGTCGTGTAGGTACGGAATTCGGGAGAAATTTTTTTTCCTTCTTTGTCGGCGTATATCAATCCGGTTTGGATAGAAATACTGATAGAATGAAGTTTTTTATTTTATTATTTTTTTTGCTATTTTTTTGGCAAATTTCTATCCCGGGTCAGGAAGGTACGGAATTCGGGATGAAATATTTTTTTTTTTTCACGCCTGTCTCAACCCTGTTTGGATAGAAATAATGCCGGAATGATGTTTTTTGAACTTTTTTGCTATTTTTTTTCGAATTTTCAAGTGTGGGTCGAGTAGGAACGGAATTCGGGACGAATTTTTTTTTTTTTCTTTCTCGGCCTACCTCATCCCGGTTTGGATAGAAATATTACCGAAATAATGTTTATTAATTTTTTGAATTCTTTTGCTATTTTTTTTTGGAATTTTCTGGCCCTGGTCTGGTAGGAACGGAATTTGGGACGATTTTTTTTTTTTCCTCTTTCTGGGCCTATCTCAACCCGGTTTGAATAGAAATATTGCCGGAATCATGTTTTTTAATTTTTCGAATTTTTTTGCTATTTTTTTTGGAATTTTCTAGTCGGGGTCAGGTACGAACGGAATTCGGAAAGATCATTTTTTTCTCTGTTTCTCGACCTATCTCAACCCGGTTTGGATAGAAATATCGCCGGAATGATTTTTTTTAATTTTTTGATTTTTTTTGCTATTTTTTTTTTAATTTTCTAGGGTGGGTCAGGTAGGAACGGAATTCGGAACTAAAAGTTTTTTTTCACTCATTCTCGGCCTATCTCAACCCGGGTTGGTTAGAAATATTGTCGGATTGATGTTTTTTTAATTATTTGAATTTTCTTGCTATTTTTTTTGGAATTTTCTTGCGCAGGACGGATAGGAACAGAATTCTGAACAAAATTTTTTTTTCTCTTCCTCAGCCTATCTCAACCTGGTTTGGATAAAAATATTGCTGGAATATTGTTTTTTCAAGTTTTTTTCAATTTTCGCTACTTTTTTTGGAATTTTTGGCCCGGGTCGGGTACGCTCGGAATTCGGAAGGAAATTATTTTTTTCTCTTTCTCGTCCTATCTCGGCCCGGTTTGGATAGAAATATTTCCGGATTGATGTTTTTGAATTTTTAATTTTTTTGCTGTTTATTCTGGAATTTTCTAGCCGGGGTCTGGTAGGAACGGAATTCGGGTCTAATTTTTTATTTTTTCCTTTCTCGGTATATCTCAACCCGGTTTGGATAGAAATAATGCCAGAATGTTGTTTTTTAATTTCTTGAATTTTTTGCTATTTGTTTTGGAATTTTCTAGCCTGGGTCGGTTAGGAACGGAATTCGTAACTAACATTTTTTTCTTTCTTTCTCGGAATCTGGCTTGAATAGAAATAATGCCGAAATGGAGCTTTAATTTTTTCATTTATTTTGCTACTTTTTTGGTAATTTTCTAGCCCGGGTCGGGTAGTAACGAAATTCGGGACTAAAAACTTTTTCTCTTGTTCTTAACCTATCTCAACCCGGTTTGGATTGAAATAATGCCAGAACGATGCTTTTTATTTTTTTTGAATTTTCAACTTTTTTTTTTGAAATTTTCTAGCTCGGGTCGGGTAGGAACGAAATTCGGAATCAAATTCTTTTTTACTCTTTCTCGACCTATCTCAGCCCGGTTTGGATAGAAATATTGCCGGAATGATGATTTTTAATTTTTTGAATTTTTTTGCTATTTGTTTTCGAATTTTCTAGTCCTGGTCGGGAGGAATGAAATTCGGGACGAAATTTTTTTTTTCTCTTTCTCGGCCAATCTCAGCCCAGTTTGTATAGAAATATTGGCGGAATGATGTTTTTGAATTTTTTTGCAATTTTTTTTAGAACATTCTAGTCCTCGTCGGGTAGGAACGGAATTCGGCGCGAACTTTTTTTCTTCTCTTTCTCGGCCTATCTCAACCCAGGTTGGATAGAAATAATGGCGGAATGATGTTTTTTAAGTTTTTTTCTCTCTTTCTCGGCCCATCTCAACCCGGTTTCGATAGAAATATTGTCGGCGGAACGATGTTTTTTAATTTTTTTCAATTTTTTTGCTATTTTTTTTTCAATTTTCATGCCTGGGTCGGGGAGGAACGGAATTCGGGAGAAATTTTTTTTCCTTCTTTGTCGACGTATCTCAATCCGGTTTGGATAGAAATACTGTTGGAATGAATTTTTTAATTTTTTTTGCCTTTTTTTTGGTAAATTTCTATCCCGGGTCGGGAAGGTACAGAATTCAGGACGAAATATTTTTTTTTTTTCCCGCCTTTCTCAACCCTGTTTGGGTAGAAATAATGCCGGAATGATGTTTTTTAATTTTTTGAATTTTTTTACTATTTTTTTTTCGAATTTTCAAGTGCGGGTCGGGTTGGAACGGAATTCCGGACGAATTTTTTTTTTTTTTTTTCTTTCTTGGCCTATCTAAACCCGGTTTGAATAGAAATACTGCCGGAATCATGTATTTTTATTTTTCGAATTTTTTTGCTATTTTTTTTGCAATTTTCTAGACTGGGTCAGGTACGAATGGAATTCGGAAAGAAATTTTTTTTCTCTTTCTCGACCTATCTTAAACCAGTTTGGATAGAAATATCGCCGGAATGATTTTTTTTAATTTTTAGATTTTTTTTGCTATTTTTTTTTTAATTTTCTAGGGTGGGTCGGTAGGAACGGAATTCGGAACGAAAATTTGTTTTCACTCATTCCTGGCCAATTTCAACCCGGGTTGGATAGAAATATTGTTGGAATGATGTTTTTTTAATTATTTGAATTTTCTTGCTATTTGTTTTAGAATTTTCTTGCGCAGGACGGATAGGAACCGAATTCACAACAAAATTTTTTTTTCTCTTCCTCAGCCTATCTCAACCTGCTTTGGCTAAAAATATTACTGGAATATTGGTTTTTCATTTTTTTTTTTTTTAATTTTCGCTACTTTTTTTGGAATTTTTTGCCCGGGTCGGGTACGCTCGGAATTCGGAAGGGAATTATTTTTTTCTCTTTCTCGGCCTATCTCGGCCCGATTTGGATAGAATTATTCCGTAATGATGTCTTTGAATTTTTAATTTTTTTTGCGGTTTATTTTGGAATTTTCTAGCCCGGGTCTGGTAGGAACGGAATTCGGGTCTAAATTTTTTTTTTTTTCATTCTCGGTATATCTCAACCCGGTTTGGATAGAAATAATGCCAGAATGATGTTTTTTTAATTTTTTGAATTTTTTTGCTATTTGTTTTGGAATTTTCTAGCCTGGGTCGGTTAGGAACAGAATTCGTAACTAAAATTTTTTTTTCTTTCTCGGCATATCTAAATCTGGTTTGAATAGAAATAATGCCGAAATGAAGCTTCCATTTTTTGCATTATTTCGCTATTTTTCTGGTAATTTTTTTGTCCGGGTCGGGTACTCACGAAATTCGGGACAAAAAACTTTTTCTCTTGTTCTCAACCCATCTCAACCCGGTTTGGATTGAAATAACGCCAGAACTACGGTTTTTATTTTTTTTGAATATTCAACAATTTTTTTGGAAATTTTCTAGCCCAGGTCGGGTAGGAACGGAATTCGGAATCAAATTTTTTTTTACTCTTTCTCGACCTATCTCAGGCCGGTTTGGGTAGAAATATTGCCGGAATGATGATTTTTAATTTTTTTGAATTTTTTTCTATTTTTTTCAAATTTTCTATTCCTGGTCGGGAGCAACGAAATTCTGGACGAAATTTTTTTTTTCTCTTTCTCGGCCAATCTCAGCACGGTTTGGATAGGAATTTTGGCGGAATAATTTTTTTTAATTTTTTGAATTTTTTTCAATTCTTTTTGGAATTTTCTAGTCCTAGTCGGGTAGGAACGGAATTCGGTGCGAACATTTTTTCTTCTCTTTCTAGGCCTATCTCAACCCAGGTTGGATAGAAATAATGGCGGAATAATGTTTTTTAATTTTTTTTCTCTCTTTCTCGGCACATCTCAACCTGGTTTCGATAGAAATATTGTTGGCGGAACGATGTTTTTTAATTATTTCAATTTTTTTGAATTTTCTAGCCCGGGTCGTGTAGGAACGGAATTCGGGAGAAATTTTTTTTCCTTCTTTGTCGGCGTATATCAATCCGGTTTGGATAGAAATACTGATAGAATGAAGTTTTTTATTTTATTATTTTTTTTGCTATTTTTTTGGCAAATTTCTATCCCGGGTCAGGAAGGTACGGAATTCGGGATGAAATATTTTTTTTTTTCACGCCTGTCTCAACCCTGTTTGGATAGAAATAATGCCGGAATGATGTTTTTTGAACTTTTTTGCTATTTTTTTTCGAATTTTCAAGTGTGGGTCGAGTAGGAACGGAATTCGGGACGAATTTTTTTTTTTTTCTTTCTCGGCCTACCTCATCCCGGTTTGGATAGAAATATTGCCGAAATAATGTTTATTAATTTTTTGAATTCTTTTGCTATTTTTTTTTGGAATTTTCTGGCCCTGGTCGGGTAGGAACGGAATTTGGGACGATTTTTTTTTTTTTTCCTCTTTCTGGGCCTATCTCAACCCGGTTTGAATAGAAATATTGCCGGAATCATGTTTTTTAATTATTTGAATTTTCTTACTATTTTTTTTGGAATTTTCTTGCGCAGGACGGATAGGAACAGAATTCTGAACAAAATTTTTTTTTCTCTTCCTCAGCCTATCTCAACCTGGTTTGGATAAAAATATTGCTGGAATATTGTTTTTTCAAGTTTTTTTCAATTTTCGCTACTTTTTTTGGAATTTTTGGCCCGGGTCGGGTACGCTCGGAATTCGGAAGGAAATTATTTTTTTCTCTTTCCTGTCCTATCTCGGCCCGGTTTGGATAGAATTATTTCCGTATTGATGTTTTTGAATTTTAAATTTTTTTGCTGTTTATTCTGGAATTTTCTAGCCGGGGTCTGGTAGGAACGGAATTCGGGTCTAATTTTTTATTTTTTCCTTTCTCGGTATATCTCAACCCGGTTTGGATAGAAATAATGCCAGAATGTTGTTTTTTAATTTCTTGAATTTTTTGCTATTTGTTTTGGAATTTTCTAGCCTGGGTCGGTTAGGAACGGAATTCGTAACTAAAATTTTTTTCTTTCTTTCTCGGAATCTGGTTTGAATAGAAATAATGCCGAAATGGAGCTTTAATTTTTTCATTTATTTTGCTACTTTTTTGGTAATTTTCTAGCCCGGGTCGGGTAGTAACGAAATTCGGAACTAAAAACTTTTTCTCTTGTTCTTAACCCATCTCAACCCGGTTTGGATTGAAATAATGCCAGAACGATGCTTTTTATTTTTTTTGAATTTTCAACTTTTTTTTTGAAATTTTCTAGCCCGGGTCGGGTAGGAACGAAATTCGGAATCAAATTCTTTTTTACTCTTTCTCGACCTATCTCAGCCCGGTTCGGATAGAAATATTGCCGGAATGATGATTTTTAATTTTTTGAATTTTTTTACTATTTGTTTTCGAATTTTCTAGTCCTGGTCGGGAGGAATGAAATTCAGGACGAAATTTTTTTTTTCTCTTTCTCGGCCAATCTCAGCCCAGTTTGGATAGAAATATTGGCGGAATGATGTTTTTGAATTTTTTTGCAATTTTTTTTAGAACATTCTAGTCCTCGTCGGGTAGGAACGGAATTCGGCGCGAACATTTTTTCTTCTCTTTCTCGGCCTATCTCAACCCAGGTTGGATAGAAATAATGGCGGAATGATGTTTTTTAATTTTTTTTCTCTCTTTCTCGGCCCATCTCAACCCGGTTTCGATAGAAATATTGTCGCCGGAACGATGTTTTTTAATTTTTTTCAATTTTTTTTTTTCAATTTTCAAGCCTGGATCGGGGAGGAACGGAATTCGGGAGAAGTTTTTTTTCCTTCTT
This sequence comes from Quercus tomentella, assembly GCA_028535165.1. Classification (NCBI taxonomy): domain Eukaryota; kingdom Viridiplantae; phylum Streptophyta; class Magnoliopsida; order Fagales; family Fagaceae; genus Quercus; species Quercus tomentella. Next base: position 17,836,446 of record JAPQVY010000023.1, read on the forward strand.
TGTCGGCGTATCTCAATCCGGTTTGGATAGAAATACTGATGGAATGAAGTTTTTAATTTTTTAATTTTTTTTGCCTGTTTTTTGGTAAATTTCTATCCCGGGTCGGGATGGTACAGAATTCGGGACGAAATATTTTTTTTTTTCCCGCCTTTCTCGACCCTGTTTGGGTAGAAATAATGCCGGAATGATGTTTTTTAATTTTTTTACTTTTTTTTTTTGAATTTTCAAGTGCGGGTCGGGTTGGATCGGAATTCCGGACGAAATTTTTTTTTCTTTCTTTCTTGGCCTATCTAAACCCGGTTTGAATAGAAATACTGCCGGAATCATGTTTTTTAATTTTTCGAATTTTTTTGCTATTTTTTTTGGAATTTTCTAGACTGGGTCAGGTACGAATGGAATTCGGAAAGAAAATTTTTTTCTCTTTCTCGACCTATCTTAACCCGGTTTGGATAGAAATATCGCCGGAATGATTTTTTTTAATTTTTAGATTTTTTTTGCTTTTTTTTTTTTTTAATTTTCTAGGGTGGGTCGGGTAGGAACGGAATTCGGAACGAAAATTTGTTTTCACTCATTCCTGGCCTATTTCAACCCGGGTTGGTTAGAAATATTGTCGGATTGATGTTTTTTTAATTATTTGAATTTTCTCTTTCTCTTTCTCATTCCGGCATTAATTTTTAGATTTTTTTTGCTTTTTTTTTTTTAATTTTCTAGGGTGAGTCAGGTAGGAAAGGAATTCGGAACTAAAAGTTTTTTTTCACTCATTCTCGGCCTATCTCAACCCGGGTTGGTTAGAAATATTGTCGGATTGATGTTTTTTTAATTATTTGAATTTTCTTGCTATTTTTTTTGGAATTTTCTTGCGCAGGACGGATAGGAACAGAATTCTGAACAAAATTTTTTTTTCTCTTCCTCAGCCTATCTCAACCTGGTTTGGATAAAAATATGGCTGGAATATTGTTTTTTCATGTTTTTTTCAATTTTCGCTACTTTTTTTGGAATTTTTGGCCCGGGTCGGGTACGCTCGGAATTCGGAAGGAAATTATTTTTTTCTCTTTCTCGTCCTATCTCGGCCCGGTTTGGATAGAAATATTTCCGGATTGATGTTTTTGAATTTTTAATTTTTTTGCTGGTTATTCTGGAATATTCTAGCCGGGGTCTGGTAGGAACGGAATTCGGGTCTAATTTTTTATTTTTTCCTTTCTCGGTATATCTCAACCCGGTTTGGATAGAAATAATGCCAGAATGTTTTTTTTTTAATTTCTTGAATTTTTTGCTATTTGTTTTGGAATTTTCTAGCCTGGGTCGGTTAGGAACGGAATTCGTAACTAAAATTTTTTTCTTTCTTTCTCGGAATCTGGCTTGAATAGAAATAATGCCGAAATGGAGCTTTAATTTTTTCATTTATTTTGCTACTTTTTTGGTAATTTTCTAGCCCGGGTCGGGTAGTAACGAAATTCGGGACTAAAAACTTTTTCTCTTGTTCATAACCTATCTCAACCCGGTTTGGATTGAAATAATGCCAGAACGATGCTTTTTATTTTTTTTGAATTTTCAACTTTTTTTTTTGAAATTTTCTAGCCCGGGTCGGGTAGGAACGAAATTCGGAATCAAATTCTTTTTTACTCTTTCTCGACCTATCTCAGCCCGGTTTGGATAGAAATATTGGCGGAATAATGTTTTTGAATTTTTTTGCAATTTTTTTTAGAACATTCTAGTCCTCGTCGGGTAGGAACGGAATTCGGCGCGAACATTTTTTCTTCTCTTTCTCGGCCTATCTCAACCCAGGTTGGATAGAAATAATGGCGGAATGATGTTTTTTAATTTTTTTTCTCTCTTTCTTGGCCCATCTCAACCCGGTTTCGATAGAAATATTGTCGGCGGAACGATGTTTTTTAATTTTTTTCAATTTTTTTACTATTTTTTTTTTCAATTTTCAAGCCTGGGTCGGGTAGGAACGGAATTCGGGAGAAATTTTTTTTCCTTCTTTGTCGGCGTATCTCAATCCGGTTTGGATAGAAATACTGATGGAATGAAGTTTTTAATTTTTTAATTTTTTTTGCCTTTTTTTTGATAAATTTCTATCCCAGGTCGGGAAGGTACAGAATAAAGGACGAAATATTTTTTTTTTCCCGCCTTTCTCAACCCTGTTTGGGTAGAAATAATGCCGGAATGATGTTTTTTAATTTTTTGAATTTTTTTACTATTTTTTTTTCGAATTTTCAAGTGCGGGTCGGGTTGGAACGGAATTCCGGACGAAATTTTTTTTTTTTTCTTTCTTGGCCTATCTAAACCCGGTTTGAATAGAAATACTGCCGGAATCATGTTTTTTAATTTTTCGAATTTTTTTGCTATTTTTTTTGGAATTTTCTAGACTGGGTCAGGTACGAATGGAATTCGGAAAGAAAATTTTTTTCTCTTTCTCGACCTATCTTAACCCGGTTTGGATAGAAATATCGCCGGAATGATTTTTTTTAATTTTTAGATTTTTTTTGCTAATTTTTTTTTAATTTTCTAGGGTGGGTCGGGTAGGAACGGAATTCGGAACGAAAATTTGTTTTCACTCATTCCTGGCCAATTTCAACCCGGGTTGGATAGAAATATTGTTGGAATGATGTTTTTTTAATTATTTGAATTTTCTTGCTATTTTTTTTGGAATTTTCTTGCGCAGGACGGATAGGAACCGAATTCACAACAAAATTTTTTTTTCTCTTCCTCAGCCTATCTCAACCTGCTTTGGCTAAAAATATTGCTGGAATATTGTTTTTTCATTTTTTTTTTTCAATTTTCGCTACTTTTTTTGGAATTTTTTGCCCGGGTCGGGTACGCTCGGAATTCGGAAGGAAATTATTTTTTTCTCTTTCTCGGCCTATCTCGGCCCGGTTTGGATAGAATTATTCCGTAATGATGTCTTTGAATTTTTAATTTTTTTTGCGGTTTATTTTGGAATTTTCTAGCCCGGGTCTGGTAGGAACGGAATTCGGGTCTAAATTTTTTTTTTCCATTCTCGGTATATCTCAACCCGGTTTGGATAGAAATAATGCCAGAATGATGTTTTTTGAATTTTTTTGCTATTTGTTTTGGAATTTTCTAGCCTGGGTCGGTTAGGAACAGAATTCGTAACTAAAATTTTTTTTTCTTTCTCGGCATATATAAATCTGGTTTGAATAGAAATAATGCCGAAATGAAGCTTCAATTTTTTGCATTATTTCGCTATTTTTATGGTAATTTTCTTGTCCGGGTCGGGTACTCACGAAATTCGGGACAAAAAACTTTTTCTCTTGTTCTCAACCCATCTCAACCCGGTTTGGATTGAAATAACGCCAGACCTACGGTTTTTATTTTTTTTGAATATTCAACTATTTTTTAGGAAATTTTCTAGCCCAGGTCGGGTAGGAACGGAATTCGGAATCAAATTTTTTTTTACTCTTTCTCGACCTATCTCAGGCCGGTTTGGGTAGAAATATTGCCGGAATGATGATTTTTAATTTTTTAGCTATTTTTTTCAAATTTTCTATTCCTGGTCGGGGGGAACGAAATTCTGGACGAAATTTTTTTTTTCTCTTTCTCGGCCAATCTCAGCACGGTTTGGATAGGAATTTTGGCGGAATAATTTTTTTTTAATTTTTTGAATTTTTTTGCAATTGTTTATGGAATTTTCTAGTCCTAGTCGGGTAGGAACGGAATTCGGCGCGAACATTTTTTCTTCTCTTTCTAGGCCTATCTCAACCCAGGTTGGTTAGAAATAATGGCGGAATAATGTTTTTTAATTTTTTTTCTCTCTTTCTCGGCACATCTCAACCTGGTTTCGATAGAAATATTGTTGGCGGAACGATGTTTTTTAATTATTTCAATTTTTTTGAATTTTCTAGCCCGGGTCGTGTAGGAACGGAATTCGGGAGAAATGTTTTTTCCTTCTTTGTCGGCGTATATCAATCCGGTTTGGATAGAAATACTGATAGAATGAAGTTTTTTATTTTATTATTTTTTTTGCTATTTTTTTGGCAAATTTCTATCCCGGGTCAGGAAGGTACTGAATTCGGGATGAAATATTTTTTTTTTTCCCCGCCTGTCTCAACCCTGTTTGGATAGAAATAATGCCGGAATGATGTTTTTTGAACTTTTTTGCTATTTTTTTTCGAATTTTCAAGTGTGGGTCGAGTAGGAACGGAATTCGGGACGAATTTTTTTTTTTTTCTTTCTCGGCCTACCTCATCCCGGTTTGGATAGAAATATTGCCGAAATAATGTTTACTAATTTTTTGAATTCTTTTGCTATTTTTTTTTGGAATTTTCTGGCCCTGGTCGGGTAGGAACGGAATTTGGGACGATTTTTTTTTTTTTTTCCTCTTTCTGGGCCTATCTCAACCCGGTTTGAATAGAAATATTGCCGGAATCATGTTTTTTAATTTTTCGAATTTTTTTGCTATTTTTTTTGGAATTTTCTAGTCGGGGTCAGGTACGAACGGAATTCGGAAAGATCATTTTTTTCTCTGTTTCTCGACCTATCTCAACCCGGTTTGGATAGAAATATTGCTGGAATGATTTTTTTTAATTTTTTGATTTTTTTTGCTATTTTTTTTAATTTTCTAGGGTGGGTCAGGTAGGAACGGAATTCGGAACTAAAAGTTTTTCTTCACTCATTCTCGGTCTATCTTAACCCGGGTCGGTTAGAAATATTGTCGGATTGATGTTTTTTTAATTATTTGAATTTTCTTGCGCAGGACGGATAGGAACAGAATTCAGAACAAAATTTTTTTTTCTCTTCCTCAGCCTATCTCAACCTGGTTTGGATAAAAATATTGCTGGAATATTGTTTTTTCATTTTTTTTTCAATTTTCGCTACTTTTTTTGGAATTTTTGGCCCGGGTCGGGTACGCTCGGAATTCGGAAGGAAATTATTTTTTTCTCTTTTTCGTCCTATCTCGGCCCGGTTTGGATAGAAATATTTCCGGATTGATGTTTTTGAATTTTGAATTTTTTTGCTGTTTATTCTGGAATTTTCTAGCCGGGGTCTGGTAGGAACGGAATTCGGGTCTAATTTTTTATTTTTTCCTTTCTCGGTATATCTCAACCCGGTTTGGATAGAAATAATGCCAGAATGTTGTTTTTTAATTTCTTGAATTTTTTGCTATTTGTTTTGGAATTTTCTAGCCTGGGTCGGTTAGGAACGGAATTCGTAACTAAAATTTTTTTCTTTCTTTCTCGGAATCTGGTTTGAATAGAAATAATGCCGAAATGGAGCTTTAATTTTTTCATTTATTTTGCTACTTTTTTGGTAATTTTCTAGCCCGGGTCGGGTAGTAACGAAATTCGGGTCTAAAAACTTTTTCTCTTGTTCTTAACCCATCTCAACCCGGTTTGGATTGAAATAATGCCAGAACGATGCTTTTTATTTTTTTTGAATTTTCAACTTTTTTTTTGAAATTTTCTAGCCCGGGTCGGGTAGGAACGAAATTCGGAAGCAAATTCTTTTTTACTCTTTCTCGACCTATCTCAGCCCGGTTTGGATAGAAATATTGCCGGAATGATGATTTTTAATTTTTTGAATTTTTTTGCTATTTGTTTTCGAATTTTCTAGTCCTGGTCGGGAGGAATGAAATTCGGGACGAAAATTTTTTTTTCTCTTTCTCGGCCAATCTCAGCCCGGTTTGGATAGAAATATTGGCGGAATGATGTTTTTGAATTTTTTTGCAATTTTTTTTAGAACATTCTAGTCCTCGTCCGGTAGGAACGGAATTCGGCGCGAACATTTTTTCTTCTCTTTCTCGGCCTATCTCAACCCAGGTTGGATAGAAATAATGGCGGAATGATGTTTTTTAATTTTTTTTCTCTCTTTCTCGGCCCATCTCAACCCGGTTTCGATAGAAATATTGTCGGCGGAACGATGTTTTTTAATTTTTTTCAATTTTTTTACTATTTTTTTTTTTCAATTTTCAAGCCTGGGTCGGGGAGGAACGGAATTCGGGAGAAATTTTTTTTCCTTCTTTGTCGGCGTATCTCAACCCGGTTTGGATAGAAATACTGATGGAATGAAGTTTTTAATTTTTTAATTTTTTTTGCCTTTTTTTTGATAAATTTCTATCCCGGGTCGGGAAGGTACAGAATAAAGGACGAAATATTTTTTTTTTCCCGCCTTTCTCAACCCTGTTTGGGTAGAAATAATGCCGGAATGATGTTTTTTAATTTTTTGAATTTTTTTACTATTTTTTTTCGAATTTTCAAGTGCGGGTCGGGTTGGAACGGAATTCCGGACGAAATTTTTTTCTTTTTCTTTCTTGGCCTATCTAAACCCGGTTTGAATGGAAATACTGCCGGAATCATGTTTTTTAATTTTTCGAATTTTTTTGCTATTTTTTTTGGAATTTTCTAGACTGGGTCAGGTACGAATGGAATTCGGAAAGAAAATTTTTTTCTCTTTCTCGACCTATCTTAACCCGGTTTGGATAGAAATATCGCCGGAATGATTTTTTTTAATTTTTAGATTTTTTTTGCTATTTTTTTTTTTAATTTTCTAGGGTGGGTCGGGTAGGAACGGAATTCGGAACGAAAATTTGTTTTCACTCATTCCTGGCCAATTTCAACCCGGGTTGGATAGAAATATTGTTGGAATGATGTTTTTTTAATTATTTGAATTTTCTTGCTATTTTTTTTGGAATTTTCTTGCGCAGGACGGATAGGAACCGAATTCACAACAAAATTTTTTTTTCTCTTCCTCAGCCTATCTCAACCTGCTTTGGCTAAAAATATTGCTGGAATATTGTTTTTTCATTTTTTTTTTTTCAATTTTCGCTACTTTTTTTGGAATTTTTTGCCCGGGTCGGGTACGCTCGGAATTCGGAAGGAAATTATTTTTTTCTCTTTCTCGGCCTATCTCGGCCCGGTTTGGATAGAATTATTCCGTAATGATGTCTTTGAATTTTTAATTTTTTTTGCGGTTTATTTTGGAATTTTCTAGCCCGGGTCTGGTAGGAACGGAATTCGGGTCTAAATTTTTTTTTTTCCATTCTCGGTATATCTCAACCCGGTTTGGATAGAAATAATGCCAGAATGATGTTTTTTGAATTTTTTTGCTATTTGTTTTGGAATTTTCTAGCCTGGGTCGGTTAGGAACAGAATTCGTAACTAAAATTTTTTTTTCTTTCTCGGCATATCTAAATCTGGTTTGAATAGAAATAATGCCGAAATGAAGCTTCAATTTTTTGCATTATTTCGCTATTTTTCTGGTAATTTTCTTGTCCGGGTCGGGTACTCACGAAATTCGGGGCAAAAAACTTTTTCTCTTGTTCTCAACCCATCTCAACCCGGTTTGGATTGAAATAACGCCAGACCTACGGTTTTTATTTTTTTTGAATATTCAACTATTTTTTAGGAAATTTTCTAGCCCAGGTCGGGTAGGAACGGAATTCGGAATCAAATTTTTTTTTACTCTTTCTCGACCTATCTCAGGCCGGTTTGGGTAGAAATATTGCCGGAATGTTGATTTTTAATTTTTTTGAATTTTTTTGCTATTTTTTTCAAATTTTCTATTCCTGGTCGGGAGGAACGAAATTCTGGACGAAATTTTTTTTTTCTCTTTCTCGGCCAATCTCAGCACGGTTTGGATAGGAATTTTGGCGGAATAATTTTTTTTAATTTTTTGAATTTTTTTGCAATTCTTTATGGAATTTTCTAGTCCTAGTCGGGTAGGAACGGAATTCGGCGCGAACATTTTTTCTTCTCTTTCTAGGCCTATCTCAACCCAGGTTGGATAGAAATAATGGGGGAATAATGTTTTTTAATTTTTTTTCTCTCTTTCTCGGCACATCTCAACCTGGTTTCGATAGAAATATTGTTGGCGGAACGATGTTTTTTAATTATTTCAATTTTTTTGAATTTTCTAGCCCGGGTCGTGTAGGAACGGAATTCGGGAGAAATTTTTTTTCCTTCTTCGTCGGCGTATATCAATCCGGTTTGGATAGAAATACTGATAGAATGAAGTTTTTTATTTTATTATTTTTTTGGCAAATTTCTATCCCGGGTCAGGAAGGTACTGAATTCGGGATGAAATATTTTTTTTGTTCCCCGCCTGTCTCAACCCTGTTTGGATAGAAATAATGCCGGAATGATGTTTTTTGAACTTTTTTGCTATTTTTTTTCGAATTTTCAAGTGTGGGTCGAGTAGGAACGGAATTCGGGACGAATTTTTTTTTTTTTCTTTCTCGGCCTACCTCATCCCGGTTTGGATAGAAATTTTGCCGAAATAATGTTTATTAATTTTTTGAATTCTTTTGCTATTTTTTTTTGGAATTTTCTGGCCCTGGTCGGGTAGGAACGGAATTTGGGACGATTTTTTTTTTTTTTCCTCTTTCTGGGCCTATCTCAACCCGGTTTGAATAGAAATATTGCCGGAATCATGTTTTTTAATTTTTCGAATTTTTTTGCTATTTTTTTTGGAATTTTCTAGTCGGGGTCAGGTACGAACGGAATTCGGAAAGATCATTTTTTTCTCTGTTTCTCGACCTACCTCATCCCGGTTTGGATAGACATATTGCCGAAATAATGTTTATTAATTTTTTGAATTCTTTTGCTATTTTTTTTTGGAATTTTCTGGCCCTGGTCGGGTATGAACGGAATTTGGGACGATTTTTTTTTTTTCCTCTTTCTGGGCCTATCTCAACCCGGTTTGAATAGAAATATTGCCGGAATCATGTTTTTTAATTTTTCGAATTTTTTTGCTATTTTTTTTGGAATTTTCTAGTCGGGGTCAGGTACGAACGGAATTCGGAAAGATCATTTTTTTCTCTGTTTCCCGACCTATCTCAACCCGGTTTGGATAGAAATATCGCCGGAATGATTTTTTTTAATTTTTTGATTTTTTTTGCATTTTTTTTTTAATTTTCTAGGGTGGGTCAGGTAGGAACGGAATTCGGAACTAAAAGTTTTTTTTCACTCATTCTCGGTCTATCTCAACCCGGGTTGTTTAGAAATATTGTCGGATTGATGTTTTTTTAATTATTTGAATTTTCTTGCTATTTTTTTTGGAATTTTCTTGCGCAGGACGGATAGGAACAGAATTCACAACAAATTTTTTTTTTCTCTTCCTCAGCCTATCTCAACCTGGTTTGGATAAAAATATTGCTGGAATATTGTTTTTTCATTTTTTTTTCAATTTTCGCTACTTTTTTTGGAATTTTGGCCCGGGTCGGGTACGCTCGGAATTCGGAAGGAAATTATTTTTTTCTCTTTCTCGTCCTATCTCGGCCCGGTTTGGATAGAAATATTTCCGGATTGATGTTTTTGAATTTTTAATTTTTTTGCTGTTTATTCTGGAATTTTCTAGCCGGGGTCTGGTAGGAACGGAATTCGGGTCTAATTTTTTATTTTTTCCTTTCTCGGTATATCTCAACCCGGTTTGGATTGAAATAATGCCAGAATGTTGTTTTTTAATTTCTTGAATTTTTTGCTATTTGTTTTGGAATTTTCTAGCCTGGGTCGGTTAGGAACGGAATTCGTAACTAAAATTTTTTTCTTTCTTTCTCGGAATCTGGTTTGAATAGAAATAATGCCGAAATGGAGCTTTAATTTTTTCATTTATTTTGCTACTTTTTTGGTAATTTTCTAGCCCGGGTCGGGTAGTAGCGAAATTCGGGACTAAAAACTTTTTCTCTTGTTCTTAACCCATCTCAACCCGGTTTGGATTGAAATAATGCCAGAACGATGCTTTTTATTTTTTTTGAATTTTCAACTTTTTTTTTGAAATTTTGTAGCCCGGGTCGGGTAGGAACGAAATTCGGAAGCAAATTCTTTTTTACTCTTTCTCGACCTATCTCAGCCCGGTTTGGATAGAAATATTGCCGGAATGATGATTTTGAATTTTTTTGCTATTTGTTTTCGAATTTTCTAGTCCTGGTCGGGAGGAATGAAATTCGGGACGAAAATTTTTTTTTCTCTTTCTCGGCCAATCTCAGCCCGGTTTGGATAGAAATATTGGCGGAATGATGTTTTTGAATTTTTTTTAGAACATTCTAGTCCTCGTCGGGTAGGAACGGAATTCGGCGCGAACATTTTTTCTTCTCTTTCTTGGCCTATCTCAACCCAGGTTGGATAGAAATAATGGCGGAATGATGTTTTTTAATTTTTTTTCTCTCTTTCTCGGCCCATCTCAACCCGGTTTCGATAGAAATATTGTCGGCGGAACGATGTTTTTTAATTTTTTTCAATTTTTTTACTATTTTTTTTTTCAATTTTCAAGCCTGGGTCGGGGAGGAACGGAATTCGGGAGAAATTTTTTTTCCTTCTTTGTTGGCGTATCTCAATCCGGTTTGGATAGAAATACTGATGGAATGAAGTTTTTAATTTTTTAATTTTTTTTGCCTTTTTTTTGATAAATTTCTATCCCGGGTCGGGAAGGTACAGAATAAAGGACGAAATATTTTTTTTTTCCCGCCTTTCTCAACCCTGTTTGGGTAGAAATAATGCCGGAATGATGTTTTTTAATTTTTTGAATTTTTTTACTATTTTTTTTCGAATTTTCAAGTGCGGGTCGGGTTGGAACGGAATTCCAGACGAATTTTTTTTTTTTTTTTCTTTCTTGGCCTATCTAAACCCGGTTTGAATAGAAATACTGCCGGAATCATGTTTTTTAATTTTTCGAATTTTTTTGCTATTTTTTTTGGAATTTTCTAGACTGGGTCAGGTACGAATGGAATTCGGAAAGAAAATTTTTTTCTCTTTCTCGACCTATCTTAACCCGGTTTGGATAGAAATATCGCCGGAATGATTTTTTTTAATTTTTAGATTTTTTTTGCTATTTTTTTTTTTAATTTTCTAGGGTGGGTCGGGAAGGAACGGAATTCGGAACGAAAATTTGTTTTCACTCATTCCTGGCCAATTTCAACCCGGGTTGGATAGAAATATTGTTGGAATGATGTTTTTTTAATTATTTGAATTTTCTTGCTATTTTTTTTGGAATTTTCTTGCGCAGGACGGATAGGAACCGAATTCACAACAAAATTTTTTTTCCTCTTCCTCAGCCTATCTCAACCTGCTTTGGCTAAAAATATTGCTGGAATATTGTTTTTTCATTTTTTTTTTTCAATTTTCGCTACTTTTTTTGGAATTTTTTGCCCGGGTCGGGTACGCTCGGAATTCGGAAGGAAATTATTTTTTTCTCTTTCTCGGCCTATCTCGGCCCGGTTTGGTTAGAATTATTCCGTAATGATGTCTTTGAATTTTTAATTTTTTTTGCGGTTTATTTTGGAATTTTCTAGCCCGGGTCTGGTAGGAACGGAATTCGGGTCAAAATTTTTTTTTTTTCATTCTCGGTATATCTCAACTCGGTTTGGATAGAAATAATGCCAGAATGATGTTTTTTGAATTTTTTTGCTATTTGTTTTGGAATTTTCTAGCCTGGGTCGGTTAGGAACAGAATTCGTAACTAAAATTTTTTTTTCTTTCTCGGCATATCTAAATCTGGTTTGAATAGAAATAATGCCGAAATGAAGCTTCAATTTTTTGCATTATTTCGCTATTTTTCTGGTAATTTTCTTGTCCGGGTCGGGTACTCACGAAATTCGGGACAAAAAACTTTTTCTCTTGTTCTCAACCCATCTCAACCCGGTTTGGATTGAAATAACGCCAGACCTACGGTTTTTATTTTTTTTGAATATTCAACTATTTTTTAGGAAATTTTCTAGCCCAGGTCGGGTAGGAACGGAATTCGGAATCAAATTTTTTTTTACTCTTTCTCGACCTACCTCAGGCCGGTTTGGGTTGAAATATTGCCGGAATGATGATTTTTAATTTTTTTGAATTTTTTTGCTATTTTTTTCAAATTTTCTATTCCTGGTCGGGAGGAACGAAATTCTGGACGAAATTTTTTTTTTTCTCTTTCTCGGCCAATCTCAGCACGGTTTGGATAGGAATTTTGGCGGAATAATTTTTTTTAATTTTTTGAATTTTTTTGCAATTCTTTATGGAATTTTCTAGTCCTAGTCGGGTAGGAACGGAATTCGGCGCGAACATTTTTTCTTCTCTTTCTAGGCCTATCTCAACCCAGGTTGGATAGAAATAATGGCGGAATAATGTTTTTTAATTTTTTTTCTCTCTTTCTCGGCACATCTCAACCTGGTTTCGATAGAAATATTGTTGGCGGAACGATGTTTTTTAATTATTTCAATTTTTTTGAATTTTCTAGCCCGGGTCGTGTAGGAACGGAATTCGGGAGAAATTTTTTTTCCTTCTTTGTCGGCGTATATCAATCCGGTTTGGATAGAAATACTGATAGAATGAAGTTTTTTATTTTATTATTTTTTTGGCAAATTTCTATCCCGGGTCAGGAAGGTACTGAATTCGGGATGAAATATTTTTTTTTTTCCCCGCCTGTCTCAACCCTGTTTGGATAGAAATAATGCCGGAATGATGTTTTTTGAACTTTTTTGCTATTTTTTTTCGAATTTTCAAGTGTGGGTCGAGTAGGAACGGAATTCGGGACGAATTTTTTTTTTTTTCTTTCTCGGCCTACCTCATCCCGGTTTGGATAGAAATATTGCCGAAATAATGTTTATTAATTTTTTGAATTCTTTTGCTATTTTTTTTTGGAATTTTCTGGCCCTGGTCGGGTAGGAACGGAATTTGGGACGATTTTTTTTTTTTTTCCTCTTTCTGGGCCTATCTCAACCCGGTTTGAATAGAAATATTGCCGGAATCATGTTTTTTAATTTTTCGAATTTTTTTGCTATTTGTTTTGGAATTTTCTAGTCGGGGTCAGGTACGAACGGAATTCGGAAAGATCATTTTTTTCTCTGTTTCTCGACCTACCTCATCCCGGTTTGGATAGAAATATTGCCGAAATAATGTTTATTAATTTTTTGAATTCTTTTGCTATTTTTTTTTGGAATTTTCTGGCCCTGGTCGGGTAGGAACGGAATTTGGGACGATTTTTTTTTTTTCCTCTTTCTGGGCCTATCTCAACCCGGTTTGAATAGAAATATTGCCGGAATCATGTTTTTTAATTTTTCGAATTTTTTTGCTATTTTTTTTGGAATTTTCTAGTCGGGGTCAGGTACGAACGGAATTCGGAAAGATCATTTTTTTCTCTGTTTCTCGACCTATCTCAACCCGGTTTGGATAGAAATATCGCCGGAATGATTTTTTTTAATTTTTTGATTTTTTTTGCATTTTTTTTTTAATTTTCTAGGGTGGGTCAGGTAGGAACGGAATTCGGAACTAAAAGTTTTTTTTCACTCATTCTCGGTCTATCTCAACCCGGGTTGGTTAGAAATATTGTCGGATTGATGTTTTTTTAATTATTTGAATTTTCTTGCTATTTTTTTTGGAATTTTCTTGCGCAGGACGGATAGGAACAGAATTCAGAACAAAATTTTTTTTTCTCTTCCTCAGCCTATCACAACCTGGTTTGGATAAAAATATTGCTGGAATATTGTTTTTTCATTTTTTTTTCAATTTTCGCTACTTTTTTTGGAATTTTTGGCCCGGGTCGGGTACGCTCGGAATTCGGAAGGAAATTATTTTTTTCTCTTTCTCGTCCTATCTCGGCCCGGTTTGGATAGAAATATTTCCGGATTGATGTTTTTGAATTTTTAATTTTTTTGCTGTTTATTCTGGAATTTTCTAGCCGGGGTCTGGTAGGAACGGAATTCGGGTCTAATTTTTTATTTTTTCCTTTCTCGGTATATCTCAACCCGGTTTGGATAGAAATAATGCCAGAATGTTGTTTTTTAATTTCTTGAATTTTTTGCTATTTGTTTTGGAATTTTCTAGCCTGGGTCGGTTAGGAACGGAATTCGTAACTAAAATTTTTTTCTTTCTTTCTCGGAATCTGGTTTGAATAGAAATAATGCCGAAATGGAGCTTTAATTTTTTCATTTATTTTGCTACTTTTTTGGTAATTTTCTAGCCCGGGTCGGGTAGTAACGAAATTCGGGACTAAAAACTTTTTCTCTTGTTCTTAACCCATCTCAACCCGGTTTGGATTGAAATAATGCCAGAACGATGCTTTTTATTTTTTTCGAATTTTCAACTTTTTTTTTGAAATTTTCTAGCCCGGGTCGGGTAGGAACGAAATTCGGAAGCAAATTCTTTTTTACTCTTTCTCGACCTATCTCAGCCCGGTTTGGATAGAAATATTGCCGGAATGATGATTTTTAATTTTTTGAATTTTTTTGCTATTGGTTTTCGAATTTTCTAGTCCTGGTCGGGAGGAATGAAATTCGGGACGAAAATTTTTTTTTCTCTTTCTCGGCCAATCTCAGCCCGGTTTGGATAGAAATATTGGCGGAATGATGTTTTTGAATTTTTTTTAGAAAATTCTAGTCCTCGTCGGGTAGGAACGGAATTCGGCGCGAACATTTTTTCTTCTCTTTCTCGGCCTATCTCAACCCAGGTTGGATAGAAATAATGGCGGAATAATGTTTTTTAATTATTTTTCTCTCTTTCTCGGCACATCTCAACCTGGTGTCGATAGAAATATTGTTGGCGGAACGATGTTTTTTAATTATTTCAATTTTTTTGAATTTTCTAGCCCGGGTCGTGTAGGAACGGAATTCGGGAGAAATTTTTTTTCCTTCTTTGTCGGCGTATATCAATCCGGTTTGGATAGAAATACTGATAGAATGAAGTTTTTTATTTTATTATTTTTTTTGCTATTTTTTTGGCAAATTTCTATCCCGGGTCAGGAAGGTACTGAATTCGGGATGAAATATTTTTTTTTTTTCCCGCCTGTCTCAACCCTGTTTGGATAGAAATAATGCCGGAATGATGTTTTTTGAACTTTTTTGCTATTTTTTTTCGAATTTTCAAGTGTGGGTCGAGTAGGAACGGAATTCGGGACGAATTTTTTTTTTTTCTTTCTCGGCCAACCTCATCCCGGTTTGGATAGAAATATTGCCGAAATAATGTTTATTAATTTTTTGAATTCTTTTGCTATTTTTTTTTGGAATTTTCTGGCCCTGGTCGGGTAGGAACGGAATTTGGGACGATTTTTTTTTTTTCCTCTTTCTGGGCCTATCTCAACCCGGTTTGAATAGAAATATTGCCGGAATCATGTTTTTTAATTTTTCAAATTTTTTTGCTATTTTTTTTGGAATTTTCTAGTCGGGGTCAGGTACGAACGGAATTCGGAAAGATCATTTTTTTCTCTGTTTCTCGACCTATCTCAAACCGGTTTGGATAGAAATATCGCCGGAATGATTTTTTTTAATTTTTTGATTTTTTTTGCTATTTTTTTTTAATTTTCTAGGGTGGGTCAGGTAGGAACGGAATTCGGAACTAAAAGTTTTTTTTCACTCATTCTCGGCCTATCTCAACCCGGGTTGGTTAGAAATATTGTCGGATTGATGTTTTTTTAATTATTTGAATTTTCTTGCTATTTTTTTTGGAATTTTCTTGCGCAGGACGGATAGGAGCAGAATTCAGAACAAAATTTTTTTTTCTCTTCCTCAGCCTATCTCAACCTGGTTTGGATAAAAATATTGCTGGAATATTGTTTTTTCATTTTTTTTTGAATTTTCGCTACTTTTTTTGGAATTTTTGGCCCGGGTCGGGTACGCTCGGAATTCGGAAGGAAATTATTTTTTTCTCTTTTTCGTCCTATCTCGGCCCGGTTTGGATAGAAATATTTCCGGATTGATGTTTTTGAATTTTTAATTTTTTTGCTGTTTATTCTGGAATTTTCTAGCCGGGGTCTGGTAGGAACGGAATTCGGGTCTAATTTTTTATTTTTTCCTTTCTCGGTATATCTCAAACCGGTTTGGATAGAAATAATGCCAGAATGTTGTTTTTTAATTTCTTGAATTTTTTGCTATTTGTTTTGGAATTTTCTAGCCTGGGTCGGTTAGGAACGGAATTCGTAACTAGAATTTTTTTCTTTCTTTCTCGGAATCTGGTCTGAATAGAAATAATGCAGAAATGGAGCTTTAATTTTTTCATTTATTTTGCTACTTTTTTGGTAATTTTCTAGCCCGGATCGGGTAGTAACGAAATTCGGGACTAAAAACTTTTTCTCTTGTTCTTAACCCATCTCAACCCGGTTTGGATTGAAATAATGCCAGAACGATGCTTTTTATTTTTTTTGAATTTTCAACTTTTTTTTTTGGAATTTTCTAGCCCGGGTCGGTTAGGAACGAAATTCGGAATCAAATTCTTTTTTACTCTTTCTCGACCTATCTCAGCCCGGTTTGGATAGAAATATTGCCGGAATGATGATTTTTAATTTTTTGAATTTTTTTGCTATTTGTTTTCGAATTTTCTAGTCCTGGTCGGGAGGAATGAAATTCGGGACGAAAATTTTTTTTTCTCTTTCTCGGCCAATCTCAGCCCAGTTTGGATAGAAATATTGGCGGAATGATGTTTTTTAATTTTTTTGCAATTTTTTTTAGAACATTCTAGTCCTCGTCGGGTAGGAACGGAATTCGGCGCGAACATTTTTTCTTCTCTTTCTCGGCCTATCTCAACCCAGGTTGGATAGAAATAATGGCGGAATGATGTTTTTTAATTTTTTTTCTCTCTTTCTCGGCCCATCTCAACCCGGTTTCGATAGAAATATTGTCGGCGGAACGATGTTTTTTAATTTTTTTCAACTTTTTTACTATTTTTTTTTTCGATTTTCAAGCCTGGGTCGGGTAGGAACGGAATTCGGGAGAAATTTTTTTTCCTTCTTTGTCGGCGTATGTCAATCCGGTTTGGATAGAAATACTGATGGAATGAAGTTTTTAATTTTTTAATTTTTTTTGCCTTTTTTTTGATAAATTTCTATCCCGGGTCGGGAAGGTACAGAATAAAGGACGAAATATTTTTTTTTCCCGCCTTTCTCAACCCTGTTTGGGTAGAAATAATGCCGGAATGATGTTTTTTAATTTTTTGAATTTTTTTACTATTTTTTTTTCGAATTTTCAAGTGCGGGTCGGGTTGGAAAGGAATTCCGGACGAAATTTTTTTTTTTTCTTTCTTGGCCTATCTAAACCCGGTTTGAATAGAAATACTGCCGGAATCATGTTTTTTAATTTTTCGAATTTTTTTGCTATTTTTTTTGGAATTTTCTAGACTGGGTCAGGTACGAATGGAAGTCGGAAAGAAAACTTTTTTCTCTTTCTCGACCTATCTTAACCCGGTTTGGATAGAAATATCGCCGGAATGATTTTTTTTAATTTTTAGATTTTTTTTGCTATTTTTTTTTTAATTTTCTAGGGTGGGTCGGGTAGGAACGGAATTCGGAACGAAAATTTGTTTTCACTCATTCCTGGCCAATTTCAACCCGGGTTGGATAGAAATATTGTTGGAATGATGTTTTTTTAATTATTTGAATTTTCTTGCTATTTTTTTTGGAATTTTCTTGCGCAGGACGGATAGGAACCGAATTCACAACAAAATTTTTTTTTCTCTTCCTCAGCCTATCTCAACCTGCTTTGGCTAAAAATATTGCTGGAATATTGTTTTTTCATTTTTTTTTTTCAATTTTCGCTACTTTTTTTGGAATTTTTTGCCCAGGTCGGGTACGCTCGGAATTCGGAAGGAAATTATTTTTTTCTCTTTCTCGGCCTATCTCGGCCAGGTTTGGATAGAATTATTCCGTAATGATGTCTTTGAATTTTTAATTTTTTTTGCGGTTTATTTTGGAATTTTCTACCCCGGGTCTGGTAGGAACGGAATTCGGGTCTAAATTTTTTTTTTTTCATTCTCGGTATATCTCAACCCGGTTTGGATAGAAATAATGCCAGAATGATGTTTTTTGAATTTTTTTGCTATTTGTTTTGAAATTTTCTAGCCTGGGTCGGTTAGGAACAGAATTCGTAACTAAAATTTTTTTTTTCTTTCTCGGCATATCTAAATCTGGTTTGAATAGAAATAATGCCGAAATGAAGCTTCAATTTTTTGCATTATTTCGCTATTTTTCTGGTAATTTTCTTGTCCGGGTCGGGTACTCACGAAATTCGGGACAAAAAACTTTTTCTCTTGTTCTCAACCCATCTCAACCCGGTTTGGATTGAAATAACGCCAGACCTACGGTTTTTATTTTTTTTGAATATTCAACTATTTTTTAGGAAATTTTCTAGCCCAGGTCGGGTAGGAACGGAATTCGGAATCAAATTTTTTTTTACTCTTTCTCGACCTATCTCAGGCCGGTTTGGGTAGAAATATTGACGGAATGATGATTTTGAATTTTTTTGCTATTTTTTTCAAATTTTCTATTCCTGGTCGGGAGGAACGA
The DNA here is from genome assembly GCA_028535165.1 of Quercus tomentella. NCBI lineage: Eukaryota > Viridiplantae > Streptophyta > Magnoliopsida > Fagales > Fagaceae > Quercus > Quercus tomentella. Next base: position 17,854,650 of record JAPQVY010000023.1, read on the forward strand.
AATTCTGGACGAAATTTTTTTTTTCTCTTTCTCGGCCAATCTCAGCACGGTTTGGACAGGAATTTTGGCGGAATAATTTTTTTTAATTTTTTGAATTTTTTTGCAATTCTTTATGGAATTTTCTAGTCCTAGTCGGGTAGGAACGGAATTCGGCGCGAACATTTTTTCTTCTCTTTCTAGGCCTATCTCAACCCAGGTTGGATAGAAATAATGGCGGAATAATGTTTTTTAATTTTTTTTCTCTCTTTCTCGGCACATCTCAACCTGGTTTCGATAGAAATATTGTTGGCGGAACGATGTTTTTTAATTATTTCAATTTTTTTGAATTTTCTAGCCCGGGTCGTGTAGGAACGGAATTCGGGAGAAATTTTTTTTCCTTCTTTGTCGGCGTATATCAATCCGGTTTGGATAGAAATACTGATAGAATGAAGTTTTTTATTTTATTATTTTTTTTGCTATTTTTTTGGCAAATTTCTATCCCGGGTCAGGAAGGTACTGAATTCGGGATGAAATATTTTTATTTTTCCCGCCTGTCTCAACCCTGTTTGGATAGAAATAATGCCGGAATGATGTTTTTTGAACTTTTTTGCTATTTTTTTTCGAATTTTCAAGTGTGGGTCGAGTAGGAACGGAATTCGGGACGAATTTTTTTTTTTTTTCTTTCTCGGCCTACCTCATCCCGGTTTGGATAGAAATATTGCCGAAATAATGTTTATTAATTTTTTGAATTCTGTTGCTATTTTTTTTTGGAATTTTCTGGCCCTGGTCGGGTAGGAACGGAATTTGGGACGATTTTTTTTTTTTCCTCTTTCTGGGCCTATCTCAACCCGGTTTGAATAGAAATATTGCCGGAATCATGTTTTTTAATTTTTCGAATTTTTTTGCTATTTTTTTTGGAATTTTCTAGTCGGGGTCAGGTACGAACGGAATTCGGAAAGATCATTTTTTTCTCTGTTTCTCGACCTATCTCAACCCGGTTTGGATAGAAATATCACCGGAATGATTTTTTTTTTATTTTTTGATTTTTTTTGCTATTTTTTTTTAATTTTCTAGGGTGGGTCAGGTAGGAACGGAATTCGGAACTAAAAGTTTTTTTTCACTCATTCTCGGCCTATCTCAACCCGGGTTGGTTAGAAATATTGTCGGATTGATGTTTTTTTAATTATTTGAATTTTCTTGCTATTTTTTTTGGAATTTTCTTGCGCAGGACGGATAGGAACAGAATTCAGAACAAAATTTTTTTTTCTCTTCCTCAGCCTATCTCAACCTGGTTTGGATAAAAATATTGCTGGAATATTGTTTTTTCATTTTTTTTTGAAATTTCGCTACTTTTTTTGGAATTTTTGGCCCGGGTCGGGTACGCTCGGAATTCGGAAGGAAATTATTTTTTTCTCTTTTTCGTCCTATCTCGGCCCGGTTTGGATAGAAATATTTCCGGATTGATGTTTTTGAATTTTTAATTTTTTTGCTGTTTATTCTGGAATTTTCTAGCCGGGGTCTGGTAGGAACGGAATTCGGGTCTAATTTTTTATTTTTTCCTTTCTCGGTATATCTCAAACCGGTTTGGATAGAAATAATGCTAGAATGTTGTTTTTTAATTTCTTGAATTTTTTGCTATTTGTTTTGGAATTTTCTAGCCTGGGTCGGTTAGGAACGGAATTCGTAACTAGAATTTTTTTCTTTCTTTCTCGGAATCTGGTTTGAATAGAAATAATGCAGAAATGGAGCTTTAATTTTTTCATTTATTTTGCTACTTTTTTGGTAATTTTCTAGCCCGGATCGGGTAGTAACGAAATTCGGGACTAAAAACTTTTTCTCTTGTTCTTAACCCATCTCAACCCGGTTTGGATTGAAATAATGCCAGAACGATGCTTTTTATTTTTTTTGAATTTTCAACTTTTTTTTTTGGAATTTTCTAGCCCGGGTCGGGTAGGAACGAAATTCGGAATCAAATTCTTTTTTACTCTTTCTCGACCTATCTCAGCCCGGTTTGGATAGAAATATTGCCGGAATGATGATTTTTAATTTTTTGAATTTTTTTGCTATTTGTTTTCGAATTTTCTAGTCCTGGTCGGGAGGAATGAAATTCGGGACGAAAATTTTTTTTTCTCTTTCTCGGCCAATCTCAGCCCAGTTTGGATAGAAATATTGGCGGAATGATGTTTTTGAATTTTTTTGCAATTTTTTTTAGAACATTCTAGTCCTCGTCGGGTAGGAACGGAATTCGGCGCGAACATTTTTTCTTCTCTTTCTCGGCCTATCTCAACCCAGGTTGGATAGAAATAATGGCGGAATGATGTTTTTTAATTTTTTTTCTCTCTTTCTCGGCCCATCTCAACCCGGTTTCGATAGAAATATTGTCGGCGGAACGATGTTTTTTAATTTTTTTCAATTTTTTTACTATTTTTTTTTTCGATTTTCAAGCCTGGGTCGGGTAGGAACGGAATTCGGGAGAAATTTTTTTCCTTCTTTGTCGGCGTATGTCAATCCGGTTTGGATAGAAATACTGATGGAATGAAGTTTTTAATTTTTTAATTTTTTTTGCCTTTTTTTTGATAAATTTCTATCCCGGGTCGGGAAGGTACAGAATAAAGGACGAAATATTTTTTTTTTCCCGCCCTTCTCAACCCTGTTTGGGTAGAAATAATGCCGGAATGATGTTTTTTAATTTTTTGAATTTTTTTACTATTTTTTTTTCGAATTTTCAAGTGCGGGTCGGGTTGGAAAGGAATTCCGGACGAAATTTTTTTTTTTTTTCTTTCTTGGCCTATCTAAACCCGGTTTGAATAGAAATACTGCCGGAATCATGTTTTTTAATTTTTCGAATTTTTTTGCTATTTTTTTTGGAATTTTCTAGACTGGGTCAGGTACGAATGGAAGTCGGAAAGAAAATTTTTTTCTCTTTCTCGACCTATCTTAACCCGGTTTGGATAGAAATATCGCCGGAATGATTTTTTTTTAATTTTTAGATTTTTTTTGCTATTTTCTTTTTAATTTTCTAGGGTGGGTCGGGTAGGAACGGAATTCGGAACGAAAATTTGTTTTCACTCATTCCTGGCCAATTTCAACCCGGGTTGGATAGAAATATTGTTGGAATGATGTTTTTTTAATTATTTGAATTTTCTTGCTATTTTTTTTGGAATTTTCTTGCGCAGGACGGATAGGAACCGAATTCACAACAAAATTTTTTTTTCTCTTCCTCAGCCTATCTCAACCTGCTTTGGCTAAAAATATTGCTGGAATTTTGTTTTTTCATTTTTTTTTTTCAATTTTCGCTACTTTTTTTGGAATTTTTTGCCCGGGTCGGGTACGCTCGGAATTCGGAAGGAAATTATTTTTTTCTCTTTCTCGGCCTATCTCGGCCCGGTTTGGATAGAATTATTCCGTAATGATGTCTTTGAATTTTTAATTTTTTTTGCGGTTTATTTTGGAATTTTCTAGCCCGGGTCTGGTAGGAACGGAATTCGGGTCTAAATTTTTTTTTTTTCATTCTCGGTATATCTCAACCCGGTTTGGATAGAAATAATGCCAGAATGATGTTTTTTGAATTTTTTTGCTATTTGTTTTGGAATTTTCTAGCCTGGGTCGGTTAGGAACAGAATTCGTAACTAAAATTTTTTTTTCTTTCTCGGCATATCTAAATCTGGTTTGAATAGAAATAATGCCGAAATGAAGCTTCAATTTTTTGCATTATTTCGCTATTTTTCTGGTAATTTTCTTGTCCGGGTCGGGTACTCACGAAATTCGGGACAAAAAACTTTTTCTCTTGTTCTCAACCCATCTCAACCCGGTTTGGATTGAAATAACGCCAGACCTACGGTTTTTATTTTTTTTGAATATTCAACTATTTTTTAGGAAATTTTCTAGCCCAGGTCGGGTAGGAACGGAATTCGGAATCAAATTTTTTTTTACTCTTTCTCGACCTATCTCAGGCCGGTTTGGGTAGAAATATTGCCGGAATGATGATTTTTAATTTTTATGAATTTTTTTGCTATTTTTTTCAAATTTTCTATTCCTGGTAGGGAGGAACGAAATTCTGGACGAAATTTTTTTTTTCTCTTTCTCGGCCAATCTCAGCACGGTTTGGATAGGAATTTTTGGCGGAATAATTTTTTTTAATTTTTTGAATTTTTTTGCAATTCTTTATGGAATTTTCTAGTCCTAGCCGGGTAGGAACGGAATTCGGCGCGAACATTTTTTCTTCTCTTTCTAGGCCTATCTCAACCCAGGTTGGATAGAAATAATGGCGGAATAATGTTTTTTAATTTTTTTTCTCTCTTTCTCGGCACATCTCAACCTGGTTTCGACAGAAATATTGTTGGCGGAACGATGTTTTTTAATTATTTCAATTTTTTTGAATTTTCTAGCCCGGGTCGTGTAGGAACGGAATTCGGGAGAAATTTTTTTTCCTTCTTTGTCGGCGTATATCAATCCGGTTTGGATAGAAATACTGATAGAATGAAGTTTTTTATTTTATTATTTTTTTTGCTATTTTTTTGGCAAATTTCTATCCCGGGTCAGGAAGGTACTGAATTCGGGATGAAATATTTTTTTTTTTCCCGCCTGTCTCAACCCTGTTTGGATAGAAATAATGCCGGAATGATGTTTTTTGAACTTTTTTGCTATTTTTTTTCGAATTTTCAAGTGTGGGTCGAGTAGGAACGGAATTCGGGACGAATTTTTTTTTTTTTTCTTTCTCGGCCTACCTCATCCCGGTTTGGATAGAAATATTGCCGAAATAATGTTTATTAATTTTTTGAATTCTGTTGCTATTTTTTTTTGGAATTTTCTGGCCCTGGTCGGGTAGGAACAGAATTTGGGACGATTTTTTTTTTTCCCTCTTTCTGGGCTTATCTCAACCCGGTTTGAATAGAAATATTGCCGGAATCATGTTTTTTAATTTTTCGAATTTTTTTGCTATTTTTTTTGGAATTTTCTAGTATGGGTCAGGTACGAACGGAATTCGGAAAGATCATTTTTTTCTCTGTTTCTCGACCTATCTCAACCCGGTTTGGATAGAAATATCACCGGAATGATTTTTTTTAATTTTTTGATTTTTTTTGCTATTTTTTTTTAATTTTCTAGGGTGGGTCAGGTAGGAACGTAATTCGGAACTAAAAGTTTTTTTTCACTCATTCTCGGCCTATCTCAACCCGGGTTGGTTAGAAATATTGTCGGATTGATGTTTTTTTAATTATTTGAATTTTCTTGCTATTTTTTTTGGAATTTTCTTGCGCAGGACGGATAGGAACAGAATTCAGAACAAAATTTTTTTTTCTCTTCCTCAGCCTATCTCAACCTGGTTTGGATAAAAATATTGCTGGAATATTGTTTTTTCATTTTTTTTTGAATTTTCGCTACTTTTTTTGGAATTTTTGGCCCGGGTCGGGTACGCTCGGAATTCGGAAGGAAATTATTTTTTTCTCTTTTTCGTCCTATCTCGGCCCGGTTTGGATAGAAATATTTCCGGATTGATGTTTTTGAATTTTTAATTTTTTTGCTGTTTATTCTGGAATTTTCTAGCCGGGGTCTGGTAGGAACGGAATTCGGGTCTAATTTTTTATTTTTTCCTTTCTCGGTATATCTCAACCCGGTTTGGATAGAAATAATGCCAGAATGTTGTTTTTTAATTTCTTGCTATTTGTTTTGGAATTTTCTAGCCTGGGTCGGTTAGGAACGGAATTCGTAACTAAAATTTTTTTCTTTCTTTCTCGGAATCTGGTTTGAATAGAAATAATGCCGAAATGGAGCTTTAATTTTTTCATTTATTTTGCTACTTTTTTGGTAATTTTCTAGCCCGGGTCGGGTAGTAACGAAATTCGGGACTAAAAACTTTTTCTCTTGTTCTTAACCCATCTCAACCCGGTTTGGATTGAAATAATGCCAGAACGATGCTTTTTATTTTTTTTGAATTTTCAACTTTTTTTTTTGGAATTTTCTAGCCCGGGTCGTGTAGGAACGAAATTCGGAATCAAATTCTTTTTTACTCTTTCTCGACCTATCTCAGCCCGGTTTGGATAGAAATATTGCCGGAATGATGATTTTTAATTTTTTGAATTTTTTTGCTATTTGTTTTCGAATTTTCTAGTCCTGGTCGGGAGGAATGAAATTCGGGACGAAAATTTTTTTTTCTCTTTCTCGGCCAATCTCAGCCCAGTTTGGATAGAAATATTGGCGGAATGATGTTTTTGAATTTTTTTGCAATTTTTTTTAGAACATTCTAGTCCTCGTCGGGTAGGAACGGAATTCGGCGCGAACATTTTTTCTTCTCTTTCTCGGCCTATCTCAACCCAGGTTGGATAGAAATAATGGCGGAATGATGTTTTTTAATTTTTTTTCTCTCTTTCTCGGCCCATCTCAACCCGGTTTCGATAGAAATATTGTCGGCGGAACGATGTTTTTTAATTTTTTTCAATTTTTTTACTATTTTTTTTTTCAATTTTCAAGCCTGGGTCGGGTAGGAACGGAATTCGGGAGAAATTTTTTTTCCTTCTTTGTCGGCGTATCTCAATCCGGTTTGGATAGAAATACTGATGGAATGAAGTTTTTAATTTTTTAATTTTTTTTGCCTTTTTTTTGATAAATTTCTATCCCGGGTCGGGAAGGTACAGAATAAAGGACGAAATATTTTTTTTTTCCCGCCTTTCTCAACCCTGTTTGGGTAGAAATAATGCCGGAATGATGTTTTTTAATTTTTGAATTTTTTTACTATTTTTTTTTCGAATTTTCAAGTGCGGGTCGGGTTGGAACGGAATTCCGGACGAAATTTTTTTTTTTTTTTCTTTCTTGGCCTATCTAAACCCGGTTTGAATAGAAATACTGCCGGAATCATGTTTTTTAATTTTTCGAATTTTTTTGCTATTTTTTTTGGAATTTTCTAGACTGGGTCAGGTACGAATGGAATTCGGAAAGAAAATTTTTTTCTCTTTCTCGACCTATCTTAACCCGGTTTGGATAGAAATATCGCCGGATTGATTTTTTTTAATTTTTAGATTTTTTTTGCTATTTTCTTTTTAATTTTCTAGGGTGGGTCGGGTAGGAATGGAATTCGGAACGAAAATTTGTTTTCACTCATTCCTGGCCAATTTCAACCCGGGTTGGATAGAAATATTGTTGGAATGATGTTTTTTTAATTATTTGAATTTTCTTGCTATTTTTTTTGGAATTTTCTTGCGCAGGACGGATAGGAACCGAATTCACAACAAAATTTTTTTTTCTCTTCCTCAGCCTATCTCAACCTGCTTTGGCTAAAAATATTGCTGGAATATTGTTTTTTCATTTTTTTTTTTCAATTTTCGCTACTTTTTTTGGAATTTTTTGCCCGGGTCGGGTACGCTCGGAATTCGGAAGGAAATTATTTTTTTCTCTTTCTCGGCCTATCTCGGCCCGGTTTGGATAGAATTATTCCGTAATGATGTCTTTGAATTTTTAATTTTTTTTGCGGTTTATTTTGGAATTTTCTAGCCCGGGTCTGGTAGGAACGGAATTCGGGTCTAAATTTTTTTTTTTTCATTCTCGGTATATCTCAACCCGGTTTGGATAGAAATAATGCCAGAATGATGTTTTTTGAATTTTTTTGCTATTTGTTTTGGAATTTTCTAGCCTGGGTCGGTTAGGAACAGAATTCGTAACTAAATTTTTTTTTTCTTTCTCGGCATATCTAAATCTGGTTTGAATAGAAATAATGCCGAAATGAAGCTTCAATTTTTTGCATTATTTCGCTATTTTTCTTGTCCGGGTCGGGTACTCACGAAATTCGGGACAAAAAACTTTTTCTCTTGTTCTCAACCCATCTCAACCCGGTTTGGATTGAAATAACGCCAGACCTACGGTTTTTATTTTTTTTGAATATTCAACTATTTTTTAGGAAATTTTCTAGCCCAGGTCGGGTAGGAACGGAATTCGGAATCAAATTTTTTTTTACTCTTTCTCGACCTATCTCAGGCCGGTTTGGGTAGAAATATTGCCGGAATGATGATTTTTAATTTTTATGAATTTTTTTGCTATTTTTTTCAAATTTTCTATTCCTGGTCGGGAGGAACGAAATTCTGGACGAAATTTTTTTTTTCTCTTTCTCGGCCAATCTCAGCACGGTTTGGATAGGAATTTTGGCGGAATAATTTTTTTTAATTTTTTGAATTTTTTTGCAATTCTTTATGGAATTTTCTAGTCCTAGTCGGGTAGGAACGGAATTCGGCGCGAACATTTTTTCTTCTCTTTCTAGGCCTATCTCAACCCAGGTTGGATAGAAATAATGGCGGAATAATGTTTTTTAATTTTTTTTCTCTCTTTCTCGGCACATCTCAACCTGGTTTCGATAGAAATATTGTTGGCGGAACGATGTTTTTTAATTATTTCAATTTTTTTGAATTTTCTAGCCCGGGTCGTGTAGGAACGGAATTCGGGAGAAATTTTTTTTCCTTCTTTGTCGGCGTATATCAATCCGGTTTGGATAGAAATACTGATAGAATGAAGTTTTTTATTTTATTATTTTTTTTGCTATTTTTTTGGCAAATTTCTATCCCGGCTCAGGAAGGTACTGAATTCGGGATGAAATATTTTTTTTTTTCCCGCCTGTCTCAACCCTGTTTGGATAGAAATAATGCCGGAATGATGTTTTTTGAACTTTTTTGCTATTTTTTTTCGAATTTTCAAGTGTGGGTCGAGTAGGAACGGAATTCGGGACGAATTTTTTTTTTTTTCTTTCTCGGCCTACCTCATCCCGGTTTGGATAGAAATATTGCCGAAATAATGTTTATTAATTTTTTGAATTCTTTTGCTATTTTTTTTTGGAATTTTCTGGCCCTGGTCGGGTAGGAACGGAATTTGGGACGATTTTTTTTTTTTCCCTCTTTCTGGGCCTATCTCAACCCGGTTTGAATAGAAATATTGCCGGAATCATGTTTTTTAATTTTTCGAATTTTTTTGCTATTTTTTTTGGAATTTTCTAGTCGGGGTCAGGTACGAACGGAATTCGGAAAGATCATTTTTTTCTCTGTTTCTCGACCTATCTCAACCCGGTTTGGATAGAAATATCACCGGAATGATTTTTTTTAATTTTTTGATTTTTTTTGCTATTTTTTTTTAATTTTCTAGGGTGGGTCAGGTAGGAACGTAATTCGGAACTAAAAGTTTTTTTTCACTCATTCTCGGCCTATCTCAACCCGGGTTGGTTAGAAATATTGTCGGATTGATGTTTTTTTAATTATTTGAATTTTCTTGCGCAGGACGGATAGGAACAGAATTCAGAACAAAATTTTTTTTTCTCTTCCTCAGCCTATCTCAACCTGGTTTGGATAAAAATATTGCTGGAATATTGTTTTTTCATTTTTTTTTGAATTTAAGCTACTTTTTTTGGAATTTTTGGCCCGGGTCGGGTACGCTCGGAATTCGGAAGGAAATTATTTTTTTCTCTTTTTCGTCCTATCTCGGCCCGGTTTGGATAGAAATATTTCCGGATTGATGTTTTTGAATTTTTAATTTTTTTGCTGTTTATTCTGGAATTTTCTAGCCGGGGTCTGGTAGGAACGGAATTCGGGTCTAATTTTTTATTTTTTCCTTTCTCGGTATATCTCAACCCGGTTTGGATAGAAATAATGCCAGAATGTTGTTTTTTAATTTCTTGCTATTTGTTTTGGAATTTTCTAGCCTGGGTCGGTTAGGAACGGAATTCGTAACTAAAATTTTTTTCTTTCTTTCTCGGAATCTGGTTTGAATAGAAATAATGCCGAAATGGAGCTTTAATTTTTTCATTTATTTTGCTACTTTTTTGGTAATTTTCTAGCCCGGGTCGGGTAGTAACGAAATTCGGGACTAAAAACTTTTTCTCTTGTTCTTAACCCATCTCAACCCGGTTTGGATTGAAATAATGCCAGAACGATGCTTTTTATTTTTTTTGAATTTTCAACTTTTTTTTTTGGAATTTTCTAGCCCGGGTCGTGTAGGAACGAAATTCGGAATCAAATTCTTTTTTACTCTTTCTCGACCTATCTCAGCCCGGTTTGGATAGAAATATTGCCGGAATGATGATTTTTAATTTTTTGAATTTTTTTGCTATTTGTTTTCGAATTTTCTAGTCCTGGTCGGGAGGAATGAAATTCGGGACGAAAATTTTTTTTTCTCTTTCTCGGCCAATCTCAGCCCAGTTTGGATAGAAATATTGGCGGAATGATGTTTTTGAATTTTTTTGCAATTTTTTTTAGAACATTCTAGTCCTCGTCGGGTAGGAACGGAATTCGGCGCGAACATTTTTTCTTCTCTTTCTCGGCCTATCTCAACCCAGGTTGGATAGAAATAATGGCGGAATGATGTTTTTTAATTTTTTTTCTCTCTTTCTCGGCCCATCTCAACCCGGTTTCGATAGAAATATTGTCGGCGGAACGATGTTTTTTAATTTTTTTCAATTTTTTTACTATTTTTTTTTTCAATTTTCAAGCCTGGGTCGGGTAGGAACGGAATTCGGGAGAAATTTTTTTTCCTTCTTTGTCGGCGTATCTCAATCCGGTTTGGATAGAAATACTGATGGAATGAAGTTTTTAATTTTTTAATTTTTTTTGCCTTTTTTTTGATAAATTTCTATCCCGGGTCGGGAAGGTACAGAATAAAGGACGAAATATTTTTTTTTTCCCGCCTTTCTCAACCCTGTTTGGGTAGAAATAATGCCGGAATGATGTTTTTTAATTTTTGAATTTTTTTACTATTTTTTTTTCGAATTTTCAAGTGCGGGTCGGGTTGGAACGGAATTCCGGACGAAATTTTTTTTTTTTTTTCTTTCTTGGCCTATCTAAACCCGGTTTGAATAGAAATACTGCCGGAATCATGTTTTTTAATTTTTCGAATTTTTTTGCTATTTTTTTTGGAATTTTCTAGACTGGGTCAGGTACGAATGGAATTCGGAAAGAAAATTTTTTTCTCTTTCTCGACCTATCTTAACCCGGTTTGGATAGAAATATCGCCGGATTGATTTTTTTTAATTTTTAGATTTTTTTTGCTATTTTCTTTTTAATTTTCTAGGGTGGGTCGGGTAGGAATGGAATTCGGAACGAAAATTTGTTTTCACTCATTCCTGGCCAATTTCAACCCGGGTTGGATAGAAATATTGTTGGAATGATGTTTTTTTAATTATTTGAATTTTCTTGCTATTTTTTTTGGAATTTTCTTGCGCAGGACGGATAGGAACCGAATTCACAACAAAATTTTTTTTTCTCTTCCTCAGCCTATCTCAACCTGCTTTGGCTAAAAATATTGCTGGAATATTGTTTTTTCATTTTTTTTTTTCAATTTTCGCTACTTTTTTTGGAATTTTTTGCCCGGGTCGGGTACGCTCGGAATTCGGAAGGAAATTATTTTTTTCTCTTTCTCGGCCTATCTCGGCCCGGTTTGGATAGAATTATTCCGTAATGATGTCTTTGAATTTTTAATTTTTTTTGCGGTTTATTTTGGAATTTTCTAGCCCGGGTCTGGTAGGAACGGAATTCGGGTCTAAATTTTTTTTTTTTCATTCTCGGTATATCTCAACCCGGTTTGGATAGAAATAATGCCAGAATGATGTTTTTTGAATTTTTTTGCTATTTGTTTTGGAATTTTCTAGCCTGGGTCGGTTAGGAACAGAATTCGTAACTAAATTTTTTTTTTCTTTCTCGGCATATCTAAATCTGGTTTGAATAGAAATAATGCCGAAATGAAGCTTCAATTTTTTGCATTATTTCGCTATTTTTCTTGTCCGGGTCGGGTACTCACGAAATTCGGGACAAAAAACTTTTTCTCTTGTTCTCAACCCATCTCAACCCGGTTTGGATTGAAATAACGCCAGACCTACGGTTTTTATTTTTTTTGAATATTCAACTATTTTTTAGGAAATTTTCTAGCCCAGGTCGGGTAGGAACGGAATTCGGAATCAAATTTTTTTTTACTCTTTCTCGACCTATCTCAGGCCGGTTTGGGTAGAAATATTGCCGGAATGATGATTTTTAATTTTTATGAATTTTTTTGCTATTTTTTTCAAATTTTCTATTCCTGGTCGGGAGGAACGAAATTCTGGACGAAATTTTTTTTTTCTCTTTCTCGGCCAATCTCAGCACGGTTTGGATAGGAATTTTGGCGGAATAATTTTTTTTAATTTTTTGAATTTTTTTGCAATTCTTTATGGAATTTTCTAGTCCTAGTCGGGTAGGAACGGAATTCGGCGCGAACATTTTTTCTTCTCTTTCTAGGCCTATCTCAACCCAGGTTGGATAGAAATAATGGCGGAATAATGTTTTTTAATTTTTTTTCTCTCTTTCTCGGCACATCTCAACCTGGTTTCGATAGAAATATTGTTGGCGGAACGATGTTTTTTAATTATTTCAATTTTTTTGAATTTTCTAGCCCGGGTCGTGTAGGAACGGAATTCGGGAGAAATTTTTTTTCCTTCTTTGTCGGCGTATATCAATCCGGTTTGGATAGAAATACTGATAGAATGAAGTTTTTTATTTTATTATTTTTTTTGCTATTTTTTTGGCAAATTTCTATCCCGGCTCAGGAAGGTACTGAATTCGGGATGAAATATTTTTTTTTTTCCCGCCTGTCTCAACCCTGTTTGGATAGAAATAATGCCGGAATGATGTTTTTTGAACTTTTTTGCTATTTTTTTTCGAATTTTCAAGTGTGGGTCGAGTAGGAACGGAATTCGGGACGAATTTTTTTTTTTTTCTTTCTCGGCCTACCTCATCCCGGTTTGGATAGAAATATTGCCGAAATAATGTTTATTAATTTTTTGAATTCTTTTGCTATTTTTTTTTGGAATTTTCTGGCCCTGGTCGGGTAGGAACGGAATTTGGGACGATTTTTTTTTTTTCCCTCTTTCTGGGCCTATCTCAACCCGGTTTGAATAGAAATATTGCCGGAATCATGTTTTTTAATTTTTCGAATTTTTTTGCTATTTTTTTTGGAATTTTCTAGTCGGGGTCAGGTACGAACGGAATTCGGAAAGATCATTTTTTTCTCTGTTTCTCGACCTATCTCAACCCGGTTTGGATAGAAATATCACCGGAATGATTTTTTTTAATTTTTTGATTTTTTTTGCTATTTTTTTTTAATTTTCTAGGGTGGGTCAGGTAGGAACGTAATTCGGAACTAAAAGTTTTTTTTCACTCATTCTCGGCCTATCTCAACCCGGGTTGGTTAGAAATATTGTCGGATTGATGTTTTTTTAATTATTTGAATTTTCTTGCGCAGGACGGATAGGAACAGAATTCAGAACAAAATTTTTTTTTCTCTTCCTCAGCCTATCTCAACCTGGTTTGGATAAAAATATTGCTGGAATATTGTTTTTTCATTTTTTTTTGAATTTAAGCTACTTTTTTTGGAATTTTTGGCCCGGGTCGGGTACGCTCGGAATTCGGAAGGAAATTATTTTTTTCTCTTTTTCGTCCTATCTCGGCCCGGTTTGGATAGAAATATTTCCGGATTGATGTTTTTGAATTTTTAATTTTTTTGCTGTTTATTCTGGAATTTTCTAGCCGGGGTCTGGTAGGAACGGAATTCGGGTCTAATTTTTTATTTTTTCCTTTCTCGGTATATCTCAACCCGGTTTGGATAGAAATAATGCCAGAATGTTGTTTTTTAATTTCTTGCTATTTGTTTTGGAATTTTCTAGCCTGGGTCGGTTAGGAACGGAATTCGTAACTAAAATTTTTTTCTTTCTTTCTCGGAATCTGGTTTGAATAGAAATAATGCCGAAATGGAGCTTTAATTTTTTCATTTATTTTGCTACTTTTTTGGTAATTTTCTAGCCCGGGTCGGGTAGTAACGAAATTCGGGACTAAAAACTTTTTCTCTTGTTCTTAACCCATCTCAACCCGGTTTGGATTGAAATAATGCCAGAACGATGCTTTTTATTTTTTTTGAATTTTCAACTTTTTTTTTTGGAATTTTCTAGCCCGGGTCGTGTAGGAACGAAATTCGGAATCAAATTCTTTTTTACTCTTTCTCGACCTATCTCAGCCCGGTTTGGATAGAAATATTGCCGGAATGATGATTTTTAATTTTTTGAATTTTTTTGCTATTTGTTTTCGAATTTTCTAGTCCTGGTCGGGAGGAATGAAATTCGGGACGAAAATTTTTTTTTCTCTTTCTCGGCCAATCTCAGCCCAGTTTGGATAGAAATATTGGCGGAATGATGTTTTTGAATTTTTTTGCAATTTTTTTTAGAACATTCTAGTCCTCGTCGGGTAGGAACGGAATTCGGCGCGAACATTTTTTCTTCTCTTTCTCGGCCTATCTCAACCCAGGTTGGATAGAAATAATGGCGGAATGATGTTTTTTAATTTTTTTTCTCTCTTTCTCGGCCCATCTCAACCCGGTTTCGATAGAAATATTGTCGGCGGAACGATGTTTTTTAATTTTTTTCAATTTTTTTACTATTTTTTTTTTCAATTTTCAAGCCTGGGTCGGGTAGGAACGGAATTCGGGAGAAATTTTTTTTCCTTCTTTGTCGGCGTATCTCAATCCGGTTTGGATAGAAATACTGATGGAATGAAGTTTTTAATTTTTTAATTTTTTTTGCCTTTTTTTTGATAAATTTCTATCCCGGGTCGGGAAGGTACAGAATAAAGGACGAAATATTTTTTTTTTCCCGCCTTTCTCAACCCTGTTTGGGTAGAAATAATGCCGGAATGATGTTTTTTAATTTTTGAATTTTTTTACTATTTTTTTTTCGAATTTTCAAGTGCGGGTCGGGTTGGAACGGAATTCCGGACGAAATTTTTTTTTTTTCTTTCTTGGCCTATCTAAACCCGGTTTGAATAGAAATACTGCCGGAATCATGTTTTTTAATTTTTCGAATTTTTTTGCTATTTTTTTTGGAATTTTCTAGACTGGGTCAGGTACGAATGGAATTCGGAAAGAAAATTTTTTTCTCTTTCTCGACCTATCTTAACCCGGTTTGGATAGAAATATCGCCGGATTGATTTTTTTTAATTTTTAGATTTTTTTTGCTATTTTCTTTTTAATTTTCTAGGGTGGGTCGGGTAGGAATGGAATTCGGAACGAAAATTTGTTTTCACTCATTCCTGGCCAATTTCAACCCGGGTTGGATAGAAATATTGTTGGAATGATGTTTTTTTAATTATTTGAATTTTCTTGCTATTTTTTTTGGAATTTTCTTGCGCAGGACGGATAGGAACCGAATTCACAACAAAATTTTTTTTTCTCTTCCTCAGCCTATCTCAACCTGCTTTGGCTAAAAATATTGCTGGAATATTGTTTTTTCATTTTTTTTTTTCAATTTTCGCTACTTTTTTTGGAATTTTTTGCCCGGGTCGGGTACGCTCGGAATTCGGAAGGAAATTATTTTTTTCTCTTTCTCGGCCTATCTCGGCCCGGTTTGGATAGAATTATTCCGTAATGATGTCTTTGAATTTTTAATTTTTTTTGCGGTTTATTTTGGAATTTTCTAGCCCGGGTCTGGTAGGAACGGAATTCGGGTCTAAATTTTTTTTTTTTCATTCTCGGTATATCTCAACCCGGTTTGGATAGAAATAATGCCAGAATGATGTTTTTTGAATTTTTTTGCTATTTGTTTTGGAATTTTCTAGCCTGGGTCGGTTAGGAACAGAATTCGTAACTAAATTTTTTTTTTCTTTCTCGGCATATCTAAATCTGGTTTGAATAGAAATAATGCCGAAATGAAGCTTCAATTTTTTGCATTATTTCGCTATTTTTCTTGTCCGGGTCGGGTACTCACGAAATTCGGGACAAAAAACTTTTTCTCTTGTTCTCAACCCATCTCAACCCGGTTTGGATTGAAATAACGCCAGACCTACGGTTTTTATTTTTTTTGAATATTCAACTATTTTTTAGGAAATTTTCTAGCCCAGGTCGGGTAGGAACGGAATTCGGAATCAAATTTTTTTTTACTCTTTCTCGACCTATCTCAGGCCGGTTTGGGTAGAAATATTGCCGGAATGATGATTTTTAATTTTTATGAATTTTTTTGCTATTTTTTTCAAATTTTCTATTCCTGGTCGGGAGGAACGAAATTCTGGACGAAATTTTTTTTTTTCTCTTTCTCGGCCAATCTCAGCACGGTTTGGATAGGAATTTTGGCGGAATAATTTTTTTTAATTTTTTGAATTTTTTTGCAATTCTTTATGGAATTTTCTAGTCCTAGTCGGGTAGGAACGGAATTCGGCGCGAACATTTTTTCTTCTCTTTCTAGGCCTATCTCAACCCAGGTTGGATAGAAATAATGGCGGAATAATGTTTTTTAATTTTTTTTCTCTCTTTCTCGGCACATCTCAACCTGGTTTCGATAGAAATATTGTTGGCGGAACGATGTTTTTTAATTATTTCAATTTTTTTGAATTTTCTAGCCCGGGTCGTGTAGGAACGGAATTCGGGAGAAATTTTTTTTCCTTCTTTGTCGGCGTATATCAATCCGGTTTGGATAGAAATACTGATAGAATGAAGTTTTTTATTTTATTATTTTTTTTGCTATTTTTTTGGCAAATTTCTATCCCGGCTCAGGAAGGTACTGAATTCGGGATGAAATATTTTTTTTTTTCCCGCCTGTCTCAACCCTGTTTGGATAGAAATAATGCCGGAATGATGTTTTTTGAACTTTTTTGCTATTTTTTTTCGAATTTTCAAGTGTGGGTCGAGTAGGAACGGAATTCGGGACGAATTTTTTTTTTTTTCTTTCTCGGCCTACCTCATCCCGGTTTGGATAGAAATATTGCCGAAATAATGTTTATTAATTTTTTGAATTCTTTTGCTATTTTTTTTTGGAATTTTCTGGCCCTGATCGGGTAGGAACGGAATTTGGGACGATTTTTTTTTTTTCCCTCTTTCTGGGCCTATCTCAACCCGGTTTGAATAGAAATATTGCCGGAATCATGTTTTTTAATTTTTCGAATTTTTTTGCTATTTTTTTTGGAATTTTCTAGTCGGGGTCAGGTACGAACGGAATTCGGAAAGATCATTTTTTTCTCTGTTTCTCGACCTATCTCAACCCGGTTTGGATAGAAATATCACCGGAATGATTTTTTTTAATTTTTTGATTTTTTTTGCTATTTTTTTTTAATTTTCTAGGGTGGGTCAGGTAGGAACGTAATTCGGAACTAAAAGTTTTTTTTCACTCATTCTCGGCCTATCTCAACCCGGGTTGGTTAGAAATATTGTCGGATTGATGTTTTTTTAATTATTTGAATTTTCTTGCGCAGGACGGATAGGAACAGAATTCAGAACAAAATTTTTTTTTCTCTTCCTCAGCCTATCTCAACCTGGTTTGGATAAAAATATTGCTGGAATATTGTTTTTTCATTTTTTTTTGAATTTAAGCTACTTTTTTTGGAATTTTTGGCCCGGGTCGGGTACGCTCGGAATTCGGAAGGAAATTATTTTTTTCTCTTTTTCGTCCTATCTCGGCCCGGTTTGGATAGAAATATTTCCGGATTGATGTTTTTGAATTTTTAATTTTTTTGCTGTTTATTCTGGAATTTTCTAGCCGGGGTCTGGTAGGAACGGAATTCGGGTCTAATTTTTTATTTTTTCCTTTCTCGGTATATCTCAACCCGGTTTGGATAGAAATAATGCCAGAATGTTGTTTTTTAATTTCTTGCTATTTGTTTTGCAATTTTCTAGCCTGGGTCGGTTAGGAACGGAATTCGTAACTAAAATTTTTTTCTTTCTTTCTCGGAATCTGGTTTGAATAGAAATAATGCCGAAATGGAGCTTTAATTTTTTCATTTATTTTGCTACTTTTTTGGTAATTTTCTAGCCCGGGTCGGGTAGTAACGAAATTCGGGACTAAAAACTTTTTCTCTTGTTCTTAACCCATCTCAACCCGGTTTGGATTGAAATAATGCCAGAACGATGCTTTTTATTTTTTTTGAATTTTCAACTTTTTTTTTTGGAATTTTCTAGCCCGGGTCGTGTAGGAACGAAATTCGGAATCAAATTCTTTTTTACTCTTTCTCGACCTATCTCAGCCCGGTTTGGATAGAAATATTGCCGGAATGATGATTTTTAATTTTTTGAATTTTTTTGCTATTTGTTTTCGAATTTTCTAGTCCTGGTCGGGAGGAATGAAATTCGGGACGAAAATTTTTTTTTCTCTTTCTCGGCCAATCTCAGCCCAGTTTGGATAGAAATATTGGCGGAATGATGTTTTTGAATTTTTTTGCAATTTTTTTTAGAACATTCTAGTCCTCGTCGGGTAGGAACGGAATTCGGCGCGAACATTTTTTCTTCTCTTTCTCGGCCTATCTCAACCCAGGTTGGATAGAAATAATGGCGGAATGATGTTTTTTAATTTTTTTTCTCTCTTTCTCGGCCCATCTCAACCCGGTTTCGATAGAAATATTGTCGGCGGAACGATGTTTTTTAATTTTTTTCAATTTTTTTACTATTTTTTTTTTCAATTTTCAAGCCTGGGTCGGGTAGGAACGGAATTCGGGAGAAATTTTTTTTCCTTCTTTGTCGGCGTATCTCAATCCGGTTTGGATAGAAATACTGATGGAATGAAGTTTTTAATTTTTTAATTTTTTTTGCCTTTTTTTTGATAAATTTCTATCCCGGGTCGGGAAGGTACAGAATAAAGGACGAAATATTTTTTTTTTCCCGCCTTTCTCAACCCTGTTTGGGTAGAAATAATGCCGGAATGATGTTTTTTAATTTTTGAATTTTTTTACTATTTTTTTTTCGAATTTTCAAGTGCGGGTCGGGTTGGAACGGAATTCCGGACGAAATTTTTTTTTTTTTTTCTTTCTTGGCCTATCTAAACCCGGTTTGAATAGAAATACTGCCGGAATCATGTTTTTTAATTTTTCGAATTTTTTTGCTATTTTTTTTGGAATTTTCTAGACTGGGTCAGGTACGAATGGAATTCGGAAAGAAAATTTTTTTCTCTTTCTCGACCTATCTTAACCCGGTTTGGATAGAAATATCGCCGGAATGATTTTTTTTAATTTTTAGATTTTTTTTGCTATTTTCTTTTTAATTTTCTAGGGTGGGTCGGGTAGGAACGGAATTCGGAACGAAAATTTGTTTTCACTCATTCCTGGCCAATTTCAACCCGGGTTGGATAGAAATATTGTTGGAATGATGTTTTTTTAATTATTTGAATTTTCTTGCTATTTTTTTTGGAATTTTCTTGCGCAGGACGGATAGGAACCGAATTCACAACAAAATTTTTTTTTCTCTTCCTCAGCCTATCTCAACCTGCTTTGGCTAAAAATATTGCTGGAATATTGTTTTTTCATTTTTTTTTTTCAATTTTCGCTACTTTTTTTGGAATTTTTTGCCCGGGTCGGGTACGCTCGGAATTCGGAAGGAAATTATTTTTTTCTCTTTCTCGGCCTATCTCGGCCCGGTTTGGATAGAATTATTCCGTAATGATGTCTTTGAATTTTTAATTTTTTTTGCGGTTTATTTTGGAATTTTCTAGCCCGGGTCTGGTAGGAACGGAATTCGGGTCTAAATTTTTTTTTTTTCATTCTCGGTATATCTCAACCCGGTTTGGATAGAAATAATGCCAGAATGATGTTTTTTGAATTTTTTTGCTATTTGTTTTGGAATTTTCTAGCCTGGGTCGGTTAGGAACAGAATTCGTAACTAAATTTTTTTTTTCTTTCTCGGCATATCTAAATCTGGTTTGAATAGAAATAATGCCGAAATGAAGCTTCAATTTTTTGCATTATTTCGCTATTTTTCTTGTCCGGGTCGGGTACTCACGAAATTCGGGACAAAAAACTTTTTCTCTTGTTCTCAACCCATCTCAACCCGGTTTGGATTGAAATAACGCCAGACCTACGGTTTTTATTTTTTTTGAATATTCAACTATTTTTTAGGAAATTTTCTAGCCCAGGTCGGGTAGGAACGGAATTCGGAATCAAATTTTTTTTTACTCTTTCTCGACCTATCTCAGGCCGGTTTGGGTAGAAATATTGCCGGAATGATGATTTTTAATTTTTATGAATTTTTTTGCTATTTTTTTCAAATTTTCTATTCCTGGTCGGGAGGAACGAAATTCTGGACGAAATTTTTTTTTTCTCTTTCTCGGCCAATCTCAGCACGGTTTGGATAGGAATTTTGGCGGAATAATTTTTTTTAATTTTTTGAATTTTTTTGCAATTCTTTATGGAATTTTCTAGTCCTAGTCGGGTAGGAACGGAATTCGGCGCGAACATTTTTTCTTCTCTTTCTAGGCCTATCTCAACCCAGGTTGGATAGAAATAATGGCGGAATAATGTTTTTTTAATTTTTTTTCTCTCTTTCTCGGCACATCTCAACCTGGTTTCGATAGAAATATTGTTGGCGGAACGATGTTTTTTAATTATTTCAATTTTTTTGAATTTTCTAGCCCGGGTCGTGTAGGAACGGAATTCGGGAGAAATTTTTTTTCCTTCTTTGTCGGCGTATATCAATCCGGTTTGGATAGAAATACTGATAGAATGAAGTTTTTTATTTTATTATTTTTTTTGCTATTTTTTTGGCAAATTTCTATCCCGGCTCAGGAAGGTACTGAATTCGGGATGAAATATTTTTTTTTTTCCCGCCTGTCTCAACCCTGTTTGGATAGAAATAATGCCGGAATGATGTTTTTTGAACTTTTTTGCTATTTTTTTTCGAATTTTCAAGTGTGGGTCGAGTAGGAACGGAATTCGGGACGAATTTTTTTTTTTTTCTTTCTCGGCCTACCTCATCCCGGTTTGGATAGAAATATTGCCGAAATAATGTTTATTAATTTTTTGAATTCTTTTGCTATTTTTTTTTGGAATTTTCTGGCCCTGGTCGGGTTGGAACGGAATTTGGGACGATTTTTTTTTTTTTCCCTCTTTCTGGGCCTATCTCAACCCGGTTTGAATAGAAATATTGCCGGAATCATGTTTTTTAATTTTTCGAATTTTTTTGCTATTTTTTTTGGAATTTTCTAGTCGGGGTCAGGTACGAACGGAATTCGGAAAGATCATTTTTTTCTCTGTTTCTCGACCTATCTCAACCCGGTTTGGATAGAAATATCACCGGAATGATTTTTTTTAATTTTTTGATTTTTTTTGCTATTTTTTTTTAATTTTCTAGGGTGGGTCAGGTAGGAACGTAATTCGGAACTAAAAGTTTTTTTTCACTCATTCTCGGCCTATCTCAACCCGGGTTGGTTAGAAATATTGTCGGATTGATGTTTTTTTAATTATTTGAATTTTCTTGCGCAGGACGGATAGGAACAGAATTCAGAACAAAATTTTTTTTTCTCTTCCTCAGCCTATCTCAACCTGGTTTGGATAAAAATATTGCTGGAATATTGTTTTTTCATTTTTTTTTGAATTTAAGCTACTTTTTTTGGAATTTTTGGCCCGGGTCGGGTACGCTCGGAATTCGGAAGGAAATTATTTTTTTCTCTTTTTCGTCCTATCTCGGCCCGGTTTGGATAGAAATATTTCCGGATTGATGTTTTTGAATTTTTAATTTTTTTGCTGTTTATTCTGGAATTTTCTAGCCGGGGTCTGGTTGGAACGGAATTCGGGTCTAATTTTTTATTTTTTCCTTTCTCGGTATATCTCAACCCGGTTTGGATAGAAATAATGCCAGAATGTTGTTTTTTAATTTCTTGCTATTTGTTTTGGAATTTTCTAGCCTGGGTCGGTTAGGAACGGAATTCGTAACTAAAATTTTTTTCTTTCTTTCTCGGAATCTGGTTTGAATAGAAATAATGCCGAAATGGAGCTTTAATTTTTTCATTTATTTTGCTACTTTTTTGGTAATTTTCTAGCCCGGGTCGGGTAGTAACGAAATTCGGGACTAAAAACTTTTTCTCTTGTTCTTAACCCATCTCAACCCGGTATGGATTGAAATAATGCCAGAACGATGCTTTTTATTTTTTTTGAATTTTCAACTTTTTTTTTTGGAATTTTCTAGCCCGGGTCGTGTAGGAACGAAATTCGGAATCAAATTCTTTTTTACTCTTTCTCGACCTATCTCAGCCCGGTTTGGATAGAAATATTGCCGGAATGATGATTTTTAATTTTTTGAATTTTTTTGCTATTTGTTTTCGAATTTTCTAGTCCTGGTCGGGAGGAATGAAATTCGGGACGAAAATTTTTTTTTCTCTTTCTCGGCCAATCTCAGCCCAGTTTGGATAGAAATATTGGCGGAATGATGTTTTTGAATTTTTTTGCAATTTTTTTTAGAACATTCTAGTCCTCGTCGGGTAGGAACGGAATTCGGCGCGAACATTTTCTCTTCTCTTTCTCGGCCTATCTCAACCCAGGTTGGATAGAAATAATGGCGGAATGATGTTTTTTAATTTTTTTTCTCTCTTTCTCGGCCCATCTCAACCCGGTTTCGATAGAAATATTGTCGGCGGAACGATGTTTTTTAATTTTTTTCAATTTTTTTACTATTTTTTTTTTCAATTTTCAAGCCTGGGTCGGGTAGGAACGGAATTCGGGAGAAATTTTTTTTCCTTCTTTGTCGGCGTATCTCAATCCGGTTTGGATAGAAATACTGATGGAATGAAGTTTTTAATTTTTTAATTTTTTTTGCCTTTTTTTTGATAAATTTCTATCCCGGGTCGGGAAGGTACAGAATAAAGGACGAAATATTTTTTTTTTCCCGCCTTTCTCAACCCTGTTTGGGTAGAAATAATGCCGGAATGATGTTTTTTAATTTTTGAATTTTTTTACTATTTTTTTTTCGAATTTTCAAGTGCGGGTCGGGTTGGAACGGAATTCCGGACGAAATTTTTTTTTTTTTTTCTTTCTTGGCCTATCTAAACCCGGTTTGAATAGAAATACTGCCGGAATCATGTTTTTTAATTTTTCGAATTTTTTTGCTATTTTTTTTGGAATTTTCTAGACTGGGTCAGGTACGAATGGAATTCGGAAAGAAAATTTTTTTCTCTTTCTCGACCTATCTTAACCCGGTTTGGATAGAAATATCGCCGGATTGATTTTTTTTAATTTTTAGATTTTTTTTGCTATTTTCTTTTTAATTTTCTAGGGTGGGTCGGGTAGGAATGGAATTCGGAACGAAAATTTGTTTTCACTCATTCCTGGCCAATTTCAACCCGGGTTGGATAGAAATATTGTTGGAATGATGTTTTTTTAATTATTTGAATTTTCTTGCTATTTTTTTTGGAATTTTCTTGCGCAGGACGGATAGGAACCGAATTCACAACAAAATTTTTTTTTCTCTTCCTCAGCCTATCTCAACCTGCTTTGGCTAAAAATATTGCTGGAATATTGTTTTTTCATTTTTTTTTTTCAATTTTCGCTACTTTTTTTGGAATTTTTTGCCCGGGTCGGGTACGCTCGGAATTCGGAAGGAAATTATTTTTTTCTCTTTCTCGGCCTATCTCGGCCCGGTTTGGATAGAATTATTCCGTAATGATGTCTTTGAATTTTTAATTTTTTTTGCGGTTTATTTTGGAATTTTCTAGCCCGGGTCTGGTAGGAACGGAATTCGGGTCTAAATTTTTTTTTTTTCATTCTCGGTATATCTCAACCCGGTTTGGATAGAAATAATGCCAGAATGATGTTTTTTGAATTTTTTTGCTATTTGTTTTGGAATTTTCTAGCCTGGGTCGGTTAGGAACAGAATTCGTAACTAAATTTTTTTTTTCTTTCTCGGCATATCTAAATCTGGTTTGAATAGAAATAATGCCGAAATGAAGCTTCAATTTTTTGCATTATTTCGCTATTTTTCTTGTCCGGGTCGGGTACTCACGAAATTCGGGACAAAAAACTTTTTCTCTTGTTCTCAACCCATCTCAACCCGGTTTGGATTGAAATAACGCCAGACCTACGGTTTTTATTTTTTTTGAATATTCAACTATTTTTTAGGAAATTTTCTAGCCCAGGTCGGGTAGGAACGGAATTCGGAATCAAATTTTTTTTTACTCTTTCTCGACCTATCTCAGGCCGGTTTGGGTAGAAATATTGCCGGAATGATGATTTTTAATTTTTATGAATTTTTTTGCTATTTTTTTCAAATTTTCTATTCCTGGTCGGGAGGAACGAAATTCTGGACGAAATTTTTTTTTTTCTCTTTCTCGGCCAATCTCAGCACGGTTTGGATAGGAATTTTGGCGGAATAATTTTTTTTAATTTTTTGAATTTTTTTGCAATTCTTTATGGAATTTTCTAGTCCTAGTCGGGTAGGAACGGAATTCGGCGCGAACATTTTTTCTTCTCTTTCTAGGCCTATCTCAACCCAGGTTGGATAGAAATAATGGCGGAATAATGTTTTTTAATTTTTTTTCTCTCTTTCTCGGCACATCTCAACCTGGTTTCGATAGAAATATTGTTGGCGGAACGATGTTTTTTAATTATTTCAATTTTTTTGAATTTTCTAGCCCGGGTCGTGTAGGAACGGAATTCGGGAGAAATTTTTTTTCCTTCTTTGTCGGCGTATATCAATCCGGTTTGGATAGAAATACTGATAGAATGAAGTTTTTTATTTTATTATTTTTTTTGCTATTTTTTTGGCAAATTTCTATCCCGGCTCAGGAAGGTACTGAATTCGGGATGAAATATTTTTTTTTTTCCCGCCTGTCTCAACCCTGTTTGGATAGAAATAATGCCGGAATGATGTTTTTTGAACTTTTTTGCTATTTTTTTTCGAATTTTCAAGTGTGGGTCGAGTAGGAACGGAATTCGGGACGAATTTTTTTTTTTTTCTTTCTCGGCCTACCTCATCCCGGTTTGGATAGAAATATTGCCGAAATAATGTTTATTAATTTTTTGAATTCTTTTGCTATTTTTTTTTGGAATTTTCTGGCCCTGATCGGGTAGGAACGGAATTTGGGACGATTTTTTTTTTTTCCCTCTTTCTGGGCCTATCTCAACCCGGTTTGAATAGAAATATTGCCGGAATCATGTTTTTTAATTTTTCGAATTTTTTTGCTATTTTTTTTGGAATTTTCTAGTCGGGGTCAGGTACGAACGGAATTCGGAAAGATCATTTTTTTCTCTGTTTCTCGACCTATCTCAACCCGGTTTGGATAGAAATATCACCGGAATGATTTTTTTTAATTTTTTGATTTTTTTTGCTATTTTTTTTTAATTTTCTAGGGTGGGTCAGGTAGGAACGTAATTCGGAACTAAAAGTTTTTTTTCACTCATTCTCGGCCTATCTCAACCCGGGTTGGTTAGAAATATTGTCGGATTGATGTTTTTTTAATTATTTGAATTTTCTTGCGCAGGACGGATAGGAACAGAATTCAGAACAAAATTTTTTTTTCTCTTCCTCAGCCTATCTCAACCTGGTTTGGATAAAAATATTGCTGGAATATTGTTTTTTCATTTTTTTTTGAATTTAAGCTACTTTTTTTGGAATTTTTGGCCCGGGTCGGGTACGCTCGGAATTCGGAAGGAAATTATTTTTTTCTCTTTTTCGTCCTATCTCGGCCCGGTTTGGATAGAAATATTTCCGGATTGATGTTTTTGAATTTTTAATTTTTTTGCTGTTTATTCTGGAATTTTCTAGCCGGGGTCTGGTAGGAACGGAATTCGGGTCTAATTTTTTATTTTTTCCTTTCTCGGTATATCTCAACCCGGTTTGGATAGAAATAATGCCAGAATGTTGTTTTTTAATTTCTTGCTATTTGTTTTGGAATTTTCTAGCCTGGGTCGGTTAGGAACGGAATTCGTAACTAAAATTTTTTTCTTTCTTTCTCGGAATCTGGTTTGAATAGAAATAATGCCGAAATGGAGCTTTAATTTTTTCATTTATTTTGCTACTTTTTTGGTAATTTTCTAGCCCGGGTCGGGTAGTAACGAAATTCGGGACTAAAAACTTTTTCTCTTGTTCTTAACCCATCTCAACCCGGTTTGGATTGAAATAATGCCAGAACGATGCTTTTTATTTTTTTTGAATTTTCAACTTTTTTTTTTGGAATTTTCTAGCCCGGGTCGTGTAGGAACGAAATTCGGAATCAAATTCTTTTTTACTCTTTCTCGACCTATCTCAGCCCGGTTTGGATAGAAATATTGCCGGAATGATGATTTTTAATTTTTTGAATTTTTTTGCTATTTGTTTTCGAATTTTCTAGTCCTGGTCGGGAGGAATGAAATTCGGGACGAAAATTTTTTTTTCTCTTTCTCGGCCAATCTCAGCCCAGTTTGGATAGAAATATTGGCGGAATGATGTTTTTGAATTTTTTTGCAATTTTTTTTAGAACATTCTAGTCCTCGTCGGGTAGGAACGGAATTCGGCGCGAACATTTTTTCTTCTCTTTCTCGGCCTATCTCAACCCAGGTTGGATAGAAATAATGGCGGAATGATGTTTTTTAATTTTTTTTCTCTCTTTCTCGGCCCATCTCAACCCGGTTTCGATAGAAATATTGTCGGCGGAACGATGTTTTTTAATTTTTTTCAATTTTTTTACTATTTTTTTTTTCAATTTTCAAGCCTGGGTCGGGTAGGAACGGAATTCGGGAGAAATTTTTTTTCCTTCTTTGTCGGCGTATCTCAATCCGGTTTGGATAGAAATACTGATGGAATGAAGTTTTTAATTTTTTAATTTTTTTTGCCTTTTTTTTGATAAATTTCTATCCCGGGTCGGGAAGGTACAGAATAAAGGACGAAATATTTTTTTTTTCCCGCCTTTCTCAACCCTGTTTGGGTAGAAATAATGCCGGAATGATGTTTTTTAATTTTTGAATTTTTTTACTATTTTTTTTTCGAATTTTCAAGTGCGGGTCGGGTTGGAACGGAATTCCGGACGAAATTTTTTTTTTTTTTTCTTTCTTGGCCTATCTAAACCCGGTTTGAATAGAAATACTGCCGGAATCATGTTTTTTAATTTTTCGAATTTTTTTGCTATTTTTTTTGGAATTTTCTAGACTGGGTCAGGTACGAATGGAATTCGGAAAGAAAATTTTTTTCTCTTTCTCGACCTATCTTAACCCGGTTTGGATAGAAATATCGCCGGAATGATTTTTTTTAATTTTTAGATTTTTTTTGCTATTTTCTTTTTAATTTTCTAGGGTGGGTCGGGTAGGAACGGAATTCGGAACGAAAATTTGTTTTCACTCATTCCTGGCCAATTTCAACCCGGGTTGGATAGAAATATTGTTGGAATGATGTTTTTTTAATTATTTGAATTTTCTTGCTATTTTTTTTGGAATTTTCTTGCGCAGGACGGATAGGAACCGAATTCACAACAAAATTTTTTTTTCTCTTCCTCAGCCTATCTCAACCTGCTTTGGCTAAAAATATTGCTGGAATATTGTTTTTTCATTTTTTTTTTTCAATTTTCGCTACTTTTTTTGGAATTTTTTGCCCGGGTCGGGTACGCTCGGAATTCGGAAGGAAATTATTTTTTTCTCTTTCTCGGCCTATCTCGGCCCGGTTTGGATAGAATTATTCCGTAATGATGTCTTTGAATTTTTAATTTTTTTTGCGGTTTATTTTGGAATTTTCTAGCCCGGGTCTGGTAGGAACGGAATTCGGGTCTAAATTTTTTTTTTTTCATTCTCGGTATATCTCAACCCGGTTTGGATAGAAATAATGCCAGAATGATGTTTTTTGAATTTTTTTGCTATTTGTTTTGGAATTTTCTAGCCTGGGTCGGTTAGGAACAGAATTCGTAACTAAATTTTTTTTTTCTTTCTCGGCATATCTAAATCTGGTTTGAATAGAAATAATGCCGAAATGAAGCTTCAATTTTTTGCATTATTTCGCTATTTTTCTTGTCCGGGTCGGGTACTCACGAAATTCGGGACAAAAAACTTTTTCTCTTGTTCTCAACCCATCTCAACCCGGTTTGGATTGAAATAACGCCAGACCTACGGTTTTTATTTTTTTTGAATATTCAACTATTTTTTAGGAAATTTTCTAGCCCAGGTCGGGTAGGAACGGAATTCGGAATCAAATTTTTTTTTACTCTTTCTCGACCTATCTCAGGCCGGTTTGGGTAGAAATATTGCCGGAATGATGATTTTTAATTTTTATGAATTTTTTTGCTATTTTTTTCAAATTTTCTATTCCTGGTCGGGAGGAACGAAATTCTGGACGAAATTTTTTTTTTTCTCTTTCTCGGCCAATCTCAGCACGGTTTGGATAGGAATTTTGGCGGAATAATTTTTTTTAATTTTTTGAATTTTTTTGCAATTCTTTATGGAATTTTCTAGTCCTAGTCGGGTAGGAACGGAATTCGGCGCGAACATTTTTTCTTCTCTTTCTAGGCCTATCTCAACCCAGGTTGGATAGAAATAATGGCGGAATAATGTTTTTTAATTTTTTTTCTCTCTTTCTCGGCACATCTCAACCTGGTTTCGATAGAAATATTGTTGGCGGAACGATGTTTTTTAATTATTTCAATTTTTTTGAATTTTCTAGCCCGGGTCGTGTAGGAACGGAATTCGGGAGAAATTTTTTTTCCTTCTTTGTCGGCGTATATCAATCCGGTTTGGATAGAAATACTGATAGAATGAAGTTTTTTATTTTATTATTTTTTTTGCTATTTTTTTGGCAAATTTCTATCCCGGCTCAGGAAGGTACTGAATTCGGGATGAAATATTTTTTTTTTTCCCGCCTGTCTCAACCCTGTTTGGATAGAAATAATGCCGGAATGATGTTTTTTGAACTTTTTTGCTATTTTTTTTCGAATTTTCAAGTGTGGGTCGAGTAGGAACGGAATTCGGGACGAATTTTTTTTTTTTTCTTTCTCGGCCTACCTCATCCCGGTTTGGATAGAAATATTGCCGAAATAATGTTTATTAATTTTTTGAATTCTTTTGCTATTTTTTTTTGGAATTTTCTGGCCCTGATCGGGTAGGAACGGAATTTGGGACGATTTTTTTTTTTTCCCTCTTTCTGGGCCTATCTCAACCCGGTTTGAATAGAAATATTGCCGGAATCATGTTTTTTAATTTTTCGAATTTTTTTGCTATTTTTTTTGGAATTTTCTAGTCGGGGTCAGGTACGAACGGAATTCGGAAAGATCATTTTTTTCTCTGTTTCTCGACCTATCTCAACCCGGTTTGGATAGAAATATCACCGGAATGATTTTTTTTAATTTTTTGATTTTTTTTGCTATTTTTTTTTAATTTTCTAGGGTGGGTCAGGTAGGAACGTAATTCGGAACTAAAAGTTTTTTTTCACTCATTCTCGGCCTATCTCAACCCGGGTTGGTTAGAAATATTGTCGGATTGATGTTTTTTTAATTATTTGAATTTTCTTGCGCAGGACGGATAGGAACAGAATTCAGAACAAAATTTTTTTTTCTCTTCCTCAGCCTATCTCAACCTGGTTTGGATAAAAATATTGCTGGAATATTGTTTTTTCATTTTTTTTTGAATTTAAGCTACTTTTTTTGGAATTTTTGGCCCGGGTCGGGTACGCTCGGAATTCGGAAGGAAATTATTTTTTTCTCTTTTTCGTCCTATCTCGGCCCGGTTTGGATAGAAATATTTCCGGATTGATGTTTTTGAATTTTTAATTTTTTTGCTGTTTATTCTGGAATTTTCTAGCCGGGGTCTGGTAGGAACGGAATTCGGGTCTAATTTTTTATTTTTTCCTTTCTCGGTATATCTCAACCCGGTTTGGATAGAAATAATGCCAGAATGTTGTTTTTTAATTTCTTGCTATTTGTTTTGGAATTTTCTAGCCTGGGTCGGTTAGGAACGGAATTCGTAACTAAAATTTTTTTCTTTCTTTCTCGGAATCTGGTTTGAATAGAAATAATGCCGAAATGGAGCTTTAATTTTTTCATTTATTTTGCTACTTTTTTGGTAATTTTCTAGCCCGGGTCGGGTAGTAACGAAATTCGGGACTAAAAACTTTTTCTCTTGTTCTTAACCCATCTCAACCCGGTTTGGATTGAAATAATGCCAGAACGATGCTTTTTATTTTTTTTGAATTTTCAACTTTTTTTTTTGGAATTTTCTAGCCCGGGTCGTGTAGGAACGAAATTCGGAATCAAATTCTTTTTTACTCTTTCTCGACCTATCTCAGCCCGGTTTGGATAGAAATATTGCCGGAATGATGATTTTTAATTTTTTGAATTTTTTTGCTATTTGTTTTCGAATTTTCTAGTCCTGGTCGGGAGGAATGAAATTCGGGACGAAAATTTTTTTTTCTCTTTCTCGGCCAATCTCAGCCCAGTTTGGATAGAAATATTGGCGGAATGATGTTTTTGAATTTTTTTGCAATTTTTTTTAGAACATTCTAGTCCTCGTCGGGTAGGAACGGAATTCGGCGCGAACATTTTTTCTTCTCTTTCTCGGCCTATCTCAACCCAGGTTGGATAGAAATAATGGCGGAATGATGTTTTTTAATTTTTTTTCTCTCTTTCTCGGCCCATCTCAACCCGGTTTCGATAGAAATATTGTCGGCGGAACGATGTTTTTTAATTTTTTTCAATTTTTTTACTATTTTTTTTTTCAATTTTCAAGCCTGGGTCGGGTAGGAACGGAATTCGGGAGAAATTTTTTTTCCTTCTTTGTCGGCGTATCTCAATCCGGTTTGGATAGAAATACTGATGGAATGAAGTTTTTAATTTTTTAATTTTTTTTGCCTTTTTTTTGATAAATTTCTATCCCGGGTCGGGAAGGTACAGAATAAAGGACGAAATATTTTTTTTTTCCCGCCTTTCTCAACCCTGTTTGGGTAGAAATAATGCCGGAATGATGTTTTTTAATTTTTGAATTTTTTTACTATTTTTTTTTCGAATTTTCAAGTGCGGGTCGGGTTGGAACGGAATTCCGGACGAAATTTTTTTTTTTTTTTCTTTCTTGGCCTATCTAAACCCGGTTTGAATAGAAATACTGCCGGAATCATGTTTTTTAATTTTTCGAATTTTTTTGCTATTTTTTTTGGAATTTTCTAGACTGGGTCAGGTACGAATGGAATTCGGAAAGAAAATTTTTTTCTCTTTCTCGACCTATCTTAACCCGGTTTGGATAGAAATATCGCCGGAATGATTTTTTTTAATTTTTAGATTTTTTTTGCTATTTTCTTTTTAATTTTCTAGGGTGGGTCGGGTAGGAACGGAATTCGGAACGAAAATTTGTTTTCACTCATTCCTGGCCAATTTCAACCCGGGTTGGATAGAAATATTGTTGGAATGATGTTTTTTTAATTATTTGAATTTTCTTGCTATTTTTTTTGGAATTTTCTTGCGCAGGACGGATAGGAACCGAATTCACAACAAAATTTTTTTTTCTCTTCCTCAGCCTATCTCAACCTGCTTTGGCTAAAAATATTGCTGGAATATTGTTTTTTCATTTTTTTTTTTCAATTTTCGCTACTTTTTTTGGAATTTTTTGCCCGGGTCGGGTACGCTCGGAATTCGGAAGGAAATTATTTTTTTCTCTTTCTCGGCCTATCTCGGCCCGGTTTGGATAGAATTATTCCGTAATGATGTCTTTGAATTTTTAATTTTTTTTGCGGTTTATTTTGGAATTTTCTAGCCCGGGTCTGGTAGGAACGGAATTCGGGTCTAAATTTTTTTTTTTTCATTCTCGGTATATCTCAACCCGGTTTGGATAGAAATAATGCCAGAATGATGTTTTTTGAATTTTTTTGCTATTTGTTTTGGAATTTTCTAGCCTGGGTCGGTTAGGAACAGAATTCGTAACTAAATTTTTTTTTTCTTTCTCGGCATATCTAAATCTGGTTTGAATAGAAATAATGCCGAAATGAAGCTTCAATTTTTTGCATTATTTCGCTATTTTTCTTGTCCGGGTCGGGTACTCACGAAATTCGGGACAAAAAACTTTTTCTCTTGTTCTCAACCCATCTCAACCCGGTTTGGATTGAAATAACGCCAGACCTACGGTTTTTATTTTTTTTGAATATTCAACTATTTTTTAGGAAATTTTCTAGCCCAGGTCGAGTAGGAACGGAATTCGGAATCAAATTTTTTTTTACTCTTTCTCGACCTATCTCAGGCCGGTTTGGGTAGAAATATTGCCGGAATGATGATTTTTAATTTTTATGAATTTTTTTGCTATTTTTTTCAAATTTTCTATTCCTGGTCGGGAGGAACGAAATTCTGGACGAAATTTTTTTTTTCTCTTTCTCGGCCAATCTCAGCACGGTTTGGATAGGAATTTTGGCGGAATAATTTTTTTTAATTTTTTGATTTTTTTGCAATTCTTTATGGAATTTTCTAGTCCTAGTCGGGTAGGAACGGAATTCGGCGCGAACATTTTTTCTTCTCTTTCTAGGCCTATCTCAACCCAGGTTGGATAGAAATAATGGCGGAATAGTGTTTTTTTAATTTTTTTTCTCTCTTTCTCGGCACATCTCAACCTGGTTTCGATAGAAATATTGTTGGCGGAACGATGTTTTTTAATTATTTCAATTTTTTTGAATTTTCTAGCCCGGGTCGTGTAGGAACGGAATTCGGGAGAAATTTTTTTTCCTTCTTTGTCGGCGTATATCAATCCGGTTTGGATAGAAATACTGATAGAATGAAGTTTTTTATTTTATTATTTTTTTTGCTATTTTTTTGGCAAATTTCTATCCCGGCTCAGGAAGGTACTGAATTCGGGATGAAATATTTTTTTTTTTCCCGCCTGTCTCAACCCTGTTTGGATAGAAATAATGCCGGAATGATGTTTTTTGAACTTTTTTGCTATTTTTTTTCGAATTTTCAAGTGTGGGTCGAGTAGGAACGGAATTCGGGACGAATTTTTTTTTTTTTCTTTCTCGGCCTACCTCATCCCGGTTTGGATAGAAATATTGCCGAAATAATGTTTATTAATTTTTTGAATTCTTTTGCTATTTTTTTTTGGAATTTTCTGGCCCTGGTCGGGTTGGAACGGAATTTGGGACGATTTTTTTTTTTTTCCCTCTTTCTGGGCCTATCTCAACCCGGTTTGAATAGAAATATTGCCGGAATCATGTTTTTTAATTTTTCGAATTTTTTTGCTATTTTTTTTGGAATTTTCTAGTCGGGGTCAGGTACGAACGGAATTCGGAAAGATCATTTTTTTCTCTGTTTCTCGACCTATCTCAACCCGGTTTGGATAGAAATATCACCGGAATGATTTTTTTTAATTTTTTGATTTTTTTTGCTATTTTTTTTTAATTTTCTAGGGTGGGTCAGGTAGGAACGTAATTCGGAACTAAAAGTTTTTTTTCACTCATTCTCGGCCTATCTCAACCCGGGTTGGTTAGAAATATTGTCGGATTGATGTTTTTTTAATTATTTGAATTTTCTTGCGCAGGACGGATAGGAACAGAATTCAGAACAAAATTTTTTTTTCTCTTCCTCAGCCTATCTCAACCTGGTTTGGATAAAAATATTGCTGGAATATTGTTTTTTCATTTTTTTTTGAATTTAAGCTACTTTTTTTGGAATTTTTGGCCCGGGTCGGGTACGCTCGGAATTCGGAAGGAAATTATTTTTTTCTCTTTTTCGTCCTATCTCGGCCCGGTTTGGATAGAAATATTTCCGGATTGATGTTTTTGAATTTTTAATTTTTTTGCTGTTTATTCTGGAATTTTCTAGCCGGGGTCTGGTTGGAACGGAATTCGGGTCTAATTTTTTATTTTTTCCTTTCTCGGTATATCTCAACCCGGTTTGGATAGAAATAATGCCAGAATGTTGTTTTTTAATTTCTTGCTATTTGTTTTGGAATTTTCTAGCCTGGGTCGGTTAGGAACGGAATTCGTAACTAAAATTTTTTTCTTTCTTTCTCGGAATCTGGTTTGAATAGAAATAATGCCGAAATGGAGCTTTAATTTTTTCATTTATTTTGCTACTTTTTTGGTAATTTTCTAGCCCGGGTCGGGTAGTAACGAAATTCGGGACTAAAAACTTTTTCTCTTGTTCTTAACCCATCTCAACCCGGTTTGGATTGAAATAATGCCAGAACGATGCTTTTTATTTTTTTTGAATTTTCAACTTTTTTTTTTGGAATTTTCTAGCCCGGGTCGTGTAGGAACGAAATTCGGAATCAAATTCTTTTTTACTCTTTCTCGACCTATCTCAGCCCGGTTTGGATAGAAATATTGCCGGAATGATGATTTTTAATTTTTTGAATTTTTTTGCTATTTGTTTTCGAATTTTCTAGTCCTGGTCGGGAGGAATGAAATTCGGGACGAAAATTTTTTTTTCTCTTTCTCGGCCAATCTCAGCCCAGTTTGGATAGAAATATTGGCGGAATGATGTTTTTGAATTTTTTTGCAATTTTTTTTAGAACATTCTAGTCCTCGTCGGGTAGGAACGGAATTCGGCGCGAACATTTTCTCTTCTCTTTCTCGGCCTATCTCAACCCAGGTTGGATAGAAATAATGGCGGAATGATGTTTTTTAATTTTTTTTCTCTCTTTCTCGGCCCATCTCAACCCGGTTTCGATAGAAATATTGTCGGCGGAACGATGTTTTTTAATTTTTTTCAATTTTTTTACTATTTTTTTTTTCAATTTTCAAGCCTGGGTCGGGTAGGAACGGAATTCGGGAGAAATTTTTTTTCCTTCTTTGTCGGCGTATCTCAATCCGGTTTGGATAGAAATACTGATGGAATGAAGTTTTTAATTTTTTAATTTTTTTTGCCTTTTTTTTGATAAATTTCTATCCCGGGTCGGGAAGGTACAGAATAAAGGACGAAATATTTTTTTTTTCCCGCCTTTCTCAACCCCGTTTGGGTAGAAATAATGCCGGAATGATGTTTTTTAATTTTTTGAATTTTTTTACTATTTTTTTTTCGAATTTTCAAGTGCGGGTCGGGTTGGAACGGAATTCCGGACGAAATTTTTTTTTTTTTTTCTTTCTTGGCCTATCTAAACCCGGTTTGAATAGAAATACTGCCGGAATCATGTTTTTTAATTTTTCGAATTTTTTTGCTATTTTTTTTGGAATTTTCTAGACTGGGTCAGGTACGAATGGAATTCGGAAAGAAAATTTTTTTCTCTTTCTCGACCTATCTTAACCCGGTTTGGATAGAAATATCGCCGGAATGATTTTTTTTAATTTTTAGATTTTTTTTGCTATTTTCTTTTTAATTTTCTAGGGTGGGTCGGGTAGGAACGGAATTCGGAACGAAAATTTGTTTTCACTCATTCCTGGCCAATTTCAACCCGGGTTGGATAGAAATATTGTTGGAATGATGTTTTTTTAATTATTTGAATTTTCTTGCTATTTTTTTTGGAATTTTCTTGCGCAGGACGGATAGGAACCGAATTCACAACAAAAATTTTTTTTCTCTTCCTCAGCCTATCTCAACCTGCTTTGGCTAAAAATATTGCTGGAATATTGTTTTTTCATTTTTTTTTTTCAATTTTCGCTACTTTTTTTGGAATTTTTTGCCCGGGTCGGGTACGCTCGGAATTCGGAAGGAAATTATTTTTTTCTCTTTCTCGGCCTATCTCGGCCCGGTTTGGATAGAATTATTCCGTAATGATGTCTTTGAATTTTTAATTTTTTTTGCGGTTTATTTTGGAATTTTCTAGCCCGGGTCTGGTAGGAACGGAATTCGGGTCTAAATTTTTTTTTTTTTCATTCTCGGTATATCTCAACCCGGTTTGGATAGAAATAATGCCAGAATGATGTTTTTTGAATTTTTTTGCTATTTGTTTTGGAATTTTCTAGCCTGGGTCGGTTAGGAACAGAATTCGTAACTAAAATTTTTTTTTCTTTCTCGGCATATCTAAATCTGGTTTGAATAGAAATAATGCCGAAATGAAGCCTCAATTTTTTTGCATTATTTCGCTATTTTTCTGGTAATTTTCTTGTCCGGGTCGGGTACTCACGAAATTCGGGACAAAAAACTTTTTCTCTTGTTCTCAACCCATCTCAACCCGGTTTGGATTGAAATAACGCCAGACCTACGGTTTTTATTTTTTTTGAATATTCAACTATTTTTTAGGAAATTTTCTAGCCCAGGTCGGGTAGGAACGGAATTCGGAATCAAATTTTTTTTTTACTCTTTCTCGACCTATCTCAGGCCGGTTTGGGTAGAAATATTGCCGGAATGATGATTTTTAATATTTTTGAATTTTTTTGCTATTTTTTTCAAATTTTCTATTCCTGGTCGGGAGGAACGAAATTCTTGACGAAATTTTTTTTTTTCTTTCTCGGCCAATCTCAGCACGGTTTGGATAGGAATTTTGGCGGAATAATTTTTTTTAATTTTTTGCAATTTTTTTTGGAATTTTCTAGTCCTAGTCGGGTAGGAACGGAATTCGGCGCGAACATTTTTTCTTCTCTTTCTAGGCCTATCTCAACCTAGGTTGGATAGAAATAATGGCGGAATAATGTTTTTTAATTTTTTTTCTCTCTTTCTTGGCACATCTCAACCTGGTTTCAATAGAAATATTGTTGGCGGAACGATGTTTTTTAATTATTTCAATTTTTTTGAATTTTCTAGCCCGGGTCGTGTAGGAACGGAATTCGGGAGAAATTTTTTTTCCTTCTTTGTCGGCATATATCAATCCGGTTTGGATAGAAATACTGATAGAATGAAGTTTTTTATTTTATTATTATTTTTACTATTTTTTTGGCAAATTTCTATCCCGGGTCAGGAAGGTACTGAATTCGGGATGAAATATTTTTTTTTTTCCCGCCTGTCTCAACCCTGTTTGGATAGAAATAATGCCGGAATGATGTTTTTTGAACTTTTTTGCTATTTTTTTTCGAATTTTCAAGTGTGGGTCGAGTAGGAACGGAATTCGGGACGAATTTTTTTTTTTTTCTTTCTCGGCCTACCTCATCCCGGTTTGGATAGAAATATTGCCGAAATATTGTTTATTAATTTTTTGAATTCTTTTGCTATTTTTTTTTGGAATTTTCTGGCCCTGGTCGGGTAGGAACGGAATTTGGGACGATTTTTTTTTTTTCCTCTTTCTGGGCCTATCTCAACCCGGTTTGAATAGAAATATTGCCAGAATCATGTTTTTTAATTTTTCGAATTTTTTTGCTATTTTTTTTGGAATTTTCTAGTCGGGGTCAGGTACGAACGGAATTCGGAAAGATCATTTTTTTCTCTGTTTCTCGACCTATCTCAACCCGGTTTGGATAGAAATATCGCCGGAATGATTTTTTTTAATTTTTTGATTTTTTTTGCTATTTTTTTTTAATTTTGTAGGGTGGGTCAGGTAGGAACGGAATTCGGAACTAAAAGTTTTTTTTCACTCATTCTCGGCCTATCTCAACCCGGGTTGGTTAGAAATATTGTCGGATTGATATTTTTTTAATTATTTGAATTTTCATGCTATTTTTTTTGGAATTTTCTTGCGCAGGACGGATAGGAACAGAATTCAGAACAAAATTTTTTTTTCTCTTCCTCAGCCTATGTCAACCTGGTTTGGATAAAAATATTGCTGGAATATTGTTTTTTCATTTTTTTTCAATTTTCGCTACGTTTTTTGGAATTTTTGGCCCGGGTCGGGTACGCTCGGAATTCGGAAGGAAATTATTTTTTTCTCTTTCTCGTCCTATCTCGGCCCGGTTTGGATAGAAATATTTC
The DNA here is from genome assembly GCA_028535165.1 of Quercus tomentella. Classification (NCBI taxonomy): domain Eukaryota; kingdom Viridiplantae; phylum Streptophyta; class Magnoliopsida; order Fagales; family Fagaceae; genus Quercus; species Quercus tomentella. Next base: position 17,892,049 of record JAPQVY010000023.1, read on the forward strand.
CGGATTGATGTTTTTGAATTTTTAATTTTTTTGCTGTTTATTCTGGAATTTTCTAGCCGGGGTCTGGTAGGAACGGAATTCGGGTCCAAATTTTTTTTTTTTTTTCCTTTCTCGGTATATCTCAACCTGGTTTGGATAGAAATAACGCCAGAATGTTGTTTTTTAATTTCTTGAATTTTTTGCTATTTGTTTTGAAATTTTCTAGCCTGGGTCGGTTAGGAACGGAATTCGTAACTAAAATTTTTTTCTTTCTTTCTCGGAATCTGGTTTGAATAGAAATAATGCCGAAATGGAGCTTTAATTTTTTCATTTATTTTGCTACTTTCTTGGTAATTTTCTAGCCCGGGTCGGGTAGTAACGAAATTCGGGACTAAAAACTTTTTCTTTTGTTCTTAACCCATCCCAACCCGGTTTGGATTGAAATAATGCCAGAACGATGCTTTTTATTTTTTTTGAATTTTCAACTTTTTTTTTTGAAATTTTATAGCCGGGTCGGGTAGGAACGAAATTCGGAATCAAATTCTTTTTTACTCTTTCTCGACCTATCTCAGCCCGGTTTGGATAGAAATATTGCCGGAGTGATGATTTTTAATTTTTTGAATTTTTTTGCTATTTGTTTTCGAATTTTCTAGTCCTGGTCGGGAGGAATGAAATTCGGAACGAAAATTTTTTTTTCTCTTTCTCGGCCAATCTCAGCCCAGTTTGGATAGAAATATTGGCGGAATGATGTTTTTGAATTTTTTTGCAATTTTTTTTAGAACATTCTAGTCCTCGTCGGGTAGGAACGGAATTCGGCACGAACATTTTTTCTTCTCTTTCTCGGCCTATCTCAACCCAGGTTGGATAGAAATAATGGCGGAATGATGTTTTTTAATTTTTTTTCTCTCTTTCTCGGCCCATCTCAACCCGGTTTCGATAGAAATATTGTCGGCGGAAAGATGTTTTTTAATTTTTTTCAATTTTTTTGCTATTTTTTTTTTCAATTTTCAAGCCTGGGTCGGGGAGGAACGGAATTCGGGAGAAATTTTTTTTCCTTCTTTGTCGGCGTATCTCAATCCGGTTTGGATAGAAATACTGATGGAATGAAGTTTTTAATTTTTTAATTTTTTTCGCCTTTTTTTTGGTAAATTTCTATCCCGGGTCGGGAAGGTACAGAATTCGGGACGAAATATTTTTTTTTTTTCCCGCCTTTCTCAACCCTGTTTGGGTAGAAATAATGCCGGAATGATGTTTTTTAATTTTTTTAATTTTTTTACTATTTTTTTTTCGAATTTTCAAGTGCGGGTCGGGTTGGAACGGAATTCCGGACGAAATTTTTTTTTTTTTTTCTTTCTTGGCCTATCTAAACCCGGTTTGAATAGAAATACTGCCGGAATCATGTTTTTTAATTTTTCAAATTTTTTTGCTATTTTTTTTGGAATTTTCTAGACTGGGTCAGGTACGAATGGAATTCGGAAAGAAAATTTTTTTCTCTTTCTCGACCTATCTTAACCCGGTTTGGATAGAAATATCGCCGGAATGATTTTTTTTAATTTTTAGATTTTTTTTGCTATTTTTTTTTTAATTTTCTAGGGTGGGTCGGGTAGGAACGGAATTCGGAACGAAAATTTGTTTTCACTCATTCCTGGCCAATTTCAACCCGGGTTGGATAGAAATATTGTTGGAATGATGTTTTTTTAATTATTTGAATTTTCTTGCTATTTTTTTTTGGAATTTTCTTGCGCAGGACGGATAGGAACCGAATTCACAACAAAATTTTTTTTTCTCTTCCTCAGCCTATCTCAACCTGCTTTGGCTAAAAATATTGCTGGAATATTGTTTTTTCATTTTTTTTTTCAATTTTCGCTACTTTTTTTGGAATTTTTTGCCCGGGTCGGGTACGCTCGGAATTCGGAAGGAAATTATTTTTTTCTCTTTCTCGGCCTATCTCGGCCCGGTTTGGATAGAATTATTCCGTAATGATGTCTTTGAATTTTTAATTTTTTTTGCGGTTTATTTTGGAATTTTCTAGCCCGGGTCTGGTAGGAACGGAATTCGGGTCTAAATTTTTTTTTTTTCATTCTCGGTATATCTCAACCCGGTTTGGATAGAAATAATGCCAGAATGATGTTTTTTTAATTTTTTGAATTTTTTTGCTATTTGTTTTGGAATTTTCTAGCCTGGGTCGGTTAGGAACAGAATTCGTAACTAAATTTTTTTTTTCTTTCTCGGCATATCTAAATCTGGTTTGAATAGAAATAATGCCAAAATGAAGCTTCAATTTTTTGCATTATTTTGCTATTTTTCTGGTAATTTTCTTGTCCGGGTCGGGATGTCACGAAATTCGGGACAAAAAACTTTTTCTCTTGTTCTCAACCCATCTCAACCCGGTTTGGATTGAAATAACGCCAGAACTACGGTTTTTATTTTTTTTGAATATTCGACTATTTTTTTGGAAATTTTCTAGCCCAGGTCGGGTAGGAACGGAATTCGGAATCAAATTTTTTTTTACTCTTTCTCGACCTATCGCAGGCCGGTTTGGGTAGAAATATTGCCGGAATGATGATTTTTAATTTTTTTGAATTTTTTTGCTATTTTTTTCAAATTTTCTATTCCTGGTCGGGAGGAACGAAATTCTGGACGAAATTTTTTTTTTCTCTTTCTCGGCCAATCCCAGCACGGTTTGGATAGGAATTTTGGCGGAATAATTTTTTTTAATTTTTTGCAATTTTTTTTGGAATTTCTAGTCCTAGTCGGGTAGGAACGGAATTCGGTGCGAACATTTTTTCTTCTCTTTCTAGGCCTATCTCAACCCAGGTTGGATAGAAATAATGGCGGAATAATGTTTTTTAATTTTTTTTCTCTCTTTCTCGGCACATCTCAACCTGGTTTCAATAGAAATATTGTTGGCGGAACGATGTTTTTTAATTATTTCAATTTTTTTGAATTTTCTAGCCCGGGTCGTGTAGGAACGGAATTCGGGAGAAATTTTTATTCCTTCTTTGTCGGCATATATCAATCCGGTTTGGATAGAAATACTGATAGAATGAAGTTTTTTATTTTATTATTATTTTTGCTATTTTTTTGGCAAATTTCTATCCCGGCTCAGGAAGGTACTGAATTCGGGATGAAATATTTTTTTTTTTCCCGCCTGTCTCAACCCTGTTTGGATAGAAATAATGCCGGAATGATGTTTTTTGAACTTTTTTGCTATTTTTTTTCGAATTTTCAAGTGTGGGTCGAGTAGGAACGGAATTCGGGACGAATTTTTTTTTTTTTCTTTCTCGGCCTACCTCATCCCGGTTTGGATAGAAATATTGCCGAAATAATGTTTATTAATTTTTTGAATTCTTTTGCTATTTTTTTTTGGAATTTTCTGGCCCCGGTCGGGTAGGAACGGAATTTGGGACGATTTTTTTTTTTTCCTCTTTCTGGGCCTATCTCAACCCGGTTTGAATAGAAATATTGCCGGAATCATGTTTTTTAATTTTTCGAATTTTTTTGCTATTTTTTTTGGAATTTTCTAGTCGGGGTCAGGTACGAACGGAATTCGGAAAGATCATTTTTTTCTCTGTTTCTCGACCTATCTCAACCCGGTTTGGATAGAAATATCGCCGGAATGATTTTTTTTAATTTTTTGATTTTATTTGCTATTTTTTTTTAATTTTCTAGGGTGTGGGTCAGGTAGGAACGGAAATCGGAACTAAAAGTTTTTTTTTCACTCATTCTCGGCCTATCTCAACCCGGGTTGGTTAGAAATATTGTCGGATTGATATTTTTTTAATTATTTGAATTTTTTTGGAATTTTCTTGCGCAGGACGGATAGGAACAGAATTCAGAACAAAATTTTTTTTTCTCTTCCTCAGCCTATCTCAACCTGGTTTGGATAAAAATATTGCTGGAATATTGTTTTTTCATTTTTTTTCAATTTTCGCTACTTTTTTTGGAATTTTTGGCCCGGGTCGGGTACGCTCGGAATTCGGAAGGAAATTATTTTTTTCTCTTTCTCGTCCTATCTCGGCCCGGTTTGGATAGAAATATTTCCGGATTGTTGTTTTTGAATTTTTAATTTTTTTGCTGTTTATTCTGGAATTTTCTAGCCGGGGGTCTGGTAGGAACGGAATTCGGGTCCAATTTTTTTTTTTTTTCCTTTCTCGGTATATCTAAACCCGGTTTGGATAGAAATAACGCCAGAATGTTGTTTTTTAATTTCTTGAATTTTTTCCTATTTGTTTTGGAATTTTCTAGCCTGGGTCGGTTAGGAACGGAATTCGTAACTAAAATTTTTTTCTTTCTTTCTCGGAATCTGGTTTGAATAGAAATAATGCCGAAATGGAGCTTTAATTTTTTCATTTATTTTGCTACTTTTTTGGTAATTTTCTAGCCCAGGTCGGGTAGTAACGAAATTCGGGACTAAAAACTTTTTCTCTTGTTCTTAACCCATCCCAACCCGGTTTGGATTGAAATAATGCCAGAACGATGCTTTTTATTTTTTTTGAATTTTCAACTTTTTTTTTTGAAATTTTCTAGCCGGGTCGGGTAGGAACGATATTCGGAATCAAATTCTTTTTTACTCTTTCTCGACCTATCTCAGCCCGGTTTGGATAGAAATATTGCCGGAATGATGATTTTTAATTTTTTGAATTTTTTTGCTATTTGTTTTCGAATTTTCTAGTCCTGGTCGGGAGGAATGAAATTCGGGACGAAAATTTTTTTTTCTCTTTCTCGGCCAATCTCAACCCAGTTTGGATAGAAATACTGCCGGAATCATGTTTTTTAATTTTTCGAATTTTTTTGCTATTTTTTTTGGAATTTTCTAGACTGGGTCAGGTACGAATGGAATTCGGAAAGAAATTTTTTTTCTCTTTCTCGAGCTATCTTAACCCGGTTTGGATAGAAATATCGCCGGAATGATTTTTTTTTAATTTTTAGATATTTTTTGCTATTTTTTTTTTAATTTTCTAGGGTGGGTCGGGTAGGAACGGAATTCGGAACGAAAATTTGTTTTCACTCATTCCTGGCCTATTTCAACCCGGGTTGGATAGAGATATTGTTGGAATGATGTTTTTTTAATTATTTGAATTTTCTTGCTATTTTTTTTTGGAATTTTCTTGCGCAGGACGGATAGGAACCGAATTCACAACAAAATTTTTTTTTCTCTTCCTCAGCCTATCTCAACCTGCTTTGGCTAAAAATATTGCTGGAATATTGTTTTTTCATTTTTTTTTTCAATTTTCGCTACTTTTTTTGTTATTTTTTGCCCGTGTCGGGTTACGCTCGGAATTCGGAAGGAAATTATTTTTTTCTCTTTCTCGGCCTATCTCGGCCCGGTTTGGATAGAATTATTCCGTAATGATGTCTTTGAATTTTTAATTTTTTTTGCGGTTTATTTTGGAATTTTCTAGCCCGGGTCTGGTAGGAACGGAATTCGGGTCTAAATTTTTTTTTTTTCATTCTCGGTATATCTCAACCCGGTTTGGATAGAAATAATGGCAGAATGATGTTTTTTTAATTTTTTGAATTTTTTTGCTATTTATTTTGGAATTTTCTAGCCTGGGTCGGTTAGGAACAGAATTCGTAACTAAATTTTTTTTTTCTTTCTCGGCATATCTAAATCTGGTTTGAATAGAAATAATGCCGAAATGAAGCATCAATTTTTTGCATTATTTTGCTATTTTTCTGGTAATTTTCTTGTCCGGGTCGGGTAGTCACGAAATTCGGGACAAAAATCTTTTTCTCTTGTTCTCAACCCATCTCAACCCGGTTTGGATTGAAATAACGCCAGAACTACGGTTTTTATTTTTTTTGAATATTCAACTATTTTTTTGGAAATTTTCTAGCCCAGGTCGGGTAGGAACGGAATTCGGAATCAAATTTTTTTTTACTCTTTCTCGACCTATCTCAGGCCGGTTTGGGTCGAAATATTGCCGGAATGATGATTTTTAATTTTTATGAATTTTTTTGCTATTTTTTTCAAATATTCTATTCCTGGTCGGGAGGAACGAAATTCTGGACGAAATTTTTTTTTTCTCTTTCTCGGCCAATCTCAGCACGGTTTGGATAGGAATTTTGGCAGAATAATTTTTTTTAATTTTTTGAATTTTTTTGCAATTTTTTTTGGAATTTTCTAGTCCTAGTCGGGTAGGAACGGAATTCGGCGCGAACATTTTTTCTTCTCTTTCTAGGCCTATCTCAACCCAGGTTGGATAGAAATAATGGCGGAATAATGTTTTTTAATTTTTTTTCTCTCTTTCTCGGCACATCTCGACCTGGTTTCGATAGAAATATTGTTGGCGGAACGATGTTTTTTAATTATTTCAATTATTTTAGAATTTTCTAGCCCGGGTCGTGTAGGAACGGAATTCGGGAGAAATTTTTTTTCCTTCTTTGTCGGCGTATATCAATCCGGTTTGGATAGAAATACTGATAGAATGAAGTTTTTTATTTTATTATTATTTTTGCTATTTTTTTGGCAAATTTCTATCCCGGGTCAGGAAGGTACTGAATTCGGGATGAAATATTTTTTTTTTTCCCGCCTGTCTCAACCCTGTTTGGATAGAAATAATGCCGGAATGATGTTTTTTGAACTTTTTTGCTATTTTTTTTCGAATTTTCAAGTGTGGGTCGAGTAGGAACGGAATTCGGGACGAATTTTTTTTTTTTTTTCTTTCTCGGCCTACCTCATCCCGGTTTGGATAGAAATATTGCCGAAATAATGTTTATTAATTTTTTGAATTCTTTTGCTATTTTTTTTTGGAATTTTCTGGCCTTGGTCGGGTAGGAACGGAATTTGGGACGATTTTTTTTTTTTTCCTCTTTCTGGGCCTATCTCAACCCGGTTTGAATAGAAATATTGCCGGAATCATGTTTTTTAATTTTTAGAATTTTTTTGCTATTTTTTTTGGATTTTTCTAGTCGGGGTCAGGTACGAACGGAATTCGGAAAGATCATTTTTTACTCTGTTTCTCGACCTATCTCAACCCGGTTTGGATAGAAATATCGCCGGAATGATTTTTTTTAATTTTTTGATTTTTTTTGCTATTTTTTTTTTAATTTTCTAGGGTGGGTCAAGTAGGAACGGAATTCGGAACTAAAAGTTTTTTTTCACTCATTCTCGGCCAATCTCAACCCGGGTTGGTTAGAAATATTGTCGGATTGATATTTTTTTAATTATTTGAATTTTCTTGCTATTTTTTTTGGAATTTTCTTGCGCAGGACGGATAGGAACAGAATTCAGAACAAAATTTTTTTTTCTCTTCCTCAGCCTATCTCAACCTGGTTTGGATAAAAATATTGCTGGAATATTGTTTTTTCATTTTTTTTCAATTTTCGCTACTTTTTTTGGAATTTTTGGCCCGGGTCGGGTACGCTCGGAATTTGGAAGGAAATTATTTTTTTCTCTTTCTCGTTCTATCTCGGCCCGGTTTGGATAGAAATATTTCCGGATTGATGTTTTTGAATTTTTAATTTTTTTGCTGTTTATTCTGGAATTTTCTAGCCGGGGTCTGGTAGGAACGGAATTCGGGTCCAATTTTTTTTTTTTTCCTTTCTCGGTATATCTCCACCCGGTTTGGATAGAAATAATGCCAGAATGATGTTTTTTTAATTGTTTGAATTTTTTTGCTATTTGTTTTGGAATTTTCTAGCCTGGGTCGGTTAGGAACAGAATTCGTAACTAAAATTTTTTTTTCTTTCTCGGCATATCTAAATCTGGTTTGAATAGAAATAATGCCGAAATGAAGCTTCAATTTTTTGCATTATTTTGCTATTTTTCTGGTAATTTTCTTGTCCGGGTCGGGTAGTCACGAAATTCGGGACAAAAAACTTTTTCTCTTGTTCTCAATCCATCTCAACCCGGTTTGGATTGAAATAACGCCAGAACTACGGTTTTTATTTTTTTTGAATATTCAACTATTTTTTTGGAAATTTTCTAGCCCAGGTCGGGTAGGAACGGAATTCGGAATCAAATTTTTTTTTACTCTTTCTCGACCTATCTCAGACCGGTTTGGGTCGAAATATTGCCGGAATGATGATTTTTAATTTTTTTGCTATTTTTTTCAAATTTTCTATTCCTGGTCGGGAGGAACGAAATTCTGGACGAAAATTTTTTTTTCTCTATCTCGGCCAATCTCAGCACGGTTTGGATAGGAATTTTGGCGGAATAATTTTTTTTAATTTTTTGAATTTTTTTTCAATTTGTTTTGGAATTTTCTAATCCTAGTCGGGTAGGAACGGAATTCGGCGCGAACATTTTTTCTTCACTTTCTAGGCCTATCTCAACCCAGGTTGGATAGAAATAATGGCGGAATAATGTTTTTTAATTTTTTTTCTCTCTTTCTCGGCACATCTCAACCTGGTTTCGATAGAAATATTGTTGGCGGAACGATGTTTTTTAATTATTTCAATTTTTTTGAATTTTCTAGCCTGGGTCGTGTAGGAACGGAATTCGGGAGAAATTTTTTTTCCTTCTTTGTCGGCTTATATCAATCCGGTTTGGATAGAAATACTGATAGAATGAAGTTTTTTATTTTATTATTATTTTTGCTATTTTTTTGGCAAATTTCTATCCCGGGTCAGGAAGGTACTGAATTCGGGATGAAATATTTTTTTTTTTTCCCGCCTGTCTCAACCCTGTTTGGATAGAAATAATGCCGGAATGATGTTTTTTGAACTTTTTTGCTATTTTTTTTCGAATTTTCAAGTGTGGGTCGAGTAGGAACGGAATTCGGGACGAATTTGTTTTTTTTTCTTTCTCGGCCTACCTCATCCCGGTTTGGATAGAAATATTGCCGAAATAATGTTTATTAATTTTTTGAATTCTTTTGCTATTTTTTTTTGGAATTTTCTGGCCCTGGTTGGGTAGGAACGGAATTTGGGACGATTTTTTTTTTTTCCTCTTTCTGGGCCACCTCAACCCGGTTTGAATAGAAATATTGCCGGAATCATGTTTTTTAATTTTTCGAATTTTTTTGCTATTTTTTTTGGAATTTTCTAGTCGGGGTCAGGTACGAACGGAATTCGGAAAGATCATTTTTTTCTCTGTTTCTCGACCTATCTCAACCCGGTTTGGATAGAAATATCGCCGGAATGATTTTTTTTAATTTTTTGATTTTTTTTGCTATTTTTTTTTTAATTTTCTAGGGTGGGTCAGGTAGGAACGGAATTCGGAACTAAAAGTTTTTTTTCACTCATTCTCGGCCTATCTCAACCCGGGTTGGTTAGAAATATTGTCGGATTGATGTTTTTTTAATTATTTGAATTTTCTTGCTATTTTTTTTGGAATTTTCTTGCGCAGGACGGATAGGAACAGAATTCAGAACAAAATTTTTTTTTCTCTTCCTCAGCCTATCTCAACCTGGTTTGGATAAAAATATTGCTGGAATATTTTTTTTTCAATTTTCGCTACTTTTTTTGGAATTTTTGGCCCGGGTCGGGTACGCTCGGAATTCGGAAGGAAATTATTTTTTTCTCTTTCTCGTCCTATCTCGGCCCGGTTTGGATAGAAATATTTCCAGATTGATGTTTTGAATTTTTAATTTTTTTGCTGTTTATTCTGGAATTTTCTAGCCGGGGTCTGGTAGGAACGGAATTCGGGTCTAATTTTTTTTTTTCCCTTTCTCGGTATATCTCAACCCGGTTTGGATAGAAATAATGCCAGAATGTTGTTTTTTAATTTCTTGAATTTTTTGCTATTTGTTTTGGAATTTTCTAGCCTGGGTCGATTAGGAACGGAATTCGTAACTAAAATTTTTTTCTTTCTTTCTCGGAATCTGGTTTGAATAGAAATAATGCCGAAATGGAGCTTTAATTTTTTCATTTATTGTGCTACTTTTTTGGTAATTTTCTAGCCCGGGTCGGGTAGTAACGAAATTCGGGACTAAAAACTTTTTCTCTTGTTCTTAACCCATCTCAACTCGGTTTGGATTGAAATAATGCAAGAACGATGCTTTTTATTTTTTCTGAATTTTCAACTTTTTTTTTTGAAATTTTCTAGCCCGGGTCGGGTAGGAACGAAATTCGGAATCAAATTCTTTTTTACTCTTTCTCGACCTATCTCAGCCCAGTTTGGATAGAAATATTGCCGGAATGATGATTTTTAATTTTTTGAATTTTTTTGCTATTTGTTTTCGAATTTTCTAGTCCTGGTCGGGAGGAATGAAATTCGGGACGAAATTTTTTTTTTCTCTTTCTCGGCCAATCTCAGCCCAGTTTGGATAGAAATATTGGCGGAATGATGTTTTTGAGTTTTTTTGCAATTTCTTTTAGAACATTCTAGTCCTCGTCGGGTAGGAACGGAATTCGGCGCGAACATTTTTTCTTCTCTTTCTCGGCCTATCTCAACCCAGGTTGGATAGAAATAATGGCGGAATGATGTTTTTTAATTTTTTTTCTCTCTTTCTCGGCCCATCTCAACCCGGTTTCGATAGAAATATTGTCGGCGGAACGATGTTTTTTAATTTTTTTCAATTTTTTTGCTATTTTTTTTTCCAATTTTCAAGCCTGGGTCGGTGAGGAACGGAATTCGGGAGAAATTTTTTTTCCTTCTTTGTCGGCGTATCTCAATCCGGTTTGGATAGAAATACTGATGGAATGAAGTTTTTAATTTTTTAATTTTTTTTGCCTTTTTTTTGGTAAATTTCTATCCCGGGTCGGGAAGGTACAGAATTCGGGACGAAATTGTTTTTTTTTTTCCCGCCTTTCTCAACCCTGTTTGGGTGGAAATAATGCCGGAATGATGTTTTTGAATTTTTTTACTATTTTTTTTTCGAATTTTCAAGTGCGGGTCGGGTTGGAAAGGAATTCCGGACGAAATTTTTTTTTTTTTTCTTTCTTGGCCTATCTAAACCCGGTTTGAATAGAAATACTGCCGGAATCATGTTTTTTAATTTTTCGAATTTTTTTGCTATTTTTTTGGGAATTTTCTAGACTGGGTCAGGTACGAATGGAATTCGGAAAGAAAATTTTTTTCTCTTTCTCGACCTATCTTAACCCGGTTTGGATAGAAATATCGCCGGAATGATTTTTTTTAATTTTTATATTTTTTTTGCTATTTTTTTTTTAATTTTCTAGGGTGGGTCGGGTAGGAACGGAATTCGGAACGAAAATTTGTTTTCACTCATTCCTGGCCTATTTCAACCCGGGTTGGATAGAAATATTGTTGGAATGATGTTTTTTTAATTATTTGAATTTTCTTGCTATTTTTTTTGGAATTTTCTTGCGCAGGACGGATAGGAACCGAATTCACAACAAAATTTTTTTTTCTCTTCCTCAGCCTATCTCAACCTGCTTTGGCTAAAAATATTGCTGGAATATTGTTTTTTCATTTTTTTTTTCAATTTTCGCTACTTTTTTTGGAATTTTTTGCCCGGGTCGGGTACGCTCGGAATTCGGAAGGAAATTATTTTTTTCTCTTTCTCGGCCTATCTCGGCCCGGTTTGGATAGAATTATTCCGTAATGATGTCTTTGAATTTTTAATTTTTTTTGCGGTTTATTTTGGAATTTTCTAGCCCGGGTCTGGTAGGAACGGAATTCGGGTCTAAATTTTTTTTTTTTCATTCTCGGTATATCTCAACCCGGTTTGGATAGAAATAATGCCAGAATGATGTTTTTTGAATTTTTTTGCTATTTGTTTTGGAATTTTCTAGCCTGGGTCGGTTAGGAACAGAATTCGTAACTAAATTTTTTTTTTCTTTCTCGGCATATCTAAATCTGGTTTGAATAGAAATAATGCCGAAATGAAGCTTCAATTTTTTGCATTATTTTGCTATTTTTCTGGTAATTTTCTTGTCCGGGTCGGGTAGTCACGAAATTCGGGACAAAAAACTTTTTCTCTTGTTCTCAACCCATCTCAACCCGGTTTGGATTGAAATAACGCCAGAACTACGGTTTTTATTTTTTTTGAATATTCAACTATTTTTTTGGAAATTTTCTAGCCCAGGTCGGGTAGGAACGGAATTCGGAATCAAATTTTTTTTTACTCTTTCTCGACCTATCTCAGGCCGGTTTGGGTAGAAATATTGCCGGAATGATGATTTTTAATTTTTTTGAATTTTTTTGCTATTTTTTTCAAATTTTCTATTCCTGGTCGGGAGGAACGAAATTCTGGACGAAAATTTTTTTTTCTCTTTCTCGGCCAATCTCAGCACGGTTTGGATAGGAATTTTGGCGGAATAATTTTTTTTAATTCTTTGAATTTTTTTGCAATTTTTTTTGGAATTTTCTAGTCCTAGTCGGGTAGGAACGGAATTCGGTGCGAACATTTTTTCTTCTCTTTCTAGGCCTATCTCAACCCAGGTTGGATAGAAATAATGGCTGATTAATGTTTTTTAATTTTTTTCTGTCTTTCTCGGCACATCTCAACCTGGTTTCGATAGAAATATTGTCGGCGGAACGATGTTTTTTAATTATTTCAATTTTTTCGAATTTTCTAGCCCGGGTCGTGTAGGAACGGAATTCGGGAGAAATTTTTTTTCCTTCTTTGTCGGCGTATATCAATCCGGTTTGGATAGAAATACTGATAGAATGAAGTTTTTTATTTTATTATTATTTTTGCTATTTTTTTGGCAAATTTCTATCCCGGGTCAGGAAGGTACTGAATTCGGGATGAAATATTTTTTTTTTCCCGCCTGTCTCAACCCTGTTTGGATAGAAATAATGCCGGAATGATGTTTTTTGAACTTTTTTGCTATTTTTTTTCGAATTTTCAAGTGTGGGTCGAGTAGGAACGGAATTCGGGACGAATTTTTTTTTTTTTCTTTCTCGGCCTACCTCATCCCGGTTTGGATAGAAATATTGCCGAAATAATGTTTATTAATTTTTTGAATTCTTTTGCTATTTTTTTTTGGAATTTTCTGGCCCTGGTCGGGTAGGAACGGAATTTGGGACGATTTTTTTTTTTCCCTCTTTCTGGGCCAATCTCAACCCGGTTTGAATAGAAATATTGCCGGAATCATGTTTTTTAATTTTTCGAATTTTTTTGCTATTTTTTTTGGAATTTTCTAGTCGGGGTCAGGTACGAACGGAATTCGGAAAGATCATTTTTTTCTCTGTTTCTCGACCTATCTCAACCCGGTTTGGATAGAAATATCGCCGGAATGATTTTTTTTAATTTTTTGATTTTTTTTGCTATTTTTTTTTAATTTTCTAGGGTGGGTCAGGTAGGAACGGAATTCGGAACTAAAAGTTTTTTTTCACTCATTCTCGGCCTATCTCAACCCGGGTTGGTTAGAAATATTGTCGGATTGATATTTTTTTAATTATTTGAATTTTCTTGCTATTTTTTTTGGAATTTTCTTGCACAGGACGGATAGGAACAGAATTCAGAATAAATTTTTTTTTTCTCTTCCTCAGCCTATCTCAACCTGGTTTGGATAAAAATATTGCTGGAATATTGTTTTTTCATTTTTTTTCAATTTTCGCTACTTTTTTTGGAATTTTTGGCCCGGGTCGGGTACGCTCGGAATTCGGAAGGAAATTATTTTTTTCTCTTTCTCGTCTTATCTCGGCCCGGTTTGGATAGAAATATTTCCGGATTGATGTTTCTGAATTTTTAATTTTTTTGCTGTTTATTCTGGAATTTTCTAGCCGGGGTCTGGTAGGAACGGAATTCGGGTCCAATTTTTTTTTTTTTTTCCTTTCTCGGTATATCTCAACCCGGTTTGGATAGAAATACTGCCAGAATGTTGTTTTTTAATTTCTTGAATTTTTTGCTATTTGTTTTGGAATTTTCTAGCCTGGGTCGGTTAGGAACGGAATTCGAAACTAAAATTTTTTTCTTTCTTTCTCGGAATCTGGTTTGAATAGAAATAATGCCGAAATGGAGCTTTAATTTTTTCATTTATTTTCCTACTTTTTTGGTAATTTTCTAGCCCGGGTCGGGTAGTAACGAAATTCGGGACTAAAAACTTTTTCTCTTGTTCTTAACCCATCCCAACCCGGTTTGGATTGAAATAATGCCAGAACGATGCATTTTATTTTTTTTGAATTTTCAACTTTTTTTTTTGAAATTTTCTAGCCCGGGTCGGGTAGGAACGAAATTCGGAATCAAATTCTTTTTTACTCTTTCTCGACCTATCTCAGCCCGGTTTGGATAGAAATATTGCCGGAATGATGATTTTTAATTTCTTGAATTTTTTTGCTATTTGTTTTCGAATTTTCTAGTCCTGGTCGGGAGGAATGAAATTCGGGACGAAAATTTTTTTTTCTCTTTCTCGGCCAATCTCAGCCCAGTTTGGATAGAAATATTGGCGGAATGATGTTTTTGAATTTTTTTGCAATTTTTTTTAGAACATTCTAGTCCTCGTCGGGTAGGAACGGAATTCGGCGCGAACATTTTTTCTTCTCTTTCTCGGCCTATCTCAACCCAGGTTGGATAGAAATAATGGCGGAATGATGTTTTTTAATTTTTTTTTTCTCTTTCTCGGCCCATCTCAACCCGGTTTCGATAGAAATATTGTCGGCGGAACGATGTTTTTTAATTTTTTTCAATTTTTTTGCTATTTTTTTTTTCAATTTTCAAGCCTGGGTCGGGGAGGAACGGAATTCGGGAGAAATTTTTTTTCCTTCTTTGTCGGCGTATCTCAATCTGGTTTGGATAGAAATACTGATGGAATGAAGTTTTTAATTTTTTAATTTTTTTTGCCTTTTTTTTGGTAAATTTCTATCCCGGGTCGGGAAGGTACAGAATTCGGGACGAATTTTTTTTTTTTTTTCCCGCCTTTCTCAACCCTGTTTGGGTAGAAATAATGCCGGAATGATGTTTTTTAATTTTTTGAATTTTTTTACTATTTTTTTTTCGAATTTTCAAGTGCGGGTCGGGTTGGAACGGAATTCCGGACGAATTTTTTTTTTTTTTCTTTCTTGGCCTATCTAAACCCGGTTTGAATAGAAATACTGCCGGAATCATGTTTTTTAATTTTTCGAATTTTTTTGCTATTTTTTTTGGAATTTTCTAGACTGGGTCAGGTACGAATGGAATTCGGAAAGAAAATTTTTTTCTCTTTCTCGACCTATCTTAACCCGGTTTGGATAGAAATATCGCCGGAATGATTTTTTTTAATTTTTAGATTTTTTTTGATATTTTTTTTTTAATTTTCTAGGGTGGGTCGGGTAGGAACGGAATTCGGAACGAAAATTTGTTTTCACTCATTCCTGGCCTATTTCAACCCGGGTTGGATAGAAATATTGTTGGAATGATGTTTTTTTAATTATTTGAATTTTCTTGCTATTCTTTTTGGAATTTTCTTGCGCAGGACGGATAGGAACCGAATTCACAACAAAATTTTTTTTTCTCTTCCTCAGCCTATCTCAACCTGCTTTGGCTAAAAATATTGCTGGAATATTGTTTTTTCATTGTTTTTTTCAATTTTCGCTACTTTTTTTGGAATTTTTTGCCCGGGTCGGGTTACGCTCGGAATTCGGAAGGAAATTATTTTTTTCTCTTTCTCGGCCTATCTCGGCCCGGTTTGGATAGAATTATTCCGTAATGATGTCTTTGAATTTTTAATTTTTTTTGCGGTTTATTTTGGAATTTTCTAGCCCGGGTCTGGTAGGAACGGAATTCGGGTCTAAATTTTTTTTTTTTCATTCTCGGTATATCTCAACCCGGTTTGGATAGAAATAATGCCAGAATGATGTTTTTTTAATTTTTTGAATTTTTTTGCTATTTGTTTTGGAATTTTCTAGCCTGGGTCGGTTAGGAACAGAATTCGTAACTAAATTTTTTTTTTCTTTCTCGGCATATCTAAATCTGGTTTGAATAGAAATAATGCCGAAATGAAGCTTCAATTTTTTGCATTATTTTGCTATTTTTCTGGTAATTTTCTTGTCCGGGTCGGGTAGTCACGAAATTCGGGACAAAAAACTTTTTCTCTTGTTCTCAACCCATCTCAACCCGGTTTGGATTGAAATAACGCCAGAACTACGGTTTTTATTTTTTTTGAATATTCAACTATTTTTTTGGAAATTTTCTAGCCCAGGTCGGGTAGGAACGGAATTCGGAATCAAATTTTTTTTTACTCTTTCTCGACCTATCTCAGGCCGGTTTGGGTAGAAATATTGCCGGAATGATGATTTTTAATTTTTTTGAATTTTTTTGCTATTTTTTTCAAATTTTCTATTCCTGGTCGGGAGGAACGAAATTCTGGACGAAAATTTTTTTTTCATTTCTCGGCCAATCTCAGCACGGTTTGGATAGGAATTTTGGCGGAATAATTTTTTTTAATTCTTTGAATTTTTTTGCAATTTTTTTTGGAATTTTCTAGTCCTAGTCGGGTAGGAACGGAATTCGGTGCGAACATTTTTTCTTCTCTTTCTAGGCCTATCTCAACCCAGGTTGGATAGAAATAATGGCTGATTAATGTTTTTTAATTTTTTTCTGTCTTTCTCGGCACATCTCAACCTGGTTTCGATAGAAATATTGTCGGCGGAACGATGTTTTTTAATTATTTCAATTTTTTCGAATTTTCTAGCCCGGGTCGTGTAGGAACGGAATTCGGGAGAAATTTTTTTTCCTTCTTTGTCGGCGTATATCAATCCGGTTTGGATATAAATACTGATAGAATGAAGTTTTTTATTTTATTATTATTTTTGCTATTTTTTTGGCAAATTTCTATCCCGGGTCAGGAAGGTACTGAATTCGGGATGAAATATTTTTTTTTTCCCGCCTGTCTCAACCCTGTTTGGATAGAAATAATGCCGGAATGATGTTTTTTGAACTTTTTTGCTATTTTTTTTCGAATTTTCAAGTGTGGGTCGAGTAGGAACGGAATTCGGGACGAATTTTTTTTTTTTTCTTTCTCGGCCTACCTCATCCCGGTTTGGATAGAAATATTGCCGAAATAATGTTTATTAATTTTTTGAATTCTTTTGCTATTTTTTTTTGGAATTTTCTGGCCCTGGTCGGGTAGGAACGGAATTTGGGACGATTTTTTTTTTTCCCTCTTTCTGGGCCAATCTCAACCCGGTTTGAATAGAAATATTGCCGGAATCATGTTTTTTAATTTTTCGAATTTTTTTGCTATTTTTTTTGGAATTTTCTAGTCGGGGTCAGGTACGAACGGAATTCGGAAAGATCATTTTTTTCTCTGTTTCTCGACCTATCTCAACCCGGTTTGGATAGAAATATCGCCGGAATGATTTTTTTTAATTTTTTGATTTTTTTTGCTATTTTTTTTTAATTTTCTAGGGTGGGTCAGGTAGGAACGGAATTCGGAACTAAAAGTTTTTTTTCACTCATTCTCGGCCTATCTCAACCCGGGTTGGTTAGAAATATTGTCGGATTGATATTTTTTTAATTATTTGAATTTTCTTGCTATTTTTTTTGGAATTTTCTTGCACAGGACGGATAGGAACAGAATTCAGAATAAATTTTTTTTTTCTCTTCCTCAGCCTATCTCAACCTGGTTTGGATAAAAATATTGCTGGAATATTGTTTTTTCATTTTTTTTCAATTTTCGCTACTTTTTTTGGAATTTTTGGCCCGGGTCGGGTACGCTCGGAATTCGGAAGGAAATTATTTTTTTCTCTTTCTCGTCTTATCTCGGCCCGGTTTGGATAGAAATATTTCCGGATTGATGTTTCTGAATTTTTAATTTTTTTGCTGTTTATTCTGGAATTTTCTAGCCGGGGTCTGGTAGGAACGGAATTCGGGTCCAATTTTTTTTTTTTTTTCCTTTCTCGGTATATCTCAACCCGGTTTGGATAGAAATACTGCCAGAATGTTGTTTTTTAATTTCTTGAATTTTTTGCTATTTGTTTTGGAATTTTCTAGCCTGGGTCGGTTAGGAACGGAATTCGAAACTAAAATTTTTTTCTTTCTTTCTCGGAATCTGGTTTGAATAGAAATAATGCCGAAATGGAGCTTTAATTTTTTCATTTATTTTCCTACTTTTTTGGTAATTTTCTAGCCCGGGTCGGGTAGTAACGAAATTCGGGACTAAAAACTTTTTCTCTTGTTCTTAACCCATCCCAACCCGGTTTGGATTGAAATAATGCCAGAACGATGCATTTTATTTTTTTTGAATTTTCAACTTTTTTTTTTGAAATTTTCTAGCCCGGGTCGGGTAGGAACGAAATTCGGAATCAAATTCTTTTTTACTCTTTCTCGACCTATCTCAGCCCGGTTTGGATAGAAATATTGCCGGAATGATGATTTTTAATTTCTTGAATTTTTTTGCTATTTGTTTTCGAATTTTCTAGTCCTGGTCGGGAGGAATGAAATTCGGGACGAAAATTTTTTTTTCTCTTTCTCGGCCAATCTCAGCCCAGTTTGGATAGAAATATTGGCGGAATGATGTTTTTGAATTTTTTTGCAATTTTTTTTAGAACATTCTAGTCCTCGTCGGGTAGGAACGGAATTCGGCGCGAACATTTTTTCTTCTCTTTCTCGGCCTATCTCAACCCAGGTTGGATAGAAATAATGGCGGAATGATGTTTTTTAATTTTTTTTTTCTCTTTCTCGGCCCATCTCAACCCGGTTTCGATAGAAATATTGTCGGCGGAACGATGTTTTTTAATTTTTTTCAATTTTTTTGCTATTTTTTTTTTCAATTTTCAAGCCTGGGTCGGGGAGGAACGGAATTCGGGAGAAATTTTTTTTCCTTCTTTGTCGGCGTATCTCAATCTGGTTTGGATAGAAATACTGATGGAATGAAGTTTTTAATTTTTTAATTTTTTTTGCCTTTTTTTTGGTAAATTTCTATCCCGGGTCGGGAAGGTACAGAATTCGGGACGAATTTTTTTTTTTTTTTTCCCGCCTTTCTCAACCCTGTTTGGGTAGAAATAATGCCGGAATGATGTTTTTTAATTTTTTGAATTTTTTTACTATTTTTTTTTCGAATTTTCAAGTGCGGGTCGGGTTGGAACGGAATTCCGGACGAATTTTTTTTTTTTTTCTTTCTTGGCCTATCTAAACCCGGTTTGAATAGAAATACTGCCGGAATCATGTTTTTTAATTTTTCGAATTTTTTTGCTATTTTTTTTGGAATTTTCTAGACTGGGTCAGGTACGAATGGAATTCGGAAAGAAAATTTTTTTCTCTTTCTCGACCTATCTTAACCCGGTTTGGATAGAAATATCGCCGGAATGATTTTTTTTAATTTTTAGATTTTTTTTGATATTTTTTTTTTAATTTTCTAGGGTGGGTCGGGTAGGAACGGAATTCGGAACGAAAATTTGTTTTCACTCATTCCTGGCCTATTTCAACCCGGGTTGGATAGAAATATTGTTGGAATGATGTTTTTTTAATTATTTGAATTTTCTTGCTATTCTTTTTGGAATTTTCTTGCGCAGGACGGATAGGAACCGAATTCACAACAAAATTTTTTTTTCTCTTCCTCAGCCTATCTCAACCTGCTTTGGCTAAAAATATTGCTGGAATATTGTTTTTTCATTGTTTTTTTCAATTTTCGCTACTTTTTTTGGAATTTTTTGCCCGGGTCGGGTTACGCTCGGAATTCGGAAGGAAATTATTTTTTTCTCTTTCTCGGCCTATCTCGGCCCGGTTTGGATAGAATTATTCCGTAATGATGTCTTTGAATTTTTAATTTTTTTTGCGGTTTATTTTGGAATTTTCTAGCCCGGGTCTGGTAGGAACGGAATTCGGGTCTAAATTTTTTTTTTTTCATTCTCGGTATATCTCAACCCGGTTTGGATAGAAATAATGCCAGAATGATGTTTTTTTAATTTTTTGAATTTTTTTGCTATTTGTTTTGGAATTTTCTAGCCTGGGTCGGTTAGGAACAGAATTCGTAACTAAATTTTTTTTTTCTTTCTCGGCATATCTAAATCTGGTTTGAATAGAAATAATGCCGAAATGAAGCTTCAATTTTTTGCATTATTTTGCTATTTTTCTGGTAATTTTCTTGTCCGGGTCGGGTAGTCACGAAATTCGGGACAAAAAACTTTTTCTCTTGTTCTCAACCCATCTCAACCCGGTTTGGATTGAAATAACGCCAGAACTACGGTTTTTATTTTTTTTGAATATTCAACTATTTTTTTGGAAATTTTCTAGCCCAGGTCGGGTAGGAACGGAATTCGGAATCAAATTTTTTTTTACTCTTTCTCGACCTATCTCAGGCCGGTTTGGGTCGAAATATTGCCGGAATGATGATTTTTAATTTTTTTGAATTTTTTTGCTATTTTTTTCAAATTTTCTATTCCTGGTCGGGAGGAACGAAATTCTGGACGAAATTTTTTTTTTCTCTTTCTCGGCCAATCTCAGCACGGTTTGGATAGGAATTTTGGCGGAATAATTTTTTAAAATTTTTTGAATTTTTTTTGGAATTTTCTAGTCCTAGTCGGTTAGGAACGGAATTCGGGGCGAACATTTTTTCTTCTCTTTCTAGGCCTATCTCAACCCAGGTTGGATAGAAATAATGGCGGAATAATGTTTTTTAATTTTTTTCTCTCTTTCTCGGCACATCTCAACCTGGTTTCGATAGAAATATTGTCGGCGGAACGATGTTTTTTAATTATTTCAATTTTTTCGAATTTTCTAGCCCGGGTCGTGTAGGAACGGAATTCGGGAGAAATTTTTTTTCCTTCTTTGTCGGCGTATATCAGTCCGGTTTGGATATAAATACTGATAGAATGAAGTTTTTTATTTTATTATTATTTTTGCTATTTTTTTGGCAAATTTCTATCCCGGGTCAGGAAGGTACTGAATTCGGGATGAAATATTTTTTTTTTTCCCGCCTGTCTCAACCCTGTTTGGATAGAAATAATGCCGGAATGTTGTTTTTTTGAACTTTTTTGCTATTTTTTTTCGAATTTTCAAGTGTGGGTCGAGTAGGAACGGAATTCGGGACGAATTTTTTTTTTTTTCTTTCTCGGCCTACCTCATCCCGGTTTGGATAGAAATATTGCCGAAATAATGTTTATTAATTTTTTGAATTCTTTTGCTATTTTTTTTTGGAATTTTCTGGCCCTGGTCGGGTAGGAACGGAATTTGGGACGATTTTTTTTTTTCCCTCTTTCTGGGCCAATCTCAACCCGGTTTGAATAGAAATATTGCCGGAATCATGTTTTTTAATTTTTCGAATTTTTTTGCTATTTTTTTTGGAATTTTCTAGTCGGGGTCAGGTACGAACGGAATTCGGAAAGATCATTTTTTTCTCTGTTTCTCGACCTATCTCAACCCGGTTTGGATAGAAATATCGCCGGAATGATTTTTTTTAATTTTTTGATTTTTTTTGCTATTTTTTTTTAATTTTCTAGGGTGGGTCAGGTAGGAACGGAATTCGGAACTAAAAGTTTTTTTTCACTCATTCTCGGCCTATCTCAACCCGGGTTGGTTAGAAATATTGTCGGATTGATATTTTTTTAATTATTTGAATTTTCTTGCTATTTTTTTTGGAATTTTCTTGCACAGGACGGATAGGAACAGAATTCAGAATAAATTTTTTTTTTCTCTTCCTCAGCCTATCTCAACCTGGTTTGGATAAAAATATTGCTGGAATATTGTTTTTTCATTTTTTTTCAATTTTCGCTACTTTTTTTGGAATTTTTGGCCCGGGTCGGGTACGCTCGGAATTCGGAAGGAAATTATTTTTTTCTCTTTCTCGTCCTATTTCGGCCCGGTTTGGATAGAAATATTTCCGGATTGATGTTTTTGAATTTTTAATTTTTTTGCTGTTTATTCTGGAATTTTCTAGCCGGGGTCTGGTAGGAACGGAATTCGGGTCCAATTTTTTTTTTTTTTTTTCCTTTCTCGGTATATCTCAACCCGGTTTGGATAGAAATACTGCCAGAATGTTGTTTTTCTTTCTTTCTTTCTTTCATTTATTTTCTAGTCCTGGTCAGGAGGAATGAAATTCGGGACGAAAATTTTTTTTTCTCTTTCTCGGCCAATCTCAGCCCAGTTTGGATAGAAATATTGGCGGAATGAATGTTTTTGAATTTTTTTGCAATTTTTTTTAGAACATTCTAGTCCTCGTCGGGTAGGAACGGAATTCGGCGCGAACATTTTTTCTTCTCTTTCTCGGCCTATCTCAACCCAGGTTGGATAGAAATAAAGGCGGAATGATGTTTTTTAATTTTTTTTCTCTCTTTCTCGGCCCATCTCAACCCGGTTTCGATAGAAATATTGTCGGCGGAACGATGTTTTTTAATTTTTTTCAATTTTTTTGCTATTTTTTTTTTTCAATTTTCAAGCCTGGGTCAGGGAGGATCGGAATTCGGGAGAAATTTTTTTTCCTTCTTTGTCGGCGTATCTCAATTCGGTTTGGATAGAAATACTGATGGAATGAAGTTTTTAATTTTTTAATTTTTTTTGCCTTTTTTTTGGTAAATTTCTATCCCGGGTTGGGAAGGTACAGAATTCGGGACGAAATTTTTTTTTTTTTTTCCCGCCTTTCTCAACCCTGTTTGGGTAGAAATAATGCCGGAATGATGTTTTTTAATTTTTTGAATTTTTTTACTATTTTTTTTTTCGAATTTTCAAGTGCGGGTCGGGTTGGAACGGAATTCCGGACGAAATTTTTTTTTTTTTTCTTTCTTGGCCTATCTAAACCCGGTTTGAATAGAAATACTGCCGGAATCATGTTTTTTAATTTTTCGAATTTTTTTGCTATTTTTTTTGGAATTTTCTAGACTGGGTCAGGGACGAATGGAATTCGGAAAGAAAATTTTTTTCTCTTTCTCGACCTATCTTAACCCGGTTTGGATAGAAATATCGCCGGAATGATTTTTTTTAATTTTTAGATTTTTTTTGATATTTTTTTTTTTAATTTTCTAGGGTGGGTCGGGTAGGAACGGAATTCGGAACGAAAATTTGTTTTCACTCATTCCTGGCCTATTTCAACCCGGGTTGGATAGAAATATTGTTGGAATGATGTTTTTTTAATTATTTGAATTTTCTTGCTATTTTTTTTGGAATTTTCTTGCGCAGGACGGATAGGAACCGAATTCACAACAAAATTTTTTTTTCTCTTCCTCAGCCTATCTCAACCTGCTTTGGCTAAAAATATTGCTGGAATATTGTTTTTTCATTGTTTTTTTCAATTTTCGCTACTTTTTTTGGAATTTTTTGCCCGGGTCGGGTTACGCTCGGAATTTGGAAGGAAATTATTTTTTTCTCTTTCTCGGCCTATCTCGGCCCGGTTTGGATAGAATTATTCCGTAATGATGTCTTTGAATTTTTAATTTTTTTTGCGGTTTATTTTGGAATTTTCTAGCCCGGGTCTGGTAGGAACGGAATTCGGGTCTAAATTTTTTTTTTTTCATTCTCGGTATATCTCAACCCGGTTTGGATAGAAATAATGCCAGAATGATGTTTTTTTAATTTTTTGAATTTTTTTGCTATTTGTTTTGGAATTTTCTAGCCTAGGTCGGTTAGGAACAGAATTCGTAACTAAATTTTTTTTTTCTTTCTCGGCATATCTAAATCTGGTTTGAATAGAAATAATGCCGAAATGAAGCTTCAATTTTTTGCATTATTTTGCTATTTTTCTGGTAATTTTCTTGTCCGGGTCGGGTAGTCACGAAATTCGGGACAAAAAACTTTTTCTTTTGTTCTCAACCCATCTCAACCCGGTTTGGATTGAAATAACGCCAGAACTACGGTTTTTATTTTTTTTGAATATTCAACTATTTTTTTGGAAATTTTCTAGCCCAGGTCGGGTAGGAACGGAATTCGGAATCAAATTTTTTTTTACTCTTTCTCGACCTATCTCAGGCCGGTTTGGGTCGAAATATTGCCGGAATGATGATTTTTAATTTTTTTGAATTTTTTTGCTATTTTTTTCAAATTTTCTATTCCTGGTCGGGAGGAACGAAATTCTGGACGAAAATATTTTTTTTTCTTTCTCGGCCAATGTCAGCACGGTTTGGATAGGAATTTTGGCGGAATAATTTTTTTTAATTTTTTGAATTTTTTTGCAATTTTTTTTGGAATTTTCTAGTCCTAGTCGGGTAGGAACGGAATTCGGGGCGAACATTTTTTCTTCTCTTTCTAGGCCTATCTCAACCCAGGTTGGATAGAAATAATGGCGGAATAATGTTTTTTAATTTTTTTCTCTCTTTCTCGGCACATCTCAACCTGGTTTCGATAGAAATATTGTCGGCGGAACGATGTTTTTTAATTATTTCAATTTTTTCGAATTTTCTAGCCCGGGTCGTGTAGGAACGGAATTCGGGAGAAATTTTTTTTCCTTCCTTGTCGGCGTATATCAGTCCGGTTTGGATATAAATACTGATAGAATGAAGTTTTTTATTTTATTATTATTTTTGCTATTTTTTTGGCAAATTTCTATCCCGGGTCAGGAAGGTACAGAATTCGGGATGAAATATTTTTTTTTTTCCCGCCTGTCTCAACCCTGTTTGGATAGAAATAATGCCGGAATGTTGTTTTTTTGAACTTTTTTGCTTTTTTTTTTCGAATTTTCAAGTGTGGGTCGAGTAGGAACGGAATTCGGGACGAATTTTTTTTTTTTCTTTCTCGGCCTACCTCATCCCGGTTTGGATAGAAATATTGCCGAAATAATGTTTATTAATTTTTTGAATTCTTTTGCTATTTTTTTTTGGAATTTTCTGGCCCTGGTCGGGTAGGAACGGAATTTGGGACGATTTTTTTTTTTCCCTCTTTCTGGGCCAATCTCAACCCGGTTTGAATAGAAATATTGCCGGAATCATGTTTTTTAATTTTTCGAATTTTTTTGCTATTTTTTTTGGAATTTTCTAGTCGGGGTCAGGTACGAACGGAATTCGGAAAGATCATTTTTTTCTCTGTTTCTCGACCTATCTCAACCCGGTTTGGATAGAAATATCGCCGGAATGATTTTTTTTAATTTTTTGATTTTTTTTGCTATTTTTTTTTAATTTTCTAGGGTGGGTCAGGTAGGAACGGAATTCGGAACTAAAAGTTTTTTTTCACTCATTCTCGGCCTATCTCAACCCGGGTTGGTTAGAAATATTGTCGGATTGATATTTTTTTAATTATTTGAATTTTCTTGCTATTTTTTTTGGAATTTTCTTGCACAGGACGGATAGGAACAGAATTCAGAATAAAATTTTTTTTTCTCTTCCTCAGCCTATCTCAACCTGGTTTGGATAAAAATATTGCTGGAATATTGTTTTTTCATTTTTTTTCAATTTTCGCTACTTTTTTTGGAATTTTTGGCCCGGGTCGGGTACGCTCGGAATTCGGAAGGAAATTATTTTTTTCTCTTTCTCGTCCTATTTCGGCCCGGTTTGGATAGAAATATTTCCGGATTGATGTTTTTGAATTTTTAATTTTTTTGCTGTTTATTCTGGAATTTTCTAGCCGGGGTCTGGTAGGAACGGAATTCTGGTCCAATTTTTTTTTTTTTTTTCCTTTCTCGGTATATCTCAACCCGGTTTGGATAGAAATACTGCCAGAATGTTGTTTTTTAATTTCTTGAATTTTTTGCTATTTGTTTTGGAATTTTCTAGCCTGGGTCGGTTAGGAACGGAATTCGTAACTAAAATTTTTTTCTTTCTTTCTCGGAATCTGGTTTGAATAGAAATAATGCCGAAATGGAGCTTTAATTTTTTCATTTATTTTCCTACTTTTTTGGTAATTTTCTAGCCCGGGTCGGGTAGTAACGAAATTCGGGACTAAAAACTTTTTCTCTTGTTCTTAACCCATCCCAACCCGGTTTGGATTGAAATAATGCCAGAACGATGCTTTTTATTTTTTTTGAATTTTCAACTTTTTTTTTTGAAATTTTCTAGCCCGGGTCGGGTAGGAACGAAATTCGGAATCAAATTCTTTTTTACTCTTTCTCGACCTATCTCAGCCCGGTTTGGGTAGAAATATTGCCGGAATGATGATTTTTAATTTCTTGAATTTTTTTGCTATTTGTTTTCGAATTTTCTAGTCCTGGTCAGGAGGAATGAAATTCGGGACGAAAATTTTTTTTTCTCTTTCTCGGCCAATCTCAGCCCAGTTTGGATAGAAATATTGGCGGAATGATGTTTTTGAATTTTTTTGCAATTTTTTTTAGAACATTCTAGTCCTCGTCGGGTAGGAACGGAATTCGGCGCGAACATTTTTTCTTCTCTTTCTCGGCCTATCTCAACCCAGGTTGGATAGAAATAAAGGCGGAATGATGTTTTTTAATTTTTTTTCTCTCTTTCTCGGCCCATCTCAACCCGGTTTCGATAGAAATATTGTCGGCGGAACGATGTTTTTTAATTTTTTTCAATTTTTTTGCTATTTTTTTTTTTCAATTTTCAAGCCTGGGTCGGGGAGGATCGGAATTCGGGAGAAATTTTTTTTCCTTCTTTGTCGGCGTATCTCAATTCGGTTTGGATAGAAATACTGATGGAATGAAGTTTTTAATTTTTTAATTTTTTTTGCCTTTTTTTTGGTAAATTTCTATCCCGGGTCGGGAAGGTACAGAATTCGGGACGAAATTTTTTTTTTTTTTTCCCACCTTTCTCAACCCTGTTTGGGTAGAAATAATGCCGGAATGATGTTTTTTAATTTTTTGAATTTTTTTACTATTTTTTTTTTCGAATTTTCAAGTGCGGGTCGGGTTGGAACGGAATTCCGGACGAAATTTTTTTTTTTTTTCTTTCTTGGCCTATCTAAACCCGGTTTGAATAGAAATACTGCCGGAATCATGTTTTTTAATTTTTCGAATTTTTTTGCTATTTTTTTTGGAATTTTCTAGACTGGGTCAGGGACGAATGGAATTCGGAAAGAAAATTTTTTTCTCTTTCTCGACCTATCTTAACCCGGTTTGGATAGAAATATCGCCGGAATGATTTTTTTTAATTTTTAGATTTTTTTTGATATTTTTTTTTTTAATTTTCTAGGGTGGGTCGGGTAGGAACGGAATTCGGAACGAAAATTTGTTTTCACTCATTCCTGGCCTATTTCAACCCGGGTTGGATAGAAATATTGTTGGAATGATGTTTTTTTAATTATTTGAATTTTCTTGCTATTTTTTTTGGAATTTTCTTGCGCAGGACGGATAGGAACCGAATTCACAACAAAATTTTTTTTTCTCTTCCTCAGCCTATCTCAACCTGCTTTGGCTAAAAATATTGCTGGAATATTGTTTTTTCATTGTTTTTTTCAATTTTCGCTACTTTTTTTGGAATTTTTTGCCCGGGTCGGGTTACGCTCGGAATTCGGAAGGAAATTATTTTTTTCTCTTTCTCGGCCTATCTCGGCCCGGTTTGGATAGAATTATTCCGTAATGATGTCTTTGAATTTTTAATTTTTTTTGCGGTTTATTTTGGAATTTTCTAGCCCGGGTCTGGTAGGAACGGAATTCGGGTCTAAATTTTTTTTTTTTCATTCTCGGTATATCTCAACCCGGTTTGGATAGAAATAATGCCAGAATGATGTTTTTTTAATTTTTTGAATTTTTTTGCTATTTGTTTTGGAATTTTCTAGCCTGGGTCGGTTAGGAACAGAATTCGTAACTAAATTTTTTTTTTCTTTCTCGGCATATCTAAATCTGGTTTGAATAGAAATAATGCCGAAATGAAGCTTCAATTTTTTGCATTATTTTGCTATTTTTCTGGTAATTTTCTTGTCCGGGTCGGGTAGTCACGAAATTCGGGACAAAAAACTTTTTCTTTTGTTCTCAACCCATCTCAACCCGGTTTGGATTGAAATAACGCCAGAACTACGGTTTTTATTTTTTTTGAATATTCAACTATTTTTTTGGAAATTTTCTAGCCCAGGAGGAACGGAATTCGGAATCAAATTTTTTTTTACTCTTTCTCGACCTATCTCAGGCCGGTTTGGGTCGAAATATTGCCGGAATGATGATTTTTAATTTTTTTGAATTTTTTTGCTATTTTTTTCAAATTTTCTATTCCTGGTCGGGAGGAACGAAATTCTGGACGAAAATTTTTTTTTCTCTTTCTCGGCCAATCTCAGCACGGTTTGGATAGGAATTTTGGCGGAATAATTTTTTTGAATTTTTTTGCAATTTTTTTTGGAATTTTCTAGTCCTAGTCGGGTAGGAACGGAATTCGGGGCGAACATTTTTTCTTCTCTTTCTAGGCCTATCTCAACCCAGGTTGGATAGAAATAATGGCGGAATAATGTTTTTTAATTTTTTTCTCTCTTTCTCGGCACATCTCAACCTGGTTTCGATAGAAATATTGTCGGCGGAACGATATTTTTTAATTATTTCAATTTTTTCGAATTTTCTAGCCCGGGTCGTGTAGGAACGGAATTCGGGAGAAATTTTTTTTCCTTCTTTGTCGGCGTATATCAATCCGGTTTGGATATAAATACGGATAGAATGAAGTTTTTTATTTTATTATTATTTTTGCTATTTTTTTGGCAAATTTCTATCCCGGGTCAGGAAGGTACTGAATTCGGGATGAAATATTTTTTTTTTCCCGCCTGTCTCAACCCTGTTTGGATAGAAATAATGCCGGAATGATGTTTTTTGAACTTTTTTGCTATTTTTTTTCGAATTTTCAAGTGTGGGTCGAGTAGAAACGGAATTCGGGACGAATTTTTTTTTTTTTCTTTCTCGGCCTACCTCATCCCGGTTTGGATAGAAATATTGCCGAAATAATGTTTATTAATTTTTTGAATTCTTTTGCTATTTTTTTTTGGAATTTTCTGGCCCTGGTCGGGTAGGAACGGAATTTGGGACGATTTTTTTTTTTCCCTCTTTCTGGGCCAATCTCAACCCGGTTTGAATAGAAATATTGCCGGAATCATGTTTTTTAATTTTTCGAATTTTTTTGCTATTTTTTTTGGAATTTTCTAGTCGGGGTCAGGTACGAACGGAATTCGGAAAGATCATTTTTTTCTCTGTTTCTCGACCTATCTCAACCCGGTTTGGATAGAAATATCGCCGGAATGATTTTTTTTAATTTTTTGATTTTTTTTGCTATTTTTTTTTAATTTTCTAGGGTGGGTCAGGTAGGAACGGAATTCGGAACTAAAAGTTTTTTTTCACTCATTCTCGGCCTATCTCAACCCGGGTTGGTTAGAAATATTGTCGGATTGATATTTTTTTAATTATTTGAATTTTCTTGCTATTTTTTTTGGAATTTTCTTGCACAGGACGGATAGGAACAGAATTCAGAATAAAATTTTTTTTTCTCTTCCTCAGCCTATCTCAACCTGGTTTGGATAAAAATATTGCTGGAATATTGTTTTTTCATTTTTTTTCAATTTTCGCTACTTTTTTTGGAATTTTTGGCCCGGGTCGGGTACGCTCGGAATTCGGAAGGAAATTATTTTTTTCTCTTTTTCGTCCTATTTCGGCCCGGTTTGGATAGAAATATTTCCGGATTGATGTTTTTGAATTTTTAATTTTTTTGCTGTTTATTCTGGAATTTTCTAGCCGGGGTCTGGTAGGAACGGAATTCGGGTCCAATTTTTTTTTTTTTTTTCCTTTCTCGGTATATCTCAACTCGGTTTGGATAGAAATACTGCCAGAATGTTGTTTTTTAATTTCTTGAATTTTTTGCTATTTGTTTTGGAATTTTCTAGCCTGGGTCGGTTAGGAACGGAATTCGTAACTAAAATTTTTTTCTTTCTTTCTCGGAATCTGGTTTGAATAGAAATAATGCCGAAATGGAGCTTTAATTTTTTCATTTATTTTCCTACTTTTTTGGTAATTTTCTAGCCCGGGTCGGGTAGTAACGAAATTCGGGACTAAAAACTTTTTCTCTTGTTCTTAACCCATCCCAACCCGGTTTGGATTGAAATAATGCCAGAACGATGCTTTTTATTTTTTTTGAATTTTCAACTTTTTTTTTTGAAATTTTCTAGCCCAGGTCGGGTAGGAACGAAATTCGGAATCAAATTCTTTTTTACTCTTTCTCGACCTATCTCAGCCCGGTTTGGATAGAAATATTGCCGGAATGATGATTTTTAATTTTTTGAATTTTTTTGCTATTTGTTTTCGAATTTTCTAGTCCTGGTCAGGAGGAATGAAATTCGGGACGAAAATTTTTTTTTCTCTTTCTCGGCCAATCTCAGCCCAGTTTGGATAGAAATATTGGCGGAATGATGTTTTTGAATTTTTTTGCAATTTTTTTTAGAACATTCTAGTCCTCGTCGGGTAGGAACGGAATTCGGCGCGAACATTTTTTCTTCTCTTTCTCGGCCTATCTCAACCCAGGTTGGATAGAAATAATGGCGGAATGATGTTTTTTAATTTTTTTTCTCTCTTTCTCGGCCCATCTCAACCCGGTTTCGATAGAAATATTGTCGGCGGAACGATGTTTTTTAATTTTTTTCAATTTTTTTGCTATTTTTTTTTTCAATTTTCAAGCCTGGGTCGGGGAGGATCGGAATTCGGGAGAAATTTTTTTTCCTTCTTTGTCGGCGTATCTCAATCAGGTTTGGATAGAAATACTGATGGAATGAAGTTTTTAATTTTTTAATTTTTTTTGCCTTTTTTTTGGTAAATTTCTATCCCGGGTCGGGAAGGTACAGAATTCGGGACGAAATTTTTTTTTTTTTTTCCCGCCTTCCTCAACCCTGTTTGGGTAGAAATAATGCCGGAATGATGTTTTTTAATTTTTTGAATTTTTTTACTATTTTTTTTTCGAATTTTCAAGTGCGGGTCGGGTTGGAACGGAATTCAGGACGAAATTTTTTTTTTTTTTCTTTCTTGGCCTATCTAAACCCGGTTTGAATAGAAATACTGCCGGAATCATGTTTTTTAATTTTTCGAATTTTTTTGCTATTTTTTTTGGAATTTTCTAGACTGGGTCAGGTACGAATGGAATTCGGAAAGAAAATTTTTTTCTCTTTCTCGACCTATCTTAACCCGGTTTGGATAGAAATATCGCCGGAATGATTTTTTTAATTTTTAGATTTTTTTTGATATTTTTTTTTTAATTTTCTAGGGTGGGTCGGGTAGGAACGGAATTCGGAACGAAAATTTGTTTTCACTCATTCCTGGCCTATTTCAACCCGGGTTGGATAGAAATATTGTTGGAATGATGTTTTTTAAATTATTTGAATTTTCTTACTATTTTTTTTGGAATTTTCTTGCGCAGGACGGATAGGAACCGAATTCACAACAAAATTTTTTTTTCTCTTCCTCAGCCTATCTCAACCTGCTTTGGCTAAAAATATTGCTGGAATATTGTTTTTTCATTGTTTTTTTCAATTTTCGCTACTTTTTTTGGAATTTTTTGCCCGGGTCGGGTTACGCTCGGAATTCGGAAGGAAATTATTTTTTTCTCTTTCTAGGCCTATCTCGGCCCGGTTTGGATAGAATTATTCCGTAATGATGTCTTTGAATTTTTAATTTTTTTTGCGGTTTATTTTGGAATTTTCTAGCCCGGGTCTGGTAGGAACGGAATTCGGGTCTAAATTTTTTTTTTTTCATTCTCGGTATATCTCAACCCGGTTTGGATAGAAATAATGCCAGAATGATGTTTTTTTAATTTTTTGAATTTTTTTGCTATTTGTTTTGGAATTTTCTAGCCTGGGTCGGTTAGGAACAGAATTCGTAACTAAATTTTTTTTTTCTTTCTCGGCATATCTAAATCTGGTTTGAATAGAAATAATGCCGAAATGAAGCTTCAATTTTTTGCATTATTTTGCTATTTTTCTGGTAATTTTCTTGTCCGGGTCGGGTAGTCACGAAATTCGGGACAAAAAACTTTTTCTCTTGTTCTCAACCCATCTCAACCCGGTTTGGATTGAAATAACGCCAGAACTACGGTTTTTATTTTTTTTGAATATTCAACTATTTTTTTGGAAATTTTCTAGCCCAGGTCGGGTAGGAACGGAATTCGGAAACAAATTTTTTTTTACTCTTTCTCGACCTATCTCAGGCCGGTTTGGGTCGAAATATTGCCGGAATGATGATTTTTAATTTTTTTGAATTTTTTTGCTATTTTTTTCAAATTTTCTATTCCTGGTCGGGAGGAACGAAATTCTGGACGAAAATTTTTTTTTCTCTTTCTCGGCCAATCTCAGCACGGTTTGGATAGGAATTTTGGCGGAATAATTTTTTTGAATTTTTTTGCAATTTTTTTTGGAATTTTCTAGTCCTAGTCGGGTAGGAACGGAATTCGGGGCGAACATTTTTTCTTCTCTTTCTAGGCCTATCTCAACCCAGGTTGGATAGAAATAATGGCGGAATAATGTTTTTTAATTTTTTTCTCTCTTTCTCGGCACATCTCAACCTGGTTTCGATAGAAATATTGTCGGCGGAACGATGTTTTTTAATTATTTCAATTTTTTCGAATTTTCTAGCCCGGGTCGTGTAGGAACGGAATTCGGGAGAAATTTTTTTTCCTTCTTTGTCGGCGTATATCAATCCGGTTTGGATATAAATACTGATAGAATGAAGTTTTTTATTTTATTATTATTTTTGCTATTTTTTTGGCAAATTTCTATCCCGGGTCAGGAAGGTACTGAATTCGGGATGAAATATTTTTTTTTTTCCCGCCTGTCTCAACCCTGTTTGGATAGAAATAATGCCGGAATGATGTTTTTTGAACTTTTTTGCTATTTTTTTTCGAATTTTCAAGTGTGGGTCGAGTAGGAACGGAATTCGGGACGAATTTTTTTTTTTTCTTTCTCGGCCTACCTCATCCCGGTTTGGATAGAAATATTGCCGAAATAATGTTTATTAATTTTTTGAATTCTTTTGCTATTTTTTTTTGGAATTTTCTGGCCCTGGTCGGGTAGGAACGGAATTTGGGACGATTTTTTTTTTTCCCTCTTTCTGGGCCAATCTCAACCCGGTTTGAATAGAAATATTGCCGGAATCATGTTTTTTAATTTTTCGAATTTTTTTGCTATTTTTTTTGGAATTTTCTAGTCGGGGTCAGGTACGAACGGAATTCGGAAAGATCATTTTTTTCTCTGTTTCTCGACCTATCTCAACCCGGTTTGGATAGAAATATCGCCGGAATGATTTTTTTTAATTTTTTGATTTTTTTTGCTATTTTTTTTTAATTTTCTAGGGTGGGTCAGGTAGGAACGGAATTCGGAACTAAAAGTTTTTTTTCACTCATTCTCGGCCTATCTCAACCCGGGTTGGTTAGAAATATTGTCGGATTGATATTTTTTTAATTATTTGAATTTTCTTGCTATTTTTTTTGGAATTTTCTTGCACAGGACGGATAGGAACAGAATTCAGAATAAAATTTTTTTTTCTCTTCCTCAGCCTATCTCAACCTGGTTTGGATAAAAATATTGCTGGAATATTGTTTTTTCATTTTTTTTCAATTTTCGCTACTTTTTTTGGAATTTTTGGCCCGGGTCGGGTACGCTCGGAATTCGGAAGGAAATTATTTTTTTCTCTTTTTCGTCCTATTTCGGCCCGGTTTGGATAGAAATATTTCCGGATTGATGTTTTTGAATTTTTAATTTTTTTGCTGTTTATTCTGGAATTTTCTAGCCGGGGTCTGGTAGGAACGGAATTCGGGTCCAATTTTTTTTTTTTTTTTTCCTTTCTCGGTATATCTCAACCCGGTTTGGATAGAAATACTGCCAGAATGTTGTTTTTTAATTTCTTGAATTTTTTGCTATTTGTTTTGGAATTTTCTAGCCTGGGTCGGTTAGGAACGGAATTCGTAACTAAAATTTTTTTCTTTCTTTCTCGGAATCTGGTTTGAATAGAAATAATGCCGAAATGGAGCTTTAATTTTTTCATTTATTTTCCTACTTTTTTGGTAATTTTCTAGCCCGGGTCGGGTAGTAACGAAATTCGGGACTAAAAAGTTTTTCTCTTGTTCTTAACCCATCCCAACCCGGTTTGGATTGAATTAATGCCAGAACGATGCTTTTTATTTTTTTTGAATTTTCAACTTTTTTTTTTGAAATTTTCTAGCCCGGGTCGGGTAGGAACGAAATTCGGAATCAAATTCTTTTTTACTCTTTCTCGACCTATCTCAGCCCGGTTTGGATAGAAATATTGCCGGAATGATGATTTTTAATTTTTTGAATTTTTTTGCTATTTGTTTTCGAATTTTCTAGTCCTGGTCAGGAGGAATGAAATTCGGGACGGAAATTTTTTTTTCTCTTTCTCGGCCAATCTCAGCCCAGTTTGGATAGAAATATTGGCGGAATGATGTTTTTGAATTTTTTTGCAATTTTTTTTAGAACATTCTAGTCCTCGTCGGGTAGGAACGGAATTCGGCGCGAACATTTTTTCTTCTCTTTCTCGGCCTATCTCAACCCAGGTTGGATAGAAATAATGGCGGAATGATGTTTTTTAATTTTTTTTCTCTCTTTCTCGGCCCATCTCAACCCGGTTTCGATAGAAATATTGTCGGCGGAACGATGTTTTTTAATTTTTTTCAATTTTTTTGCTATTTTTTTTTTCAATTTTCAAGCCTGGGTCGGGGAGGATCGGAATTCGGGAGAATTTTTTTTTCCTTCTTTGTCGGCGTATCTCAATCCGGTTTGGATAGAAATACTGATGGAATGAAGTTTTTAATTTTTTAATTTTTTTTGCCTTTTTTTTGGTAAATTTCTATCCCGGGTCGGGAAGGTACAGAATTCGGGACGAAATTTTTTTTTTTTTTTCCCGCCTTTCTCAACCCTGTTTGGGTAGAAATAATGCCGGAATGATGTTTTTTAATTTTTTGAATTTTTTTACTATTTTTTTTTCGAATTTTCAAGTGCGGGTCGGGTTGGAACGGAATTCCGGACGAAATTTTTTTTTTTTTTCTTTCTTGGCCTATCTAAACCCGGTTTGAATAGAAATACTGCCGGAATCATGTTTTTTAATTTTTCGAATTTTTTTGCTATTTTTTTTGGAATTTTCTAGACTGGGTCAGGTACGAATGGAATTCGGAAAGAAAATTTTTTTCTCTTTCTCGACCTATCTTAACCCGGTTTGGATAGAAATATCGCCGGAATGATTTTTTTAATTTTTAGATTTTTTTTGATATTTTTTTTTTAATTTTCTAGGGTGGGTCGGGTAGGAACGGAATTCGGAACGAAAATTTGTTTTCACTCATTCCTGGCCTATTTCAACCCGGGTTGGATAGAAATATTGTTGGAATGATGTTTTTTTAATTATTTGAATTTTCTTGCTATTTTTTTTGGAATTTTCTTGCGCAGGACGGATAGGAACCGAATTCACAACAAAATTTTTTTTTCTCTTCCTCAGCCTATCTCAACCTGCTTTGGCTAAAAATATTGCTGGAATATTGTTTTTTCATTGTTTTTTTCAATTTTCGCTACTTTTTTTGGAATTTTTTGCCCGGGTCGGGTTACGCTCGGAATTCGGAAGGAAATTATTTTTTTCTCTTTCTCGGCCTATCTCGGCCCGGTTTGGATAGAATTATTCCGTAATGATGTCTTTGAATTTTTAATTTTTTTTGCGGTTTATTTTGGAATTTTCTAGCCCGGGTCTGGTAGGAACGGAATTCGGGTCTAAATTTTTTTTTTTTCATTCTCGGTATATCTCAACCCGGTTTGGATAGAAATAATGCCAGAATGATGTTTTTTTAATTTTTTGAATTTTTTTGCTATTTGTTTTGGAATTTTCTAGCCTGGGTCGGTTAGGAACAGAATTCGTAACTAATTTTTTTTTTTCTTTCTCGGCATATCTAAATCTGGTTTGAATAGAAATAATGCCGAAATGAAGCTTCAATTTTTTGCATTATTTTGCTATTTTTCTGGTAATTTTCTTGTCCGGGTCGGGTAGTCACGAAATTCGGGACAAAAAACTTTTTCTCTTGTTCTCAACCCATCTCAACCCGGTTTGGATTGAAATAACGCCAGAACTACGGTTTTTATTTTTTTTGAATATTCAACTATTTTTTTGGAAATTTTCTAGCCCAGGTCGGGTAGGAACGGAATTCGGAATCAAATTTTTTTTTACTCTTTCTCGACCTATCTCAGGCCGGTTTGGGTCGAAATATTGCCGGAATGATGATTTTTAATTTTTTTGAATTTTTTTGCTATTTTTTTCAAATTTTCTATTCCTGGTCGGGAGGAACGAAATTCTGGACGAAAATATTTTTTTTTCTTTCTCGGCCAATGTCAGCACGGTTTGGATAGGAATTTTGGCGGAATAATTTTTTTTAGTTTTTTGAATTTTTTTGCAATTTTTTTTGGAATTTTCTAGTCCTAGTCGGGTAGGAACGGAATTCGGGGCGAACATTTTTTCTTCTCTTTCTAGGCCTATCTCAACCCAGGTTGGATAGAAATAATGGCGGAATAATGTTTTTTAATTTTTTTCTCTCTTTCTCGGCACATCTCAACCTGGTTTCGATAGAAATATTGTCGGCGGAACGATGTTTTTTAATTATTTCAATTTTTTCGAATTTTCTAGCCCGGGTCGTGTAGGAACGGAATTCGGGAGAAATTTTTTTTCCTTCTTTGTCGGCGTATATCAATCCGGTTTGGATATAAATACTGATAGAATGAAGTTTTTTATTTTATTATTATTTTTGCTATTTTTTTGGCAAATTTCTATCCCGGGTCAGGAAGGTACTGAATTCGGGATGAAATTTTTTTTTTTTTCCCGCCTGTCTCAACCCTGTTTGGATAGAAATAATGCCGGAATGTTGTTTTTTGAACTTTTTTGCTATTTTTTTTCGAATTTTCAAGTGTGGGTCGTTTAGGAACGGAATTCGGGACGAATTTTTTTTTTTTTCTTTCTCGGCCTACCTCATCCCGGTTTGGATAGAAATATTGCCGAAATAATGTTTATTAATTTTTTGAATTCTTTTGCTATTTTCTTTTGGAATTTTCTGGCCCTGGTCGGGTAGGAACGGAATTTGGGACGATTTTTTTTTTTCCCTCTTTCTGGGCCAATCTCAACCCGGTTTGAATAGAAATATTGCCGGAATCATGTTTTTTAATTTTTCGAATTTTTTTGCTATTTTTTTTGGAATTTTCTAGTCGGGGTCAGGTACGAACGGAATTCGGAAAGATCATTTTTTTCTCTGCTTCTCGACCTATCTCAACCCGGTTTGGATAGAAATATCGCCGGAATGATTTTTTTTAATTTTTTGATTTTTTTTGCTATTTTTTTTTAATTTTCAAGGGTGGGTCAGGTAGGAACGGAATTCGGAACTAAAAGTTTTTTTTCACTCATTCTCGGCCTATCTCAACCCGGGTTGGTTAGAAATATTGTCGGATTGATATTTTTTTAATTATTTGAATTTTCTTGCTATTTTTTTTGGAATTTTCTTGCACAGGACGGATAGGAACAGAATTCAGAATAAAATTTTTTTTTCTCTTCCTCAGCCTATCTCAACCTGGTTTGGATAAAAATATTGCTGGGAATTCGGAAGGAAATTATTTTTTTCTCTTTCTCGTCCTATTTCGGCCCGGTTTGGATAGAAATATTTCCGGATTGATGTTTTTGAATTTTTAATTTTTTTGCTGTTTATTCTGGAATTTTCTAGCCGGGGTCTGGTAGGAACGGAATTCGGGTCCAATTTTTTTTTTTTTTTCCTTTCTCGGTATATCTCAACCCGGTTTGGATAGAAATACTGCCAGAATGTTGTTTTTTAATTTCTTGAATTTTTTGCTATTTGTTTTGGAATTTTCTAGCCTGGGTCGGTTAGGAACGGAATTCGTAACTAAAAGTTTTTTCTTTCTTTCTCGGAATCTGGTTTGAATAGAAATAATGCCGAAATGGAGCTTTAATTTTTTCATTTATTTTCCTACTTTTTTGGTAATTTTCTAGCCCGGGTCGGGTAGTAACGAAATTCGGGACTCAAAACTTTTTCTCTTGTTCTTAACCCATCCCAACCCGGTTTGGTTTGAAATAATGCCAGAACGATGCTTTTTATTTTTTTTGAATTTTCAACTTTTTTTTTTGAAATTTTCTAGCCCGGGTCGGGTAGGAACGAAATTCGGAATCAAATTCTTTTTTACTCTTTCTCGACCTATCTCAGCCCGGTTTGGATAGAAATATTGCCGGAATGATGATTTTTAATTTTTTGAATTTTTTTGCTATTTGTTTTCGAATTTTCTAGTCCTGGTCAGGAGGAATGAAATTCGGGATGAAATTTTTTTTTTTCTCTTTCTCGGCCAATCTCAGCCCAGTTTGGATAGAAATATTGGCGGAATGATGTTTTTGAATTTTTTTGCAATTTTTTTTAGAACATTCTAGTCCTCGTCGGGTAGGAACGGAATTCGGCGCGAACATTTTTTCTTCTCTTTCTCGGCCTATCTCAACCCAGGTTGGATAGAAATAATGGCGGAATGATGTTTTTTAATTTTTTTTCTCTCTTTCTCGGCCCATCTCAACCCGGTTTCGATAGAAATATTGTCGGCGGAACGATGTTTTTTAATTTTTTTCAATTTTTTTGCTATTTTTTTTTTCAATTTTCAAGCCTGGGTCGGGGAGGAACGGAATTCGGGAGAAATTTTTTTTCCTTCTTTGTCGGCGTATCTCAATCCGGTTTGGATAGAAATACTGATGGAATGAAGTTTTTAATTTTTTAATTTTTTTTGCCTTTTTTTTGGTAAATTTCTATCCCGGGTCGGGAAGGTACAGAATTCGGGACGAAATTTTTTTTTTTTTTTCCCGCCTTTCTCAACCCTGTTTGGGTAGAAATAATGCCGGAATGATGTTTTTTAATTTTTTGAATTTTTTTACTATTTTTTTTTTCGAATTTTCAAGTGCGGGTCGGGTTGGAACGGAATTCCGGACGAATTTTTTTTTTTTTTTCTTTCTTGGCCTATCTAAACCCGGTTTGAATAGAAATACTGCCGGAATCATGTTTTTTAATTTTTCGAATTTTTTTGCTATTTTTTTTGGAATTTTCTAGACTGGGTCAGGTACGAATGGAATTCGGAAAGAAAATTTTTTTCTCTTTCTCGACCTATCTTAACCCGGTTTGGATAGAAATATCGCCGGAATGATTTTTTTAATTTTTAGATTTTTTTTGATATTTTTTTTTTAATTTTCTAGGGTGGGTCGGGTAGGAACGGAATTCGGAACGAAAATTTGTTTTCACTCATTCCTGGCCTATTTCAACCCGGGTTGGATAGAAATATTGTTGGAATGATGTTTTTTTAATTATTTGAATTTTCTTGCTATTTTTTTTGGAATTTTCTTGCGCAGGACGGATAGGAACCGAATTCACAACAAAATTTTTTTTTCTCTTCCTCAGCCTATCTCAACCTGCTTTGGCTAAAAATATTGCTGGAATATTGTTTTTTCATTGTTTTTTTCAATTTTCGCTACTTTTTTTGGAATTTTTTGCCCGGGTCGGGTTACGCTCGGAATTCGGAAGGAAATTATTTTTTTCTCTTTCTCGGCCTATCTCGGCCCGGTTTGGATTGAATTATTCCGTAATGATGTCTTTGAATTTTTAATTTTTTTTGCGGTTTATTTTGGAATTTTCTAGCCCGGGTCTGGTAGGAACGGAGTTCGGGTCTAAATTTTTTTTTTTTCATTCTCGGTATATCTCAACCCGGTTTGGATAGAAATAATGCCAGAATGATGTTTTTTTAATTTTTTGAATTTTTTTGCTATTTGTTTTGGAATTTTCTAGCCTGGGTCGGTTAGGAACAGAATTCGTAACTAAATTTTTTTTTTCTTTCTCTGCATATCTAAATCTGGTTTGAATAGAAATAATGCCGAAATGAAGCTTCAATTTTTTGCATTATTATGCTATTTTTCTGGTAATTTTCTTGTCCGGGTCGGGTAGTCACGAAATTCGGGACAAAAAACTTTTTCTCTTGTTCTCAACCCATCTCAACCCGGTTTGGATTGAAATAACGCCAGAACTACGGTTTTTATTTTTTTTGAATATTCAACTATTTTTTTGGAAATTTTCTAGCCCAGGTCGGGTAGGAACGGAATTCGGAATCAAATTTTTTTTTACTCTTTCTCGACCTATCTCAGGCCGGTTTGGGTCGAAATATTGCCGGAATGATGATTTTTAATTTTTTTGAATTTTGTTACTATTTTTTTCAAATTTTCTATTCCTGGTCGGGAGGAACGAAATTCTGGACGAAAATTTTTTTTTCTCTTTCTCGGCCAATCTCAGCACGGTTTGGATAGGAATTTTGGCGGAATAATTTTTTTTAATTTTTTGAATTTTTTTGCAATTTTTTTTGGAATTTTCTAGTCCTAGTCGGGTAGGAACGGAATTCGGCGCGAACATTTTTTCTTCTCTTTCTAGGCCTATCTCAACCCAGGTTGGATAGAAATAATGGCGGAATAATGTTTTTTAATTTTTTTTCTCTCTTTCTCGGCACATCTCAACCTGGTTTCGATAGAAATATTGTTGGCGGAACGATGTTTTTTAATTATTTCAATTTTTTTGAATTTTCTAGCCCGGGTCGTGTAGGAACGGAATTCGGGAGAAATTTTTTTTCCTTCTTTGTCGGCGTATATCAATCCGGTTTGGATAGAAATACTGATAGAATGAAGTTTTTTATTTTGTTATTATTTTTGCTATTTTTTTGGCAAATTTCTATCCCGGGTCAGGAAGGTACTGAATTCGGGATGAAATATTTTTTTTTTTTCCCGCCTGTCTCAACCCTGTTTGGATAGAAATAATGCCGGAATGATGTTTTTTGAACTTTTTTGCTATTTTTTTTCGAATTTTCAAGTGTGGGTCGAGTAGGAACGGAATTCGGGACGAATTTTTTTTCTTTTTCTTTCTCGGCCTACCTCATCCCGGTTTGGATAGAAATATTGCCGAAATAATGTTTATTAATTTTTTGAATTCTTTTGCTATTTTTTTTTGGAATTTTCTGGCCCTGGTCGGGTAGGAACGGAATTTGGGACGATTTTTTTTTTTTTCCTCTTTCTGGGCCTATATCTCAACCCGGTTTGAATAGAAATATAGCCGGAATCATGTTTTTTAGTTTTTCGAATTTTTTTGCTATTTTTTTTGGAATTTTCTAGTCGGGGTCAGGTACGAACGGAATTCGGAAAGATCATTTTTTACTCTGTTTCTCGACCTATCTCAACCCGGTTTGGATAGAAATATCGCCGGATTGATGTTTTTGAATTTTGAATTTTTTTGCTGTTTATTCTGGAATTTTCTAGCCGGGGTCTGGTAGGAACGGAATTCGGGTCTAAATTTTTTTTTTTTCCTTTCTCGGTATATCTCAACCCGGTTTGGATAGAAATAATGCCAGAATGTTTTTTTTTTAATTTCTTGAATTTTTTGCAATTTGTTTTGGAATTTTCTAGCCTGGGTCGGTTAGGAACGGAATTCGTAACTAAAATTTTTTTCTTTCTTTCTCGGAATCTGGTTTGAATAGAAATAATGCCGAAATGGAGCTTTAATTTTTTGATTTATTTTGCTACTTTTTTGGTAATTTTCTAGCCCAGGTCGGGTAGTAACGAAATTCGGGACTAAAAACTTTTTCTCTTGTTCTTCACCCATCTCAACCCAGTTTGGATTGAAATAATGCCAGAATCGGCTTTTTATTTTTTTTGAATTTTCAACTTTTTTTTTTGAAATTTTCTAGCCCGGGTCGGGTAGGAACGAAATTCGGAATCAAATTCTTTTTTACTCTTTCTCGACCTATCTCAGCCCGGTTTGGATAGAAATATTGCCGGAATGATGATTTTTAATTTTTTGAATTTTTTTGCTATTTGTTTTCGAATTTTCTAGTCCTGGTCGGGAGGAATGAAATTCGGGACGAAAATTTTTTTTCTCTTTCTCGGCCAATCTCAGCCCAGTTTGGATAGAAATATTGGCGGAATGATGTTTTTGAATTTTTTTGCAATTTTTTTTGGAACATTCTAGTCCTCGTCGGGTAGGAACGGAATTCGGCGCGAACATTTTTTCTTCTCTTTCTCGGCCTATCTCAACCCAGGTTGGATAGAAATAATGGCGGAATGATGTTTTTTAATTTTTTTTTCTCTCTTTCTCAGCCCATCTCAACCCGGTTTCGATAGAAATATTGTCGGTGGAACGATGTTTTTTAATTTTTTTCAATTTTTTTGCTATTTTTTTTTTCAATTTTCAAGCCTGGGTCGGGAAGGAACGGAATTCGGGAGAAATTTTTTTTCCTTCTTTGTCGGCGTATCTCAATCCGGTTTGGATAGAAATACTGATGGAATGAAGTTTTTAATTTTTTAATTTTTTTTGCCTTTTTTTGGGTAAATTTCTATCCCGGGTCGGGAAGGTACAGAATTCGGGTCGAAATATATTTTTTTTTTTTCCCGCCTTTCTCAACCCTGTTTGGGTAGAAATAATGCCGGAAAGACGTTTTTTAATTTTTTGAATTTTTTTGCTATTTTTTTTTCGAATTTTCAAGTACGGGTCGGGTTGGAACGGAATTCCGTACGAAATTTTTTTTTTCTTTCTTGGCCTATCTAAACCCGGTTTGAATAGAAATACTGCCGGAATCATGTTTTTTAATTTTTCGAATTTTTTTGCTATTTTTTTTGGAATTTTCTAGACTGGGTCAGGTACGA
Organism: Quercus tomentella; assembly: GCA_028535165.1. Taxonomy (NCBI): domain Eukaryota; kingdom Viridiplantae; phylum Streptophyta; class Magnoliopsida; order Fagales; family Fagaceae; genus Quercus; species Quercus tomentella. The sequence goes on from JAPQVY010000023.1 coordinate 17,934,316, forward strand.
ATGGAATTCGGAAAGAAAATTTTTTTCTCTTTCTCGACCTATCTTAACCCGGTTTGGATAGAAATATCGCCGGAATGATTTTTTTTAATTTTTAGATTTTTTTTGCTATTTTTTTTTTAATTTTCTAGGGTGGGTTAGGTAGGAACGGAATTCGGAACGAAAATTTGTTTTCACTCATTCCTGGCCTATTTCAACCCGGGTTGGATAGAAATATTGTTGGAATGATGTTTTTTTAATTATTTGAATTTTCTTGCTATTTTTTTTGGATTTTTCTTGCACAGGACGGATAGGAACCGAATTCACAACAAAATTTTTTTTTCTCTTCCTCATCCTATCTCGACCTGCTTTGGCTAAAAATATTGCTGGCATATTGTTTTTTCATTTTTTTTTTCAATTTCGCTACTTTTTTTGGAATTTTTGGCCCGGGTCGGGTACGCTCGGAATTCGGAAGGAAATTATTTTTTTCTCTTTCTCGGCCTATCTCGGCCCGGTTTGGATAGAATTATTCCGTAATGATGTCTTTGAATTTTTCATTTTTTTTGCGGTTTATTTTGGAAATTTCTAGCCCGGGTCTGGTAGGAACGGAATTCGGGTCTAAATTTTTTTTTTTCATTCTCGGTATATCTCAACCCGGTTTGGATAGAAATAATGCCAGAATGATGTTTTTTTAATTTTTTGAATTTTTTTGCTATTTGTTTTGGAATTTTCTACCCTGGGTCGGTTCGGAACGGAATTCGTAACTAAATTTTTTTTTTCTTTCTCGGCATATCTAAATCTGGTTTGAATAGAAATAATGCCGAAATGAAGCTTCAATTTTTTGCATTATTTTGCTATTTTTCTGGTAATTTTCTTGTCCGGGTTGGGTAGTCACGAAATTCGGGACAAAAAACTTTTTCTCTTGTTCTCAACCCATCTCAACCCGGTTTGGATTGAAATAACGCCAGAACTACGGTTTTTATTTTTTTTGAATATTCTACTATTTTTTTGGAAATTTTCTAGCCCAGGTCGGGTAGGAACGGAATTCGGAATCAAATTTTTTTTTACTCTTCCTCGACCTATCTCAGGCCGGTTTGGGTAGAAATATTGCCGGAATGATGATTTTTAATTTTTTTGAATTTTTTTGCTATTTTTTTCAAATTTTCTATTCCTGGTCGGGAGGAACGAAATTCTGGACGAAAATTTTTTTTTCTCTTTCTCGGCCAATCTCAGCACGGTTTGGATAACAATTTTGGCGGAATAATTTTTTTTAATTTTTTGAATTTTTTTGCAATTTTTTTTGGAATTTTCTAGTCCTAGTCGAGTAGGAACGGAATTCGGCGCGAACATTTTTTCTTCTCTTTCTAGGCCTATCTCAACCCAGGTTGGATAGAAATAATGGCGGAATAATGTTTTTTAATTTTTTTTCTCTCTTTCTCGGCACATCTCAACCTGGTTTCGATAGAAATATTGTTGGCGGAACGATGTTTTTTAATTATTTCAATTTTTTTGAATTTTCTAGCCCGGGTCGTGTAGGAACGGAATTCGGGAGAAATTTTTTTTCCTTCTTTGTCGGCGTATCTCAATCCGGTTTGGATAGAAATACTGATAGAATGAAGTTTTTTATTTTATTATTTTTTTTGCTATTTTTTTGGCAAATTTCTATCCCGGGTCAGGAAGGTACTGAATTCGGGATGAAATATTTTTTTTTTTTTCCCGCCTGTCTCAACCCTGTTTGGATAGAAATAATGCCGGAATGATGTTTTTTGAACCTTTTTGCTATTTTTTTTCGAATTTTCAAGTGTGGGTCGAGTAGGAACGGAATTCGGGACGAATTTTTTTTTTTCTTTCTCGGCCTACCTCATCCCGGTTTGGATAGAAATATTGCCGAAATAATGTTTATTAATTTTTTGAATTCTTTTGCTATTTTTTTTTGGAATTTTCTGGCCCTGGTCGGGTAGGAACGGAATTTGGGACGATTTTTTTTTTTTCCTCTTTCTGGGCCTATCTCAACCCGGTTTGAATAGAAATATTGCCGGAATCATGTTTTTTAATTTTTCGAATTTTTTTGCTATTTTTTTTGGAATTTTCTAGTCGGGGTCAGGTACGAACGGAATTCGGAAAGATCATTTTTTTCTCTGTTTCTCGTCCTATCTCAACCCGGTTTGGATAGAAATATCGCCGGAATGATTTTTTTTAATTTTTTGATTTTTTTTGCTATTTTTTTTTAATTTTCTAGGGTGGGTCAGGTAGGAACGGAATTCGGAACTAAAAGTTTTTTTTCACTCATTCTCGGCCTATCTCAACCCGGGTTGGTTAGAAATATTGTCGGATTGATGTTTTTTTAATTATTTGAATTTTCTTGCTATTTTTTTTGGAATTTTCTTGCGCAGGACGGATAGGAACAGAATTCAGAACAAAATTTTTTTTTTCTCTTCCTCAGCCTATCTCAACCTGGTTTGGATAAAAATATTGCTGGAATATTGTTTTTTCATTTTTTTTTCAATTTTCGCTACTTTTTCTAGAATTTTCTAGCCGGGGTCTGGTAGGAACGGAATTCGGGTCTAATTTTTTTTTTTTTCCTTTCTCGGTATATCTCAACCCGGTTTGGATAGAAATAATGCCAGAATGTTGTTTTTTAATTTCTTGAATTTTTTGCTATTTGTTTTGGAATTTTCTAGCCTGGGTCGGTTAGGAACGGAATTCGTAACTAAAATTTTTTTCTTTCTTTCTCGGAATCTGGTTTGAATAGAAATAATGCCGAAATGGAGCTTTAATTTTTTCATTTATTTTGCTACTTTTTTGGTAATTTTCTAGCCCAGGTCGGGTAGTAACGAAATTCGGGACTAAAAACTTTTTCTCTTGTTCTTAACCCATATCAACCCGGTTTGGATTGAAATAATGCCAGAACGATGCTTTTTATTTTTTTTTGAATTTTCAACCTTTTTTTTTGAAATTTTCTAGCCCGGGTCGGGTAGGAACGAAATTCGGAATCAAATTCTTTTTTACTCTTTCTCGACCTATCTCAGCCCGGTTTGGATAGAAATATTGCCGGAATGATGGTTTTTAATTTTTTGAATTTTTTTGCTATTTGTTTTCGAATTTTCTAGTCCTGGTCGGGAGGAATTAAATTCGGGACGAAATTTTTTTTTTCTCTTTCTCGGCCAATCTCAGACCAGCTTGGATAGAAATATTGGCGGAATGATGTTTTTGAATTTTTTTGCAATTTTTTTTAGAACATTCTAGTCCTCGTCGGGTAGGAACGGAATTCGGCGCGAACATTTTTTCTTCTCTTTCTCGGCCTATCTCAACCCAGGTTGGATAGAAATAATGGCGGAATGATGTTTTTTAATTTTTTTTTTCTCTTTCTCGGCCCATCTCAACCCGGTTTCGATAGAAATATTGTCGGCGGAACGATGTTTTTTAATTTTTTTCAATTTTTTGGCTATTTTTTTTTTCAATTTTCAAGCCTGGGTCGGGGAGGAACGGAATTCGGGAGAAATTTTTTTTCCTTCTTTGTCGGCGTATCTCAATCCGGTTTGGATAGAAATACTGATGGAATGAAGTTTTTAATTTTTTAATTTTTTTTGCCTTTTTTTTGGTAAATTTCTATCCCGGGTCGGGAAGGTACAGAATTCGGGACGAAATTTTTTTTTTTTTTTCCCGCCTTTCTCAACCCTGTTTGGGTATAAATAATGCCGGAATGATGTTTTTTAATTTTTTGAATTTTTTTACTATTTTTTTTTCGAATTTTCAAGTGCGGGTCGGGTTGGAACGGAATTCCGGACGAAATTTTTTTTTTTTTTCTTTCTTGGCCTATCTAAACCCGGTTTGAATAGAAATACTGCCGGAATCATGTTTTTTAATTTTTCGAATTTTTTTGCTATTTTTTTTGGAATTTTCTAGACTGGGTCAGGTACGAATGGAATTCGGAAAGAAAATTTTTTTCTCTTTCTCGACCTATCTTAACCCGGTTTGGATAGAAATATCGCCGGATTGATTTTTTTTAATTTTTAGATTTTTTTTGCTATTTTTTTTTTTAATTTTCTAGGGTGGGTCGGGTAGGAACGGAATTCGGAACGAAAATTTTGTTTTCACTCATTCCTGGCCTATTTCAACCCGGGTTGGATAGAAATATTGTTGGAATGATGTTTTTTTAATTATTTGAATTTTCTTGCTATTTTTTTTGGAATTTTCTTGCGCAGGACGGATAGGAACCGAATTCACAACAAAATTTTTTTTTCTCTTCCTCATCCTATCTCGACCTGCTTTGGCCAAAAATATTGCTGGAATATTGTTTTTTCAATTTTCGCTACTTTTTTTGGAATTTTTGGCCCGGGTCGGGTACGCTCGGAATTCGGAAGGAAATTATTTTTTTCTCTTTCTCGGCCTATCTCGGCCCGGTTTGGATAGAATTATTCCGTAATGATGTCTTTGAATTTTTAATTTTTTTTGCCGTTTATTTTGGAATTTTCTAGCCCGGGTCTGGTAGGAACGGAATTCGGGTCTAAATTTTTTTTTTTCATTCTCGGTATATCTCAACCCGGTTTGGATAGAAATAATGCCAGAATGATGTTTTTTTAATTTTTTGAACTTTTTTGCTATTTGTTTTGGAATTTTCTAGCCTGGGTCGGTTAGGAACGGAATTCGTAACTAAATTTTTTTTTTCTTTCTCGGCATATCTAAATCTGGTTTGAATAGAAATAATGCCGAAATGAAGCTTCAATTTTTTGCATTATTTTGCTATTTTTCTGGTAATTTTCTTGTCCGAGTCGGGTAGTCACGAAATTCGGGACAAAAAACTTTTTCTCTTGTTCTCAACCCATCTCAACCCGGTTTGGATTGAAATAACGCCAGAACTACGGTTTTTATTTTTTTTGAATATTCTACTATTTTTTTGGAAATTTTCTAGCCCAGGTCGGGTAGGAACGGAATTCGGAATCAAATTTTTTTTTACTCTTTCTCGACCTATCTCAGGCCGGTTTGGGTAGAAATATTGCCGGAATGATGATTTTTAATTTTTTTGAATTTTTTTGCTGTTTTTTTCAAATTTTCTATTCCTGGTCGGGAGGAACGAAATTCTGGACGAAATATTTTTTTTCCTTTCTCGGCTAATCTCAGCACGGTTTGGATAGGAATTTTGGCGGAATAATTTTTTTTAATTTTTTGAATTTTTTTTGGAATTTTCTAGTCCTAGTCGGGTAGGAACGGAATTCGGCGCGAACATTTTTTCTTCTCTTTCTAGGCCTATCTCAACCCAGGTTGGATAGAAATAATGGCGGAATAATGTTTTTTAATTTTTTTTTACTCTTTCTCGGCACATCTCAACCTGGTTTCGATAGAAATATTGTTGGCGGAACGATGTTTTTTAATTATTTCAATTTTTTTGAATTTTCTAGCCCGGGTCGTGTAGGAACGGAATTCGGGAGAAATTTTTTTTCCTTCTTTGTCGGCGTATCTCAATCCGGTTTGGATAGAAATACTGATGGAATGAAGTTTTTAATTTTTTAATTTTTTTTGCCTTTTTTTTGGTAAATTTCTATCCCAGGTCGGGAAGGTACTGAATTCGGGACGAAATTTTTTTTTTTTTTTTCCCGCCTTTCTCAACCCTGTTTGGGTAGAAATAATGCCGGAATGATGTTTTTTAATTTTTTGAATTTTTTTGCTATTTTTTTTTCGAATTTTCAAGTGCGGGTCGGGTTGGAACGGAATTCCGGACGAAATTTTTTTTTCTCTTTCTTGGCCTGTCTAAACCCGGTTTGAATAGAAATATTGCCGGAATCATGTTTTTTAATTTTTCAAATTTTTTTGCTATTTTTTTTGGAATTTTCTAAACTGGGTCAGGTACGAATGGAATTCGGAAAGAAAATTTTTTTCTCTTTCTCGACCTATCTTAACCCGGTTTGGATAGAAATATCGCCGGAATGATTTTTTTTAATTTTTAGAATTTTTTTGCTATTTTTTTTTTTTAATTTTCTAGGGTGGGTCGGGTAGGAACGGAATTCGGAACGAAAATTTGTTTTCACTCATTCCTGGCCTATTTCAACCCGGGTTGGATAGAAATATTGTTGGAATGATGTTTTTTTAATTATTTGAATTTTCTTGCTATTTTTTTTGGAATTTTCTTGCGCAGGGCGGATAGGAACCGAATTCACAACAAATTTTTTTTTTCTCTTCCTCAGCCTATCTCAACCTGCTTTGGCTAAAAATATTGCTGGAATATTGTTTTTTCAATTTTCGCTGCTTTTTTTGGAATTTTTTGCCCGGGTCGGGTACGCTCGGAATTCGGAAGGAAATTATTTTTTTCTCTTTCTCAGCCTATCTCGGCCCGGTTTGGATAGAATTATTCCGTAATGATGTTTTTGAATTTTTAATTTTTTTTGCGGTTTATTTTGGAATTTTCTAGCCCGGGTCTGGTAGGAACGGAATTCGGGTCTACATTTTTTTTTTTTCATTCTCGGTATTTCTCAACCCGGTTTGGATAGAAATAATGCCAGAATGATGTTTTTTTAATTTTTTGAACTTTTTTGCTATTTGTTTTGGAATTTTCTAGCCTGGGTCGGTTAGGAATGGAATTCGTAACTAAATTTTTTTTTTCTTTATCGGCATATCTAAATCTAGTTTGAATAGAAATAATGCCGAAATGAAGCTTCAATTTTTTGCATTATTTTGCTATTTTTCTGGAAATTTTCTTGTCCGGGTCGGGTAGTAACGAAATTCGGGACTAAAAACTTTTTCTCTCGTTCTCAACCCATCTCAACCCGGTTTGGATTGAAATAACGCCAGAACTACGGTTTTTATTTTTTTGAATATTCAACAAATTTTTCGGAAATTTTCTAGCCCAGGTCGGGTAGGAACGGAATTCGGAATCAAATTTTTTTTTACTCTTTCTCGACCTATCTCAGGCCGGTTTGGGTAGAAATATTGCCGGAATGATGATTTTTAATTTTTTTACTATTTTTTTCAAATTTTCTATTCCTGGTCGGGAGGAACGAAATTCTGGACGAAATTTTTTTTTTTTTTCTCTTTCTCGGCCAATCTCAGCACGGTTTGGATAGGAATTTTGGCGGAATAATTTTTTTTAATTTTTGCAATTTTTTTTGGAATTTTCTAGTCCTAGTCGGGTAGGAACGGAATTCGGGGCGAACATTTTTTCTTCTCTTTCTAGGCCTATCTCAACCCAGGTTGGATAGAAATAATGGCGGAATAATGTTTTTTAATTTTTTTTCTCTCTTTCTCGGCACATCTTAACCTGGTTTCGATATAAATATTGTTGACGGAACGATGTTTTTTATTTATTTCAATTTTTTTTAATTTTCTAGCCCGGGTCGTGTAGGAACGGAATTCGGGAGAAATTTTTTTTCCTTCTTTGTCGGAGTATCTCAATTCGGTTTGGATAGAAATACTGATAGAATGAAGTTTTTTATTTTATTATTTTTTTTGCTATTTTTTTGGCAAATTTCTATCCCGGGTCAGGAAGGTACTGAATTCGTGATGAAATATTTTTTTTTTTTCCGCCTGTCTCAACCCTGTTTGGATAGAAATAATGCCAGAACGATGTTTTTTGAACTTTTTTGCTATTTTTTTTCGAATTTTCAAGTGTGGGTCGAGTAGGAACGGAATTCGGGACGAATTTTTTTTTTTTCTTTCTCGGCCTACCTCATCCCGGTTTGGATAGAAATATTGCCGAAATAATGTTTATTAATTTATTGAATTCTTTTGCTATTTTTTTTTGGAATTTTCTGGCCCTGGTCGGGTAGGAACGGAATTTGGGACGAATTTTTTTTTTCTTCCTCTTTCTGGGCCTATCTCAACCCGGTTTGAATAGAATTATTGCCGGAATCATGTTTTTTAATTTTTCGAATTTTTTTGCTATTTTTTTTGGAATTTTCTAGTCGGGGTCAGGTACGAACGGAATTCGGAAAGATCATTTTTTTCTCTGTTTCTCGACCTATCTCAACCCGGTTTGGATAGAAATATCGCCGGAATGATTTTTTTTAATTTTTTGATTTTTTTTGCTATTTTTTTTTAATTTTATAGGGTGGGTCAGGTAGGAACGGAATTCGGAACTAAAATTTTTTTTCACTCATTCTCGGCCTATCTGAACCCGGGTTGGTTAGAAATATTGTCGGATTGATGTTTTTTTAATTATTTGAATTTTCTTGCTATTTTTTTTGGAATTTTCTTGCGCAGGACGGATAGGAACAGAATTAAGAACAAAATTTTTTTTTCTCTTCCTCAGCCTATCTCAACCTGGTTTGGATAAAAATATTGCTGGAATATTGTTTTTTCATTTTTTTTTCAATTTTCGCTACTTTTTTTGGAATTTTTGGCCCGGGTCGGGTACACTCGTAATTCGGAAGGAAATTAATTTTTTCTCTTTCTCGTCTTATCTCGGCCCGGTTTGGATAGAAATATTTCCGGATTGATGTTTTTGAATTTTTAATTTTTTTGCTGTTTATTCTGGAATTTTCTAGCCCGGGTCTGGTAGGAACGGAATTCGGGTCTAAATTTTTTTTTTTTCCTTCTCGGTATATCTCATCCCGGTTTGGATAGAAATAATGCCAGAATGTTGTTTTTTAATTTCTTGAATTTTTTGCTATTGGTTTTGGAATTTTCTAGCCTGGGTCGGTTAGGAACGGAATTCGTAACTAAAATTTTTTTCTTTCTTTCTCGGAATCTGATTTGAATAGAAATAATGCCGAAATGAATAGAAATAATGCCGGTTTGGATTGAAATAATCCCAGAACGATGCTTTTTATTTTTTTTGAATTTTCAACTTTTTTTTTTGAAATTTTCTAGCCCGGGTCGGGTAGGAACGAAATTCGGAATCAAATTCTTTTTTACTCTTTCTCGACCTATCTCAGCCCGGTTTGGATAGAAATATTGCCGGAATGATGATTTTTAATTATTTGAATTTTTTTGCTATTTGTTTTCGAATTTTCTAGTCCTGGTCGGGAGAAACGAAATTTGGGACGAAAAGTTTTTTTTCTCTTTCTTGGCCAATCTCAGCCCGATTTGGATAGAAATATTGGCAGAATAATGTTTTTTGAATTTTTAATTTTTTTTGCTGTTTATTTTGGAATTTTCTATCACGGGTCTGGTAGGAACGGAATTCGGATCTAAATTTTTTTTTTTCTCTTTCTCGGCATATCTCAACCCGGTTTGGATAGAAATACTGCCAGAATGATATTTTTTAATTTTTTTAATTTTTTTGCTATTTTTTTTTTAAAATTTTCTAGTGTAGATCGGGTAAGAACGGAATTCTGGAAGAATTTTTTTTTTTCTCTTTCTCGGCCGACCTCATCCCGGTTCGGACAGAAATATTGCGGAAATGATGTTTATTAATTTTTTGATTTTTTTTGCTATTTTTGTTTTGGTAATTTCTTGTCCTAGTCGGTACGAACGGCATTCAGGACGAAATTTTTTTTTTTTTTTCTCTTTCTCGGCTTATCTCCACCCGGTTTGGATAGAAATTCGGCCAGAATCATGTTTTTTAATTTTTCAAAATATTTTGCTATTTTTTTTGGAATTTTCTAACCAGGGTCGGGTAGGAATGGAATTCGGAACGAGAATTTTTTTTTCTCTTTCACGACCTATACCATCCCGGTTTGGAAAGAAATATTGCCGGAATGATTTTTTTGCTATTTGTTTTCTAATTTTCTAGCCCGGGGCGGGTATAATCCAAATTCGGGACTAAAATTTTTTTCTCTACTTCTCGGCATATCTCAATCCGGCTTGGATAGAAATAATTGGGGAATGATGTTTTTTAATTCTTCGAATTTTTTTCCTATTTTTTTTTTGAAATTTTCTAGCCCGGATCGGGGGAGGAACCAAATTTTTTTATTCTCTTCCCCGGTCTATCTCAGCCCGGTTTAGAGAGAAATATTGCAGTAATGGTGTTTTAATTTTTTTAATTTTTTTGCAATTTTTTTGGTAATTTTCTAGCCCGGGTCGGGATGGAACGAAATGCAGGACGAAAAGTTTTTTTTCTCTTTCTCGGTCTATCTCAACCCAGTTTGGATACAAATAATGCCGGATTGAAGTTTTTTAATTTTTAGAATTTTTTTGCAATTTTCTAGTCCAGGTTGTGTAAGAACGGAAATCAGGATGAAATTTTTTTTCCCTCGTTGTCGGCCCATCTCACCCCGGTTTGTATAGAAATAATGTTAGATTGATATTTTTTAATTTTTTGAATTTTTTTGCTATTTTTTTATGGCGTGGATTAATGGCTAATTGATTTTCCAGCTCCATATCAGTTAATAGATATTTTTCCTATTCTGGAGCTTCTAATTTCGGACCAGATCTACCTTAATTTTAGGCTTTTATTATTTAGAACGTTTTCTTTATCTATTTTCCTATTTTGGATTTGCTAATTTCAGATCAAATAAACTATTATTTAGGGTTTTATTATTCAGTACGTTTTTAGATTTTCTATTTTCAGTCATGTCTTATAAATAGCATGCACTCATTGTAAAAGAAAAAATTATTGAATAAAAAATCAGAAAATGTGAGGTATTGCCCTTCTTTTGGTTCTTCAAGAACTGTGAACTTATCAGGGATTCTTCCTTGTGGCGTTCAAACTTTATACCTTTGGTTCGTGATTCAACTATAATCATTGGGTCAAGGTGCTTATACCTTTGGTTCGAGTTTCGATTATAAACGTTGGGTCATGATTTCTATCAGAAATTTGAATTTTAGCTTTCTTGGGCAAGTATTCCTATATTTTTGTTAGGTCTCAAAGCATGTCGATTGAGGTTCGCATCAGCATATCTCAATCTGGTTTGGATAGAAGTAATTCCGGAACGATGTTTTCTATATTTTTTGAATTTTTAGCTATTTTTTTGGAAATTTTCTAGTTCGGGTCGAATAGGAACGAAATTCGGAAAGAAATTTTTTTTCTCTCCCTCTCGACCTATCACAGCTCGGTTTGGATAAAAATATTGCCGGAATGACATTTTTTAATTTTTTTGCTATTTCTTTTAGAATTTTCTAGTCCTGGTCGGGAGGAACGGAATTCGAGAAGAAATTTTTTTTTTCTCTTTCTCGGCTAATCTCAGCCCGGTTTGGATAGAAATATTGCCGGAATAATGTTTTCTAATTTTTTTAATTTTTGGAATTTTTTTCCTATTTTTTTTTTTTAATTTTATAGTCATAGTCGGGTAGGAACAGAATTCGGGACGAAATTTTTTTTTCTCTTTCTCGTCCTATCTCAACCCGGTTTGGATTGAAATAATGCCGGAATGATGTTTTTTAATTTTTCGAATTTTTTTTGCTATTTTTTTTTTGGAATGTTGTAGCCAGGATCGGGGAGGAACGAAATTTTTTTTTCTCTTTGTCAGCCTATCTCAACCCCCGGTTTAGGTACCAAAATTGTCAGAATGATGTTTTTGAATTTTTTGAAATTTTTTGCTATTTTTTTTTTTGAATTTTCTAGCGCGGGACTGGTAGGAACAGAATTCGCAACGAAAATTTTTTTTCTCTTCCTCGGCCTATCTCAACCCGGATTGGATAAAACTTTGCTTGAATGTTGTTTTTTAATTTTTTTGGCTATTTTTTTTGTAATTTATTGCCCAGGTCGGGTAGGCACGGAATTCGGAACGTAATTCTTTTTTCTTTCTTGACCTATCTCGGCCCAGTTTGGATAGAAATATTTCTGAAATGATGTTTTTTAATTTTTAATTTTTTTTTGCTGTTTGTTTTGGAATTTTCTAGCCCAGATCGGGTAGGAATGGAATTCAGGACTAAAATTTTTTTCTCTCGTTCTCGGCCCATCTCAACCCGGTTTGGATAGAAATAATGTCAGAATGATGTTTTTAATTTTTTGAATTTTTTGGTAATTTTCTATCCTGGGTCGGGTAGGAACGGAATTCGGAACGAAATTTTTTTTCTCTTTCTCGTCCTATCTCAGTCTGGTTTGGATAGTAATATTGCCGGAATGAAGTTTTTTAATTTTTCTGAATTTTTTTGCTATTTGTTTTCGAATTTTCTAGCCCGGGTCGTGTAGGAACGAAATTCGGGAGTAAAATTTTTCTCTCTCCTTCTCGACGTATCTCTATCTGGTTTTGATAGAAATAATGCCGGAATAATGTTTTTTAATTTTTTGAATTTTTTTACTATTTGTTTTCGAATTTTCTAGCCTGAATCGGGTTGGAACGAAATTCGGGACTAAAATTGTTTTCTCTCATTCTCGGCATATCTCAACCCCGTTTAGATAGAAATATTGCCAGAATGAAGTTTTTTAAATTTTTAAATTTTTTGCTATTTTTTTTGGAGTTTTCTAGAGCAAGATGGGTAGGAACAGAATTCGGAACGAAAATTTTTTTCTCTTTCTCGGTCTATCTCAACCCGGTTTGGATAAAACATTGTTGGAATGTTGTTTTTTAAATTTTTTGAATTTTTTGCTATTTCTTTTGGAATTTTTTGCCCGGGTCGGGTAAGCAGGGAATTCGAAACGAAAATTTTTTTTTCTCCTTCTTAGCCCATCTCAAACCGGTTTGGATAGAAATATTTTTTTGGTAATTTTCTAGCCCGGGTCGGGAAGGAACGAAATTCGAGACAAAATTTGTTTTCAAACTTTCTTGGCCTATCTCAACTCGGTTTAGATAGAAAATTTTCGGAATGATATTTTTTATTTTTTTGAATTTTTTTGGAATTTTCTAGTCCTGGATGGGTTGGAATGGAATTCGGGACTAAATTTTTTTTTTCTCTTTCTCGGCCGATCTTAACCCAGTTTGGAGGGAAATATTGTCGGAATCTTGTTTTTAATTTTTTGAAATTTTTTGCTATTTTTTTGGAATTTTCTAGTCCTGGACGGGGGTTGGAACGAGAATTCGGGACTAAAATTTTTTTTTCCCTTTATCGGCAGATCTCAACCCGGTTTGGATAGAAATATTGCCAGAATGATTATTTTTTTTTTTTTCAAATTTTGGCTATATTTTTTCTAAGTTTCTAGCCCGGGTTGGGTAAAACGGAATTCGGGACGAAAAACTTTTTCTCTCGTTCTCGGCCCATCTCACCCCAATTTGGATAGAAATAATGCCAAACGATGTTTTTTTATTTTTTCTGAATTTTTAGATATTATTTTGGTAATTATCTTGCCTGGGTCGGGAAGGAAAGAAATTTTTTTTCTCTCTTTCTCGACCTATCTCAGCCTGGTTTGGATAGAAATATTGCAGGAATGATGTTTCTTAATTTTTTAATTTTTTTGGTGATTTTCTAGCCCGTGTCGTGAAGGAACGAAATTCGGGACAAATTTTTTTTCCCTCTTTCTTGGCCAATCTCAACCCAGGTTGGATAGAAATAATGCCGGAATGATATTTTTTATTTTTTTATTTTTTAGCTATTTTTTTTGGAATTTTCTAGGGCGGGTTAAGTAGGAACGGAATTCGGAAAGAAAATTTTTTTCACTCTTTCTTGGCCTATCTCAACCCAGTTTGGATAGAAATATAGTTGGAATGATGATTTTAAATTTTCTGAATTTTTTTGCTATATTTTTTGGAATTTTCTAGCCCGGGTTGAGTAAGAACGAAATTTGGAACTAAAATTTTTTTCTTTCTTTTGCGGCATATCTCAATCTGCTTTGGATAGAAGTAATGCCGAAATGAAGTTTTTAATTTTTTGAATTTTTTTGGTAATTTTCTAGCCCGGGTCGGGTAGTAACGAAATTCGGGACTTAAAACTTTTTTTCTCGTTCACAGCCCATCTCAACCCAGTTTGGATTGAAATAATGCCAGAAAGATGTTGTTTATTTTTTTTGTTTTTTTAGCTATTTTTTTGGAAATTTTCTAGTCCGGGTCGGGTAGGAACGGAATTCGGAACGAAATTTTTTTTCTCTCCTTCTCGACCTATCTCAGCCTGGTTTGGATAGAAATATTGCCGGAATGATGTTTTTTAATTTTTTTAATTTTTTTGCTATTTGTTTTCGAATTTTCTAGTCCTGGTCGGGAGGAACGGAATTCAGGATGAAAATTTTTTTTTCTCTTTCTCGGCCAATCTCAACCCAGGTTGGATAGAAATAATGGCGGAATGATCTTTTTTAATATTTTTAATTTTTTTGCTATTTGTTTTCCAATTTTCTAGCCCGGGTCGGGTAGGAATGAAATTTCGGACTAAAATTTTTTTCGCTCCTTCTGGACATATCTCAATCCCGTTTCGAAAGAAATAACGCCGGAATGATCTTTTTGAATTTTTTGAATTTTTGGGCAATGTTTTTGGTGTTTTCTAGCCCGGGTCAAGGAGGAACGAGATTCAGAACGAAAATTTTTTTTTCTCTTCGTCGGCATATCTCCGGCCGGTTTGGACAGAAATATTGAAATTATGTTTTTTAATTTTTGAATTTTTTTGCTATTTGTTTTGGAATTTTGTAGCACAGGTAGGGTAGGAACCAAATTCGGGACTAAAATTTTTTTCTTTCTTTCTTGGCATATCTCGATCCGGTTTGGATAGAAATAATGCCAGAATGAAGTTTTTTAATTTTTTTAATTTTGTTGCTATTTTTTTGTAATTTTCTTGCCTGGGTCGGGTAGGAACGGATTTCGGGACGAAAAACTTTTTCTCTCGTTCTCGGCCCATCTCAACCCAGTTCGGATAGAAATAATGCCTGAATCATGTTTTTTAATTTTCTGAATTTTTTTGGTAATTTTCTTGCCCGCGCCGGGAAGGAATGGAATTCGGGACTAAATTTTTTTTTTTTTTTTCTGTCTATCTCAACCCGGTTTGGATTGAAATAATGCCGGAATGATGTTTTCTAATTTTTTGAATTTTTTTTGCTATTTTATTGGAATTTTCTATCGCGGGTCAGGTAGGAACGAAATTCGGAACGAAATTTTTTTTTTCTCTTTCTCGACCTATCTTAGCCCGGTTTGGATAGAAATATTTCCAGAATGTTGTTTTTTAATTTTTTGAAATTTTTTGCTATTTGTTTTCGAATTTTCTAGCCCGGATCGTGTAGGAACGAAATTCGGGACTAAATTTTTTTCTCTCCTTCTCGGCATATCTCATTCTTGTTTGGATAAGAATAATGCCGGAATGATGTTTTTTAATTTTCTGAATTTTTTTGCTGTTTTTTTGGAATTTTTTAGGGCGAGTCAGGTAGGAACAAGAGGGGGAGAGATTCAGTTTTTGTGGTGGTAGATAGATTTTCCAAGATGGCACACTTCATTGCATGTCACAAAACTAATGATGCATCACATATAGCTGATTTATTCTTCAAAGAAATTGTTAGGCTACATGGTATGCCTAGGACCATTGTTTCTGATAGGGATGCAAAGTTTTTGAGTTACTTTTGGAAAACTTCGTGGGGAAAGTTGGGAACCAAGTTGTTGTTTTCTACTACTTGTCATCCACAAATGGATGGTCAAATGGAAGTAGTAAATAGAACTTTGTCTTCCTTGTTGCGTGCTATCATTAAAAAGAACTTGAAAACCTGGGAAGATTGTTTGCCACATGTTGAATTTGCTGACAATAGAAGTATACATTCTGCATCTAAGTTTTCACCATTTGAAATTGTTTATGGTTTTAACCCATTGTCACCTTTGGATTTAACTTCTTTACCTTTGAGTGAACGTTTTAACTTTGTTGGCAAAAAGAAAGCAGAATTTTTAAAGATGATTCATGAAATGGCAAGGCTGAACATTGAAAGGAGGACTCAACAATATGTCCATCAAGCCAACAAGGGACGCAAGAAGGTAGTGTTTGAACCAGGAGATTGGGTTTGGTTGCACTTAAGGAAGGAACGTTTTCCAGAGAAACGGCGTTCAAAACTCCTACCTCGCGGTGACGGACCATTTCAAGTAGTGGAGCGCATCAATGATAATGCCTACAAGCTAGACTTACCCGGTGAGTATGGTGTCAGTACAAGCTTTAATGTTGCTAATTTATCTCCTTTTCATGTAGGTGATGATTTGAGGACAAATCCTTCTCCAAAGGGGTCGTGATGCACACCAAGGAGCTGGACAAGCTGATCATACAAGTGGAAATCGAGCTGAATTTGCACAAGACCCTTTGTCATTTTCTTGTGGCCCAATTACAAGACTTAGAGCCAAACGTTTCAAGGAAGCACTAAATGGGCTACTCCTGGATGGGTAGGAACGGAATTCGGGACGAAATTTTTTTTTTCTCTTTCTCGGCCTATCTCAACCAAGGTTTGATAGAAATAATGGCGGAATGATGTTTTTTAATTTTTTTTTTCACTCTTTCTCGGCATATCTCAACCCATTTTGGATAGAAATATTGTCGGAATGATAATTTTAATTTTTTGAATTTTTTTGCTATTTTTTTTGGAATTTTCTTGGGCGGGTCGGGTAGGAACGAAATTCGGAAAGAAAATTTCTTTTCACTCTTTCTCGGCCTATCTCAATCCAATTTAGGTAGAAAAATTGTCGGAATGATGTTTTTTAATTTTTTGAATTTTTTAGCTATTATTTTTGGAATTTTCTAATGTGGGGCGGGTAGGAACGGAATTCGGAACGAAATGTTTTTTTCTTTTCCTCGGCCTATCTCAACCCGGTTTGGATAAAACTTTGCTGGAATGTTGTTTTTTTAATTTTTTGCAATTTTTTTTGGAATTTTTTTGCCCGGGTCTTACGGGATAATGTTTTTTAGTTTTTAATTTTTTTTGCTGTTTGTTCTGGAATTTTCTAGCCCGGGACTGGTAGGAACGGAATTCGGGATTAAAAATTTTTTTCTCTCATTCTCGGCATATCTCAATCCGGCTTGGATAGAAATAATACTGGAATAATGTTTTTTAATTTTTTTAATTTTTTTGCTATTTATTTTTAGAATTCTCTAGCCCAGGTCACGGAGGAACGAAATTCGGAATGAAATTTTTTTTTTCTCTTTGGCCTATCTCTCCCCGGTTTAGATAGAAATATCGCCGGAATGATGTGTTTTAATTTTTTGAATTTTTTTGCTATTTGTTTTGGAATTTTCTAACCCGGGTCGGGTAGGAACGGAATTCGGGACTAAAAATTTTCTTTCTTTCTTTCTTGGCATATCTCAATCCGGTTTTGATTGAAATAATGCCGGATTGAAGTTTTTTAATTTCATGAATTTTTTTGGTGATTTTCTAACCCGGGTCGGGTAGGAACGGAATTCGAGACTAAAATTTTCTTTCTTTCTTTCTTGGCATATCTCAATCCGGTTTTGATTGAAATAATGTCAGAATGATTTTTTTTAATTTTTTGAATTTTTTTGCTATTTTTTTGGTAATTTTCTAGCCCGGGTCGGGAAGGAACGGAATTCGGGACGAAATTTTTTTTTTCTCTTTTTCGGCATATCTCAATTCGATTTGGATTGAAATAATGTTGGAATGATGTTTCTTAATTTTTTTGCTATTTTTTTTGGAATTTTCTAGGGTGGGTCGGTAGGAACATAATTCGGAATGAAATTGTCGGAATGATGTTTTTTAATTTTTTGAATTTTTTTGCTATTTTTTTTTTTGAATTTTCTAGCACGGAACGGGTAGGAACAGAATTCAGAACGAAATTTTTTTTTCTCTTCCCCGGCCTATCTCAACCCGGTTTGGATAAAACTTTGCTGGAAAGTTGTTTTGTAATTTTCTTGCTATTTTTTTTGGAATTTTTTGCCAAGGTTGGGTTCGCACGGAATTCGGAAGGAATTTTTTTTTTTTTCAATTTCTCGATCATTGTTATTGATTCCGTTCCGTTCCGGCCGGAATGGCCGGAAAATTTCGTACGACTTCACCGACACAAAGCACCCCCTTGTTCCACCTCGGGTTGAATTCCAGTTGATTCTGGGCCGTTCCGGTCATTCCGGATGATTTCGGTGAGTTTCGGCCGGTATACCAATTCCAGCCGGTATTGAAATCAAACCTGATCAACCCATCTTGTCACAGCACCGGTCACCTGAAGAAGCGCATCTCATCACAGCAGTCTTCTTTTTCTTCTTCTTTAGTTTTTTCTGTGCGTTTCATCCTCCGCAACTCAGTAGTCTTCTTTTTCTTCTTCTTCAGTTTTTTAGTGCGTTTCAACCTCTGCAACTTTCTTTCTAACTCTTGTTGTGGCAATTTTCTGCTTGGTTCAACTTTTTATTGTGCTTAGTTTTGTTTTTTGTAATATTATTTTTAGTTTTGTGAGCCTTCACGTGACTAGCTTGACTGGTATTTGAAAGAGAAGCTCTAATTTAGCTTTTTTATGTTGACTTCTTAGCCCCCTGCCTCCTACTCTACATTGTCATCTAGCCTTTTTATAAAAATAAATTTTAGCATTTATTTTTATCTTTAATTATTTATATACATTTAATCTTATAATGTTCTAAAATTTTTTTAATATTTGTTTATTTAGAAGCTGAAAAATGGGAAAAACTGAAAAAGTATTCAATAGGAAGCTTCTTGGAAGCTCACTTGTGTACATGTACCTAAAATGTGAGTTTTATTTTTAAAAAAATCATAAATAAATATTTTTTTTAAAAATAATAATCTCACTTTTTTAAATAGAAAACTATATTAAATTCATTATTTTATATAATAGTAATAATAATATATAAATATTTATATATATATATATATATTTTTTCACAGTAATTCCAAAACGGTTTCCGAAACGGTATCCGAAATTGACCGGTACCGAAATATTTCATTCCAAAGAACAAACCGAAATGGTATTCATAAAATTGTTCTCGCCCTATCTCGGTTGGATAGAAATATTTCCGAAATATTGTTTTTTAAATTTTAATTTTTTTTACTGTTTGTTTTGGAATTTTCTAGCCCAGGACGGGTAGGAATGGAATTTGGGACGAAAATTTTTTTCCCTCGTTCTAGGCCCATCCCAACCCGGTTTGGATAGAAATAATGTCAGAATGATGTTTTTTAATTTTTTGAATTTTTTTGGTAATTTTCAAGCTCGGGTCTAGTAGGAACGGAATTCGGAACGAAATTTTTTTTCTCTCTTTCTCAACCAATCTTAGCCCTGGTTTGGATAGAAATATTGTCGGAATGATGTTCCTTACTTTTTTGAATTTTTTTGCTATTTCACTTCGAATTTTCTAGCCCGGGTCGGGTAGGAACGAAATTCGGGACTAAAATTTTTCTCCCTCATTCTTGGCAAATCTCAACTCGGTTTCGATAGAAATATTGCCAGAATGAGGTTTTTTAAATTTTTGAATTTTTTGCTATTTTTTTTGGAATTTTCTAATGCGGCATGGGTTGGAACAGAATTCGGAACGAAATTTTTTTTTCTCTTCCTCGACCTATCTTAACCCGGTTTCGATAAAACATTGCTGGAATGTTGTTTTTTAAATTTTTTGAATTTTTTGCTATTTTTTTTTTGGAATTTTTTTCTCGGGTCTGGTAGACATGGAACTTGGAACGAAAT
Source organism: Quercus tomentella (assembly GCA_028535165.1). Lineage (NCBI taxonomy): Eukaryota > Viridiplantae > Streptophyta > Magnoliopsida > Fagales > Fagaceae > Quercus > Quercus tomentella. The sequence continues at coordinate 17,953,626 of JAPQVY010000023.1, forward strand.
TTTTTTTTTTATCCTTCTCGGCCTATCTTCACCCGGTTTGGATAGAAATATTTACGAAATGATGTTTTTGTTTTTTAATTTTTTTTGCTGTTTGTTTTGGAATTTTCTAGCCCGGGTTGGGTTGGAACAGAATTCGTAACGAAGTTTTTTTTTCTCTTTCTCGGCCTATCTCAACCCGGTATGGATAAAACATTGCTGGAATGTTGTTTTTTAATTTTTTTTAATTTTTTTACTATTTTTTTGGTAATTTCTAGCCCGTGTCGGGATGGAACGATATTCGGGACGAAACTTTTTTTCTCTCTTTCTCGGCCTTTCTCAATCCGGGATTGATAGAAATATTGCAGGAATGATGTTTTCTAACTTTTTGAATTTTTTTACTATTTTTTTTGGAATTTTCTAGGGCGGGTCAGGTAGGAACGGAATTCAGAATGAAATATTTTTTCTCGCATTCTCGGACTATCTCAACCCCGTTTGGGTAGAGATATAGCAAGACAAATGTTTTTTTAATTTTTTTGGTATTTGTTTTGGAATTTTCTAGCCCGGGTCGGGTAGGAACGAAATTAGGGACTAAAATTTATTTCTTTCTTTCACGGCATATCTCAATCCGGTTTGGATCAAAATAATGCCGGAATGAAGTTTTTAATTTTTGAATTTTTTTGCTTTTTTCTTGGTAATTTTCTAGCCTGGGTCGGGTAGGAACGAAATTTGGGACGAAAAACTTTTTCTCACGTTCTCGGCCCATCTGAACCCGGTTTGGATAGAAATAATGCCAGAATCATGTTTTTTAATTTTCTCAACTTTTTTGGTAATTTTCTGGCTCGGGTCAATACGGACCAGAATTCGGAACAAATTTTTTTTTTTTTTCTCTTTCTCGGCCTATCTCAACCCAGTTCGGATTGAAATAATGCCGGAATGATGTTTTTTATTTTTTTGAATTTTTTTGTTATTTTTTTTGGAATTTTGTAGGGCGGTCGGGTAGGAACGGAATTCGGAACGAAAATTTTTATTTCTTTTTATCGGTCTATCTCCGCCCGGTTTGGATAGCAATATTGCCGGAATGATATTTTTAAATTTTTTGTAATTTGTTTTGGAATTTTCTAGCCCGGGTCAGGTAAGAACGGAATTCGGGACTAAAATTTTTTTCCTTTTTTCTCGACATATCTCAATCCGGTTTGGATAGAAATAGTGCTGGAATGAAGTTTTTAATTTTTTGAATTTTTTTGGTAATTTTCTAGCCCGGGTCGGGAAGGAACAGAATTCGAGACGAATTTTTTTTTTTTTTTTTTTTTTTTTTTTTTTTTTTTTTTGTCTTTCTCAGCCTATCTTAACCCGGTTTGGATAGAAATAATACCGGAATGATGTTTTTTAATTTTTTGAATTTTTTTGCTATTTGTTTTGGAATTTTCTAGCCCAGGTCAGGTAGGAACGAAATTAGAGACTAAAATTAATTTCTTTCTTTCATGGCATATCTCAATCCGGTTTGGATAGAAATAGTGCCGAAATGAAATTTTTAATTTTTTGAATTTTATTGCTATTTTTTTGGTAATTTTCAAGCCTGGGTCGGGTAGGAACGGAATTCGGAACGAAAATTTTTTTCACTCTTTCTCGGCCCTTCTCAACCCGGTTTGGAAAGAAATATTGTCAGAATGATGTTTTTTAATATTTTCAATTTTTTTGCTATTTTTTTTTAATTTTCTAGCACGGGACGGGTAGAAACAGAATTCGGAACGAAGATTTTTTTTTCTCTTCCTCGGCCTATCTCAACTTGGTTTGGATAGAAATATTGCTGGAATGTTGTTTTTTCATTTTTTTGCTATTTGTTTTGGAATTTTCTAGCACGGGTCGGGTAGGAACGAAATTTGAAACTGAATTTTTTTTCTTTCTTTCTTAGCATATCTCAATCCGGTTTGGATAGAAATAATGCTGGAATGTAGTTTTTTTTTGGATAGAAAGTCTAACTCGTAGGAATTACCATTGATGCGCTCCACTACTTGAAATGGTCCATCACCCCGAGGTAGGAGTTTTGAACGTTGTTTCTCTGGAAAACGTTCTTCCTTAAGTGCAACCAAACCCAATCTCCTGGTTCAAACACTACCCTTCTTACGTCCCTTGTTGGCTTGATGGACATATTGTTGGGTCCTCTTTTCAATGTTCAGCCGTGCGTTTTCATGAATCATCTTTACAAATTCTGCTTTCTTTTTGCCATCTAAGTTCACACGTTCACTCAAAAGTACAAAAGTTAAATCCAAAGGTGACAATGGGTTAAAACCATAAACAATTTCAAATGGTGAAAAGTTAGATGCAGAATGTATACTTCTATTGTAAGCAAATTCAACATGTGGCAAACAATCTTCCCAGGTTTTCAAGTTCTTTTAAATGATAGCACGCAACAAGGAAGACAAAGTTCTATTTACTACTTCAGTTTGACCATCCGTTTGTGGATGACAAGTAGTAGAAAACAACAACTTGGTTCCCAACTTTCCCCACAAAGTTTTCCAAAAGTAACTCAAAAACTTTGCATCCCTATCAGAAACAATGGTCCTAGGCATACCATGTAGCCTAACAATTTCTTTGAAGAATAAATCAGCTATATGTGATGCATCATTAGTTTTGTGACATGCAATGAAGTGTGCCATCTTGGAAAATCTGTCTACCACCACAAAAAATGATTCTCTCCCCCTCTTATTCCTAACCGACTCGCCCTACAAAATTAAAAAAAAAATAGCAAAAAAAATCAAAAAATTAAAAAACATTATTCCAGCATTATTCATATCCAAACAAGAATGAGATATGCCGAGAAGGAGAGAAAACAATTTTAGTCCCGAATTTTGTTTCTACCCGATCCGGGCTAGAAAATTTGAAAACAAATAGCAAAAAATTTCAAAAAATTAAAAAACAACATTCTGGAAATATTTCTATCCAAACCGGGCTGGGATAGGTCGAGAAAGAGAAAAAAATTTTCGTTCCGAATTTTGTAGTCCTCGTCGGGTAGGAACGAAATTAAGGACGAAATTTTTTTTTTTTTTCTCTTTCTTGTCCAATCTCAATCTGGTTTGGATAGAAATACTGCCAGAATGATGTTTTTTAATTTTTTGAATTTTTTTGCTATTTTTTTTGTAATTTTCTAACCGGGGTTGGGTAGGAACGGAATTCAGAACTATAATTTTTTTCTTTCTTTCTTGGCATACCTCAGTCCGGTTTTGATAGAAATAATGCTAGAAAGAAGTTTTTAATTTTTTGAAATTTTTTGCTTTTTTTTTTTGGTAATTTTCTAGCCTGGGTCTAGTAGGAACGGAATTCAGGACGAAAATTTTTTTCTCCTGTTCTTGGCCCATCTCAACCCGGTTTGGATAGAAATAATGCCAGAATGAACAGAAATCGGGACGACAAACATTTTCTCCCTTTCTCGGCCCATCTCAACCCGGTTTGGATAGAAATAATGCCGGAATGATGTTTTTTAATTTCTTGAATTTTTTTTCTATTTTTTTTAGAATTTTCAAGTGCGGGTCGGGTAGGAACGGAATTTGGAACGAAATTTTTTTTTCTCTTTCTCAGCTTATCTCAACCCGGTTTGGATAGAAATATTACCGGAATGATGTTTTTGAATTTTTTGAATTTTTTTCCTATTTTTTTTTTGGAATTTTCTAGTCCTGGCCGGGTAGGAACAGAATTCGGGACGAAAATTTTTCTCTCTCTTTCTCAGCTTATGTCAACCCGGTTTGGATAGAAAATTTTTTGCTGTTTGTTTTCGAATTCCCTAGCCCCAGTCGGATAGGAACGGAATTCGGAACAAAATTTTTTTTCTTTCTTTTTAGGCACATCTCAATCCCGTTTGGATAGAAATAATGCCGGAATTAATTTATTTAAAATTTTGAATTTTTTTGGTAATTTTCTAGCCCGGGTTGGGTAGGAACGGAATTCAGGACGAAGTTTTTTTACTTTCTTTTAGCCCATCTCAACCTGGTTTGGATAGAAATAATGACAAAATGATGTTTTTTAATTTTTTGAAATTTTTTTGTTATTTTTTTGGTAATTTTCTAGCCCGGGTAGGGCAAGACCGAAATCGGGACAAAATTTTTTTTTTCTCTTTCTCAGTCCATCTTAACCCGGTTTGGATAGAAATAATGCCAGAATGATGTTTTTTAAGTTTTTGAATTTTTTTGCTATTTTTTTGGTGATTTCCTAGCACGGCTCGGGTAGGACCGGAATTCGGGACGAAAACTTATTTCTCTCGTTCTCGGCCCATCTCAACCCGGTTGGAAAGAAATAATGCCAGAATGATGTTTTTTAAATTTTTGAATTTTTTTGCTATTTGTTTCGAATTTTCTAGTCCGGATCGGGTAGGAACGAAATTCAGGACGAAATTTTTTTCTTTCCTTCTCGGGATTTCTCCATCCGGTTTAGATTGAAATATTGCCAGAATGATGTTTTTTAATTTTTTGAATTTTTTTGCTATTTTTTTTTTTTGGAATTTTCTAGCCAGGGTCGGGTAGTAACGAAATTCGGAATGGCGTTTTTTAATTTTTTCAATTTTTTTGCTATTTTTTTTGGAATTTTCAAGTGGGGGTCGGATAGGAACGGAATTCGGAACTAAATTTTTTTTCTCGCCTTCTCAACATATCTCAATTCAGTTTGCACAGAAATAATGCCGGAATGATGTTTTTTAACTGATTGAATTTTTTTGCTATATTTTTTGGAAATTTCTACTTACGGTCGGGTAGGAATGGAATGGGGAACGGAATTGTTTTCTCTATTTCTCGACCTATCTCAGGCCGGTTTGGATAGAAATATTGCCAGAATGATGTTTTTTAATTTTTTTAAAATTTTTTTCTGTTTGTTTTCGAATTTTCTAGCCTGAGTCTGATAGGAACAGAATTCGGAACTAAAATTTTTTTCTTTCTTTCTTTGCATAAATCTCAATCCAGTTTGGATAGAAATAATGCCGGAATGAAGTTTTTTAAAATTTTTAATTTTTTTTACTTTTTTTGTGGTAATTTTCTAGCCCGGGTTGCATAGGAACGGAATTCAAGACGAAAATATTTATTCTCTTTTTCTCGGCTCTTCTCAACCCGGTTTGGATAGAAATAATGCCAGAATGATGATCATTAATTTTTTTGAATTTTTTGGCTATTTTTTCGGTAATTTACTAGCCCAGGTCGGGCAGGAACAGAATTCGGGTCGAAAATTTTTTTTTTCTTCTCTTTCTCGGCCTATCTCAACCCGGTTTGGATAGAAATATTGTCAGAATGATGTTTTTTAATTTCTTGAATTTTTTTGCTATTTTTTTTGGAATTTTCAAGTGCGGGTCGGATACGAACGAAATTCGAAACTAAAATTTTTTTTTTTCTTTCTACGCACATCTCAATCCAGTTTGGATAAAAATAATGCCGGAATGAAGTTTTTTAAATTTTTGAATTTTTTTGGTAATTTTCTAGCCCAGGTTGGGTAGGAACGGAATTCAGGACGAAATTTTTTTTCTCTATTTCTCAGCCAATCTCATCCCGATTTGGATAGAAATATTGCTAGAATGAATTTGGGACGAATTTTTTTTTTTTTTTTCTCTTTCTCGGTGCATCTTAACCTGATTTGGATAGAAATAATGCCAGAATAATGTTTTTTAATTTTTTGAATTTTTTTGCTGTTTTTTTTCGAATGTTCTAGCCCGGGTCGGATTGGAACGGAATTATGAACTAAATTTTTTTTCTTTCTTTCTAGGCATATCTCAACCCTGTTTGGATAGAAATAATGCCAGATTGATGTTTTTTAATTTTTTGAAATATTTTTTGTAATTTTCTAGCCTGGGTCTGGTAGGAACGGAATTCGGGACGAAAATTTGTTTCTCTCGTTCTCGGCCCATCTCAACCCAGTTGGATAGAAATAATGCCAAAATGATGTTTATTTAATTTTTTGATTTTTTTTGTTTTTTTTTTTCTAATTTTCTAGCCCGGGTCTGGTAGAAACGGAATTTGGGATGAAATTTTTTTTCTCTTTTTCTCGTCCCATCTCAACCCGGTTTGGATAGAAAGAATGCCAGAATGTTTTTTTTTTTTAATTTTTTGTTCTTTTTTTGGTAATTTTCCAGCCTAGGCCGAGTAGAACCGGAATTTGGGACGAAATTTTTTTTTTTCTCTTTCTCGGTCCATCTTAACCCGGTTTGGATAGAAATAATGCCAGAATGATGTTTTTAATTTTTTTTTTGCAATTTTTTTTGGCAATTTCCTAGCCTGGGTCGTGTCGGACTGGAATTCGGGACGAAAATGTTTTTCTCTCTTTCTTGATCCATCTTAACCCGGTTTAGATAGAAATAATACTATAATTATTTTTTAAATTTTTTTGCTATTTTTTTTTGTAATTTTCTAGCCCGTGACAGGTAGGAACGGAATTCGGGACGAAAATTTTTTTCTCTCCTTCACGGCATATTTTGGTTGGGATAGAAATAAAGCCGAAATGATGTTTTTTAATTTTTTTGCTTTTTTTTTTTGGAATTTTCTAGCCCAGTCGGGTTGGAACGGAGTTCGGGAAGAAAATATTATTCTCTCCTTCTCGGCATATTGCGGTTGGGATAGAAATAAAGTTGGAATGATTTTTTTTAATTTTTTTAATTTTTTTGCTATTTTTTTTGCAATTTATTTTGTAATTTTCTAGCCCGGGTCGGGTAGGAACGGAATTCGGAACTAAATTTTTTTTCTTTCTTTCTTGGCATATCTCAACCCGGTTTGGATAGAAGTAACGCTGGAAAGAAGTTTTGAATTTTTTAAATTTTTTTTCATAATTTTCTAGACCAGGTCGGGTAAGAACAGAATTCGGGACGAAAAACTTTTTCTCCCGTTCTCGGCCTATCTCAACCCGGTTTGGATAGAAATAATGCCAGAATGATGTTTTTTAATCTCTTGAATTTTTTTGGAAGTTTCAAGTATGGGTCAGGTAGGAACGGAATTCGGAACGAAATTTTTTTTTTTTCCTCTTTCTCAGCTTATCTCGACCCGGTTTGAATAGAAATATTTCCGGAATTATGTTTTTTAATTTTTCGAACTTTTTTTCCTTTTTTTTTTTGAATTTTCTAGTCTTGGTCGAGTAGGGACAAATTTCGGGACGAAATTTTTTTTTTTCTCTTTCTCGTCTTAGCTAAGCCTGGTTTGGATAGAAATGTTGCCGGAATTATGTTTTTTTAACTTTTTGAATTTTTTTGCTATTTATTTTGGAACTTTCTAGCCCGGGTCGGGGAACAACAAAATTCGGAACGAAATTTTTTTTTTTGCTCTTTCTCAGTCCATCTTGACCCGGTGTGGATAGAAATAACGCCAGAATGATTTTTTTAATTTGTTGAATTTTTTTGCTATTTTTTTTGGAATTTCAAGTGCTGATTGGGTACGAATGGAATTCGGAACAAAATTTTTTTTTTCTTTCTCAGTCCATCTTAACCCGGTTTGGATAGAAATAATGCCGTAATGATTTCTTTATGTTTTTTAATTTTTTGAATTTTTTTGCTATTTTTTTTGGAATTTTGTAGTCCTATCAGGGTAGGAGTGGAATTCGGGGTGAAAATTATTTTCTCTCCGTCTCGGCATATCTCAATCCAGTTTGGATAGAAAGAATGCCGGAACGATGTTTTTTAATTTTTTGAAGTTTTTTTGCTATTTGTTTTGTAATTTTCAAATGCAGGTCGGGTACGAACGGAATTCGGAACGAATTTTTGTTTTTCCACTTTCTCAACCCAGTTTGGATAGAAATATTGCCGGAATGATGTTTTTTATTTTTTTGAATTTTTTCGCAATTTTTTTGCTAGGGTCGAGTAGGAACGGAATTCAGGACAAAAAACTTTTTTTCTCGTTCTTGGCCCATTTCAACCCGGTTTGGATGGAAATAATGCCAGAATGATGTTTTTTATTTTTTTGCTATTTTTTTGGTAATTTTCTAGCCCGGGTAGGGAAGGAACGGACTTTGGGACGAAATTTTTTTTTTTCTCTTTCTCGGCCTATCTCAACCCAGTTTAGATAGAAATAAAGCCGGAATGATGTTTTTTAATTTTTTGAATTTTTTTGCTGTTTTTTTTTGGAATTTTCAAGTGCAGGTCGGGTAGGAACAGAATTCGGAATTTTTTTTTTTATTCTAATCTGAACTTGGTTTGTATAGAAAATATTACCGGAATGCTGTTTTTTAATTTTTTCAATTTTTTAGATATTTTTTTTGAATTTTCTAGTCCTGGTCGGGTAGGAACGGCATTTCGGACGAAAAATTTTTTCTCTCTTTCCCGGCTTATGTCAACCCGGTTTGGATAGAAATATTGCTAGAATGATGTTTTTTAATTTTTCAAATTTTTGTTACTATTTGTTTACGAATTTTATATCCAGGTTCGGGTAGGAACGAAATTCGGGACTAAATTTTTTTTTCTCTCCCTCTCGGCATATCTCACTTCGGTTCGGACAGAAATAAAGCCGGAATGATGTTTCTCAATTTTTTGAATTTTTTTTTGGAATTTTCTTGCCAAGGTCGTGTAGAACGAAATTTGGATCGATATTTTTTTTCTCTTTATCTCGACTTACCTCAGTCCGGTTTGGTTAGAAATATTGCCGGAATGATGTTTTTTAATTTTTTGAATTTTTTTACTATTTGTTTTTGATTTTTCTAGCCTGGGTCGGGTAGGAACGAAATTCAGGGCTAAATTTTTTTTCTCTCCCTCTTGGCATATTTCAATTTGGTTTGGACAGAAATAACGCAGGAATGATGTTTTTTAATTTTTTGAATTTTTTTTCTATTTTTTTTTGGAATTTTCTAGCCAAGGTCGGGTAGGAACGGAATTCGGAATGAAATTTTTTTTCTCTTTTTCTCCACCTATCTCAGCCTGGTTTGGATAGAAATATTGCTGGAATCAGTTTTTTAAATTTTTGAATTTTTTTGCTATTTGTTTTGGAATTTTCTAGCCAGGGTCGGATAGGAACGGAATTGAGGATGAAAATTGTATTCTCTATTTCTTGGCCAATCTCAACCCGGTTTGGACAGAAATACTGCCAGAATGAAGTTTTTTAAATCTTCGATTTTTTTTGCTATTTTTTTGGTAATTTACTAGCCCGAGTCGGGTAGGAACGGAATTTAGGACGAAATTTTTTTCTCTTTTTTTTCGGCCCATCTCAAGCTGGTTTGGATAGAAATAATGCCAGAGTGATGTTTTTTAATTTTTTGAATTTTTTTCCTATTTTTTAGGTAATTTTCTAGCCCGGGTCAATTAGGACCGGAATTCAGGACGAAATATAGCAGAACTGATGTTTTTTAATTGTTTTGCTATTTGTTTTGGAATTTTCTAGCCTGGGTCGGGTAGGAACGGAGTTGGGGACTAAAATTTTTTTCTTTCTTTCTCGGCATATCTCAATCCGGTTTGGACAGAAATAATGCCGGAATGAAGTTTTTAATTTTTTGAATTTGTTTGCTATTTTTTTGGTAATTTTCTTGCCCGGGTCGGGTAGGAATGGAAGTCGGAACAAAAATTTTTTTCCTTCTTTCCTGGCATATATCAATCCGGTTTGGACAGAAATAATGCCGGAATGATGTTTTTTAATTTTTTGCTATTTTTTTGGTAATTTTACAGCCCAGGTCGGGTAGGAAAGGAATTTGGATCGAATTTTTTTTTTCTCTTTCTCGGCCTATCTCAGCCCGATTTGGAGAGAAATATCACCAGAATGAAGTTTTTAATTTTTTGAATTTTTTTGCTATTTGTTTTCAAATTTTGTAGCCAGTGTCGGGTAGTAACGAAATTCGAGACTAAAATTTTTTTATCTCCTTCTCAGCATATCTCATTCCTTTTTGGATAAGAATAATTCCGGAATGATGTTTTTTAATTTTTTTAATTTTTTTGCTAGTTTTTTTGGAATTTTCTAGGGCGGGTCTGGTTGGAACGGAACTCTGAACGAAAATTTTTTTCACTCTTTGTCGGCCTATCTCAACCCGGTTTGGATAGAAAAATTGTCTGAATGATGTTTTTGAATTTTTTTGCAATTGTTTTTGGAATTCTCTAGTCCAGGTCGGGTAGGAACGGAATTCGGAATGAAATTTTTTTTTCTCTTCCTCGGCGTATCTCAACCCGGTTTGGATAGAACATTGTTGGAATGTTGTTTTTTAATTTTTTTGAATTTTTAGCTTTTTTTTTGTTAATTTTCTATTCCGGGTTGGGAAAGAACGGAATCCGGTTTGGATTGAAATGATGCCGGAATAAAGTTTTTTAATTTTTTTGCTATTTTTTTCGTAATTTTCTAGGGAGGGTTGAGTAGGAATGGAATTCGGAATGAAATTTTTTTTTCACTCTTTCTTGGCCTATCTCAACGCGGTTTACGTAGAAAAATTGTCGGAATGATGTTTTTTAATTTTTTGAATTTTTTTGCTATTTTTATAGTAATTTTCTAGCCCGTGTTGGGATGGAACGATATACGAGGCGAAACATTGTTTCTCTCTGTCACGGCCTCTCTTAACCCGGGTTGGATAGAAATAATGCCGGAATGATGTTTTTTAATTTTTTGAATTTTTTTGCTATTTTTTTTTGGAATTTTCTTGGGCGGGTCAGGTACGAACAGAGTTCGGAATGAAATTTTTTTTTTTTTCTCTTTCTCGGCCTATCTGAACCCAGTTTGGATAGAAATAATGTTAGAATGATGTTTTTTAATTTTTTGAATTTTTTGCTATTTTTTTGGAATTTTCTAGTCCTGGACGGGGGTTTGAATGGAATTCGGGACTAAAATTTTTTTTTTCTCTTTGTCGGACGATCTAAACCCGGTTTGGATAGAAATATTGCCGGAATGATAATTTTTTTTTTTTTTTTCAGTTTTTAGCTATATTTTTTGTAATTTTCAAGCCCGGGTCGGGTAAGAACGGAATTTGGGACGAAAAACTTTTTCTCTCGTTCTCGGCCCATCTCAACCCGATTTGGACAGAAATAATGCCAAACGATGTTTTTTATTTTTTTGAATTTTTAGCTATTTCTTTTTGTAATTTTCTAGCCCGGATCAGGATGGAAAAGAATTCGGAACGAATTTTTTTTTTTTTTCTTTCTCGTCCTATTTCAGCCTGGTTTGGATAGAAATATTGCAGGAATGATGTTTTTCAATTTTTTGAATTTTTTTGCTATTTGTGTTGTAAATTTCTAGCCCGTGCTAGGAAGGAACGAAATTCGGGACAAAATTTTTTTTTTCTCTTTCTTGGCCTATCTCAACCCAGGTTGGATAGAAATAATGCCGGAAAGATATTTTTTAATATTTTGAATTTTTTTGGAATTTTCTAGGGCGGGACAAGTAGGAACAGAATTCGGAATGAAAATTTTTTTCACTCTTTCTTGGCCTATCTCAACCCAGTTTGGATAGAAATATAGCCGGAATAATGATTTTAAATTTTCTGAATTTTTTTGCTATTTTTTTTTGGATTTTTCTAGCCCGGGTTGGGTAGGAACGGAATTCGGAATTATATTTTTTTCTTTCTTTCTCGGCATATCTCAATCTGGTTTGGATAGAAGTAATGCTGGAATGAAGTTTTTAATTTTTTGAATTTTTTTGCTATTTTTTTGGTAATTTTATAGCCTGGGTCAGGTAGGAACGGAATTCGGAACAAAAATTTTTTCCTCTCTTTCTCGATCTATCGCAGCCCTGTTTGGATAGAAATATTTCCAGAATTATGTTTTTTAATTTTTTGAAATTTTTTGCTATTTGTTTTCAAATTTTCTAGCCCGGATCGGGTAGGAACGAAATTCGGGACTAAAATTTTTTTCTCTCCTTCTTGGTATATCTCATTCCTGTTTGGATATGAATAATGCTGTAAAGATGTTTTTTAATTTTTTTAATTTTTTTGCTATTTTTTTGGAATTTTCTAGGTCGAGTCGGGTAGGAATAAGAGGGGGAGAGATTCAGTTTTTGTGGTGGTAGATAGATTTTCCAAGATGGCACACTTCATTGCATGTCACAAAACTAATGATGCATCACATGTAGCTGATTTATTCTTCAAAGAAATTGTTAGGCTACGTGGTATACCTAGGACCATTGTTTCTGATAGGGATGCAAAGTTTTTGAGTTGCTTTTGGAAAACTTTGTGGGGAAAGTTGGGAACCAAGTTGTTGTTTTCTACTGCTTGTTATCCACAAACGGATGGTCAAACTGAAGTAGTAAATAGAACTTTGTCTTCCTTGTTGCGTGCTCTCATTAAAAAGAACTTGAAAACCTGGGAAGATTGTTTGCCACATGTTGAATTTGCTTACAATAGAAGTATACATTGTGCATATAAGTTTTCACCATTTGAAATTGTTTATGGTTTTAACCCATTGTCACCTTTGGATTTAACTTCTTTACTTTTGAGTGTACGTGTGAACTTAGATGGCAAAAAGAAACCAGAATTTGTAAAGATGATTCATGAAAAGGCACGGCTAAACATTGAAAGGAGGACTCAACAATATGTCCATAAAGCCAACAAGGGACGCAAGAAGGTAGTGTTTGAACCAGAAGATTGGGTTTGGTTCCACTTAAGGAAGAAACGTTTTCCAAAGAAACGGCGTTCAAAACTCCTACCTCGGGGTGATGGACCATTTCACGTAGTGGAGCGCATCAATGATAATGCCTACAAGTTAGACTTACCCGGTGAGTATGGTGTCAGTACAAGCTTTAAAGTTAGACTTACCCGGTGAGTAGGCGATGATTTAAGGACAAATCCTTCTTAAGAGGGGTCGTGATGCACACCATGGAGCTGGACATGCTGATCATACAAGTGGAAATGGAGTTGAATTTGTACAAGACCCTTTGCCATATTCTAGTGGCCCAATTACAAGACTTAGAGCCAAACGTTTCAAGGAAGCACTAAATGGGCTAGTCCTGGTCTGGTAGGAACGAAATTCGGAACGAAATTTTTTTTCTCTATTTCTCGGCCTATCTCAACCCAGGTTGGATAGAAATAATGGCAGAATGATGTTTTTTAATTTTTTTTCTCTCTTTCTCGTCCTATCTCAACCCGGTATGGATAGAAATATTGTCGAAATGATGTTTTTTAATTTTTTCAATTTTTTTGCTATTTTTATTGGAATTTTCTTGGGCGGGTCGGGTAGGAACGGAATTGGGAAAGAAAATTTATTTTCACTCTTTCTCGGCCTATCACAATCCAGTTTAGGTAGAAAAATTGTCGGAATGATGTTTTATAATTTTTTGAATTTTTTAGCTATTTTTTTTGGAATTTTCTAGCTTGGGATGGGTAGGAACAGAATTCGGAATGAAATTTTTTTTTCTTTTCCTCGGCCTATCTCAAACCGGTTTGGATAAAACTTTGCTGGAATGTTTTTTTTAAATTTTTTTGCTATTTTTATGCCCGGTTCAGGTAGGCACGAAATTCGGAACGAAATTCTTTTTTTTCTTTTTCTCAGCCTGGTTTGGATAGAAATATTCCCGGAATGATGTTTTTTAATTTTTAATTTTTTTTGCTGTTGTTTTGGAATTTTCTAGCCAGAGTCTGGTAGGAACGGAATTCGGGACTAAATTTTTTTTTTTTTTTCTTTCTCGGTATATCTCAATCCAGTTTTGATAGAAATAATGACAGAATGATGTTTTTTAATTTTTTGAATTTTTTTGCTAATTTTTTTTTAATATTCTAGCCCGGTTCGAGAAGGAACGAAATTCAGGACATTTTTTTTTTCTCTTTCTCAGCCTATCTCAACCCGGTTTGGATAGAAACATTGACGGAATGATTTTTTTTAATTTTTTGTGCTATTTTTTTTGGAATTTTCTTGCCCGGGTCGGGTTGGAACGCAATTCGGAACGAAAATTATTATTTCTCTTGATCGGCCTATCTCCGCTCGGTTTGGAAAGAAATATTGCTGGAACGATGTTTTTTAATTGTTTGAATTTTTTTGCTATTTGTTTTTGAATTTTCTAGCCCGGGTCGGGCAGGAACGAAATTCGGGACAAATTTTTTTTTCCTTCTTTGTCGGCATATCTCAATCTGGATTGGATAGAAATACTGATGGAATGAAGTTTTTAATTTTTTGAATTTTTTTGCTATTTTTTTGGTAAATTTCTAGCCCGGGTAGGGAAGGAACGGAATTTGGGACGAAATTTTTTTTTTCTTTTTCTTGGCCTATCTCAACCCGGTTTGTATAGAAATGATACCGGAAACAGTTTTTTAATTTTTTTAATTTTTTTGGTATTTTTTTTGGAATTTTCAAGTGCGGGTCGGGTAGGAACGGAATTCGGAACGAAAATTTTTTTTTCTCTTTCTCGACGTACCTCATCTCGGTTTGGTTAGATATATAGCGGCAAATGATGTTGATTAATTTTTGAATTTTTTTGTTATTTTTTTTTTTTGGAATTTTCTCGTCCTGGTCGGGTAGGAACGGAATTCGGGACGATTTTCTTTTTTTTTCTCTTTGTCGGCATATCTCAACCCGGTTTGGATAGAAATATGGCCGTAATGATGTTTTTTAATTTTTTGAATTTTTTTGCTATTTTTTTTTTTAATTTTCTTGCCTGCGTCAGGTAGGAACGAAATTCAGGACGAAAAACATTTTCTCCCGTTCTCGGCCCATCTCAACCCGGTTTGGATAGAAATAATGCTAGAATCATGTTTTTTAATTTTCTCAATTTTTTTGGTAATTTTCTAGCCCGGGTCGATAACGAACGGAATTCGGAACGGAAAATTTTTTTTTTTTCTCTTTCTAGGCCTATCTAAACCCATTTTGGATGGAAATAATTCCAGAATGACGTTATTTATTTTTTTGAATTTTTTTGCTTTTTTTCTAGGGCGGGTCGGGTAGAAACGTAATTCGGAACGAAAATTTTTTTTTCTCTCTCTCGGTCTACGTCAACCCAGTTTGGACTGAAATAATGCCGGAATGATGTTTTTTAATTTTTTTTTGTGTTTGTTTTGGAATTTTCTAGCCCGGGTCGGGTATGAATGGAATTCGGGACAAAATTTTTTTTCTCTCTTTCTCGGTATATCTCAATCCGATTTGGATATAAACATTGACTGAATGATTTTTTTAATTTTTTAATTTTTTTGTTATTTTTTTGGAATTTTTTTGCCCGGGTTGGGTAGGAACGGAATTCGGAACGAAAATTTTTATTTCTTTTTATCGGCCTATCACCGCCCGGTTTGGATAGAAATATTGACGAAATTATATTTTTTAATTTTTTGCAATTTGTTTCGGAATTTTCTAGCCTGGGTCGGGTAGGAACGGAATTCGGGACTAAATTTTTTTTCCTTCTTCCTCGGTATATCTCAATCCAGTTTTGATAGAAATAATGCTGGAATGATGTTTTAAATTTACTGATTTTTTTGCTATTTTTTTCTTAATTTTGTAGCCCGGGTAGGGAAGGAACGGAATTCGGGACGAAATTTTTTTTTTTTTTTTCTCTTTCTCGGTCTATCTCAACCCGGTTTGAATAGAAATAATGCCGGAATGATTTTTTTAATTTTTTTAATTTTTTTGCTATTTGTTTTGGAATTTTGAAGTGCGGGTCGGGTAGGAATGGAATTCGGTACAAAATTTTTTTTTTCTCTTTCTCAGCCTATCTCAGCTGAGTTTGGATAGAAATTTTGCCAGAATAAATTTTGTTAATTTTTTTGCTATTTTTTTTCGGAATTTTCTAGTCCTGGTTGGGTTAGGGACGGAATTCGGGACCAAAATTTCTTTCTTTCTTTCTTTCTTGGCATATCTCAATCCAGTTTGGATAGAAATAATGCCAGATTGAAGTTTTTAAATTTTTTGAATTTTTTTGCTATTTTTTTGGTAATTTTCTAGCTCGGGTCGAGTAGGAACGGAATTCATGACGAAAAGCTTTTTCTCTCGTTCTCGGCCCATCTCAACCTGGTTTGGATAGAACTAATGCCAAAATGATTATTTTTAATTTTCTGAATTTTTTTGGTATTTTTTGTTAATTTTCTAGCCTGGGTCGGGAAGGAACGGAAGTCAAGACGAAATTTTTTTTTTCTTTTTCAGCTGATCTTGACCCAGTTTGGATGGAAATATTGCCGGAATGATGTTTTTTAATTTTTCGAATTTTTTTGCTATTTTTTTTGAAATTTTCTAGCAAGGGTCTGGTAGGAACGGAATTCAGGACGAAAAACTTTTTCTCTCATTTTTGGCCCATCTCAATCCAGTTTGGATAGAAATAATGCCAGAATGATGTTTTTTAATTTTCTGAATTTTTTTGCTATTTTGTTGGTAATTTTCAAGCTAGAGTCGGGGGAGGAACGGAATTCGGGACGAAATTTTTTTTTCTCTTTCTCTGCATCTCTCAATCCGGCTTGGATTGAAATAATGTCGGAATGATGTTTTTTAATTTTTAATTTTTTTGCTATTTTTTTTGGAATTTTCTAGCGCGGGACGGGTAGGAACATAATTTGGAACGAAATTTTTTTTTTCTCTTCCTCGGCCTATCTCAACCCAGTTTGGATAAAACTTTGCCGGAATGTTGATTTTTAATTTCTTTGCTATTTTTTTGGAATTTTTTTGCTCGGGTCCGGTAGGCACGGAATTTGGAACAAAATTTTTTTTTTTCTCTTTATCGGCCTAAGTCGTCCCGGTTTGGACAGAAATATTTCCGGAATTATGGTTTGGTACATTTTGACTCGATTCCCGTACCATAGCGAGTATATGAACACAAAGAAATAAACACCCCCATTATCTTATTATCTTACACATCATTCTGATACAGGATACTTAATTTAATGACGCGTTGAATTATATTAATATTTATTCGATCTAGAAATGAATCAACAAGGTTGTCTTATTTATTTTCAGGTCTTTTTTTTTTTTTTTTTTTTTGTGAGTGGAAAAATAGACCAAACTTTGTTTATAGTATATCCTATCCGAATACAATTTTTAAATTGGATTGATTACAGACAACTAAAATAAGTAAGTTTGTTTGACAAAATTAAGACTTCTTAACAAAATTATGAATTATTGTGTATAGCAAATTAAAATGAGTGTAATTATTATTACTGATCAATAAATATATGGATAAAAATATCTAAAAAAAAAAGAGGGAGGGGCGATTCATTTTTATGGTACAAAACTCATTCATCTCGCTTATTTCGCAAGAAGAAAAAGAAGAAAACAGGGGATCTGTTGAATTTCAAGTATTTAGTTGGACCAATAAAATAAGAAGACTCACAGAAAATACTGTTCCTCTCAAAGAGGTCTCCGTAAAATTCTGGGAAAACGTCAACGATTGCTGTCTTATTTTCCAAAGAAAAAGAGAGTACTTTATAAATACTTAATAAATCAGTTGGGTATTCGAGAATCAAAAACTTGTTAATTTTAAGAGTCATTTTGAACTATTTGCTTTATTAGATCTTGAATTTTGATAAACTGATTTTCGTTTTACGCAATTCGAAGAAGAATGAATCGAGGAAAAACTTATGAATATACTAGTTACAAGAAAGGATCTCACGATAGTCAATATGGGCACCCACCACCCCTGTCAATGCATGGTGTTCTTCGACTCGTCGTTACTCTGGACGGCGAAGATGTTACTGAATGTGAACCCATATTAGGTTATTTACACAGAGGGATGGAAAAAATTGCGGAAAACCGAACTATTATACAATATTTGCCTTATGTAACCCGTTGGGATTATTTAGCTACTATGTTCACTGAAGCAATAATTGTAAATGGGCCAGTACAACTAGGAAATATTCAAGTACCGAAAAGAGCTAGTTATATCAGAGTAATTATGTTGGAATTGAGTCGTATAGCTTCTCATTTGTTATGGCTCGGCACTTTCATGGTAGATATTGGTGCACAGACTCCTTTCTTCTATATTTTCAGAGAAAGAGAATTAGTATATGATCTATTCGAAGCTGCTACGGGTATGAGAATGATGCATAATTATTTTCGTATCGGAGGAGTGGCGGCTGATCTACCTTATGGATGGATAGATAAAGGTTTGGATTTCTGCGATTATTTTTTAACAGGAGTTACTGAATATCAAAAACTTATTACAAGAATATCTATTTTTTTAGAACGAGTTGTGGGCGTAGGCACTATTGGTAGAGACGAAGTAAAAAGTTGGGGTTTATCAGGACCAATGCTGCGAGCGTTTTGAATACCGATCTTCGTAAAATTAATCACTATGAGTGTTACGACGAATTTGATTGGGAAGTACAATGTCAAAAAGAAGGGGATTCATTTGCTCGTTATTTAGTCCGAATTGGCGAAATGGCAGAATCCATCAAAATTGTTCAACAGGCGCTGGAAGGAATTCCGGGGGGGCCCTACGAGAATTTAGAAACTCGATACTTTGATAGAAAAAGGTAACCAGAATGGCATGATTTTGAATATCGATTCGTTAGTAAAAAACCCTCCGAATTGCCGAAACAAGAACTTTATGTGTGAGTCAAAGCTCAGTTTTGGTAAGAAATATTGTTGGAATGATTTTTTTTTTAATTTTTTTTAATTTTTTTGCTATTTTTTTGGAATTTTCTAGTCCTGGTCGGGTAGGAACGGAATTCGGGACTAATTTTTTTTTTTTCTCTTTCTCGGTCAATCTCAACCCGGTTTGGATAGAAATATTGACGGAATGATTTTTTTAGTTTTTTGAATTTTTTGCTTTTTTTTTTGGAATATTCTTGCCCGGGTCAGGTAGGAACGGAATTCGGAACGAAAATTTTTATTTCTCCTTGTCGGCCCATCTCAACCCGGTATTGATAGAATAACGCCAGAATGATGTTTTTTAACTTTTTGAATATTTTGCTATGTTTTTGGTAATTTTCTAGCCCAGGTCGGGTAGGAACGGAATTCGGAACGAAAATTATTTTCACTCTTTCTCGATCAATCTCAGCCCGGTTTGGATAGAAATATTGCCGGAATGATGTTTTTAAATTTTTTGAATTTTTTTGCTATTTGTTTTCGAATTTTCTAGCCCGGATAGGGTAGGAACAAAATTCGGGACTAAAATTTGTCTCTCCTTCGGGGCATATCTCAATCCGGTTTGGATAGAAATAATGCCGGAATGATGTTTTTTAATTTTTTTATTATTTGTTTTGGAATTTTCGAGCCCGGGTCTGACAGGAACGAAATTCGGGACTAAAATTTTTTTCTCTCCTTCTCGGCATAGTTCAACTCGGTTTAGATAGAAATATTGCCAGAATGAAATTTTTGAATTTTTGAATTTTTTTGTTACTCGGGTAGGAACGACATTCGGGACTAAAATTTTTTTTTCTCTTTCCCGGTATATCTCAACCCGGTTTGGATAGAAATATTGCCAGAATGAAGTTTTTTAAATGTTTGAAATTTTTTGCTATTTTTTTTGGAATTTTCTAGCGCGGGATGGGTAGGAATAGAATTCGAAAATAAAATTTTATTTCTCTTTCTCGGCCTGTCTCAACCCGGTTTCGATAAAACATTGCTAGAATGTTGTTTTTTTTTTTAATTTTTTTTAATTTTTTGCTTATTTGTTTGGAATTTTTTGCCCGGGTCGGGTAGGAACGGAATTCAAAACAATTTTTTTTTCTCCTTCTCGGCCTATGGGTGGTTTGGATAGAGATATTTCTGGAATGATGATTTTTAATTTTTAATTTTTTTTGCTGTTTGTTTTGGAATTTTCTAGCCTGGGTCGGGTAGGAACAGAATTCGGGACGAAAAGTTTTTTCCCACGTTCTCGGCCCATCTCAAACCAGTTTGGATAGAAAAAATGTTAGAATGATGTTTTTTAATTTTTTGCCTATTTTTTTGGTAATTTTCTAGCCATTGTCGGGATGGAACGAAATTCGGGACAAAACTTTTTTTTTCTCTTTCTCGGCCTATCTCAACCCGGGTTGGATAGAAATAATGCGGGAATGATGTTTTTTAATTTTTTGAATTTTTTTGCTATTTTTTTTTTGGAATTTTCTAGGGCGGGTCTGGTAGGAACGGAATTCGGAATGCAAATTTTTTTTTTCTCTTTCTCGGCCTATCTCAACCCAGTCTGGATAGAAATACTGTCGGAATGATGTTTTTTAATTTTTGGAATTTTTTTGCTATTTGTTTTGGAATTTTCTAGCCCGGGTCGGGTAGGAACGAAATTAGGGACGAAAATTTATTTCTTTCTTTCACGGCATATCTCAATCCGGTTTGGATAGAAATATTGTCGGAATGATGTTTTTTAATTTTTTGCTATTTTTTTTGGAATTTTCTAGCGCAGGACGGGTAGGAATAGAATTCGGAACGAAGATTTTTTTTTCTCTTCCTCAACCTATCTCAACCTGGTTTGGATAGAAATATTGCTGGAATGTTGTTTTTTGATTTTTTGCTATTTTTTTTGGAATTTTTTGCCTGGGTCAGGTAGGCTCGGAATTCGGTACGAAAATTTTTTTTCCCTCTTTCTTGGCCTATCTCGTCCCGGTTTGGGTAGAAATATTTCCAGAATAATGTTTTTTAATTTTTAATTTTTTTTGCTATTTGTTTTGGAATTTTCTTGCTCAGGTCGGGTAGGAATGGAAATCGGGGCTAATTTTTTTTTCTTTTTCTTTCTCAGTATATCTCAATCCGATTTGCATAGAAACATTGACGGAATGATTTTTTTAATTTTTTGAATTTTTTTGCTATTTTTTTGGAATTTTCTTGCCCGAGTCGGGTAGGAACGGAATTTGGAACGATACATATATATTTTTTTTCTCGGCCTATCTCAACCCGGTTTGGATAGAAATATTGTCGGAATGGTGTTTTTTAATTTTTTGAATATTTTTGCTATTTTTTTGAAATTTTCAAGTGCGGGTCGGGTAGGAACGAAATTCGGTACGAAATTTGTTTTTTCTCTTTCTCGGCCTACCTCATTCCTGTTTTGATAGAAATATTGCCGGAATGATGCTTTTTAATTTTTTGAATTTTTTTCTATTTTTTTTTGGAAATTTCTAGTCCTGGTCGGGTAGGAACGGAATTCGGGACTAAAATTTTTTTTTTCTTTCTTGGCATATCCCAATCCGGTTTGGATAGAAATAATGCTAGATTAAAGTTTTTTAATTTTTTGAATTCTTTTGCTATTTTTTTGGTAATTTTCTAGCTCGGGTCGGGTAGGAACAAAATTTGGGACGAAAAAATTTTTTTCTCGTTCTCGGCCGTAGGGCTGTACACGGTGCGGTGTGGCCGGTTTTTGTGGCCGTTTCTGCACCGCACTGGAATCTTCAGTTTCCTAAAATCCCAAGCTGCCTCCGCGCTTGAGGGACGGTTCTACGGCAACATCGGTGGCGGTTCCAGTCGGTGTGGTGGTCGGTGTCCACCTGTCTATCACACACACAGAGGGGAAGAGAGATCTAAAACCCAAATCAAACCCAGAAAACTCATGGATTCAAACCCCAAATCAAAACTTAGATCAAATCTAAATATCAAAAGATTCAAAACCCATTACAAACCCAAATATTAAAACCCAAACAAGCTCAAGATTCTTGAATCTAACCATCGATTGACTCACCTGCGAAGTAATCGACCACCAGGAAATGAAGGCAGAGACAACAACTTGAAGATCTGACTTGGGTGGCAACAAAAACAGAGGTGCTTGAAGATAAAAAGCTGAAATGGGTGGTGGGTTTTGTGTTGTGACAAAGAGGAGAGAGGAGAGGGTGAAACTCCAAAAAACACGGCATCAAGCACTAGTTGCGGTGGCAGCAAATGGCGGACGTTGAGGGGAGAGAGAGAGGAGAGACGAAGACTTTTGTGGCTGGGACTGGAAGAGGCAGGCGGATGAGACGATGAGTGAGAGATATGGAGAGGGTGAGTAAGTAAACTTAGGGTTTTCTTTTATTTTATTATTATTTTTTTTAATCTGATGATAAAACTACGTCGTTTTGGAGCTGATATTAAAATTTAATAACAGGTCCTAAAACGACGTAGTTTTAGTGCCAGATTATATATATATATATATATATATATATATATATATATATATAAAATAATAAAAAGAAAAAAGAAAACCTATCCTTAAGTGAAGTCCAGCGCCGCTTTCTTCTTCTTCCTATTCCTTGCATCTGCTTTCATGGCTTCCCTGGTTTTTCTTCAATCTACTGAAACATAAAAATAAAAAACTGTAAACATTGATACATACATCTTAAATTATAGTGTGTGTGTATTTATATATATCTATATATATATATATATATATATATATATATATATATATATATATATATATATACCGGTGCGGCGCAGTTTCTCGTCGGAGAGCAAAACAGCCACCGCACGCCGCACCGGACGCCCTCGGTTTGTTCGGATCGCTGCCGATCACCGCGCCGGACACCTACGGTGGGCTTGTGAAACGGTCGGATCAGTTCGGAGCCGGCCGGTTTCATCGGTGCCAGTCGGTACCTGAACAGGCCTACTCGGCCCATCTCAAACCGGTTTGGACGGAAATAATGGCAAAATGATGATTTTTAATTTTCAGAATTTTTTGGAATTTTCTTGCCCGAGTCGGGTAAGAACGGAATTCGGAACGAAAATTTTTATTTCTCTTTATCGGCCTATCTCCGCCCGGTTTCGATAGAAATATTGCTGGAATAATGTTTTTTAATTTTTTGAATATTTTTGCTATTTGTTTCGGAATTTTCTAGCCCGGGTCGGGTAGGGACGGAATTCGGGACTAAAATTTTTTTCCTACTTTCTCGGCATATCTCAATCAGGTTTGGATAGAAATAATGGTGGAATGAGGTTTTTAATTTTTAATTTTTTTTGCTGTTTCTTTTGTAATTTCATAGCCTGGGTCGGGTAGTAACGGAATTCAGGAAGAAAAATTTTTACCGTCGTTCTCGGCCCATCTCAACCAAGTTTGGATAGAAATAATGTGAAATTATGTTTTTTAATTTTTTGAATTTTCTTGCAATTTTTTTGGAATTTTCTAGTCCGGGTCGAGTTGGAACGGAATTCGGAACGAAATTTTTTTTTCTCTTTCTCGGCCAATCTCAGCCCGGTTTGGATTGAAATATAGCAGGACTGATGGTGTTTAATTTTTTGAATTTTTTTGCTATTTGTTTTGGAATTTTCTAGCCTGAGTCGTGTAGGAACGGAATTCGGGCAATTTTATTTTTCTTTCTTTCTCGGCATATCTCAGTCCGGTTTGGATAGAAATAATGTCGGAATGACGTTTTTTAATTTTTTGAATTTTATTGCAATTCTTTTCGGAATTTTCTAGTCCTGGTCGGGTAGGAACGGAATTCGGGACGAAAAGTTTTTCCTCTCTTTCTCGGCCAATCTCAGCCCGGTTTGGATAAAAGTATTGCTGGAACAATGTATTTTAATTTTTTGAATTTTTTTTCTATTTTTTTTGGAATTTTCTAGTCCGGGTCGAGTAGGAACGTAATTCAGTATGAAAATTTTTTTTTCTCTTGCTCAGCCAATTTCAAACCGATTTGGATAGAAATTTTGCCGGAATGATGTTTTTTAGTTTTTCGAATTTTTTTTTTTTTTTAATTTTCTAGCCAGGGTCGGGTAGGAACGAAATTCGGGACAAAATTATTTTTCTCTCCTTCTCGGCATATCACAATCTAGTTTGGATAGAAATAATGCCGGAATGATTTTTTTAATTTTTTTAATTTTTTGGCTATTTTTTTTGGAAATTTCTAGAACGGGTCGGGGAGGAACGAAATTCGGAACGACAATTTTTTTTTTCTTCTACGGCATATCTCTATCCGGTTTGGTTAGAAATATTGCCGGAATGATGTATTTTAATTTTTGGAATTTTTTTGTTATTTTTTTTTTAATTTTCCTGCTTGGGTCTATTAGAAACGGAATTCGAAACTAAATTTTTTTTCTTTCTTTCTTGGCATATCTCAATCCGGCTTGGATAGAAATAACGCCGGAATGAAATTTTTTAATTTTTTGAATATTTTGTTATTTTTTAAGTAATTTTCAAGCCCAAGTCGGGCACGAACGGAATTCGAGACGAAATTTTTTTTCTTTTTTTCTCGACCCATCACAACCCGGTTAGAATAGAAATAATGTCAGAATGATGTTTTTTAATTTTTTGAATTTCTTTTGTAATTTTTTAGCCCGGGACTGGGAGGAACGGAATTCGGGACGACCATTTTTTTTCTCCCTTTTTTGGCCTATCTAAACACCGGAGTGATGTTTTTTAATTTTTTGAATTTTTTTGCTATTTTTTTTGGAATTTTCAACTGCTGGTCGGGTTGGAACGGAATTCGGGACAAAAACTTTTTATCTCGTTCTCAGCCCATTTCAATCCGGTTTGGATAGAAATAATGCCAGAATGAAGTTTTTCAATTTTTTTGGTAATTTTCTAGCCCGGGTCTGGTAGGAACAAAATTCAGAACGAAATTTTTTTTTTCTCTTCCTCTGCCTATCTCAACCCGGTTTGGATAAAACATTGCTGGAATGCAGTTTTTAAAATTTTTTTTAACTTTCTAGCCCGGGTCGAGTAGAAACGGATTTCAGGAAGAAATTTTTTTTCTCTCATTCTCTGCCCATGTCAACCCGGTTTGGATAGAAATAACGTCATAATGATGTTTTTTAATTTTTTGAATTTTTTTACTACATTTTGGTAATTTTCTAGCCCGTGTTGGTAGGTAACGAAATTCGGTTGGATATAAAAAATGCTGAAATGAAGTTTTTTAAATTTTTTATTTTTTTGAATTTTTCTGCTATTTTTTTTGGAATTTTCTAGGGAGAGTCAAGTAGGAACGTAATTCGAAATTAAAATTTTTTTTTCTCTTTCTCGGCCAATCTCAACCCAGTTTGGATAGAAATATTGTCGGAATGATGTTTTTGAATTTTTTGGCTATCTTTTTGGTATTTTCTAGTCCTTGTAGGGTAGGAACAGAATTCGGGACTAAAATTTTTTTTCTCTTTCTCGGCCAATCTCAGCCCGGTTTGGATTGACATATTGCCGGATTGATGATTTTTATTTTTTTGCTATTTTCTTGTAATTTTCTATCCCGGATCGGGTAGGAACGGATTTCGGTACGAAAACCTTTCTCTCATTCTCACTTTCTCGACCTATCTCAGCCCGGTTTGGATAGAAATATTGCCGGAATGATGTTTTTTAGTTTTTTGAATTTTTTTCTATTTGTTTTTGAATTTTCTTGCCCGAGTCTGGTACGAACGAAATTCGGGGCTTAAATTTTTTTTCTCTCCATCTTTGCATATCTAAATCCGGTTTGGATAGAAATAATGCTGGAATGCTGTTTTTTAATTTTTTGATGTTTTTTTGCTATTTTTTTTTTTGCAATTTTCTAGCCTGGGTTGTAGAGGAACGAAATTCGGAACAAATTTTTTTTTTGCTGTTCCTCTGCATATCTAGGCCCAGTTTGGATAGAAATATTGCCGGAATTATGTTTTTTAGTTTTTTGAATTTTTTTACAATTCGTTTTGGAATTATCTAGCCTGGGTCGATTAGGAACGAAATTCGGAAGTAAATTTTTTTTCTCTATTTCTCGGCCAATCTCGGTCTGGTTTGGATAGAAATATTGCAGGAATGAAGTTTTTAAAAATTTTGAATTTTTTTGCTATTTTTTTGGTAATTTTCTAGCCCGAGTCGGGTAGGAAAGGAATTCGGGACGAAATTTTTTTTTTTTTTTCTCAGCCCATGTCAACTCAGTTAGGAAAGAAATAATGCCAGAATGATGTTCTTTAATTTTTTTGGATTTTTTTTGCTATTTTTTTGTTGTAATTTTCTACCCCAAGTCTGGCAGGAACGGAATTTAGGGCGAAAATTTATCTCTCTCGTTCTCGACCCATCTCAACCCGGTTTGGATAAAATAATGCCAGAATAATGTTTTTTAATTTTTTGAATTTTTCCACTTTCATTTTTGGAATTTTCTAGTCTTGGTCGAGTAGGAACGGAATTCGAAACGAAAAATTTTTTCTCTACTTTTCGGCCAATCCCAACCTGATATGGATAGAAATATTGCCCGAATAATGTTTTTTAATTTTTGGAATTCCTAAGGCAGGTAAGTTTGGAACAGGTTTCGGAATGAAATTTTTTTTCCTCTTTCTCTGCCTATCTCAACCAAGTTTGGGTAGAAATATTGTCGGAATGATGTTTTTTAGTTTTTTGAACTTTTTTTGCTATTTTTTTGGAACTTTCCAATCCTGGTTCGGTAGTAACGGAATTCGGAACTAAAATTTTTTTCTTCCTTTCTCGGTCAATCTCAACCCGGTTTTGATAGAAATATTGCCGGAATGATGATTTTTATTTTTTGGAATTTTTTGGCTATTTTTTTTGGAATTTTCTAGTCCTAGTCGAGTAGGAATGGAATTCGGGATGAAATTTTTTTTCTCTTTTTCTCGGCCAATCTTAAACCGGTTTGGATAGAAATATTGCCAGAATGATGTTTTTTAATTTTTTGAATTTTTCGCTATTTTTTTTTTTGAATTTTTCGGCCAAGGTCGGGTAGGAATGGAATTCGAAACGAAAATTTTATCACTCTTTCTCAACATATCTCTGCCCGGTTTGGATAGAAATATTGCCGGTATGATGTTTTTTAATTTTTTTGCTATTTGTTTTTGAATTTTCTAGCCTGGGTCTGTTAGGAATGAAATTCGGAACTAAAATTTTTTTCATTCTTTTTTGGCATATCTCAATCCAGTTTAGATAGAAATTTTTTGGTAATTTTCAAGCCCAGGTCGGGTAGGAACGGAATTCGGGGCGAAAATTTTTTTCTCTATTACTCGGCCAATCTCAACCCGGTTTGGATATAAATATTGCCGGAATCAAGTTTTTTTATTTTTTGAATTTTTTTGTGATTTTTCTGGTAATTTTCAAGACCGGGTCGGGTAGGAACGGAATTCGGGACGAAAATTTTTTTCTCTATTTCTCAGCGAATCTCAACCCGGTTAGGATAGAAATAATGCCAGAATGAAGTTTTTAAATTTTTTGAATTTCTTTGCTACTTTTTTGGTAATTTTCTAGCCTGGGTCGGGTAAGAATGGAATCTGGGACGAAATTATTTTTCTCTTTTTCTTGGCCCATTTCAACCCAGTTAGGATAGAAATAATGCCAGAATGATGTTTTTTAATTTTTCGAAATTCTTTTGCTATTTTTTTTTTTTAATTTTCTAGCTCGGGATTGGTAGGAACGGAATACGGTACGAAAATTTATTTCTCTCGTTCTCGGCCCATCTCAACCCGGTTGGATAGAAATAATGCCAGAATGATTTTTTTTGGTATTTTTTGGTAATTTTCTAGCCCGGGTCGGGAAGGAACGGAATGCGGGACAAATTTTTTTTTTTTTTTCTCATATTCGGCCTATCCCAACCTGGTTTGGATTGAAATAAAGCCGGAATGATGTTTTTTAATTTTTTGAATTTTTTGGCTATTTTTCGAATTTTGTAGGGCGTGTCAGGTAGGAACGAAATTCGGAACGAAAATTTTTTCACTCTTTCTCGCCCTATCTGAACCACCCGGTTGGGATTGAAATATTGTCAAAATGAAGTTTTTCAATTTTTTGAATTTGTTTGCTATTTTTTTTTGGAATTTTATAGTGCGGGACTGGTAGAAACAGAATTTGGAACAAAATTTTTTTTTTCCCTTCCGAGGCCTATCTTAACCCGATTTGGATAGAAATATTGCTGGAATGTTGTTTTTTCATTTTTTGCCCATATCGGTTAGGCTCGGAATTTGGAAAGAATTTTTTTAAATGAAATAAAGTCGGATTGAAGTTTTTTAATTTTTTGAATTTTTTTGCACTTGTTTTTGTGATTTTCTAGCTCGGGTCGGGAAGAAACGGAATTCGGGATGAAATTTTTTTTTTTCTTTCTCTGCCTATCTCATCCCCGTTTGGATAGAAATATTGCCAGAATGATGTTTTTTAATTTTTTGAATTATTTTGCTAGTTTTTTGGAATTTGCTCATACTGGTCGGGGAAGAACGGAATTTGAGACCAAAATTTTTTTCTTTCTTTATTGGCATATCTCAATCCGGTTGGATAGAAATAATGCTAGATTGAAGTTTTTTAATTTTTTGAATTTTTTTGCTATTTTTTTTTGGAATTTTCTAGAGAGGGTCGGGTAGGAACGGAATTTGGATCGAAAAATTGTTTCTCTCTTTTTCGGTCTATCTCAACCCAGTTTGGATAGAAATATTGTTGGAACGATGTTTTCTAATTTTTGAATTTTTTTGCTATTTTTTTTGGAATTTTCCATCGCGGGAAGGATAGGAACAGAATTCGGAACGAAATTTTTTTTTTTCTCTTCCTCAGGCTATCTCAACCCGGTAGGGATAGAAATATCGCCAGAATGTTGTTTTTTGCCCGGGTCGGGGAGGAACGAAATTTGGAAAGAAAAATTTTTTTCTCTCTTGTCCGGCATATCTTTGCCCGGTTTGGATAGAAATATTGCCGGAATGATGCTTTCTAATTTTTTGAATTTTTTTGCTATTTCTTTTTGAATTTTCTGGCCTGGGTCGGTTAGGAATGGAATTCGGAACTAATATTTTTTTTCTTTCTTTCTTGGCATATCTCATTCCGGTTTGGATAAAAATAATGCCGGAATTAAGTTTTTTGAATTTTTCTGTTATTTTTTTTGTAATTTTCCAGCTCGGGTCGTGTAGGAACGGAATTCGGGATGAAATTTTTTTTCCCTATTTCTCGGCCAATCTCAACCCGGTTTGGATAGAAATATAGCCAGAATGAAGTTTTTAAAATTTTTGAATTTTTTTGCTATTTTTTTGATAATTTTCTAGCCCAGGTCTGGTAGTAACGGAATTCAGGATGAAATTTTTTTTCCCTTTTTCTCGTCCCATCTCGGTGGTTAGGATAGAAATAATGCCAGAATGATGTTTTTAAATTTTTTGAATTTTTTTTGCTATTTGTTTTGTAATTTTCTAGTCCTGGTCGGGTAAGAACGGAATTCGGGACGAAATTTTTTTTCCCTCGTTCTTGGCCAATCTCAACCCGGTTTGGATAGAAATAATAGCAAAATAATTCAAAAAATTAAAAAACTTCATTACGGCACTATTTCTATCCAAACTGGATTGAGATATGCCAAGAAAGAAAGGAAAAAATTTTAGTCCCGAATTTCGTTCCTGCCCGTCCTGTGCTAGAAAATTCCAAAACAAATCGTAAAAAAATTCAAAAAATTAAAAAACATCATTTCCAGCAATAATTCTGTCCAAACCGGCCGGATATACTCAGAGGAATAGAAAAAATAAATTTCGCTCTGCATTTCTTTCCTCCTCGACCCGGCGTAGAAAATTACAAAACAAATAGCAAAGAAGTTGAAAAAATTAAAAAACATCGTTCCGGCAATATAATTCCGAGCCAACCCGACCCAGGCAAAAATTCAAAAAAAAATACTAAAAAATGAAAAAAAAACATTCCAAAAAATTTCGTTCCGAATTCCGTTCCTCCCCGACCCGGGCTAGGAAATTCCAAAAAAATAGCAAAAAAATAGCAAAAAAATTCAAAAAATTAAAAAACATCATTCCGGCATTATTTCTATCCAAGCCGGATTGAGATATGCCGAGAAGGAGAGAAAAAAATTTTAGTCCCGAATTTGGATCCTACTCGACCTGGGCTAGAAAATTAGAAAACTAATAGCAAAAAAATTCAAAAAAATAAAAAACATCATTCCTCCAATATTTCTATCCAAACCGCGCAGAGATAGGTCAAGAAAGAGAAAAAAAAATTCGTTCAGAATTCCGTGCCAACCCGTCACGCTCTAGAAAATTCCAAAAAAAAAAAAGCTAAAAATTCAAAAAAATTAAAAAACAACATTCCAGCAATGTTTTATCCAAACCGGGTTGAGATACGCTGAGGAAGAGAATAAAAAATTTCGTTCCGGATTCTGTTCCTACCCGTCCCGCGCTAGAAAATTACAAAAAAAAATAGCTAAAAATTCAAAAAAATAAAAATCATCATTCGGGCAATATTTCTATCCAAACCGGGCTGAGGTCGACTGAGAAAGAGAGAGAGAAAAATTTTAGTCCCGAATTCCACTCCTACCCGTCTAGGACTAGAAAATTCCAAAAAAATAGCAAAAAAATTCAAAAAATTAAAAACATCATTTCGACAATCTTTCTATCCAAACTGGGTTGAGTTAGGCCGGGAAAGAGAAGAAAAAAAAAAAATCTCATTCGGAATTTGGTTCCTTCCTGACACGGGCTAGAACATTTCCTAAGAAATTTCTAACATTATTTCTACCCAAACCGGATTGATATGGGCCGAGAACGAGGGAAAAAATTTTCCATCCCTTATTCCGTTCCTACCCGACCCGGGCTAGAAATTTCCAAAACCAACTGCAAAAAAAATTAAAAATTAAAAAACATCATTCTGGAAATATTTCTGTCCAAACCGGGCTGAGATAAGCCGAGAAAGACAACAACAAAATTTTTAGTTCCGACTTCCGTGCCTATTCGTCCCGCGGTAGAAAATTCCAAAAAAAATAGCAAAAAATTCAAAAAAATTACAAAAACATCATTCTAGAAATGTTTTATCCAAACTGGGTTGAAATAGGCTGAGGAAGAGAAAAAAAATTTTCGTTCCAAATTCTGTTCCTACCCATCCCGCTAGAAAACTCAAAAAAAAAATGGCAATAAAAATTTAAAAAATTAAGAAACATCATTCCGGCATTATTCTTATCCAAACAGGAATGAGATATGCCGAGAAGGAGGGAAAAAAATTTTAGTCCCGAATTTCATTCCTACCCGACCCGGGCTATAAAATTCGAAAACAAATAGCAAAAAAAATTAAAAAAAATCATTCTTGCAATATTTCTATCCAAACCGGGCTGAGATATGTCGAGAAAGAAAAAAAAAATTTACGTTTCGAATTCCGTTACTACCCGACCCGGGCCTTAAAATTACCAAAAAAATAGAAAAAAAAATTCAAAAAATTAAAAACAACATTCTGGCATTATTTCTATCCAAACTGATAGAGATATGCCGAGAAAGAAAGACAAAAATTTTAGTCCCGAATTCCGT
Source organism: Quercus tomentella (assembly GCA_028535165.1). NCBI lineage: Eukaryota > Viridiplantae > Streptophyta > Magnoliopsida > Fagales > Fagaceae > Quercus > Quercus tomentella. Next base: position 17,984,479 of record JAPQVY010000023.1, read on the forward strand.
TCCTACCCGACCTGGGCTAGAAACTTCCAAAACAAATAGCAAAAAATTTAAAAAACTTCAGTCCTGCAATATTTCAATCCAAACTGAGCTGAGATTGGCCGAGAAAAAGAGAAAAAATCATTCTGCCATTATTTCTATCCAAACCGAGTTGAGAAGGGTCGAGAAAAAGAGAAAAAAAAAAAAATTCGTCCCAAATTTCGTTACTGCCCGACCCGGGCTTTAACATTACCAAAAAAATAGCAAAAAAATTGAAAAATTTAAAAAACTTCATACCGGCATTATTTCTATCCAAACTGGATTGAGGTATTCAATGAAAGAAAGAAAAAAATTTTAGTTCCGAATTCCGCTCCTATCCGACCCAGGCTAGAAAATTCCAAAAAAAATAGCAAAAAAATTCAAAAATTTAAAAAACATCATTCCGGCAATATTTCTATCCAAACCGGGCAGAGATAGGTCGAGAAAAAAAGAAAAAAAAAAATTTCGTTCCGAATTCCGTTCCTACCCGACCTTGGCTAGAAAATTCCAAAAGAAATAGAAAAAAGATTCAAAAAATTAAAAAAACATCATTCCGATAGTGTTTCTGTCCAAACCGAATTGAGATATGCCAAGAGGGTGAGAAAAAAATTTTAGTCCCGCATTTCGTTCCTACCCAACCCAGGCTAGAAAAATCGAAAGCAAATAGAAAAAAAATTCGAAAATATAATTCCGGCAACATTTCTATCCAAACCAAGTTGAGATAAGCCGAGGAAAAAAAAAAAAAAAAAATCGTTTCGAGTTCTGTTCTTACCCGACCCGCAATTGAAAATTCCAAAAAAAACTGCAAAAAAATTCAACAAATTAAAAAACATCATTCCGGCATTATTTCTATCCAAACCGGGTTGAGATAGGCCAAGAAAGAAAAAAAAAAAATTTCGTCCCGAACTCCGTTCCTTCCTGACCTGGGCTAGAAAATTACCAAAAAAATTCAAAAAATTAAGAAACATCATTTTTGGCATTATTTCTTTCCAAACCGGGTTGAAATAGGCCAAGAACGAGAGAAAAAGTTTTTTGTCCCGAATTCCGTTCCTACCCGAACCTGGCTAAAAAATTCAAAAAATTAAAAAACATCATTCCGGCAATATTTCTATCCAAACTTAGTTTAGATAAGCAAGGAAAGAAAAAAAAAATTTCCGTTCCAAATTCCGTTCCTACCCGACCATGTATAGAAAATTCCAAAAAAAATTGCAAAAAAATCCAAAAAATTGAAAAACATCATTCTAGCAATATTTCTATCCAAACTGGATTGAGATATGCCGAGAAGGAGAGAAAAAAAATTTAGTTTCGAATTCTGTTCCTACCCGACCCGGACTAGAAAATTCACAAACAAATAGCAAAAAAATTCAAAAACATCATTCCTGCAATATTTCTATCCAAACTTGGTTGAGATAGGCAGAGAAAGAGAAAAAAAAAAAAAAGGTTTTGTCCCGAATTCCGTTCCTTCCAGACACGGGCTTGAAAATTACCAAAAAAATTATAAAAAAATTCAAAAAATTAAAAACTTCAATCTGGCATTATTTCTATCCAAATCGGATTGAGATGGGCGAAGAACAAGAGAAAAATTTTTTGTCTCAAATTCAATTCCTACCCAACCCAGACTAGAAAATTACAAAAAAAAAAAAAAAAAAAAAAATTTTAAAAATTTAAAAAAACATTATGGCAATAGTTCTATCCAAACCGGGTTGAGATAGGCCGAGAAAGAAAAAAAAAAAAATTTCGTCCCGAATTTCGTTCCTTCCCGACACGGGCTAGAAAATTACAAAAAAAAAAAGGAAAACAAATTCAAAAAATTAAAAAACATCATTCTGGCATTATTTCTATACAAATAGGGTCTAGATGGGCCGAGAACAAGAAAAAAAAAATTTTGCCCCGAATTCCGTTCCCAACAGACACGGGCTAAAAAATTACAAAAAAAATAGGAAAAAAAATTAAAAAACTTCATTCCGGCATTATTTCTATCCAAACCGGGTTGAGATAGGCCGAGAAAGAGAAAAAAAAAATTTATCCCGAATTCCGTTCCTACCCGACCAGGACTAGAAAATTCCAAAAAAAATAGCAAAAAAATTAAAAAACATGATTCTGGCATAATTTCTATCCAACCGGGTTGAGATGGGCCAAGAACGAGAGGAATAAGTTTTCGTCTCGAATTCCATTCCTACCGGACCCTGACTAGAAAATTACAAAAAAAATTCAAAAAATTAAAAACCTTAATTTCGATATTATTTCTATCTAAACCAGACTGAGATATGCCAAGAAGGAGAGAAAAATATTTTCGTCCCGAATTCCGTTTCTACCCGACACGGGCTAGAAAATGCCAAAAAAAAAAAAGCAAAAAAATTAAAAAAATAATTCTGGTATTTTTTCTATCCAAACCGGGTTAAGATGGACCAAGAAAAAAAAAAATTCGTCCCAAATTCCAATCATACCCGACCCGGGCTAGGAAATTACCAAAAAAATTGCGAAAAAATTAAAAAACATCGTTCTTGCTTTATTTCTATCCAAACCGGGTTAAGATAGATCGAGAAAGAAAAAAAAAATTTTGTCCGGAATTCCAGTCCTACCCGACCCAGGCTAGAAAATTACAAAACAGATAACAGAAAAAAAATTAAAAATTAAAAAACATCATTTTATTTCTCTCGTTCACGGCACATCTCAACCCGGTTGGATAGAAATAATGCCAGAGTTCGGGACAGAGTTCGGGACAGAGTTCGGGAGGAAATTTTTTTTTTTTTTTTTCTCTTTCTCGGCGTATCTCGACTCGGATTGGATAGAAATAATGCCAGAATGATGTTTTTTAATTTTTTTAATTTTTTCGACTCTTTTTTTTGTAATTTTCTAGCCTGGGTCGAGTAGGAATAGAATTCGAGACAAAAATTTTTCTCTCTAATTCTTGGCCTATCTCAACTTGGATTGGATTGAAATAATGCCGGAATGATGTTTTTTAATTGTTTGAATTTTTTTTGGAATTTTCTAGTCCTGGTGGGTAGGAACGAAATTTGGGACAAAAATTTATTTCTCTCGTTCTCGGCCCATCTCAACTCGGTTTGGATAGAAATAATGCCAGAATGATGTTTTTTAAATTTTTGAATTTTTTTGCTATTTGATTTCGAATTTTCTCGGCCGGGTCAAGTAGGTACGAAATTCGGGACTCGAATATTTTTACTCCTTCTCGGCGTATCTCAGTCCGGTTTAGATAGAAATATTGCCAGAATGAGGTTTTTAATTTTTTGAATTTTTTTCTATTTTTTTGGTAATATTCTTGCCCGGGTCGGGTAGGAAAGGAATTCGGGATGAAAACTTTTCCTCTCGTTCTCAGCCCATCTCAACCCGGTTTGGATAGAAATAATGCAAGAATGATGTTTTTTATTTTTTTGAATTTTTTGCAATTTTTTTGGTAATTTTCTAGCCCGGGTCAGGAAGGAACGAAATTCAGGAAGAAATTTTTTTTTTTTTTCTCGTTCTAGGCCCAGCTCAACCCGGTTTGGTTAGAAATAATGCCAGAATGATGTTTTTAAATTTTTTGAATTTTTTTCCTATTTTTTGGGTAATTTTCTAGCCTAGGTCGGATACGAACGAAATTTGGGACGAAATTTTTTTTCTCCTGTTCTTGGCCCATCTCAACCCGGTTTGGATAGAAATAATGCCAGAATGATGTTTTTTACTTTTTTCAGATATTTTTTTGGTAATTTTCTAGCTCGCGTCGGGTAGGAATAGCATTCGGGACGAAAAACTTTTTCTCACGTTCTCGGCCCATCTCAACCCGATTTTCGCCTCTTTTTTTGCTATATTTTTTGTAATTTTCTAGACCCGGTCGGGTAAGAACGAAATTCTGAAAGAAAATTTTTTTTTCTCTTCCACGGCAAATTTTCACCCGGTTTGGCCATAAATATTGCCAGAATGATATTTTTTTATTTTTCAAATTTTTTTGCTTTTTTTTTTTTTTTTTTTTAATTTTCTAGCCCAAGTCAGGTAGGAACGAAATTCGAAATGAAAAATTTTTCTTCTCTTCCTCGGCCTATCTCTGTCCGGTTTGGATAGAAATATTGCCGGAATGATATTTTTTAATTTTCTGAAATTTTTTGCTAATTTTCTAGCCCGGGTCGGGAAGGAGAGGAAATTGGGACGAAAAATATTTTCTATCGTTCTCGGCCCATCCCAACCCAATGGGATAGAAATAATGCCAGAATGATGTTTTTTAATTTTTTTTGCTATTTTTTTTGGGTAATTTTCTAGCACGGGTCAGGTAGGAATGGAATTCGGAAAGAAATTTTTTTTTCTCTCGTTCTCGGCCCATCTCAACCCGGTTTGGGTAGAAATAATGCCGGAATGATATTTTTTAATTTTTTCAATTTTTTTTCTATTTTTATTGGAATTTTCTGTCCTGGGTCGGGTAGGAATGAAATTCGGAAAGAGATTTTATATTTTCTCTTCTTTGGCTATTTTTTTGGTAATTTTCTAGCCTGGTTCGAGTAGGAACGGAATTCAGGACGAAAAACTTTTTCTCTCCTTCTCGGCCAGAATCGTATCTTTTAAATTTCTGAATTTTTTTTCCTATTTTTTTGGTAATTTTCTTGCCCGGGTCGGGAAGGAACGGAATTCGGAACGAAAATTTACTTTCTTCTCTTTCTCGGCCTATCTCAATCCGGTTTGGATTGAAATATCCTCGGAATGATGTTTTTTTAATTTTTTGAATTTTTTTGCTTTTTTTTTTTGCAAATTTCTAGTCCTGGTCGGGTAAGAACGGAATTCGGAACGAAAATTTATTTCTCTCGTTCTTGGCCCATCTTAACCCGGTTTGGATAGAAATAATGCCTGAATGATGTTTTTAAAATTTTTGACTTATTTTGCTATGTGTTTTAGAATTTTTTTGCCCGGGTCGGGTTGGGACGAAATTCGGGACTAAAATTTTTTTCTCTCCTTCTTGGCATATCTCAGTCCGGTTTAGATGGAAATAATGCCAGAATGTTGTTTTTTTTTTTTTTTTTTTGAATTCTTTTGCTATTTGTTTTAGAATTTTCTAGCCCAGGTCGGGTTGGAACTGAATTCGAAACTAAATTTTTTTTCTTTCTTTCTAGGCATATCTCAATTCGGTTTGCATAGAAATAATGCCGGACTGAAGTTTTTAATTTTTTTAATTCTTTTGCTATTTTATTGGTAATTTTCTAGCCCGGATCGAGTAGGAACGGAATTCGGGACGAAAACCTTTTTCTCTCATTCTCTACCCATCTCAACCCGGTTTGGGTAGAAATAATGCCCGAATGATGTATTTTAATTTTTTGAATTTTTTTTCTATTTTTCTAGTAATTTACAGCCCGGGTCAGGAAGGTACGGATTTCGGGACGAAAATTTTTCTCTCTCTCTCTACCCATCTCAACCCGATTTGGATAGAAATAATGCCGGAATGAAGTTTTTTCGTTTTTTCAATTTTTTCGACTCTTTTTTTTGTAATTTTCTAGCCCGGGACGAGTAGGAACAGAATTCGAGACAAAAAACTTTTTCTCTCGTTCTCGGCCCATCTCATCCCGGTTTGGATATAAATAATGCCAGAATCATGTTTTTTAAGTTTCCGAATTTTTTTGCTATTTTTTGGTAATTTTCTAGCCCGGGTTGGGAAGGAATGAAATTCGGGACGAACTATTTTTTTTTCTCTTTCTCAGCCTATCTCAGCCCAGTTTGGATTCAAATAATGCCAGAATGATGTTTTTTAATTTTTTGAATTTGTTTTGAATTTGTTTTTGTATTTTCTAGCCCAGGTCGGGTAGGAACGAAATTCGGGACTAAAATTTTTTTCATTCATTCTCGGCATATCTCAATCCGGATGGGATAGAAATAAAGCTGGAATGATTTTTTTTTAATTTTTGAATTTTTTTTGGTATTTGTTTTGGAATTTTCTAGCACGGGTCAGATAGGAATGGAAATCAGAACTAAATTTTTTTTTTTCTTTCTTTCTTGGCATATCTCAATCCAGTTTGGATGGAAATAATGCTGGAATTAAGTTTTTTCAATTTTTGAATTTTTTTGCTATTATTTTGGTAATTTTCTAGCCCAGGTCGGGTAGGAACGGAATTTGGGACGAAATTTTTTTTCACTTTTTCTCGGCACATCTCAACCCGGTTTGGATAGAAATAATGCCAGAATGATGTTTTTTTTTTTAATTTTTTGATTTTTTTTGCAATTTTTTTTTGTAATTTTCTAGCCAGGAGTAGAAATGGAATTCGTGACTAAATTTTTTTTCTCTTGTTCTAGGCCCATCTCAACCCGGTTTGGATAGAAATAATGCCGGAATGATGTTTTTTAATTTCTTGAATTTTCAAGTGCGGGTCAGGTAGGAACGGAATTCGGGACTAAAATTTTTTCTTTCTTTCTTGGCATATCTCAGTCCGGTTTAGATGGAAAGAATGCCGGAATGATGTTTTTTAAATTTTTTGCTGTTTTTGTTGGAGTTTTTACGCCCGGGTCGGGGTTTTTTACTATTCTTTTGGTAATTCTCTAGACTGGGTCGGGTAGGAACGGAATTCGGGACGAAAAAATTTTTCTCTCGTTCTCAGCCCATCTTAACCCAGTTTCGATAGAAATAATGCCAGAATTATCTTTTTTAACTTTCTGAATTTTTTTGCTATTTTTTTGGTAGTTTTCTTGCCGGGTCAGGATGGAACGGAATTCGGGACGAAAATGTTTTTTTTTCTCTTTCTTGGCCTATCTCGCTCGATCTGGATTGAAATATTTCCGGAACAATTTTTTTTAATTTTTAATTTGTTTTGCGGTTTTTTTTGGAATTTTCTAGCCCGGGTCGGGTTGGAACGAAATTCGGGATGATATATTTTTTTTCTCCCGTTCTCGGCCCATGTCAACCCGGTTTGGATAGAAATAATGTCAGAATGATGTTTTTAAATTTTTTGATTTTTTTGATAATTTTCTAGCCCGTGTCGGGTTGGAACGGAATTCGGAATGAAATTTTTTTTTTCTCTTTCTCATCCTATCTCAACCCAGTTTGGATAGAAAAATAGTCGGAATGATGTTTTTTAATTTTTTGAATTTTTTTTGCTATTTTTTTTTTAATTTTCTAGCCAGGGTCGGGAAGGAACGGAATTCGTAACGAAATTTTTTTTTTCCCTTTCTCTGCCAATCTTAGCCCGGTTTGGATAGAAATATTACCGGAATGATTTTTTTTAATTTTTTTACTATTTTTTTTTTGGAATTTTCTAGCCCGGGCCGGGTCGGAACGAAATTTTTTTTTTTCTTTTCCTTGGCCTATCTCCGCCTGGATTGGATAGAAATATTGCCGGAATGATATTTTCAAATTTTTTTAATTTTTTCAGCTTTTTTTTTTGGAATTTTCTAAGGTGGGCCGAGTTGGAACAGAATTCGAAAAGAAATTTTTCTTCACTTCCTCGGCCTATCTCAACCCGGTTTGGATAGAAATAATCCTGCAATGTTGTTTTTTAATTTTTTGCTATTCTTTTTGAATTTTTTGCTTGGGTCGGGTGGGCACGGAATTCGAAACGAAAATTTCATTTTTTTAATTTTCTTCACTTCCTCGGCTTTTTTTGGATAGAAATATTTTCGGAATGAATTTTTTTAATTTTTAATTTTTTTTGCTGTTTGTTTTGGAATTTTCTAGCCCGGGTACCCAGGAACGGAATTCGGGATGAAAATTGTTTTCCCTTGTTCTTGGCCCATCTCAACCCGGTTTGAATAAAAATAATGTCAGAATGATGTTTTTTAATTTTTGTATTGCTTTGATATTTTTTTGGGTAATTTTCTAGCCGTGTCGGCAAGGAACGGAATTCAGAATGAAATTTTTTTTTTCTCTTTCTTGGCCTATCTAAACCCAGTTTGGATAGAAATATTGTCAGATTGATGTTTTTAAATTTTTTGATTTTTTTGCTATTTTTTGGTAATTTTCTAGCCTGGGTTGGGTAGAAACCGAATTAGGGACGAAAAACTTTTTCTCTCGTTCTCAGCCAATCTCAACCGGGTTTAGATAGAAATATTGGCAGAATCATGTTTTTTTATTTTCTGAATTTTTTTCGGAATTTTCTAGCGTGGGACTGGTAGGAATAGAATTCGGGAAGAAATTTTTTTTTCACTTCCTCGACCTATCTCAACCTAGTTTGGATTGAAATAATGCCGGGATAATGTTTTTTAATTTTTTGAAATTTTTTTGCTATTTTTTTCGGAATTCTCTAGGGCAGGTCAGGAAGGGACGAAATTTGGAAAGAAAATTTGTTTCACTCTTTCTCGGCTTATGTCAACCTGGTTTGGATGTAAATATTGTCGGAATGAGGTTTTTTAATTTTTTGAATTTTTTTTGTTTTGGAATTTTCTAGCGCGGGAGGGGTAGGAACGGAGTTCTGAAAGAATTTTTTTTTTCATTTTCTCCGCCTATCTAGGCCCGGTTTGGATAGAAATATTGCCGGAATGATGTTTTTTTTTCATTTTCATTTTCATTTTCATTTTCTAATTTTTTGCTTTTTTATGCTATTTGTTTTGGTAATTTTCTAGCCTGGGTCGGGTAGGAACAGAATTCGGGACCAAATTTTTTTTTTCTCTCTTTCTCGGCCAATCTCAACCCGGTTTGGATAGAAATATTGCGGGCATGATGATTTTTAATTTTCTCAATTTTTTTGCTATTTTTTTTGGAATTTTCTAGCCCGGGTCGGGAAGGAAAGGAATTCGGAACTAAATTTTTTTATTCTTTCTTGGCATATCGCAATCCAGTTTGGACAGAAATAATGGCGAAATGAAGTTTTTAATTTTTTGAACTTTTTTGGTAATTTTCTAACCTCCGAGAATGAACTGAATTCGGGTCTAAAATTTTTTTCTATCTATCTCGGCCTATCTCAAACCCGATTTGGGTAGAAATAATGCCGGAATGAAGTTTTTTAATTTTTTGAATTTTGTTTCTTATTTTTTTGGAATTTTCTAGTCCAGGTCGGGTGGGAACGGAGTTCGGGACTAAAATTTTTTTCCCTCTTTCTCGACCTATGTAAGTCCGGTTTAGATAGAAATATTTTGTGGAATTTTCTTGCCAGGGTCGGGTAGGAAGGAAATTCGGGACGAAATTTTTTTTTTATCTTTCTCGGTCCATCTTAACCCGGTTTGGATAGAAATAATGCCACAATGTTTTTTTAAATATTTTTTGCTATTTTTTTCGTAATTTTCTAGCCTGGGTCAGGTTGGAACGGAATTCGGGACGAAATTTTTTTTTATTGGATAGAAATAACACCAGAATGAAGTTTTTAAATTTTTTTGCTCTTTTTCTTTTCAAATTTTCTAGTCTCGGTTGGGTAGGAATGGGACTCAGGACGAAATTTTTTTTTCTCTTTCCTGGCTTATCAACCCGATTTGCATAGAAATATTGCCAAAATGATATTTTTTAATTTTTTGAATTTTTGCGCTATTTTTTTTCGAACTTTCAAGTGCGGGTCGTGTAGGAACGGAATTCGGAACGAATTTTTTTTTCTCTCTTTCTCGGCTTATCTCAACTTTGTTTGGATAGAAATATTTCTATATTGATGTTTTTTATTTTTTTGCTATTTTTTTGGTAATTTTCTAGCCCAGGTCGGGAAGGAACGGAATTTGGGACGAAATTTTTTTTATTCTCTTTCGCCGCCTATATCAACCCGATTTGCATAGAAATATTGCTAAAATGTTATTTTCTAATTTTTTGAATTTTTGCGCTATTTTTTTTGGAACTTTCAAGTGCGGATCGTGTAGGAACGGAATTCGGAACGAATTTTTTTTTTCTCTCTTTCTCGGCTTATCTCAACTTTGTTTGGATAGAAATATTTCTGTATTGATGTTTGTTAATTTTTTGATTTTTTTTGCTATTTGTTTTGGAATTTTTTAGTTCTGGTCGGGTTGGAACGGAATTCGGGACGAAAATTTTTTTTTTCCTCTTTACCGGCTTATCTTTACCCGGTTTGGATAGAAATATTGCCAAAACAATGTTTTTTTAATTTTTCGAATTTATTTGCTATTTGTTTTCGAATTTTCTATACCGGGTTGGGGTAGGAGCGAAATTCCAGACTAAATTTTTTTTCTCTCCCTCTTGGTATATCTCAATTCGGTTTTGACAGAAATAATGCCGGAATGATGTTTTTAAAATTTTTGAAGTTTTTTTGCAATTTGTTTTGGAATTTTCTAGCGCGGGTCGAATAGGAACGGAATTTGGAACTAAATTTTTTTTTTCTTTCTTGGCATATCTCAATCCAGTCTTGATAGAAATAATGCCGGAATGGTCTTTTTTAATTCTTTGAATTTTTTTGCTATTTTTTTGGTAATTTTCTAACTCAAGTCCGGTAAGAGCGGAATTCAGGACGAAAATTATTTTCTCTCATTCTCGGCATATCTCAGTCCGGTTTAGATAGAAATAATGCCGGAATGATGTTTTTTAATTTTTTGAATAATTTTCCTATTTTTTTTGGAGTTTTCTAGCCCAGGTTGGGGAGGAACGAAATTCGGAACCAAAATTTTTTTTTCTCTTCCTCGGCATATCCCCTCCATGTTTGGATAGAAATAATGCCGGAATAATATTTTTAAATATTGAAGTTTTTTTGCTATTTGTTTTGAAATTTTCTAGCCCGGGTCGGATAGGAACGGAATTTGGAACTAAATGTTTTTTTTTCTTTCTAGGCATATCTCAATCCAGTCTGGATAGAAATAATGCCGGAATGATTTTTTTGAATTTTTTTCCTATTTTTTTGGTAATTTTCCAGCTTAGGTCGGGTAGGAACGGAATTCAGGGTGAAATTTTTTTTTTTCGTCTTCTCAGCATTACTCAATCCGGTTTAGATGGAAATATTGCCGGAATGATATTTTTTAATTTTTTTGCTATTTTTTTTGGAGTTTTCTAGCCCGGGTTGGGGAGGAACGGAACTCGGAACCAAAATTTTTTTTTTTCCTCGGCATATCTCCTCCCAGTTGTAATAGACATATAGCCGGAATGATGTTTCTTAAATTTTTGAATTTTTTTCTATTTTTTTGGTAATTTTCTAGCCCGAGTCAGGAAGGAACGGAATTCGGGACGTAATTTTTTTTTTTTCCTCTTTACCGGCTTATCTTTACCTGGTTTGGATAGAAATATTGCCAAAACAATGTTTTTTTTAATTTTCGAATTTATTTGCTATTTGTTTTCGAATTCTCTATCTGGGTTTGGGGAGGAACGAAATTCCGGACCAAATTTTTTTTCTCTCCCTCTTGGTATATCTCAATTCGGTTTTGACAGAAATAATGCCGGAATGATATTTTTTAATTTGTTGAATTTTTTTGCCATTTGTTTTGGAATTTTCTAGCCCGTATCGGGGAGGAACGAAATTCAGAACTAAAATTTTTTTTTTCGCTTCCTCCGCATATCTCCGCCCAGTTTGGATAGAAATATTGCCGGAATGATGTTTTTTAAATTTTTGAAGTTTTTTTGCTCTTTGTTTTGGAATTTTCTAGCCAGGGTCGGATAGGAACGGAATTTGGAACTAAATTTTTTTTTTCTTTCTTTCTTGGCATATCTCAATCCAGTCTTGATAGAAATAATGCCGGAATGGGCTTTTTTAATAGTTTGAATTTTTTTGCTATTTGTTTTGGAATTTTCTAGCCAGGGTCGGATTGGAATGGAATTCGGAACTAGGAACTAAAATTTTTTTCTTTCTTTCTTGGCATATATCACAATCCAATTTCGATAGAAATAACGCCGGAATGATGTTTTTTCAATCTTCGAATTTTTTTTCTATTTTTTTTGTAATTTTCTAGCACGGATCGGGTTGGAACGGAATTCGGGAAGAAAATTTTTTTCTCTTGTTCTAGGCCAATCTCAACCCGGTTTGGATAGAAATAATTCTGGAATGATATTTTTGATGTTTTGAATTTTTTTGCTTTTTTTTTTGGAATTTTCAGGTGCGGGTCGGGTAGGAACGGAACTCGGAAGGAAAATTTTTTCTTCTTCTCTTTCTCAACTTATCTCAACCTGGTTTGGATAGAAATATTGCCAGAATGATGTTTTTTAATTTTTTGAATTTTTTTGTGACCTTTTTTGGAATTTTCTAGTCCTGGTCGGGTAGGGACGGTATTCGGGACGAAAATTTATTTCCCTCTTTCTCGGCCCATCTCAACCCAGTTTGGACAAAAATATTGCCAGAATGATGTTTTCTAAATTTTTGAATTTTTTTGCTATTTTTTTTTGAATTTTCAAGCCTGGATCGGGTAGGAACGAAATTCGGGACTAAAATTTTTTCTCTCCTTCTCGGCATATCTCATTCCGGTTTAGACGGAAATAATGCCAGAATGATATTTTTTAATTTTTTCAATTCTTTTGCTATTTGTTTTGGAATTTTCTAGCCCGTGTCGGGTTGGAATGGAATTCAGAACTAAAATTTTTTTCTTTCTTTCTTGGCATATCCCAATCCAGTTTGGATAGAAATAATGCCGGAATGAAGTTTTTAATTTTTTGAATTTTCTTGCTATTTTTTTTGGTAATTTTCTAGCCCGGATCGAGTAGGAACGGAATTTGGGACGAAAACGTTTTTTTCTCATCCACAGCCTATCTCCGCCCAGTTTGGATAGAAATAATGCTGGAAGGAAGTTTTTAGTTTTTTGAATTTTTTTTGCTATTTTTTTTTTGAATTTTCTAGGGCGGGTCGGTTAGGAACGTAAGTCGAAATGAAATTTTTTTTCACTCTTTCGCGGCCTACCTCAACCCGGTTTGGATAGAGATATTGTCGGAATGATGTTTTTTAATTTTCTGAATTTTTTTGCTATTTTTCTAGCCCGGGTCGGGAAGGAACGAAATTCAGGACGAAATTTTTTTTCTCTTTCTCGGCCTATCTCAACCCGGTTTGGATTGAAATAATGCCGAAAAAATATTTTTTAATTTTTTTAAATTTTTTTGCTATTTTTTTCGGAATTTTCTAGGGCAGGTCAGGTAGGGACGGAATTCGAAAAAAAAAAAAATTCGCTCTTTCTCGGCCTATCTCAACCCGGTTTGGATAGAAATATTGTCGGAATGATATTTTTTGATTCTTTAATTTTTTTTGGAATTTTCTAGCGCAGGACGGGTAGGAACAGAATTCGGAAAGAAAATTTTTCTTTTCTTCCTCGGCCTTTCTCAACCTGGTTTGGATAGAACTATTGCTGGAATGTTGTTTTTTATTTTTTTTGAATTTTCTGTTATTTGTTTTTGGAATTTTTTGCCTGGGTCGGGTAGGCATGGAATTCGGAGCGAAATTTTTTTTTCCCTTTCTTGGCATATCTCGGCCCGGTTTGGATAGAAATATTGCTGGAATGATGTTTTTTTATTTTTTTATTTTTTTTTTGGTGTTTGTTTTGGAATTTTCTAGCCTAGGTCGGGTAGGAACAGAATTCTGGACGAAAAACTTTTTCCCTTGTTCTCTGCCCATGTCGACCCAGTTTGGATAGAAATAATGCAAGAACCATGTTTTTTAATTTTCTGAATTTTTTTGCTATTTTGTTTTGGAATTTTCTAGCTTGGGACAGGTAGGAACAGAATTCAGAACGAAATTTTTTTTTTCTTTTCCTTGGCCTATATCAACCTTGTTCGGATAGAAATATTGCCGGAATATTGTTTTTTAATTTTTCAATTTTTTGTTATTTTTTTTGGAATTTTTTGTCTGGGTCGGGTCGCCCCGGAATTTGGAACGAATTTTTTTTTCTCTTTCTCGACCTATCTCGACCCTTTTTGGATAGAACTATTTCCGGAATGATGTTTTTTAATTTATCGAATTTTTTTGCTATTTATTCTGGAATTTTCTAGCTCGGGTCGGGGAGGAACAAAATTCGGAACGAAATTTTTTTTTTCTCTTCCTCGGCATATCTCCGCCTGGTTTGGATAAAAATATTGCCAGAACGATGTTTTTTAGTTTTTTGAATTTTTTTGGTATTTGTTTTGTAATTTTCTTGCCTGGGTCGGTTAGGAACGGAATTCGAAACTAAAATTTTTTTCTTTCTTTCTTCTCATATCTCAATCTGGTTTGGATAGAAATAATGCCGGAATGATGTTTTTTAATTTTTTGAATTTTTTTGCTATTTTTGTAATTTTCTAGCCCTTGTCAGGAAGGAATGGAATTTGAGATAAATTTTTTTTTCTCTCTTTCTCGGCCTATCTCAACCCAGGTTGGATAGAAATAATGCCGGAATGATATTTTTTAATTTTTTGCTATTTTTTTTGGCATTTTCTAGCCCGTGTCGGGAAGGAACGGAATTCGGGACAAATTTTTTTTCTCTCTTTCTTGGCCTATCTCAACCCAGGTTGGATAGAAATAATGCCGGAATGATATTTTTTAATTTTTTGCTATTTTTTTTGGAATTTTCAAGGGCGGGTCAGGTAAGAACGGAATTCGGAATGAAAATTTTTTTTACTCTTTCTCCGAATATCTCAAACGCAGGACATTCCAAGCTGGGCCCAAAGGAAGATGAAGGCGTAATAAATTTAATTCAAGCCATTGAGGGCTGATTTGGCTTAATTGAGCTTGATTTATGGCGTGGATTTGTGGCTGATTGATTTTCCAGTACCATATCAGTTAATAGATATTTTTTCTATTCTGGAGCTTCTAATTTCGGACCAGATCTACCTTAATTTTAGGCTTTTATTATTTAGAACGTTTTTTTATCTATTTTCCTATTTTGGATTTGCTAATTTCAGATCAAATAAACTTTTATTTAGGGTTTTATTATTTAGTACGTTTTTAGAGTTTCTATTTTCACTTATGTCGTATAAATAACATGCACTCATTGTAATAGAAAAAATTATTGAATAAAAAATCAGAAAAGGTGTGGCTTTACTCTTCTTTTGGTTATTCAAGAACTGTGAACTTATCAGGGATCCTTGTGGCGTTCAAAATTTATACCTTTAGTTCGTGATTCAATTATAATCATTGGGTCAAGGTGTTATACTTATACCTTTGGTTCGCTTTTCGATTATAAAGGTTGTGTCAGAATTTCTATCGAAAATCTGAATTTTAGCTTTCTTGGACAAAGTATTCCAATATTTTTTTGTTGGCTCTCAAAGCGTGTCGATTGAGGTTCGCATAATTTGGTATCAAAGTACAAGTTCAAAAATCAGTTTTCTATCCCTTTATCTTTTGTTTCCTATTATCATCCTATCTTGTTCCTTTTGTGTTCTTTATTCCTTGTTCTTATTTTGTGACGTGCACTAAGTTAAAATCGTGCACCAAGCTACCAAAAAAAAAAAAAAAAAAACTGATAAAAAAGAAAAGAAAAGAAAAAAGAGAAGACTTCAAAAAATAAAAGTAAAAAACAAAAAAAAAACATAGTGTTCGTAGTTTCAATTCACTCAGACCAAAAT